>CM043705.1:23657289-24367289 GCA_023935145.1 Bretschneidera sinensis | reverse complement strand
AATACTGAAGTGTTGTTTGTTATTGTGAATTTATTTATAGATGAATAAGTCTCATAGAGAGACAGTTACGGTGAGAAAGAAACCTAGAAGTATGATATGATAAGAACCATCTAAATGGTAGACTTTATGTTGTGAACCTCATTACGAGGTAATTATGAGATAATTGATGGTCTTAAGATGAACCAATATATAAGAAGAAGAGATTGATAGAGACTGAGACCTATGATATGTGTAGTGATAGTAGAATGCTATTATCAAGTTATGTGAGATATAATTGATTAAATATTGAAAGACCATTTATACAAATTGAGTACTTCTAGTAAATTTAATTCACTGAGCTTGTGAAGCTCACCCCTCATTGTACAAAGATTTCAGGTAGCAGGCATGACAAATAGTTTGGTGAGTTGAGGTTCAGAAGAAATCATTATCTGTAAGCCACGTACGTGTCCACATCCTTAGACTAATGAGAAAATAAAATAAAAATTTATTTGTAAATATTCATGCATTTTACGTTGTATATAATGTTTAAGTCAAGATCATAATGATATATCTTCCCTGTTGAGGGTTAATGATTAATGTAAAAATTTCTATTGGTGTTATTTTTTATTGTTGCATATATGTGTCGTACTGGGATTTTCAAAATGTGATGACACCGTCTCGGGGGTGGCCAACCTGGGATGGGTCGTTACAATTTTGGTATCAAATCATTAGGTTTTATGATTCTGTAGATGGTATAAAAAGTAAGAAAGTGGAAGATTAAAGTAAGAAAATGCTAGAGCTAGAGTTGGAATTGTTGATTTGAGAGGGCGTGGTAGGCCCCCAATATTTTGACAAGTCGAGGTTGAGTCTGAACCTGTGGTTCTTAGAAGGGAACGTGTTGACAATATAATTGATATTAGTAAAGGTATGAGAGAATCTAAAGTTGAAAGAGATGAGCTAAGATAAGCTCTTACACATGCTCTTGAGAAAATGAATATAACAGATGATAGAGTTGATAGCCTATAACATAGACTTGATGAACAGGCTAGGGCAGTGCTTGAGGTTGCTGTAAATTCAGTAATGGTAAATGTTCAAAAGTAGAAAAGTGAGTTTATGCATGAGATGTAGAGAGATTGTTTTCTTAGATATATTAAGTCGAATGCCTTATTGTTTAAAGGATCTATGAGTCCTTTTAAGCCTGAGTTTGGGTGAGACATGTAGAGAGATTATTTGGTACTTTACCAGTGATTATCAGGCAGAGGGTCGTCTTTGCTATGTTCAAGCTAAAGAGAGAGGCCCTAGAATGGTGGGAGGATATTCTTCACAAGGTAAGTACAGATATTGATAGACCCTTAACCTATAATAGGTTTAAGGAGGTTTTCTTTGATAAATACTTTCCTTAGACCTTTAAAGCCCAACAAGATAGATATTTTATTTATTTGGGGCAAATGAGTTGACTGTAGCTCAGTATGATAGCAAATTTGTGGTCTTGTCAAAGGTTGTACCGGAAATGGTAGACCTAGAGGACAAGAAGTGTAAGAGCTTCAAAGATGAACTATGTTTTAAGATGTGATCAAAACTATATTACATGAGGCATGTGAATTATGTCAGATTAGTGGATATAACACTTCAGATTGAGAAGGATTTGATGGAATTTAGAGGAATGGGGAATTGGCGGAAGAAGTCTAGATTTGAGGAACCTAGAGGTAGTACTAGTATGAGTGTGCAGGGTGGGAGACCACCCAAAGGAGGCATTCTTTATCACAGGGAACTGAAGTACAGAGTCAGAGGCAAGTAGGATATGTTACTTCTGTAGCTCAGAATATTATCGGTGGGACCCTTGGATTTGGGAGACAGGTTATGAGAATTGGGAGTCATGGCAGAGAAAGTAAGTATGCCACTAAGGGGAAGTGGTAATCTGATGTATGATTGAGAGACAAAAGTTTGTTATAGATATATTTAGATAAGATATTTATCCCAACATTTTCAAAATTTGAAGTGCTTTATGTGTAAAGAAGGTGGACATATCAATGTTGGTTGATCTTGGTGCAACCTATTCTTTTGCATCCAGTGTTTATATGAAGTCTATTGAAGTATGTATTAGTCCTTTGATGCAAAATATTTTTGTTGAATTTCCCACTAGAGATAGAGTGATAATCATAAATGTTTACAAGGGTTGTGTGATTCGTATCAGTGATAGGGAATCTGAAGCTGATTTATTATCTTTGAATATGATATAATTTCATTTAATTTTGAGAATGAATTGGTTGTCGATGTATTACACTTGTATTGATTGTTCCAGAAAGAAAATAGTGTTCAAAATATGGACATGAAGAGTTTAACTTTCAGGGAGAACATAAGATACTCTCGAACTATCTTATTTTGCTCTGACCACTAGGAGATGGTTGAAGAAGGGTTGTGAGGAGTATTTGGCATACACAATGGATTCTAAAAGGGAAAATAGGAAGTTAGAAGAAATCTTAGTAGTGATAGATTTTTCTGATGTATTTCTTGATGAGTTGTTTAGGTTGTCTCCCAGTAGGGAGATTAAATTTCTCTATTGATGTGATACTAGGTTCATCACATATATTTAATAGCACTCTACAGAGTGACACCCATTGAGTTAAGAGAATTGAAAGTTCAAGAAGTTTTAGATAAACAATTTATCAGACCTAATGTATTTGGGGAGCCCCTGTGTTGTTCGTGAAGGAGGAAGATGGAACGATGAGATTGTGTATAGACTATAAATGCTTGAATAAGAACAAATATCTTTTTTCCAAGATAAGTGAATTGTTTGATTAGTTGCAAGGAGTAAGAGTGTTTTCTAAGATAAACCTGAGATTAGGTTATCACCAGTTTAGGATAGAGAAGTGAGACATGCTTAAGACTGCTTTTTAGGACACATTATGGTCATAAGCTTCTTGTGATGTCATTTGGATTGACTAATGTTCCAGAAACGTTCATGGACTTGATGAATAGAGTGTTTAAACAAGTTTATGGTTGTACTTGACATTCTGATATATTCTAAGAAGGAAGAAAAACATGTGAAACATTAGACAGTGTGTTGGAGATTCTGAGGAGAGAGAAATTATATGCAAAGTTCTCTAAGTATGAGTGTTGGTTGAATAAAATAACTTTCTTGGAACGTGTAATATCGGGAAATGGCATAACAGTTGATCCACAAAAGGTAGAGGCAATATTAAGTTGGGAGAGACCAACTAATGTGACTGAGATTATAATCTTCTTGGGGTTAGCTGGTTATTATAGAAGATTCTTTTAGAATTTTTCTATTATTGTAATACTGTTGAATAGACTAACAAGGAAAGAGGTGAGATTTGTATGGTGAGGGAAGCATGAGAAAAATTTCTAATTACTAATGAAGAAATTGACTACAGCTCCAGTATTGGTGTTTCCTTCTGGTGATGAAGGATTTGTGGTGTATAGTGATGTGTCGCATCATTGGTTGGGATATGTGTAGCATAGGAAAGTTGTGGCCCACACTTCTAGGCAACTGAAGATTCATGATAGAAATTACCCTACTCATGACTTAGAGTTGGCTGCTATAGTGTTTACTTTAAAGATTGGAGACATCATCTGTATAGAGCCACTTGTGAGATATTCATTGATCATAAGAGTTTAACATACTTACCTGCCCAGAGAGAGTTGAATTTGAGGCAAAGATGGTGGATGGAGTTGATTAGTAACTATGATTATACAATTCACTATCATCTAGAAAATGCAAAGGTGATAGCTGATGCATTGAGTAGAAAGTCTACAAGAAGGTTAACTGATATTGGGAGTCCTAATGTGAAATTGATGATAGATTTAAAAGAGATAAGAATGAAGTTGAATATCAGTGATAGAGGATCATGGTTAATGAATATGGTTGTATAGTCATCCATAGTAAAATGTTTTAGAGATACAAGTAGAGATGAAAAGATAGAAAAGATTAAGCATTGAGTGCTTACTAGAAAGCAATATGAGTTCAAAATTTGAAGTTAGGGTACTTTGGTATTGGAACATGGATTTGTGTTTCCAATAATGCGGAGTTGAGAAAGAAGATATTGAGAATGGTACATGATGATGTATATTCGATGCACCCGAGTATCAATAAGATGTATAGAGGATTGAGACAGAATTTCTGGTGGTCAGGATTGAAGAGGGATGTAGCTGAGATTGTGAGGTTGTATGGAGCACCATTAAGCATAGTGTTAAATAGAGATGCTAGATTTACATATTGGTTTTGGAGAGGGTTTTGGAGAGTCTTTCAGAAAGCCATGGGTACACAGTTGCAATTTAATATAATTTTCATACTCAAACAGAAAAGATTATTAGACTACTAGAAGATATATTAAGGGCAAATGTGATGAGTTTTTCAGTAAGTTGGGATGCTTACATGCCATCGATTGAAAATTGCTTATAATAATTAGTATCAAACTAGTATTGAGATGGCACCGATTGAGACATTGTATGATAGGAGGTGTAGAACTCCTATATGTTGGGAAGAAATGTGAGAGAGAAATATATCTGATCCATCAATTATTGAGTTAATAACTGAGAGGATCAAAATGGTTAGAGAGAACCATAAAGTAGTAGACCGAATAGCTATGCTGATAATAAAATAAGATCTCTTGAATTTTAAGTAGGTGATTGAGTGTAATTAAAAATATCTCCATGAAAAGGTGTGTTGAGGATCAAAAAGAAAGGAAAGTTGAGTCTGAAGTAAGTGAGACCCTATGAGGTTATTGAGAAAGTTGGGTTAGTTGTGAATAGCCTGGTTTTGCCTCCAAAGTTGAAGCAGTGACATAACTTATTCCATGTTTCACGTTTGCGAAAACACTTACTTGATAAATCTCATAATATTTCAAGACAAGCTATAGAAATTCAGAAAGATTCCACTTTTAGGCAAGTACCAGTGATAATTTTAGACAGAAAAGAACAAGTCTTGTATAATAAACTAATTTCATTAGTTCAATTTCTGTGGCGGAATAAGGATGTTGAAGAGATTACGTGAAAGCATGAGGAAACTATGAAGAAATATTATTCACAATTGCTTTCTTGATTAGGTAAAGAAATTTCGGGGACAAAATTTTTATAAGGTGGGTAGAATTGTAATACCCGTATTCGTAAAGTAAGGATAAAGAAATAATTTAATAAATATGACATGAAATTAAAATAGTATATATATACGCAAAGGATTTAGTATTGAATAAAATAATTCTTAAAAAAGAAAAAAAAGGTTTTGTTTTTCTTAAAAAAAAAAACGTAGCAGCAAGTGTTGCCACCTGCTGCCAAAGGAAGAAGAAATGTTGCATGTAGGACACATGCACAATTTCATGGCAAAGAGAGGAAGAACTGAGACTGTTTTGCAAATATGTATAGAGATATATATATATATATATATATATATATATATATATATATATATAATTTTATATTATTTATTCATTTCCAAATCCTGTTTCGTTTCTTCCTTTTACAATTCAAACTACTATTTTTCTCTAAACACTTGGGGACCGAAAGAAACGTTGAAAGAGCAAAATTTTGAAGGAGTTTACGGGAGAATTTTATAGAGAGTCACGAGAAGCTCTAAGAAAAAAAGAAAGTAATAATGTGAAGTTTATTTTTGAATTTTAGCATACATGAAATTTCCTGGAACTCAAAACGAAAATTTTCAAAGGGTTTAAATTAAGAAGAATTGAAGAATAAATTAGAAATTTAATATAAATATTATGTCAGGTGTTGACGATCAGCAACTGGGGGAAATTGCTGAGAGGAGCAGAAAATGCAAGGAGGTGATCCACGGGTAGCCCTAAGTACTACGTGGTGAGTTAGATTTACTTTAAGTAATCAAGATAAATATGAAATATCTAGTGATAATATTATAATAAATTGTTAACTTATGCTTTTGTGATAGATGAAAATTGGTTGATAGGTTCAATAGGAATAGTGGATGTGTAGAGAATTAATTTATGATAAAAAATATTATTTTTTTTTTGGAATAATGAGTTGATTTAATATTAAGAGCGATAAGTGAAATTCTTGATGAACTATGGTTGATGTTTTGATACGAATTATGAGGAGATGAAATTTAGTGGATTTTGACAAGCTATGATGGATGATTTGATGTGACTTATGAGGAGAGGCATTTAGTGGAATTTCTTTCAATAATAATTTGAGAATAATCAGGATAGCCAATTTAAATATTTGAATTCATGTTTGTTTTTATGTTATTGTTCATATGCATATTTCAATCATTGTTCATATACATATGCATGGAATAAAAGAACCAGGAGGAGATCGATTTAATTGAAAAGCCGTAACAGCTAGTATATGCTGGAAATAAAGGAAAACCGTGACAGCCGGTATATGCTGGAAATAAAAGAACTGGGAGGGGGCCGGTCTAAGATAAAAACATGTTGACATGTGGGAAGATGTTCCCTAATAATAATTCATGCATTGCATATGTTTTAAATATTGATTGCATTACTGAAATGCTAAAGCATTGTTTGTTATTGTGAATTTGTTTATAGATGAATGAGTCTCACAGACAGACAGTTATGGTGAGAAAGAAACCTAGAAGTATGATATGATAATAACCATCTAAATGGTAGACTTTATGTTGTGAACCTCATTACAAGGTAATTATGAGATAATTGATGGTCTTAAGGTGAACCAATATATAAGAAAAAGAGATTGATAAAAAATGAGACTTATGATATGTGTAGTGATAGTAGAATTCTATTATCAAGTTATGTGAGATATAATTGATTAAATATTGAAAGACCATTTATACAAATTGAGTACTTCTAGTAAATTTAATTCACTGAGCTTGTGGAGCTCACCCCTCATTGTACAATGATTTCAGGTAGTAGGTATGACAAATAGTTTGGTGAGTTGAGGTTCAGACAAAAGCATTATCTGTAAGCCACGTACGTGTCCACATCCTCAGAGTAATGAGAAAATAAAATAAAAATTTATTTGTAAATATTCATGCATTTTACGTTGTATATAATGTTCAAGTCAAGATCAGAATGATGTATCTCCCCTGTTGAGGGTTGAGGATTGATGTAAAAATTTCTATTGGTGTTATTTTTTTATTGTTGCATATATGTGTTGTGCTGGGATTTTCAAAATGTGATGACATTGTCTCGAGGGTGGCCAACCCGGGGTGGATTGTTACTGTAGTCTCCTTATACCTGCTTCAGAATAAGATTCGAATCTCCTTTGATGCATATATCTTTGATTCCATACTCTTAGGCCATCAGTAACCCAATAATCATAGCTTTATATTCTACCTCAAATTTGGTGAAAGGGAAATTCAAAGTGCAAGCTTTTGTGATTGTATCTCCTTTGGGAGATTTGGGAATAATACTTGTTCCTCCACCTTCCTTTAAACTTGTCCCATCAAAGAATAATTTATATTCTCCATCACAAGGCTAAAAATCTATGACACAAACTTCATCTATTGGCAATTCTTCATTGATAGGCTCACACTATTCTGATGGAATTTGAGCTAACAAATCTGCCCAAGCTTGACTTTTTTTGGCAATCTGATTTTTTACTTCAATATGAAACTCATTAAGGAGAATCATCCATTTAGTTACTATTCTACTCAAGATTGGTCTGGATAACAAAAATCATAATGGATTGGATCTTATCTACAGATGGACCTTGCAACTCATCATGTAGTGCTTGAACTTTCGTGTTGCATATACTAGAGCTAGACAATGCATATCATGCATTGAGTAGCATGTTTCTAGTCCCTTGATCATCCTACTCAAATAGTAAATGGGCTTCGTAACATCATCACCTTCTTGAGCTAGTAAAGCACTTATTGATCTGTTTATTGAAGTTAGATACAACAATAAAGAATTTTTGGGAATAGTAGCCATCATTGTACTGGATGATGACAACCGCTGCATGATTCACTCAAAGGCTTGTCGCTGATATATTTTTCATATGAAAGGAACCCCTTTCTTTAATAGGCACATCATAGGTGACAGTAATTCTGATAGCGTAGGAATAAATTTTCTAATGAAAGAAATGCGACCCATGAATGAATTAAGCTGGTTGATGCTAACAGGAGGATTCATTTCTTTAATGGCTTTGAATTTGTTTAGATCAAGATCAACACCTTTTCTGTACACGATAAATCTGAGAAATTTTCCCACTTCTACCCCAAATGCGCATTTCTGGGGATTGAGTTTCATTATGAAAGTTCTGCACTTATCGAAAATCTTTTAAAGATGCTTTAGATAATCTTTACTTCTTTTGGAATTAGCATCAAGATCATCAACATAGACCTCCATCTCATTATGTTAGCTTATCAAATATCACCATCATCGCCTTTTGGAATGTGGCTCCGACATTCTTGAGTCCAAATGGCCTAATGATAAATGCTTAAATATTCATATTTAAGCCCCCTTATTTACATTTGTTAGGTCCTTAATTACGTTAATTTGGTCTATTTTACTCCATTTGTGTGTTTTACATGTTTTTATGGGGTTCTGGAGAAAAAGAATTAGTTTTGGCACTTAAAAGAAGAAATCTGGAATCCCTGGAGCATTCTCTGGACAAATTGCGATCGATCGCGCCATGCAATGCGATCGAGCGCACATATACGAGCGTGAACAGTAAACTGCAGAACCCTATTTTGGAAATAAGAGAATTTTCGTTTTAGGAAGGTTTAGGAACTCATGGGTCTCTTAGGACTTCTCAAAGACCTATAAATAAACTTGTAACTCACACATATAACACACCTCAGATAGAAAACACTTTTCTCTTTTCTTTTACTTGGAGTTGAGAGTTTGGGAGAGAATTGACGCCTCTTCTCTCGGGTTTATTCTTATCCTTTAATGTTTAGTTTATTTATAATGTTTACTCCAGATAGTATGTGTAACTAACTTTCTTATAGGGCTCGATTGAAGCCCTAGTTATGCATTCCCATATTTATATTCATTGATAAAATCTTTGCCAATAGCTTTTATTATGTTACTTAACTTGATTAATGCATGTGCTTATTTAAATTCCTCATATGTATGTGTAAGGCCAACGTATGCATGTGGTATTGATAGGTGAGTTAGATCAATTTGGATGACCGAGTCTTGGGTCTAACCTTAGTAACAAAAGATATCTTATCCAGATTCTTGGGTTAATCAACATGGGAAACCGAGAGTAGATACCATGCCCTAGGTCTCATGTGGTTGTCGATTTTCACAGTACTTGTGCTTTCTTAAGGAACAACTCAAGCAGATACCATGCTGAATCCCTTGAGGAAGAAAAGAGTTAGAGTAGATACCATGCCTAACTCGATGCTTAGGGAAATCAATAGCTTAAGGAGTAGATACCATGCCCTTAGGTTGGCAACCATTAGGTATACATGATAAGGCTAATGCATTGACCTATTATAATTGGGAATGTATGACTAGTGGTTGATATCAAAGCCCTATGTCTTTATCAAATCACACTCCAACAATTATTTTATTTCTTTTTACTTAAAGAAACTAATTCTAAAACCAAACTTTACCAATCCCTATTGAGATGACCTTGCTTTCGCACACTATACTACACTTTTGACCTTGTGCACTGGCAAGTAAAACTAGTACGATTATTCACCTATTTATTTAGATATATAAACGCACAACAAGTTTTTGGCGCCGTTTTCGGGGATAGCCTAAAAGTTCCTTTTAGGATTACTTTCGTTTTATCGTTGCTATTGTTTTATTTTTACCATTTTTTTTCAAAACCTAATCAAGTTGTTTTCTGTTTTAGGCACATAAAACCCTAAATCACAGTTTCTGTTGTACTTGCGATCGATCGCAACCTCCTATGCGATCGAGTGCATTTAGGGCAGAGAGTTCCCCGAGCAGCAGAGTTGCACTGCTACATTGAAGCCGGTTTTTCTGATTTATGCACGGACTTCGATCCCGACATCCAGAATTCTTTCCCCTCGATCTCGAGCTTGAACGGACTATCTGACAAAAGCTAAAGAATAATTTTGAGGAGAACGAAGAAGAAGTCGAGGACGAAACACAAATGGCAGAACAGCTCGAAAACCAGCAACCACCTGCACGAGTACCAATGAAGCAATCTTTCATCCCTCAGAACATTGATCAACCATCATGCATCGCATATCAACCTGAGGCGGCGGGAAATCAAATCTTGAATGCTTTGACTCATTTTAGGGGAACTCCTAATGAAGATCCACACTTACACCTCCGAGAATTTTTCGATCTTTGCAAGTTCCAGCACATACAAGGCCTAGACCAAGAAGGAATAAGGTTAATTATGTTCCCTTTTTCCTTGAAAGATAATGCTAAACTTTGGTATAATTCTTTGCCTGCAGTTTCCATCCACACTTGGGAAGAGTTGGCAAGCAAGTTCTTGAGGAAGTTCTTCCCAGCCCAAAAGACGAGACAAATGAGGAAAGAGATCCAGTCCTTCCAACAAAAAGGATGGGGACCTCTTCTTCGAAGCATGGGGACACTTCAATGAATTACTACTCAAATGCCCACACCATAACCTACCTCAAGATGAACTGGTACAAGCATTCTATGAAGGTTTAAATGATACTAATAAATGTATTGTTGATTCAGGTTGTGGAGGAATCTTGATGGAGAAAAGCAGTGAAGAAGCAATGGAGCTATTCGAAACCCTCAGCGAGCACACCCAGCAATTCTCCTCTCGAGGTAGACATGTAACCAAAGGTAAAGGTGTGTATGAGGTAAATCTGAATGGAGGATCTTCCCCTCAAATGGAAGCGATGGAAAGGAAACTAGACCTATTGGTAAAAGCCATGGCTACTCAAACTGCCTCATCCAACCTACCAGCTACACCACTATAGGTATGTGCAATATGCTCTCAATATGATCATAATACTGATACTTGTCCTCTATCCGCAGATCCGGAACAAGCAAATTATGTGGGACCAAACAACTATTCAAAGAATAACCCATATGCAAACACTTACAACCCTGGATGGCGGAATCACCCAAATTTCTCATGGAGCAACAACCAGAATAACCAAGGACAGCAACGAAACCCGCAAACCACTGCTCATGCTAATTTCGAACCAAAGAAGAACGACCTCGAAAGTCTAGTAAGACAACTGGTGACATCACAAGAACAGTTCATGACTCAGCAAAAACAAACCAATTTGGCATATGAGCAAGAAATTCAAAGACTAGAGGTACAAGTGGGACAATTAGCTAAAGAGCTCAGTAGTAGAAAGCAAGGAGAGCTCCTAGCTCAAACATTACCCAACCCTGGAGGGCATCAACAACTAAAAGCTGTCACAACCTTGAGAAATGGCAAAGTGATTGGATCCGAGGATTCGACAGCAGCATCCAAAGAAACACTATTGGCATCAAGGGTAAGTGAGATGGAGAAGGTGAAAGCACCACCCTTCCTGCAAAGGTTAGTAAAACAAAAGAAATACAATAAACTACTTGATATTTTTGAGACCTTGCGGAAAGTTGAAATTAATATTCCATTATTAGATGCAATTCACCAAATACCTGCCTATGCTAAATTCCTAAAAGATTGTTGCACTCATAAAAGAAAATTTCAAGAGCATGAGACTGCAGCATTAACTGAGGAGGTAAGTGCTGTATTGCTAAGAAAACTCCCACCAAAACTGAAAGATCCGGGTAGTTTTACTATTCCCTGTAGAATAGGTGATCAGCTATTTGACAAGGCATTGCTAGACTTAGGAGCGGGGGTAAACTTGCTACCTTACACGGTATTCGAAACCCTAGGTTTGGGGGAGCTACAGCCGACTTCTATTACCTTATAATTGGCAGATAGGAGTATTAAAAGACCTAGGGGTGTTCTCGAGGATGTCTTAGTGAAAGTTGGTGAGTTCATTTTACCTGCTGATTTCATCGTATTAGACATGGAGGAATGCCCTATGCCATTACCTTTGCCTATCATATTAGGGAGACCATTTATGAGAATTGCCGACACTAAGATCTGTGTAAAAAAGGGTATAGTAAGTATGAAAATCAATGGTGAGCAAATAGAGTTTAAAATATTTGATGCAATGAAACTTCCTCAAGATGACTTGGAATGCTTTAATGCTTGTATGATACAAAACTTTTTTGAGCAAGCTTTTCAGGTCCAACACATTGATTAATTGGAGACTACTCTCACTCATAGCTTCACGGAGATGGATATTGAGCAAGAATATGAAGATGTTACTGATGACATCATCGCAGCTGCACCAATATTGGAACTAAAGCAGCTACCCGAGCATTTAACATATGTCTACTTAGGAGAAAATGAGACTTTACCTGTGATTGTAGCTGCTAACTTGAGTAGTGGGGAAGAAGGGAAGCTATTAAGAGTTCTTAGGAAGCATAAAACTGCCATAGGGTGAACCATTGCTGACATTAAGAGGATAAGTCCAGCAAAGTGCATGCATAATATTTACCTTGAAGAAGAAGCAAGACCCACTCGAGATGCTCAAAGAAGACTTAACCCACACATGAAGGAGGTAGTAAAGGCCAAGATATTGAAGCTACTAGATGTTGGCATCATTTACCCTATATCGGATAGCAAATGGGTGAGTCCGGTCTAAGTCGTTCCTAAAAAGAGTGGGATTACCGTGGTAAAGAATGAAGATGAGGAGCTCATACCTACAAGAAAAACAATGGGTTGGAGAGTATGCATTGATTACTGGAGGTTAAACAAAGTAACTAGAAAAGATCATTTTTCCCTGCCATTCATTGATCAAATGCTAGAGAGGTTAGCCGGTCACAGTTATTACTGCTTCTTGGATGGGTATAGTGGATACAATCAAATTGCCATAGCACCTGAGGATCAAGAAAAGACTATATTCACATGTCCTTTTGGTACATTTGCTTATAGAAGAATGCCATTCGGTTTATGGAACGCACTAGCCACTTTTCAAAGGTGTATGATGAGCATTTTTTCCGATATGGTAGAGAAATATACTGAGGTGTTCATGGATGATTTTAGTGTCTTTGGATCTAATTTCGATGAGTGCCTGAATCATTTGGAAAATGTTCTAAGGAGATGTGAAGAGAGTAATTTAGTACTGAATTGGGAGAAATGTCACTTCATGGTTCAACAAGGTATTGTGTTGGGTCACTCCATCTCAAACAAAGGTATTGAGGTAGACAAAGCTAAGATTGACATCATTTCAAAGCTACCTCCCCCTCTCACGGTCAAGGGCATTAGAAGTTTCCTTGGACATGCAGGGTTTTATAGAAGATTCATCAAGGACTTCTCCGAAATCTCGAGACCTCTTTGTGCACTATTGACTAAAGATACCAAGTTTGAATGGAATGATGATTATATGCAAGCTTTCAACACCTTGAAGAATGTTCTCACCTCTGCCCCAATAATGATGGCACCAGATTAGAATCTCCCTTTCGAATTAATGTGTGATGCCAGTGACTTCACCTTGGGAGCTGTCTTAAGTCAAAGAATCAATAAGAAAGATGCAAAGCCTAGGCTAATCAGATGGGTACTCCTACTCCAAGAATTCGATTTAGAGATCAAAGACAAAAAGGGCAGTGAGAATTTAGTTGCGGATCATTTGTCAAGACTCCCATATAAGATTGATGATAAAAAGTTACCTTTGAATGAGAACTTCCCTGATGAACAACTATTTACACTAGAGGTAAAACTTCCATGGTATGCTGATATAGTTAATTATCTAACTGTTAAAGTTTTTCCCCCAGGTATGACTACTCAAGAAAAGAAACAGCTAATATCTCTGTCAAGACACTACCATTGGGATGATCCATACCTTTTCAAGGTCTGCCCTGATCAAATCATCAGAAGATGTATCCCTGAAGAGGAGCACTCGAGCTTGTTGCAACATTGCCACCAGTTTGCTTGTGGAGGTCATTTTGGAGCAAAACGAACAGCTCTTAAGTTACTCCAATCTGGTTTCTATTGGCCTAATCTATTTAAAGATGCTTTCTCTTTTTGCAGCTCATGTGATAGATGCCAGCGGACAGGTAATGTCTCTTCCCGAAATCAGATACCCTTACAAAATATTCATGTGGTAGAATTTTTTGACGTATGGGGCATTGATTTCATGGGACCCTTTCCTAACTCATTCGGCTATTTATATATTCTTGTGGGTATGGATTATGTGTCTAAATGGGTTGAGGCTATCCCCTCAAGGACTAATGATCACAAAGTGGTTATTAAGTTTTTGCAGGCTAACATTTTTACTAGGTTTGGAACTCCAAGAGCAATCATCAGTGATGGGGGCAGCCACTTTCATCATCGTTCTTTTTCCGAACTACTCCGAAAATATAGGATTACTCATAGAGTTGGCACTCCATATCATCCTCAAACCAGTGGCCAAGTAGAGATAAGCAACCAAGAAATCAAGGGAATCTTAGAAAGGGCAGTAAAACCGAATCAGAAGGATTGGTCTCTACGCTTAAATGATGCTCTCTGGGCATATAGGACAGCTTATAAGACTCCAATTGGCATGTCTCCCTACCTCCTAGTCTTTGGAAAAGAATGTCATCTCCCGGTGGAATTAGAACATCGAGCATATTGGGCCATTAAGCAATTTAACTTCGATATGAAGCAAGCGGGTGAGAAAATGAAACGACATCTAAATGAGCTTGAAGAATTGAGATATGATGCCTATGAGAATGCAAAGTTGTACAAGGAACGGACAAAGGTTTATCATGGCAAACAATTAGTCTGGAAGGAGTTCCATGTAGGACAAAAGGTGCTGTTATATGACTCACGATTGAGGCTGTTCCCAGGCAAGCTCAAATCCAGATGGTACGGTCCGTACATGGTCACCAAGGTCTTCCCTCATGGTGCATTAGAAGTCTGTGGCCCCAATGAAAATCAGCCCTTTACAATGAATGGACACAGAGCCAAGCCTTACCTCGACATTAAATTTCTTCCAAGAGATGATGATTTGGCACTTGAATCAGTACAGTATACAGCTGAAACACAAGCACTAGAGCTCCAAGAGGTGGACTCTAAGTGCCTCCTTCCAAACAACTAGCATGGTAGCAAGACAGTGCTTGAGCAAAGTAAAAATTTGATCACCTATTAAGCTCAAGCACCTCTGGTAAGGTTAGTAGTACTGAGGCCACTAACCAATGGTAAGGTTGTATTGTTTCAATAATTTATCATTTTTTTCAGCTAGGGTAAGTTTTTATTTGTGCCCATGTGCACTGCTTGCGATCGATCGCATCCTCCAGTGCGATCGAGCGCAGGTGTGCGATCGAGTGTGTCCTTTAAAACGTGTTCGAGCACACAGATACGATCGAGCACACCCCACGTGCGATCGAGCACACTCGCGGCAGACAGTGGTTTAGCTATAAGTCTGAAAATTCACTCATACTCACACTCACACTCACTCCCTCGTCCTTAATCACTCGTGCACTTGCCCTCAGAAACTCTCATTTCCACTCGCACCACTCCCTCTCACCATTACCACACCGCATCATTCATCACCACTTCCATCTCCACCATCCTCTGTCACCATCCATTGCCTCCATCACCGTCAACCACCATTACCTCCATTCCCATCTGCATTAATCCATAAGGTACTCTACACACACACACGAATTTTAATAATAAAAACTGTGCATTGCATTCTACATATATGTTATTTTGTGTATGATTGTGTGATTGTTCGTTTACAGGGGGTTAGGAATGAGTTCCACACTTGCAAACCATAGCTTGTCTTTTTGGTGCACACAAACTGTTCGACGAAAAGCCTGACCGTGTGCGATCGAGCGCACATCATTGAGATCAATCGTAAATCAGGCAGAACCTAGAACACAGTATGTCAAGACCATCAGTTTCCACCTCCGGTGCATCCAACAGCCGTGCTTCATCATCTCGGCCCAGCATCGAGCAGCGCAAACTTTTATTTGAGACCTCATTCGCCATCGATGATGTATTCCAGCACATGGACGCCACTCAATGGGCCGTCCAAGAATTCTGACATCGAGGGTTTAAGAGGCTGTTTAAGCCGGTGTGTTCCACTGCCTACTCCCAGCTCGTGGTCCAGTTTTATGCGACCCTCTCATTTGACTGTAGCAGACCGGGAGTTCTCACTTCCTCAGTCTGGGGCACACCCATCGAGGTGACTAGTACCGATATCACTGCTGCTCTTCATTGCACCGACGAGTCCCCTCATGAGGACACTGATATCGAGGTGCAACTGGAGTCTTATGCCCTGGCTGAGAACATCACGGACATGTGTGCTGGCCAGTATGTCGAGAGGCATAACAATGCGGCCAGCCGGTCCAAGCTGCCTCCACGACTATGGCTCGCCGACACGATCCTACAGCGCAATGTGTGTCCCTTGGGGCACAAGACACAGCGGCGAGACCAGTTTCTCCAGACTTTATACGCCTTCCATAGAGGCCACTGGTACTCCATCCCGACTGTCATTTGGAGCCAGCTGCACAAGTTTTGGGATCATGTATATGGCCGTGAGACTACCACGGCCAATGCTTGGGGCCTTCCTTTCTCGTTTCTACTCTCATCTATCCTCAAGAAGAAGGGGATTAAAGGGACCCACAGCGACGGGCCAGTGCGAGAGCATCTCTTTTTTGGGAAGGCTCAGTGGACACACAACATCTCGCATATGCCACGAGGACTCCCGGCACCCGGTCCAGCAGCTGAGCGAGTTGAGGAGGATTGCATGGAGATTGAGACCCTGGTCATTAGCCCAGTACATGAGGACATAGAACCCTCTGAGTCCCAGCACTTTCTAGCTGAGCTGTCCTCCTTTCGAGGTGAGGTCTCTGCTGTTACCATACTCGTGCATCAGCGCATGGACAGTTTGGAGGCACGGTTAGCACGATAGGAGGCTATGCTGCAGGCCATTCTTGATTTCCTACCTCCGACACTCGGTACCTTTTCGACTGCACCACCTGATGATCAGCAGTAAGAGGATACCACGTCTGGCTGAAGACGTTAAACTTAACGCTCATGGGAGGCACCCCAATGCATATCATTTTTATAGTTTATGTTATTTTTAGTATTTTATTGTTTACTTTTCTATTTTTGTTTCTTACTTGTTTTCCATGTTATGTTTGTTTTTCTTTCTCTTTTCAAGGGCAGCGTGAGTACATCCAGTTGAAGTTTGGGGGCGTGCTACGAGCCATGCCATCCATCAGTTCTCCATCTCCCAGGTCAGCTCCTTCCATGCTATTCACACATTGGGGACAATGTGCAAATTAAGTTTGGGGGTATGGGGACACATTCACACACTCTCTATGTCCCACATTTTTCTTTTTTGTTGTTATTTTCATAGATAAATACATGTTCATTCTGTCCAATAAACCTTTTTTTTGTGATCTAAACAAAACTGTATGATTCGACTTCATCAGTGAGCTTAACATTTTGAACATATAGGCCAATAATCAAGTTTTGAACCTAGATCACTGCCCTTTAGGCATTTAAGAATTCAAAAGTTTAGCTTAAACTATCACGAGCACATTAGCACATGATCGTGTGGGGTATGACATGTTATTTGGATTTGTATGTTTCTTTTGCTTGACTGTGAACTAGATGACCTATTAGATTGACATTTTGGCATATAAAAATAGAAAAGATTGATTAGTGCTCAAAAGAAAAAAATTGCTCCTAATGATCAATAAAAACAAAATCTTCTGCCGAGTAACTGGCCCTCTTACCTCAGTAAGCATTAAGTGTCACGTCAAAAGGTGGAAAATTCTAAGTGATCATTAAAAAGAATCTTCTGCCGAGTAACTGGCCCTCTTGCCTCAGTAAGCATTGAGTGTCACGTCAAAAGGTGAAAAATTCTAAGTAGTAGCATTAAAACCAGTTAGTTTTGTAGCCTTGTTGACTCGAGCTAGTAAGTCCTTAGGGGTCTCTTTACACCTAATGCACTAAAACCATCTGGTTTGGGAGTCATTGGCTAAACGCTCGTTACACGAGTCAACAAGAAAGCTTAAGGGAACTAACGTGGCAAAAATCTCACAAATAAAAGTCTATGCCATGTTTGTTGACTCTAATAGGAAGTTTGGTGATTCTTGAGTCATCGAAACACTACACGTTTGAATTTCTTGGAAGCCCAATCTTTTGTGTGCTAGTCACCACACACTAAAGTCAAAACTTGTGATGTCTTAAACTACCTCATGAATATAATTTACGTTCAAAACTCTTATTCATTGCAAAAATATGTTTAAACTTGTTAAGCTTGCTCATGAATGCGCATCATAGTTTTGCTCATGAATATTGGATTTATCTATGTTTTTCGTTTTAGTTTTTAATTTAGTATTGCTAAGGGACTAGCAATATGTAAGTTTGGGGGTGTGATAGATGCTTAAATATTCATATTTAAGCCCCCTTATTTACATTTGTTAGGTCCTTAATTATGTTAATTTGGTCTCTTTTACTCAATTTGTGTGTTTTACATGTTTTTATAGGGTTCTGGAGAAAAAGAAGCAGTTTTGGCACTTAAAGGAAGAAATCTAGAATCCCTGGAGCATTCTCTGGACAAATTGCGATCGATCGCGCTATGCAATGCGATCGAGCGCACATTGCGATCGTGTGCACATATGAAGGATCGAGCGCACACTACGATCGAGCGCAAGACATATGCGATCGAGCGCACATATACGGGTGTGAACAATAAACTGTAGAACTCTATTTTGGAAATAAGAGAATTTTCGTTTTAGGAAGGTTTAGGAACTCATGGGTCTCTTAGGACTTCTCAAAGACCTATAAATACACTTGTAACTCACACACATAACACACCTCAGATAGAAAACACTTTTCTCTTTTCTTTTACTTGGAGTTGAGAGCTTGGGAGAGAATTGACACCTCTTCTCTCGGGTTTATTCTTCTCCTTTAATGTTTAGTTTATTTATAATGTTTGCTTCAGATAGTATGTGTAACTAACTTTCTTATAGGGCTCGATTGAAGCCCTAGTTATGCATTCCCATATTTATATTCATTGATAAAATCTTTGCCAATAGCTTTTATTATGTTACTTAACTTGATTAATGCTTGTGCTTATTTAAATTCCTCATATGTATGTGTAAGGCCAACGTATGCATGTGGTATGGATAGGTTAGTTAGATCAATTTGGATGACCGAGTCCTGGGTCTAACCTTAGTAACAAAAGATATCTTATCCGGATTCTTGGGTTAATCAACATGGGAAACCGGGAGTAGATACCATGCCCTAGGTCTCATGTGGTTGTTGATTTCCACAGTACTTATGCTTTCTTAAGGAACAACTCAAGCAGATACCATGCTGAATCCCTTGAGGAAGAAAAGTGTTAGAGTAGATACCATGCCTAACTCGATACTTAGGGAAATCAATAGCTTAAGGAGTAGATACCATACCCTTAGGTTGACAATCATTGGGTATACATGATAAGGCTAATGCATTAACCTATTATAATTGGGAATGTATGACTAGTGGTGGATATCAAAGCCCTATGTCTTTATCAAATAACCTTCCAACAGTTATTTTATTTCTTTTTACTTAAAGAAACTAATTCTAAAACCGAACTTTACCAATCCCTGTGGAGATGACCTTGCTTTCGCACACTATACTATACTATTGACCTTGTGCACTTGCAAGTAAAACTAGTATGATTATTCACCTATTTATTTAGGTATATAAACGCACAACACCTAACTACGTAGCAATAGTTACCAAATAGAGTTTGAAAAGTTGTTTTTTTTTTCATGTCTCTCGGAGCCATTGCTATTTGATGATAGCCACTAAATGCATCCATGAAAAAAAACACTTTATGCATTGTGATTGAATCAATCAGGGCATCAATGTTAGACAATTGGAAGTCATCTTTTAGCATAGCATCGTTGAGTGGACGAAAGTCTTGACATACTTGAGTTTCTCCACTTTTTGTTGGTACTAGGACCTGATTCACTAGCCTTATAGGATATTGCACCTCCTTTATCTTCTTGTTCTTTAGTAATTTTTCTATCTCTATCTTGATAATTGCTTCTTGCCTACGAGACACTGGCCTTTGTGATTGCTTAACCAGTTTTCTTTTAGGATTAAGCTTTAAGTGATGTGCAACTAGAGGAGGATCAAGGCTAGGTATTTCTTCATGTTTCCAGAAAAAGCTATCAACATACTCCTTCAAAAACGAAATCAGTCCATCTTTTTGTGATGAATTGAATGTTTTTGAAATGAATGTCGGCCTTGAAATGAATGTTAGCCTCTCTTCTTCTCTGTCTTCATCCAAGTTTATGTGTTCCAGCTCATCATTTACCTTTTTGTTTGTTTCTGGTTGTTTTTCTTCTTTATTTATAGATACATCATCTTCATAGCTGACTTCTTACACTGCTGTGATCACTTTATACTTGTGATCAAGATTTCTAGGTTCTCTTGATCTCTTGTCTCTTCATAAGTTGTGGCAGATTCAACTGTCAGGCAAGATAACCTTAGGAGTCCCTCCAGCCATTTTTCAGCTTTCTCTACCTTTATCTTCTTATTTGCCAAATTATTTTCTTTGCTCGGGTTCTGCCACATTGGTAACACTGGACTTCTTGGGGATTCAAGAGATGCAACACCTTCTTATAAGAAATCATAATAAAATCTCGCTTCTAAAAAATACGTTTCTTGCACTTCAAAGAGAGCTTGAGAGGCATAGATGGTCACATATTTGCTTCCACACCACACTTTTAAGCACTGGTGGTATGTAGAAGGAATAACATGATGAACATGATACCAAGGCCTTCCCAAAGTGATGTGATAAGATGTTACTACATCCATAATAAGTAATTTTACCATGCTACACAATGGACCTACAACGGTATCCATCATTACAAAGACAAGAGTCTGCATCTCTTTACCAAAAAAAAAAAAAAACCCTTAACAAAAATGGGGCGTTTAATAACCTAATCTTCTACTATATTAACTGCCTTCAGTATAATTCATGGGATTATGTTGACAGATGAGCCCCTATCAACTAATCTGCGCTTCACCTTTAATGTATTTAGCGCCACTTCCAGATAAAGTGTTTTATTGTGATTCTCGTCTAAAACTAATTTGTTTTTTGGGGCAAAGACAAGATTTCTTCATCTGAATTTTGCTACTCTTCTCATTTTGCTTGCACTCATATAGCACTCTTGTTGGTATTTTTTAGCAACACGTAATAATACGGACACAACTTCTCTTCTTATGCAGCCCTCTCCTAAGCCAATATTGTCAAAAAAATTAGCTAAGCATCGCGTATTGGCTAAGGATTTTGTCTTCACATTTCTTTATTGCTTCTTTTATAATAGGGAAGCTGTAGTACTTGTATGTACCCTAGGACTGATTAGTAATGCCCACAACTTCATTGGCTTATGGACAATAGCAGTACTGATATTCCTCTTCGTCTTCTAGGTGCATAATCATTTCGACTTGTGCTCCCTTTTCTGGCTCTAAGAGGATTAGATCTCCCCTCTTTACTTTATTGTTAAAGATCCACTTGAGGTTAAAGCACTCATATGTATGGTTTGAAGCAAATTGATAATACAAGTAAAACTTGGGGCCATTGATTTCAGCCGGAGTAGGTTTCCTCTGTTGTGGTGGTAGCCTGATTTGATCATTGCTGATCCAATCCTTCATGATATCTTCCAATTTTTTCTTGGAGCAAGGAAAATGTGGAGCTTCTTCATAATTTCTTTTTTAATAAGGTTCTCACCTTATTCTCTTGTCACCATACATGTGTTATTCGATTACAGCTGCCATGTGTGTATTTTGATTCCTCTTCATGCCTAGAATCTTGGCAATAGAAACACTAGTCCTCCAAGTCTTCTTTTGTAAGGAACTAAAGGAGTCTATCTCTAGGTTCTCCAAAAAATCCTTGTATTCATCTCTTATCTGTGAAATATAGATTTTCACCAGAATATCCTCGCTGGTTTTATCTTGACATTCAAGTGTTTTTATCTTGAATGTTTCGATATAACCCTCCAGGTTTTCTAAAGGACCTTGACACTTTTGTGCCAAATCCATCATGGTAAACTGGCGTGGGATGGTGTAAAACTTTTGCAAGAAATGTTTTACAAATGCAGCCCAGTCTGCTATGCTTTAAAGTTCAAGTCTTACATACTAGGTGTATACCTTATTAGTCCTTTTGGAAAATTCCCACATCAACAAATCTTAATCTTTTCCCTAGGCTCCCGTAGCATCCAAGAACAAGACATATTCCTTCGTGTCTCCTGTCTCACCATTGTATTTTTCAAATTTTGGCATTAGATAGCCTTTAGGATTTGTTTTATCCATTGTTGATCTGGGATAGGGCGGTATGAAGTTGAAATCATTCGCTGTAGAGGTGGATTGCTTTGCAACCTTTTTTATGATAGAATAATTAGGCACTCCTTCACATTTGGCTGCAAGAATAGAATCTCCATGAACTCTAAAAAGGTTGTGGTTTGAGTTTTCTTTCATTGCTACTTCTTCAAGTGCCTTCTCTAGTGCTTGCTTTTTTTCTTTCTATAAAGGTTTTTACTCTAGAATCATGATGTCTTGTCTCTAGATCTACTATTTGAGGTGGCACTACAGGATGTTGGATCCTCGTATTAGAACTTTCAATTTCAGCAACGATAACTTCTTTTTGTTTGGTGCTTTGGAGATGTGGCACCATTTGACTCATCATGGATTGTAAATTGAGCCATATTTATTTGACTGTTGCGCTTTCTCCATCAATGAATTTCACTGGTGCTTCCATAGTACGTGGCTAAGTTGAATCTTCAGTTTGTGGAATGGAATCATCATTCTGATGTGCTATAGGGTCTCGAATGAATTTTAAAAAGAATTTATGGGTTAAAATGCTATATCTAGAAAGTTTGGGGGTTTAATAGTAATTTTGGAAAAATATTAAGGGTCTAATTATACTTTCTAGAAAGTTTAGAGATCTGATTATAATTTTTAGAAAGTTTAGGGTCTAACTACAATTTTTGGAAAGTATAAGGCTTTAAATGATTTTTTTTTACAAATTTCTTTACTTATTCAAAAGCAAATCGCCTTCCCCAGTGGAGTCGCCAAAAATATAAACACAAAAATGAATTTATATTTACAAATCTAGTTTTGATGGAGTCGCCAATGGACCAACCTATTAGATCTACAAAATATTTTCCAAATTGAATGGAGAGAAATTATCACAGGTTATAGAAATTCTGGGTCAAGAAGGAATAATTTGTTTTTGATAGAATTGAAGAATTAGTAGAAGCAAATAATATATGGATACGTTAATGTGAATGCGAAAGCAATTACTGTATGAATACAATAAAGATAAATTGGTAAATAAATAAATTCAAGTAAAAACAAAGAAATATAAGAGAGGCACAATGTTTATATGGTTCGGCTTATAAGACCTACTCCATGGGAGTAGTAGAAAAATATTTCACTATAATAAAAAAAATTACAAGAAATGTATTTTTGAACAATTCTTTTCTCTTTATATTGTTCTATTTTCTATTTTCTATTTTCTCTCTTTGATGTATGAAATGCTTTTGTGGTTTTTTTATCTCTGTTGATCTGATTTGAAATGGAAAACTGAAAGGCTATTTATAGGAATTTTTTGGGTTACAACACTATGCACATTACCTACAAAAAAATGTTTTTCTTATTTAATATATTTTTATTTCACCGACTCATCTACCACAACTACTTTCCATTCTTTCTCATCTACCACAACTCTTGCCATTTTTTTTTCCATCTTTTTGGGTCTGATCTTCTTAAGCATATTATCCAAGACTATATTGGACTCATCCAATAGCCCATTCTTCACTTCTAATTTATCAAACTCGGCTTAGAGCTTTTTTACCCAATTTCTTATGATATTATTGTCCATAGAGAAACATATATCTTTCTAACCACTTGGCCACTTCTTTCAATATGTTTTTTATTATATATATTATGTTTACAATACAGTTCCACAAATTACTTGAATCTTATTTTCCAATTCACGTGAATTGCTAATGATATCGTTTTATAGCAACTTGAATCCTCAAATTCCCTTCATGATTTTATCTACTTGAATCTTCTTCGAGATATATTTATATCATTTGTAAAAGCAACATTGTATGATTGATACAATCTCCATAAGCAAGCTGAGAATAGAAATTAAAGTTGTACTAAGTAAATCAAACTCTAAATGATTTCGATATTTGGGTGAAACTAGACTATGAAATCGTTCAGGGAACTTAGAGTTAGAAAATTAGGGATTTCGACGTAGGGTTACATAGATCGTATGAGAGAGAGGAAGAAGAGAGAGAGCGTTAGGTAAACTTAAAATATTTGTCACCGTTTTGAAATTTCTTATACCACATATATGCTTTTATAATTAACTCTAACCTCAGGTATGTTTTTGTAATTTATCTAAAAAGTTATGTTAACCAAAATATTCTAATTCTCTATCTTTTCATCTCTCCCTCCCCATGCTCCCCCTCCATCCTCTATTAAATTTTTCATTTATTCCAAACATTTTAAACATGATGAGAATTCAAATGAATCCTACAATTTAACATAAGAAAACTAAACATAAAAATTCATTTCAGTTCTGTTGATGCCGAGGGAATGTTGCTGACTCGGAGTTGACTTTTTTGGATTTGCACAAGTAAACAGAGGTGAACTAGGGGGGCCCATGGAAGAAGAGGAGGGGGAGGCCTCCAAGGGCGCTCCAATGCTCTAGTTAGGACGAGGGCTTAAGAAAGGCCGAGGGCTAATTTTAAGTAGTAGATTAATGTGGATTTTTTCTCATGTGTTTGTGAAGCGAAAAAGAAGTGTCTTGAACTTACATACCTCAAGCTATTTATAGTATTCTGAGTGGAGTTCGGCCATATGGGGGAGGGATGGCTTCATCCCTGTGATTTCGGGCTTCTAAAGTTAGGTCTTAGTTGTGTGCTCAGAGGGTCGCGTCTTTTAAAGGGATTTAGGTCCGCTAATCGCGCTTTGACGTGGCGATAGCATGATTTGCCCTTTCCATGTATGCTTTGTCATGTTGTAGAGGCTGGACACATGTCGACGTCCTAGTGGTGATGGAAGATCCCATGTGTCAACGTCCTATTTGATGAGCGTATTGTGGGCTCCATCACAGGCCCCCCACTTCCTTAGGAACTTGTGTGCCTCGAGAAAGTAAGATGTGATGTTTGTGCCATGGCTAAGCATTTGTGCTTAAAGATATTGGGAAACAGATGGTTTACACCCTCGTACTAGGGGATCTTGGAGCGAGTCTAGCTTTCGTGATCGGGTTTGGAGATTTTGAGTCTGGGAGCAGCTCACATGCTCGATTTTGAATGTTCTGGGCTGAGCGTGTGAGGAGAAGCTCACATGCTCGGTCCTCTAGGTTTTAGGCTGAGGAGCAGCTCACATGCTCGGACCTTGGAGATTCTGGGCCGAATATGTGGGGAGTACCTCATATACTCGGTCCCAGAGGTTCAAGGCCGAGCGTGTGACAAGCAGCTCACATGCTCGAACTTGGAGATTTTAGGCCGAGCAAATGACAAGCAGTCCATGTGCTCGGACTTGGAGATTTTAGGCCGAGCATGTGAAAAGTAGTCCATAAGCTCGGTTCTTGGAGATTTCAGGCCGAATGTGTAACAAGCAGCTTACATGCTCGGACTTGGAGATTTTTAGCCGAGCATGTGACAAGTAGCTTATATGCTCAGACTTTGGAGATTTTAGGCTGAGCGTGTGACAAACAGTCCACACACTCGGACTTGGAGATCTTAGGCTGAGCATCTAACAAGCAGCTCACATGCGCAGTCTTTGGAGATTTCAGGCCGAGCATGTGACAAACAGCTCACATGCTTGGACTTAGAGATTTCAGACTGAACATGTGACAAGCAGTCCATATGCTCGGATATTGGAGATTTCAGGCTGAGTGTGTGACAAGCAACTGACATGCTCGAACTTGGAAATTTCAGGCCGAGCATATGACAAGCAGTCCATACGCTTGGACTTGGAGATTTTTGGCCGAGCATATGACAAGCAGCTCATGTGCTCGGACTTTGGAGATTTCAGGCCGAGCGTGTGACAAGCAGTCCATACGCTCGGTTCTAAGAGTTTTTAGGCTGAGCATGTGACAAACAGCTCATATCCTCGGACTTGAGATTTTTGGCCGAGCATGTGACAAGCAGCTTATATGCTTGGACTTCGGAGATTTCAGGCCGAGTGTGTGACAAGCAATCCATACGCTCGGACTTGGAGATTTTAGGCCGAGCATGTGACAAGTAGTCTATACGCTCAGTTCTTGAAGATTTCAGGTCGAATGTGTGACAAGCAGCTCACATGCTCGGACTTTGGAGATTTCAGGTCGAGTGTGTGACAAGCAGTCCATACGCTCAGTTCTTGGAGATTTCAGGCTGAGCTTATTACAAGCAGCTCATATGCTTGGACTTGGAGATTTTTGGCTGAGCATGTGACAAGTAACTCATATACTCAGACTTTGGAGATTTCAGACCGAGCATGTGACAAACAGTCCATACGCTCAAACTTGGAGATTTTAGGCAGAGTGTGTGACAAGTAGTCCATACGCTCGGGTCTTGGAGATTTCAAGCCGAGCGCGTGACAAACAGCTCACATGCTCGGACTTTGGAGATTTTAGGCCGAGCATGTAACAAACAGTCCATACGCTCTGACTTGGAGATTTTAGGTTGCGCATGTGACAAGCAGTCCATACGCTCAGTTCTAATAGATTTCAGGCCGAGCGTGTGACAAGCAGCTCACATGCTCGGACTTGGAGATTTCGGTCCGAGCGTGTGACAAACAGCTCACATGCTTGGACTTGGAGATTTTTGGCCGAGCATGTGACAAGCAACTCATATGCTCAGACTTTAGAGATTTCAGGCTGAGAGTGTTGCAAGCAGTTCATACGCTCAGACTTGGAGATTTTAGGCCGAGCGTGTGACAAGCAGTCCATACGCTCGATTCTTGGAGATTTCAGGCCGAGTGTGTGACAAACAGCTCACATGCTCGAACTTTGGAGATTTCAGGCCGAGCGTGTGACAAGCAGTCCATACGCTCGGACTTGGAGATTTTAGGCTGAGCATATGACAAGCAGTCCATACGCTCGGTTCTTGGAGATTTCAGGCTTAGCATGTGACAAGCAGCTCACATGCTCGGACTTGGAGTTTCAGGCCGAGCATGTGACAAGTAGCTCATATGCTCGGACTTTGGAGATTTCAGGCCGAGAGTGTGACAAACAGTCCATAAGCTTAGACTTGAAGATTTTAAGCTGAGTGTGTGACAAGCAGCACATATGCTCGGACTTGGAGATTTTTGGCCGAGCATGTGACAAGCAGCTCATATGCTCAGACTTTAGAGATTTCAGGCTTAGTGTGTGACAAGCAGTCCATATACTCAGACTTAGAGATTTTCGTCTGGGTTCCTTTGGACTTCTTTTTCTTTGGGCTTTTGCTTTGAGTCCCATGGGCCTTCTATCCTTGGGCCCTATGGGTCTTCTACAGGATTTTCAAGACGCATCAAATAAGGCGGTGGCTACTTTATGGCGATGTCTGGGGCATTGGAAGGGTCGTATCTTTATGACAGCTGGCGCTTTGGGGAGATCAAAGGTTACATCTCTTCAATTGTAGAGGGATTAATGTCCCTCGTTCCTGCTGTTGCAATCCTTATATAAGGATGGCTTCTCCCCCTCTTTTTCCCACTTGCATTTTTAGAACTTTTGAGAGAGAAAGAAACCTTGAGAGCACTTGGAGTCTGATTGAGGGTTCGAAGTTCTTTGATCGACAGCTTGGGAGTTCTAGTGGATTAAGGGTTCTAAGTTTAAGTTGCTCGGGTGTCGACCTGTTAGAATGGTGATTTTTGTGGAGGGACCGAAGCCGTACATGCAGTTCTCATTCATCCCCTTGGTGAGTGTCCTATCCCTTTTTACCATGTCTGATTATAGAGTAAGTAGTGGTAATGAGGGTAGTGGGAACTTGTCACGGGAGTTGGAGGAGGCCGTGAGTGTCTCCTTTAGTGAGGATGACTCCTCATTGGAGATCGTTCCTTGGGAGGGTACCCTTGCCCTGATGCCCTTCGTCCCTGGGGAGGATAAAGAAAAAGAGAGTGAGGAAGAGGCCACTTCTGAAGAGGAGGACGAGGCCGATCGTACACTGATAGAGATCAGGGAGAATGCCTCGGTAGAGGAGTAGGAGGAATATTCGTTCGAAGCCAATTTCGTACCGAGCATAGTTGGGGAGGCGAAGCTTCAGGTGATGAGGAGAGTCTATCATATTTCGATGGATTACACACTCCGAGCACCAGAGGGTGGGGAGAGAGCATGCGATGCCCTCCCAAGCCGCGCGCCTTATAAGCTGTGCATTTATGAGCAGTACATGAAGACCAGGCTCAGGTCCCCCTCTACCTCTTCTTTTTCACGATGCTAAGACACTTCGGTATAGCATTGTGCCAACTGGTGCCCAACTTGGTACGCCTCATTATGGCTTGCATAGCTGTGTGCTCTGAAGTGGGCGGTGTTATGAACCTTAACGTCTTCAAAGCCCACTTCCAGATTAGCAGGTGCGGGTAGACCGGGTGGGTCATGGTCAGCTCGAGGGCCAAGAAGAGCATGCTGAAGAAGAAGCCGTCCTCCATGAAGAAGTGGAAGAGGTCATTCTTCTTTATCCGGAGTACTGAGAGCTTCATGTCCCCTTCTACTGGAGCTTAGACTGTGCCGACAAATGCAATAAGTCGTACCTTCTGCACAGAGAGCAAGAGACATTGAAGGCTATGCTGGCAGCGCCTTTGGACGTGGAAATTCTTTGTGACAACGAAGAGCTTTCAAGGCGAGGCCTCTGCCCTCCATGCCCCGCAGCGGACAAATAGCATAGTAATTTTTAGTTTTTGGTTAATTTTTACCTACTGTTTTCTTTATCTTGATTTGCTAGCATTCTTTCCTCATGCAGAGATAGAGCTAGTCACGCAAGCAAGGGAGAGGGCCAAGAAGATAGCCAAGGAGAGGAGACGGGCTTCGGAGGGGAAAGGCTCAACCTCGACCCAGCCGTAGAAGAAAAAGGCCTGGGCATCCAACCCAGTTCTTATTGCCGTGGAGAGCCCTCCAAAGCCTCCTCTTTCAGGGCCACGGGTTGTTCTAGCGATGCCAACTCCTCCCTAGGGCCCATCCTCATCTAAGGAGGTGCTTAGGACCTCAGCTCCCTTCTCGCCTCGGTGGGCGCTAAAAGTCGACGATTCCGTGTTTGCTCATCCGAGGGTTGCCCGAGAGCACCTCATCATGGGTATCCCTCCTCGTGATATGGTAGAGGTCTCTTGGAGGCCTTTCGAGGGGCTCTGCTCGGCTGTTGATGCCATGACTTCCTAGGTTCTGTTCTTCGCCTTTCCTTTAGTTTCGATTTTTTTTATCTTCTAACCAATTTTTTTTACTTCCCTTTATGATTGTATCAGACCAGCATCCTTGTCAGTGTCTTATCCCGATGTAGCATCGATATGGTCGAGCGGTTAGGGAAGTACGAGCAAAAGCTTGATGAGAGCTAGGAGCTCGTTCAGGAGTTGTCATCCTCCCTTGAGGCGGTAGAGAAGGCCAGGGAGAAGGACATCAGGGAGAGGGATCAGCGACGCCAGTCCGAGGCTACCCTTCAGGCCGAGAGGGACGTGGCCCGTGAGTCCGAGCGGTGGGTTTGGGAGGAGGCTTCTGAGGTTAAGCAGAAGGCCGCGGAGGAGAAGGAGGCCTTGTTGGAGGAGGCTGGAGGGCAGTTCCTTGAGGGCTTCAATGAGGCAAAGAGGAAGGTCGAGTCTCTCTTTCTTGAGACTGACTTCTCTAGCCTTGAGCTGAAGTCCTCCGGAGAGGAGGGTGCTGCTGCCGGTGCTGAGGATGCAGAGGACACGGCCGGAGGCAAGCCACTAGCAGCCCCCGAGGACGAGGCTCCCCGAGAGGAGTAGTGTATTTTTGTTTTCTCTTTCCTTGTATGTGAGGGCCAATAGCGTCCGTTTTGTAATTAGAACTTTTTGAATGAAATATCGATCTTTCGTAAACTCGAGTTTTTATTTCTTTATTCCTCGCTTCTATATTTTTTGTGAATAAATTGGCGTGAGTCAAGCCCAAAGTATGATTACTGATAGAATCTGCAGAGATTTTTCGTGTTCCAAGTGCACGAGATAGGCTTTCCATTTAACTCTTCAAGTTCGAAGGTGCCGACTCAGCATACTTTTCAGATCCGGTATGGGCCTTCCCAGTTCGGAACGAGCTTCCTCGTTTCTCGAGGATGAGATACTTCGCTTTTCGAAAGAATGAGGTCATGCAATCTATTTCGAACTCATGAATTGTAGTATCAGGCGATCCTCTACTGGTACGTGGCCAAGCGGATTTGGGCTTTGTCTCAAGCTTCATCAATCAAGTCGATGTTCATTCGCAAGCCTTTCTCATTATCACTTTGTTCGAAGTGTTGCATGCACATCGATGGTATCCTGATTTCAAAGGGGATAACAGCTTCCGAACCGTATGCCATGAAGAACGGGGTTTCCCCTGTTAGAGTACGAACGGTCGTTCGATATGCCCAAAGGACATTAGGGAGTTGGTCGGCCCATCATTTATCCACTTCATCGAGCCTCTTCTTGATACCTTGAAGCAATGTTTTGTTGGTTACTTCGGCTTGGCCATTAGCTTGTGGGTATCTAACGGATGAGAATCGATGCTCGATACGAAGATATTTGCAGAATGCTTTGAATCGCGAACTATCAAATTGCTTGCCATTGTCGGTGATCAATACTCGAGGTATGCTGAACTGACACACGATGGATTTCCAAACAAAGTTTCAGGTTTGGTGATCTGTTATGTTGGCCAGTGGTTCTGCTTTGACCCACTTGGTGAAATAATCGATGGCAATGATGAGACGTTTTCTTTGCTCGGAGGTTTCGGTAAATGGACCGAGTATGTCTATTCCCTACATGGCGAAAGGGAGAGGACTGGTGATCTAGGTGAGAGGGTTGGCTGGTTAGTGAAGCACGGGAGAGTATTGCTAGCAGTTCTTACATCTTTTGACCAAATCTACTGTATTTTTCTTCATTGCGGGCCAGTAATACCCTTGCCGGAGAACTTTGAAGGCTAGGGCTTGAGCCCCCAAGTGATTTCCGCATATCCCTTTGTGGACTTCTCGAAGAGTGTAGTCAGCTTTAACTGAGTTGAGGCACCTTAAGTAAGGCATGGTTAGGGCCCTTTTATACAACTGTCCATCTATGATTGTGTATCGGGACGCGCAGGAGATTACTTTCTTTGCTTCGTTCTTCTGCTCGGGGACTTCCCCATCTTTCAAGTATTAGAGGATCGGGTCCATCCATGTTTCTCCCTCCACTTCTAGCAGATCCAAGGCTTCATCAATGCTTGGGATGGAGAGGGTCTCAAGATATACTGTTTGAGTCAGCTTGAGGTGACGGGATGAAGCTAGCCGAGCTAAGGCGTCTGCTTTTGAATTCTTCGCCCGTGGGACTTGAGTTATTCAGAATGTTTTGAACCTAGTGGCGAGTTCCTTTACTTTTTCAAGGTGCAGGGTGATTTTTTCTCCTCGGGCCTCAAATTCCCCCATTACTTGACTTACCACCAACTGTGAGTCGCTGTACACGTCCAGGACCTCAGCGGCCAATGCTTTTACTTGTTTCAGACCCGCAAGTAGGGCTTCATATTCTGCCTTGTTGTTGGAGGCTTTGAATTCAAATCTCAAGGCATACTCGATGACGAAGCCGTTTGGACTACAAAGGATGAGCCTTGCTCCGCTTCTTGTAGTGTTCAAGGATCTATTTACATTGAGGGTCCATCTTAGAGGTGACTCACCCTACCCTGGTCCTGTTCCCTCTTTTGGATCTATAGGGAGGGTAGTTTCGATGATAAATTCGGCTAGGGCCTGGCCCTTAATCGCCTTGTGAGAGTGGTACCAGATATCAAACTGCCCGAGCTCTATTGACCACTTGACCATTCTTTCGAAGACATCCGGGTTGTGCAAGACTTGTCTCAAGGGCTGGTAAGTCAGGAGGATGATAGTGTGCACTTGAAAATATGGCCGGAGCTTTCTTGCTGCTACTATAAAGGCGTAAACTACCTTCTTTATCGGAGGATACCTCACCTCTGCCTCATAGAGGATCCTACTGATGTAATATATGGGTTTTTGGATGCCCTCCTCTTCTCGAATCAGGACAGAAGCCACGACATGTTGCCCAGCTGACAAGTACAGGAATAGTTCTTCACTTGGGAGTGGCTTGGTTAAGAGTGAGGGCGAGCTTAAGTACTTCTTTAGCTCCTCAAATGCTTCTTGACAATCTTCTGTCTAGGCAAAATCTCTTGCCTTCCTGATGGCCTTGAAGAAAGGTAGGCATCTCTCTGCAGATTTGGACATGAAATGGTTCAGGGCTGCTATTCGCTCGGTGAGCCGTTGTATCTCTTTCACGGTCTTAGGAGGGGCCATATCAAGGATGGCCTTTATCTTCTCTGAGCTAGCTTCTATCCCTTTCTGAGTGACCATGAAGCCCAAAAACTCCCCCGTGTTACCCCAAATGCACACTTCGCCAGGTTCAACCTTATCTTATATTTGTGCAATACCCCAAATGCCTCTTTTAAGTCAGAGATGTGGTTTCGCACCTCAGTGCTTTTGACTAACATGTCGTCCACATAGACTTCCATGTTTCGCCCGATTTGTTCCCTGAAGATCTTGTTCACCAGCCTTTGATAGGTTGCGTCGGCGTTTTTGAGCCCGAAGGGCATGACCTTACAGTAGTACAGTCCTTGATCGATGATGAAAGCGGTCTTGTCTTGGTAGGGCTCGTACATAAGGATCTAGTTATAGCTGGAATACGCATCCATAAAGGTAAGGAGTTCATGCCCCAAGGTAGCATCCGCAAGCTAGTTGATCCGAGGTAGAGGAAAACTGTTCTTTGGACAGGCCTTGTTCAGATTGGTGAAGTCGATGTAGATCTGTCACTAGCCTTTCTGACCATCACTACATTGGACACCCAATCGGGGTATTTCGTTTCTCAGATGAAGCCGACCTCAAACAACTTGTCCACTTCTGTCTTCATGGTGACTTGTCATTTCGGGGTGAAAGTTCTCTTTTTCTTAATGACAGGCTTATGCTTTGGATCTACGTTCAGATGGTACTCGATAGTTCTAGGGTCGATTCCGGGCATGTCTGACGCAGACCAAGCGAACAAGTCTAAGTTCTCCTTGAAGAGGGAGATAAGCGCCTCCTGATGACTTTTTGGGAGATTGGATCCGATCTGAGCAGTCCTAGAAGGGTCTTCTCTGAAGGGAACTGAAGTTAGTTCTTCCACGGGTCGTCCTCTTGGAGTCTTTACCTCGTCTTTGAGTTCTTCCACCTCGAAGGGTAAGGCTTCGGTCTTCTTTTCTTCTTTGATGGTGTTCAGATAACAGGATTGAGAGGCTCGCTAGTCTCCTCTGACCACTCCTACTCCCTCATTGGTGGGGAACTTGACCTTCAGATGATAAGTAGGGACAACTACCTTTAGTTTGTTGAGAGTGGGGTGGCTGAGGATCATGTTGTAAGAAAATGGTTACTTGATTACCAAGAAGGTAGTTTGGACGGTGGTTATTTGCGGCGCTGTTCCTGTAGTTATGGGGAAGACTATACTTCCTTCTGCGAACACAAAGGTTCCACCGAAACCGTAGAGAGAGGCCAAGGCCGGTTCTAAGCGCTCGTCCTTTAGTTACATACGTTGGAAAGCATTATGGAATAGGATATCCATCGAACTTTTGTTGTCAACTAGGATACGTCTTACTTCATGGTTAGCCACCAAGAGAGAGACTACCACTGTGTTATCATGTGGAGTCTGTAGTCCTTCTAAATCATCATCCGTGAAAGAGATTACCAGACTTGACTTTCTTCACTTGTGGGGACCGCTGACGGAGGCCACAGTTTTGGCATACGCTTTGCTGCTCTGTCCCGAGTTTCCTCCAGCTACCGAGCCTTCGCAGATTGTTTCAATAATCCTGGTGGTTGCTACCTCTTGGTTCCTTTTACTAGGCTCTTCCTACCTGGGCCTAGGGTCTCTTCAAGGGTTTCGCCGCTCTTGCTGGGGAGGCTAGGGGCACCCAGAATTCCCTTTTGGCTAGGTGGGCCCTTCCCTTCCCCGGGACTCGATGAGCTTCTTTAGGTGCCCCCGGCTGATGAGGGCTTCAATCTGCATCTTTAGACTATGGCATTCTTCGGTGTCGTGCCCATGGTTCCTATGGAATCGGCACCACTTCATCTGGTTCCCGTTGAGGTACATTGGCTTGGGAGGCCACTGGAGGGCTGTTTTCTTGTCCTGAAGCTGCATTAGGATGTTTGTCTTGGATGCATTGAGATGGGTGAAACTATCGAACCGGGGGTGGGGCTTATACCTATTTTCTTGATGAGGCCTCTTAGCCGCTCCTCTCTAGGGGTCGAGGTCTTTCCTCTTCTTCTTTGTTTTTCCTTCTCTTTCTCTTCTAAAAGCTTGATCATCCTCCACCAATATATACTTCTTGGCCAGGGCCAGAACCTCGTTCATGTCTTTAGGAAGGAACCTAGTGAGCTTGGAACTAAAGACCCCGAATCTCAGTCCATTCTTGAACACTAGCATCTGGACGTTTGGGTCGAGGTCTGGGATTTCCCATGCAGCTGTATTGAACCTGGATATGTAGGCTTGAAGTCTCTCTTCACGATGCTGGACGATGTTAAATAGGCTCTCTGAGGTCTTATTCGGCCCCGAACTGCTGAGAAAGTGAAAGGCAATGGCATAACTGAGCTCTCTGAAGTTGCCAATACTTCCTGGCTTTAAACATGAGTACCATGTATCCGTAGCTTTCTCAAGCGTGAGAGGGAAGGTGAGGCACATGATTAGATCGGAGTGCCGATGTAGGGTCATGGTCGTTTTGTAATGTTGTAGATGGTCCAGTGGGTCTGCCGAACCATCATACATTTTGATTTATGGCATTATGAAATTGTGTGGGAGTATGGTTTTGAGGACGTGCTCCGTGAATGGGGGTCTTGGACACTAAGTTCATCTAAGATACTGTGGCTTTTATGCTTGAGAGCTCTGTCAATTTTTTCTTCCATTTCTTCGATTCGTCTGTCTAAGCTTGGGTTGCTTTTGGAGGAGAAAATTTCTTTAGACCAGTCATAGGGCAACGAAGGCTCGGCGATGGAACGACTGTAGGTTGGGTCTTCGCTACCGGAGGATTTTGTTTGCCCGCGGGTTTGGTGAGGAGAGGGTTGTCGCCCCCCGTTTTGAATTTCGGCTGCTAAGTCGGCTATCACTCGGGAGAGCTCCTGGAATTGAGCCTGGGTTACCGAGGCAATCAGTTGGCCTATGGCCTCTCTTTCGAAATCATGGGAATCGGTTCTCGAGTGGCGAGGACGCTGCACTCTGATGGGAGGCTGCCTGCTTGACCCCGGGGTTACATGTTCGGGAATCACGGGGAATCTTGACCTAGATTATTGACTCTAGGTGCTGCCCCGAATGGGGGTGAAGCACGCCTTTGGGGTTCCCTTTCCAGTTCTTTTTGTCGTGTTTCTGGGTGGCATTGCAACAGATGAGTTCTTTTATACTTTTTCACTTTTACTGTTAGCGAGAGATGGTGGTTTCCCACGGACGGCGACAATCTGTTGATGTCGAGGGAACATTCCTGACTCAAAGTTGACTTTTCGGGATCTGCACAAGTAAATAGTAGTGAACTTGGGGGCCCACGGAAGGAGGGGAGGGGGAGGCCTCCGAGGGCGCTCCGACACCCTAGTTAGGATGAGGGCTTAAGAAAGGCCAAGGGCTAATTTTAAGTAGCAGACTAATGTGGATTTTTTCTCATGTGTTTGTGAAGCGAAAAAGAAGTGTCTTGAACTTACATACCTCAGGCTATTTATAGTATTCTGAGTGGAGGTCAGCCATGTGGGGCAGGGATGGCTTCATCCCTGTGATTTCGGGCTTCTGAAGTTAGGTCTTAGTTGTGTGCTCAGAGGGTCGTGTGTTTCAGAGGGGTTTAGGTCCGCTGATTGTGCTTTGACGTGGCAATGGCGTGATTTGCCCGTTCCACGTGTGCCTTGTCATGTTACAGAGTCTGGACACGTGTCGACATCCTAATGGTGATGGAAGACCCCACGTGTCGACGTCCTATTGGATGAGGGTATTGTGGGCTCCATCAAGTTCATTTTTAAATAAAAAATGTTTCAATTTTTTGAAAAATAAAATGAATTTCATTTTTCCTTTGATCCTAAAACTATAGTGATTTAGAAGAGAGATCCTGTTTGATGCCAATCGTCAAACCAAATATGAATTTTTTGCCCATTTCCTAAAATGTTTTTAATAAAAGTTTTTACATTAGGCTTGGCATGGTTGTTTTTTCTTCATCTATTTTTACGACTCTAGAAAAAGAGAGGGGAAAAGAGAGGCACCTAGATATAAACGAAAAAAAAGTATTTAATAGTTAAAAATAATGTTGATGTTTAAAAAAATAGAAATATTGCTGATGTGGCATGATATATACTACCTTTAGAACATAATGGTTGGTGTTGGGATATCTACACATGAGTTATTCTACATATGAAAGAAATAATAAAATATAAGTGACTTACATATGGTTTGAGCCTAAGACTTTAGAGATGAAGTTTTTAAATCATATTAGTGTCCATTCATGTCTATCAAGCCGTGTTCATGCAATCTTCTATGTCTGAAGGACTTTTGCTCCTTAATAGTTGGGATGTGACCGAATTTTCTCTTCATTTTCTGCATCAAATTGGGAAAACCAAGATCTTGTGCTATGGTGGGGTATGTGAGAGGATTACCCTCCTTGTATAACTTAATTTTAAAATAAACTAATTTTTTATCAGGTGCTATTCACTAATTTGTTTTCAAATTATTTTTTTATATCTAATTATAATAATCACATTTTTATTCTCTCATATGCATATATTTTTTCACATTAGAATTCCATCTAATAAATTAAGAAAAGTTTCTTCCAATTTAATGCGATAGTGTTATGTTTGTGCTAAAAAATAAACATTGAAACTAAGATAACTTTATTTTAATATTTTTCTGCTTGACACTATGCCATGAAAGTTGCACAAAAAATAGTTATGTTTTATTTACTATAGATATAAACTGTCCAATATGTTAAGTAAAATATTTAATAATAACAACTTGACGTTGTCTTATTTATAGTAATATATAGGAATTTAATAATCAATCCATTGAATCCGTTCTCTCTCCTAGTAGATTTACATACATGAATATTCATCAAAAGATAAACCGTTGATGATATGTAAGTAGTAGTTATTTTTTTCTAATCTTAAGATGATTAATTAGGTACATTACTATCAAATCAAGAATGTAAATATAAAAATTAATGCCACATAGTAAAGGAAAAAAACAAAAGCCACTCACTTAAAAAGGCAAGTGAACTAAATTTATAAATTTCGTGCTGAACAACATGTCAGTTTAACTATTTAAATGGGACATTTCGGTTTCTTACTGTTTCGATACACTATTTCAGATTTGATAGTATCTTTAAATATATATATATATATATATATATATTAAATTATACATATTTTAAAAAATATATAACGTATTGGACCGAAGTTTGTTTGTATATATATATATATATATATATATATATATATGTGATAAAAAATCCTCTGTTATTAGCTTCGATAAGAACTATTTTTTCTTTTTTTGATATTTCGCAAAAGTCTTAAAGAGTTATAGTGTGTGATAGCATGTATCTTAATTCACATACTACTTGAGAAATTAATATAATTTCTTTTCTATGTCAAATACAGAATAACTTTGTTAGACATTAATATTTTTATATTATCAAGTTTGTGAAATTATTAATTAATACATATATAATAATGTGATATACAAATCAATTTATATTTTAATAAGTTAAAAACTATTTTTATAAAATTACATTGAAAAAAAAATCTGCTTAACAAAGAAAAATGTACTCACTAATTCCTCCATGCCCTTTCTAGTCATTTTGGCATTTTAAAGTTGTACCAAAAACATTCTGTGCTTATATATAACTTCAATATATACTTGTTATCCAAACACAAAACCTCTTATTTCATAAATCCATTTTTAAGTAACTAGTTATAATATGATGTTGATTAAAGTGATAAATTCGATAATTTCTTCAACAATCTGTCAATTCCAAACAAACTTTAAGGAAAAAAAATACTATCTTAATTATTCTACATTGAAGTTGCAAGTGAGGATGTAATGAATTATGTTGTCATATTAAAGCGGAGAAAAATTGAATGAATTATGTTGTCATATTAAATCTGAGAAAAATGGGATTCCAATGGAGGGAATCCATTATGCCCTTGTAATGAAGTTTCGCACGGTAGACACATTATAGCGTCTGAGCTATTAAGTAATAAGAATCCTATATCTCAGCCACTAGACTCTTCATGTAGTATTAGTGCCTTGTTCGCTGTTCAAGGTTTCAGCACAGTATATCGTGTCCACCATGTTTCCTTCCCACTCTAACCACCCCTAGGATCTATAATATTGTCAAGAAAAGTAAGCATGATTATAGTTCTAGAGTAGTTTTGTCAAGGCCATCCCTGATAATTTAATCTACAATTGTGATTATATAGTTACGAATTATTACCCATCTTTCGGTTTTAGGCGATTCCCTTCCTTGTATAGTGAGTTGGATTGCCCCATAAGGGGATCTCGAACGTAAATGTTACACTCGCATCAATCCCCAAAATAAAATCGACTGTGCCACATATTTCACATTCCTCATAAATTTTCTTTCATTTTTAGCGTATAAGATATCTTGATAATCAAGGAATCCATACTGATTGAAGACGTAGTTTACATCACTCCTCAGGTATACTTTCATGCTATTGTTGGTCAGATTGTATCTTCAAATGTTACATCCAGTGTAGTAAAGCCAACACCACTTATCCTTATAAAAAAAAAAAATGTAACCATCTCTGAATTAAAAATTTCCCTAAGAAGCCATATATGAATAAAATTTCATACATACTATATTTAATAACCCAAAAGAATAAAGTCAGCATACTAGCATACCTACATAGTTGTGCCATATGTTTTGATGCTTTTCTCGTAGCCTCTGTTTCCTTAGCTTTTATTTCTAGAGATGATTGTTTTTCGCATTCCATCTCCAATAAATGTAATCCTGTCATTTCTGATAATAACATTTCCCTATAATTTCCTTCTTTAATCTTGATATAATATTATCTTGGACTGTTGTTGGAGCAGCCAGGACAACATCGGCAATTCATGTATAGTGTCCGGATACAACTTGTGCCACAACCAAATCAATTTGGAGTGTTGGTTTGGTCTTGATCAATCACCCATAGGGTCAACTGGATAGTAAGACACTTCATAATTACACAACTTCTTTTGGGAGTCATACTCTCAATTTTTCAAAGCAATGATCATCCTTTTTTTTATTAGTAAAAACGATGATTAATTTTCATTTAATCATATATATACCTTGCTTGAGCAGTACATGCACAAAATGTGCATAGCACGTGAACAAAGCGTGCATAATATGTTCATAATTTTCATAATTATATAATTAAACATTATAATCAAAATTTATATTCATAACATTTTAAATAATAGTTTGAGCGACACGTGCACTAAAAGTGTCAATCAAGCAATCGACTAAATCAGGCGTGGGAGGGGCATTATATGATGGGTCAAGTTAATGCAGATAAATATGGATAGATTCTAAAGGAGTCATGAAATGTTGATCCTTTACCCGACCTATATACGACAAGCATGTTCGCGAGTAACCCTTTTTTTTTTTTTTCTTTTAGAAGTTTTTTGTGACATTCAAATTTACTATTATTCATACAAAATAAAAAACCCAAAAAAAAGTAAATAACAAAATATTTGAAACATTCAAAGCCTTTGGATTCATAATTGCAGTAGTGCTCCAATAAAAATCAAGTACAAGAACCCTAGGGATTGAAACATTCTTGTACTTGACATTAGGGGTGAGCAACAAAACCGATCGACAAACCAATATAAATTGGTATAATGAGTTGGATTGAATTGGGTTTTTGAGTTTGTGTCGAAAAAATACTGAAATCGGCAATTTAAGTTGGATCGTAGGTTTAATTTTATATAACCCAACTCAAATTAGTAACCCTTTGAATATATATTTTATTATTTTGATATTGGGTCGCTATCTAATTCAATTTTTTTTAAGCATGCAAATTCAAGTTGAAAAGAAAAAAAAGCTTTAATAATCATGACTAATACTGTTAACTCTTATAGATCACTCATAATTAGCTCTTATCTAAAATATCAAATATTAAGATAATTAACTAACTATTTTTATAGCTTTGCTAATACCAATTACCTCTAGTAGGTACTTGTCACAAATGGAAAAGTATTAATGCCAAATGATCTACCGTCCTTCCTTTTTCTTTTATTTAATTTTATGTTATTAAAACAAAGGGAAAGGTGTTATGAAAACCAAAAAACAAAAAAAATGACTAAGATAATTAATCAAAATAAGAATGGCTGGTGTTCTTGTCACGAGATATGTAATTCGGATACCCCACTTAACCATCATTTTATGTACTACAACAAGAAAAACAAGTATTTGCATTGGATTTTCAGCGAGAGATTAGTTTCCCTTGCTGAAAATACGTATCTACAACAGAATTTTGTCACATATGGTACCATTGCAAATACAAAATATTCCGTCGCAATTTAAAAAAAATTTAAATTCAATATTTTTGTTTATTTTTTTAATAATTTTTAACATTATTTGTGATAGACATATGTCCATCACAGATAGCTTTTTAATATTATCTACACATTTATACTATAGAATGCGAGTTGTGAGAACAAGTCTAATCGAATTCGGACCACTGGTTTGGGTTTTGTAAGAAAAAATGAGAGTTTTAGGTTCAAACTGTAACACTTAGTTGGTTTAGAGTAAAAAATATGAAATACTTGTCCCATGGATGAGCCAGTAGTACCGGCACATCCGTACCATTGAATGTGAGTTATCGGAACATGTGTAATCGAATTTAGACCACTGGTTCGAGTTTTGTGAGATACAGTGAGAGTTTAGGTTCAAACTGTTAATACTTAGTGGATTTAGGGTAAAAAATATAAAATAATCATCCCGTGGACGAGTTGGGAGTACCGATACATCCGTACCATAGAGTGTGAGTTGTGGGAACAAGTCTAATAGAATTTGGACCACTACTTTGGGTTTTGTGAGAAAAAAGTGAGTTTTAGGTTCAAACCATTAATACTTAGTGGGTTTAGGGTCGAAAATATAAAATGCTCATCCCTTGGACGAGCTAGGAGTACCAATATGTTCGTATCATAGAATGTCAGTTTTGGGAACAAGTGTAATCGAATTTGGACCACCGGTTCGGGTTTTGTGAGAAAAAAAGTGAGAGTTTTAGGTTCAAATCGTTAACACTTAGTGAGTTTAGGATAAAAAAATATAAAATACTCATTCCATGGATGAGCCAGGAGTATTGGTACGCCTGTACTATATAACATGAGTTATGGGAATAAATGTAATCGAATTCGGTCCACCGATTTGGGTTTTGTGAGAAAAAGTGAGAGTTTTAGGTTCAAATTGTTAACACTTAGTGGGTTTATGGTCGAAAATGTAAAATACTCATCCTATGGACGAGCCAAGAGTATCGGCACGCTCGTACCATTGAATGTGGGTTGTGAAAATATGTCTAATCAAATTTGAACCACTGGTTTGGGTTTTGTGAGAAAACGAGAGTTTTCTATTCAAACCGTTAACAATTAGTAGGTTTAGGGTCGAAAGTGTATAATACATGTCTCGTGGACGAGCCAAGAGTACCAGCACGTCCGTACTGTAGAATGTGAGTTGTGAAAATTGTAAAACTTAAATATAATCTAAACATGCTAAACAATTTAAATAGCATATAGATCAAATGCGGAATTATATGGACCGTAAACATACCTCCGGCCATTGAAGCTTTTTACTTACACAATCTGCTATTCTCTCGGTATTGGTACTTCTAGACTATCAGAACTCTCCAATTTGATGGTGTATGAAAGAAAAATGAGTAGTCTCGAGTCTAGGGACCAAACTTGTATTTATACTTGTTCTCCCATCAAGAACGTCCGTCCGTATTCCATACATTTGTTACCACAATCAATGGGTAGCCAAAAGGTTCATGGGTAGCCAAAAGGTTGAGGTAGTCAAAAGGTTGAACATGGACCATAAATGGATTAGTTACATTCTCCCACTAGGTCAATACATTTAACCCAACTTAATCCCATTGTTTATATTTTAAGAAGTAAATACATTAATCATGGCAATAAGTCCTCTAAGAGTGAGTATTACCTTCCATGTATTACGATGCATTTAGTTCCTCAAGTATTATTCTTCATGTGGCAACATTTCTTAATGAATAAACCCTATGTTTATTCTTGGTCTTATACAGTTGAATTTTCTCAAAGAAATTAAGGTGCACATGAATATGAGAAAACATCAAAATATATAAGAGTTTCATTAATAAACTGTATGTATACAATTACAAAATGGAACCAAGTCCCATTTTCTCTATATGATCCTTGAATTTCACAAGTGGTTGTTGTGCGATTATCTACCTAAATAAATATACGAATAATCGTACTTGTTTTACTTGCAAGTGCACAAGGTCTATAGTAGCATAGTGTGCAAGTGCGAGATCATTTCCACAGGCATTGGTGAATTTCGATTTAGAATTAATTTCACAAAGTAAAAATAGATGATGGGAATAAATATTGAGTTTAGATGATAATGATAAAGGCGTTAGGACTTGGTATCCACCACTAATCATGCTACCCCAACAAAACAATATGCTAATGCTCTACTCATGCTATGAATACCTACTGGTTATCAACCTAAGGGTTTGGTCCACTCCTTAGACTATGGATTTTCCTAAGCAATGAGTTAGGCATGGTGTATACTCTAACTCTTTTCTCTCTTAAGGGATTCAGCATGGTGTATACTGAGTTGTTCCTTAAGAGAGCATAAGGTCTATGGAAATCGACAACCACACGGGGCCTAGGGCTTGGTCCACTCCCGGTTTCCCATGTTGATTAACCCAAGAATCCGGATAAGATATCTTTTGTTACTATTGTTGAACCCAAGACTCGGTCATCCAAATTGATTTAACTAACTAATCCATACCATATGCATACGTTGATCAGACACACACATATAAGGAATTTAAATAAACACAGGCATTAATCAAATTAAGAATCACAGCATAAATTTTGCAAAGGCACCAATATTGAATTATTGGTTAACCATAATTAGGGATTCAACCATGCCCTACTAGAAAATCAATTACACATAGTTGTGATGCTAAACAACATCATAAAGTAAAATAACAAAGGAAAGAAGAAACCCAAAAACATTATGGAGAAGAGTCATCAATTCATCTCCACAATCTCTCCTCCGGGCTCGTTCGGCCTCCGGCCTCCCCAAACAAAAACTAAACTAAAAGGGAGATATGCTCCTCAAAAGGGAGATACTATTTCTGTGTTTTACAAGTCTATTTATAGGGTTCTAAAGGTGCCTTGAAACCCTAATTTCCAAAATAGGTCCGGAAGAAATCTTTCCAAAACTGGTTTTGTCGCCTCTCTGTGCACGTATGCTCGATCGCATGTTTCTGCACTCGAGCGCATGGCTGCGCTCGAGCCTTCTATGTGTGCGCACGATTGCTTGTGCGCTCGATCGTAGTCATGTTGCGCTTGATCGCACTAGCTCTTTCCAGATCTTCAGTTTTCTTCCTTTAAAGCTTCAAAATGCTTTCTTTTCTTCACAAGCTTATAAAAAACACAGAAAACAAAAAAATGAAGTAAAACATAATAAAATATGTAAACAAAGAGCTTAACAAATGTAAATTAAGGGGCTTAAATATGAATATTTAAGCTCCTATCAGTGGCATGCTTTTAGTCAAAAGATCAACGATCATCAATTCAGTGCTAATGTGTTCAGTGACCACTTTCTTTCTTTTACACGTTCTCTTATGGCTAAATACTTAATGTCGATGTGTTTACTTCGACTTCGACTTTTATTGTTCTTAGCCATAAAGACAACAGGTGAATTGTCGTAGAAAATTCTTAATGGCCTAGATATAGAATCCATGATTCTAAGCCCATAAATGAAACTCCTAAGCCATACACCATGTGAAGTAGCCTCAAAACAAGCGATGAACTCGGCTTCCATAGTAGAAGTAGTAGTCAATGTCTGTTTGACACTTCTCCAAGAAATAGCTCCACCAACCATCAGAAAAATGTACCTTGATGTTGATTTACGTGAATCAACACAACCAGCAAAGTCTGAATAAGAGTAGCCGAGACACACAGATTTTCTGTCTGTCTATATATAAGCTTGTAGTCTTTTGTTCCTTGAAGATACCTCATTACTTTCTTTGCAGCTCTCTAGTGGTCTATACCTGGGTTACTCTGATATCGCCTTAGCATCCCTACAGCAAATGCAATGTCAGGTCTAGTGCAGACTTAAGCATACATAAGGCTTCCGACTGCAGAAGCATATGGAATGTTCTTCACGGATTCCCTCTCAAAATCATTCTTCAAGCATTGGTTCAAATTGAACATATCACCCTTCACAATGGGAGCTACACTTGGTGAATAATCTATCTTCTGAAATCTCTTTAAAACTTTGTTGATATAGGTTTCTTGTGACAGACTTAAAACACCTCGAGGTCTATCTCTATGGATCTTAATGCCAATGACATAAGATGCCTCACCCATATCTTTCATATCAAAAGTTTTAGAGAGAAATTATTTCACCTCATCCAGCAAGCCCTTATCATTGGTTGCAAGTAAAATATCATCCACATATAAAATAAGAAAACAAATTTTACTCCCACTGACCTTTTGGTATATACATTGATCCATGGGGTTTTCAACAAAATCGAATGAAGAAATTGCTTCATAGAATTTAAAATACCATTGACGGGAGGCTTGTTTTAAACCGTATATGGATTTCTTAAGCTTGCAAACCAAATGCTCACCATCATTAGAGGAGAAACCTTTAGGTTGTTTCATATAAACCTTCTCCTCCAGATCTCCATTATGAAATGCGGTTTTCACATCCATTTGTTGCAGCTCAAGGTCAAAATGAGCAACTAATGCCAAAATAATACGAAGAGAATCTTTCTTAGATACAGGAGAGAAAGTCCTTGTGTAATCGATTCGTTCTTTTTGAGTAAATCCCTTAGTAACGAGTCTCGCTTTGTATCTCTCAATGTTACCTAATGAATCTTTCTTGGTCTTAAAAGCCTATTTGCAACCAATGGCCTTCGCTCCATTAGGCAACTCTACAAGAGAGTTCGAGAGGAAGGATCTTGGCCTTGCACAAAAGATCCTTGGGATGAGAAGAATTCGGGAAAGCAAGAGAAACGTGTTGAAGGTTTCTCAATCTTCCGATATAGAAAAGGTGTTGTACAAGTTTTCTATGGAAGATAATAAACTAGTGAAGATTCCCTTTGCTGGTCATTTCAAGTTCTCCAGCGAACAATGTCCTGGAATGGATGAGGAGAAGAAGGAAATGTTTAAGGTCCCTTACTCTAGTGCGGTTGGATCTGTCATGTTCATGATGGTAAGCATTAGACCTGAAAATTCTCAGGCAATGGGTGTTCTCAGTAGATTTGTGAGTAATCCTAGAAGGAAGCTTTGGCTTGGGATGAAGTGATTATTGAGGTACGTGAAGGCTCAGTTGTAGCTGGTGGTAGCACTCTTAACAACCAAGGCTGAGTACATAACGGCTACGGAAGCCATAAAGGAGGCTATGTGGTGCAAAGGGTTGTTGGACGAGTGGAAGGTCCTAAAAGAGCAGGTGGTGGTGTCTTCAGATAGCCAAAGTGCGGTGAACTTATGTAAGAACCTAGTGTTCCATGAGAGGACTAAGCATATGGATGTTCGGTATCATTTCATTCGGGAAATGTTACGAAAGGATGCATTCATGTGGTCAAAGTCACAACGGAAGAAAATCCTGCAGATTTAGGCACCAAGGTTCTACCTCTAAGTAAGTTCAATCATTGCCTTGGACTTATTAGGATTGGAGTCGGATGAATGGTGACTCAAGTTGAGTTTGGATCTTGAGTTCTCTGCACAATGGGTTCGGGTTTAATCGCTTAGACAAAGGTAAAGATTTTTGGTATTTGTCAAAGGATTAAACAGGATTGAAGAAGCTTCAGCATCAGGTCTCCAGGCCGCGACTCAAGGTGTGCGTGCCTCGGCCTCTAGAAAGTCCAAAAGTTGAGGGAGGAGCTGTGTGCTGTGGCCTAAGGTGTGTGCGCCGCGACCCAGCCCATCTAAGCCTCAGCACGAAACCTTGAGCCTCAGCACGCCCTGTTCCAAGCCTTAGCATAAGGCACACCTGATGCTTGGTTTTTCAGCCTCTTGGAAGGTGCGTGGAGCATAGTTAAAATGCACAGGATCACTCAGACTTGTTGGAGGGTTATGATTGATTGGTTCTCAAAATCTAAGGGTTCAGATTGTCTTCAATATAGGTTTAAGAAGTGGTGCACTATATAAAGGGTCACCTAGCTTCAATCTCAACAAGGGAATGTGATGTTAATGACATATGAATATGTGTGAAATAGAACACATGGTGTGTGAGAGTGTGAAGACACTAAACACAGGAGAGACTCATTCAAGAGAGGCTAGTTGTTTAGAGAGAGAGTAGTATAGAAAGGGGATTCAAGAGTTTTGTAATGGAATTTCCAAGGGGGAAAGTTCCAGGGAAACACAAGTCCTTATCACTTTCTTTTGCTCTTCTTTCACTCTTCAAGAACTTGGGATTCTTGAAGAGGATTTGCTGTAACTTGTAAAGAACCATTGATTTAGTGCAGAGAGTTCGGAGAAACTCACGGGGACGTAGGCTATTGCCAAACCTTGATAACAATTGCTAGTGTTGTTTCTTTGATTGGTTTTGATTTCTGTTTTGTTTCGGTTTTATTACAAGTCACTCTAGACTTGGGTGTTTGGAAGATCACCACCTAGGCATATTGAGGTGATTTCCCAACATAAAATCTTAAAGAAGTAATCATTTTCAGAATTTAGTTTCTTTATTATGTAGTTCATTTTATATGTATTATAAATTTTATATATACATTTCCAGTTACATTTCTCAACACTTATCACAAAAGGATACATGATTTCAATAAAACGCTAATATGTTTAATAAATCATACAACACGTAATATTTTTTACCACATCATACACGTCTCGAATTATTTATAAATAATCATCATCTTAATATTTTGACTCATTACAAACAACAAACATCCAAACGGTTCTCACTAATTCAATAACATCATCTATTTCATGGGCCAAACACAACATATACCCCTCATAGAGCAATCACAACATGTGTCCCTCATAGGAAAATCACCATATATGCCTCTCAGTGGCCAATCACAAAAATGCATCAATGAGATGCAATTCAATGCAGTGCAATGCATAACCATGCCTTAACTGGGCCAATCATATAACAATGGGGATGTCTCCCATAGTGTCGGTACGTTTTCTCAATAACATTTCTCAACAATGAAACTTCGGATCCCCTACACCCTTTTCCGGGCAAGGTCCTACAAGTCCAAATTTCTTTGGTACCCTTACACTCCTTATGGGAAGAAATCTACCGGCCTCACCCATCACTCGTCCCTTATTAACATACTGTCAGACAATGATTATAACAAAAATGAATTCATAATGAAATGATTTTGTACTCAAGCAAGCATCAACCAATCACATCACTAAATTCATAACAATCCATCAATCATTTTCATTACAATGAAAAATATCACTTTTTTCTCAAACACAACTACATCAAACCACTTCTATACTCAATTTTTGTATAATCATACCTCACCATATATATATATATGGTCATAACACTACTATTTACATTATCATTATCAACCATATTTTTCATATTTTTAACTGTTTATATCTATTATACAAATTTTTACGCTTATTAAAACTAAGGTTAAACTCACCTTTGCTTTGCCAAGATCTAACCTTTGGATTACTTACTAGTCTTGGTGTTTTTCCTTTCAGTCACACCTAACATATTATAACATATTATATATATATATAGACACACACACACACACTTAGTTTACTCACATAAGAAACAAATAATTAAATAACACCCAAACATATCATAAATTTTATACAACCATAGAAATTTAAGGGTTAAGTCTTTCAATTTTATTTAAAATCTTTACAAGATTTTTTTAGCATGGTTTAAAGCAAAATAAATATTTTCAAGATCTTACTTTTAAAACTTTATCAATTATTAAAGCTCAAAATACTTTTGGATGAGTTTAGGATTGAAATTTTTTAAGAAAAAATGATTTATCTTTCTTAAACTAGAGCTCTACCACTTTTCACTCTCTTTCTCTAAATGCTAGACTCATCAATTATCTTCTCACAAATCTCAGTCTCAACTCTTAAGTATAAACTAGATATATAGCTCTTCCACTAATTTACATTAACTGTAGTCTTCAGAAAGATACTAAAACTAACTAATTTTATAAAAGTTATCTATCTTTCTTACTTTTTTCTCTCTCTCTCTAGGCTCTATGTTTCTAATCTAATTTCAAGCACCCTAATTAGGCTACTTAATTATTAAAGAAGCTAGTCACTAGTGACATGATATGTTATCAACCCAAAACCAAACTTCTGCTTAATCATGTAGCGTAAGTATAGAACAAAGTGAGGCAAACTTTATATGGATCTAAAAAAGGCAAACTTTCTATGGATCTAAAAAAACAATCTTTTTTAAAAAAAATTTTCCCAATTGAGCTATGTTAAAATTACCATGCACGTAGCACTAGTAGTGATTTTTAATTAATTCACTAGTGACATGGTAGAAAGTGCTAGTGATTTTTCATTAATTGACTAGCGACATGATACATTACTTACTACCATTGATAATTTGTGGCTCTCTCTTTGTTTTTTTCGTGTTCCAAATATTTATAGCCAATTGAGTTACACGAGTCGAATTGAAACATCTATAACATTACGATGCACCACAACTTCAAAGCTTAATCTATAACATTGTCGAATTGAATCGTTTTCGTTAGTTACACGGTAGTTATATTATCATTTGATGATTTTCCCTTACAAATAAATTTTACTCAATTAATTAATTTTTCCATGCTATGTAGAAAACAAACTTATATTCTTAATTTGTATGGAACAAGTACCTGTATATTTTGCAGAAATATCATCTAAGAAAACTAGGGGAGCATTTACATTTTCCAATCATGTATAACTAAACCATTACATTATTTAACTAAAAAAAATTTAAAAAGAAAGTTTATTATATTGACGGTACTAATTTTTTCCAATTATATAGTTGATGCAGAATGCGGGGGTCTCACTTGTATATATCATTGGAAATTTCATAATTGAAGAAGACGATATTAGAGTAATATTTCACATTCATATATCTATTAATTAGGACTTAAAAGAATTACTAAATATTTTTTCAAGTCTAGTAGGATATCATAGAAACTTACGAACAAGGCCTAAATTTTGGAATTAAATTCTGTTTTCAAATATTGGAAACAAAATAAAAACCAAACACAATTAAAACATTTGAAAACAAAAAATAAAAAAAAAACAAAAAATTTGGAATCCACCAAACAGAACCTAGACAACATATATATCAAAATTAAAAAAATTAAAAGCAGAAATAAATTAAGTAAACAAAATTAACAAAGCAAGTTAGAGAGGACTTACAGTAGAGAGACGTGAGAAAATTGGTGACAAAAAACCAAAAAAAAAATTGCAACCCACCAAATGGTACCTAAGCAACATATTTATCAAAATTTTAAAAGTTAAACTAACAAACCATAAATAAGAAAAGAAACTAGAGAGTAGAGAGAAAGGACACTTACAATTTTTAGTAGAGAGAGAAAGTGGTGAAGAGGAGAAAAAATGAAAATGATAGAAATGAGTGAAATATGAGAGAGAGTGAAATCTGAAAGATAGGGAGATAGTGAAAGAATTTTGAATGAGACAATGGTGAAATGTCACACGGCGCACAAGGAAACGAAATAGAAGAGAAAAGAAATGGAAGAGGAAGGAAGCTGCCGCGTGGTATCTAGGGTTACATTATCACCTAGGGATTTAGTTTCCTCGGTGATAGTAGTTATCATAATCAATAATTGAATTAAAATAAATTTTAAATTCATTTATCAACATTGAGGGATTTAAATCTTTCGGTAATAATATACTTAAATTGAGAAAAACCAAAAATTATTTTTAAAATTTTCATGAACTTAATACTGAGTGTAAAATATTATCACTGACGGTCGCTCGGTGATAATATTTCACACTATCAAATTGTTGAAGACTCATGCAATTTTTCAGACCAAAGGAAGCAGGGAATTTTTTCCAAAGACCCATAAGATTTCCAATTGAAATGAAAAAATAAATTGTAAGACTTAGTCATTTTTAGGATGTGAAAAGCAAGAAGAAATTTTTTTCAAGACTAGCCTCCATTTTCGGGGCAAGAAAGAAGAAATCAAGAGGAGAAATCAAGCAAGAAAATCATAAGAAGAAATCAAAGAAAAAAAGAATAATGATTCTAAAAAAATGTTAAAAGGACAAATCCTAAAGAGCAACTAAATAGGATAGTGTAAAACTCGTGTTCACTTTTGGAGTTGTGCGCACAAGCTGGTAAAATCAATACCCTTCCACAAATTACTTGAATATTATTTGCTAATTCATGTGAATTGCTAATGATATCGTTTTACACCAGCTTCAATCCTCAAATTCCCTTCATGGTTTAATGTACTTGAATCTTCTTTGAGATATATTTCTATTATCTGTAAAAGAAGCATCATGTGATTGATACAATCTCCGTAAGCAAACTGAGAATAGAAATTAAATTTGTAATGAGTAAATCAAACTCTAAATGATTTAGATATTGGAGTGAGGCTAGGCTATGAAATCAGGGGACTTAGGGTTCGCATTGGGGATTTCAGCTTAGGGTTATATAGATTGTATGAGAGAGGGGGATAAGAGAGAGAGCACCCGTTAGGTCAACATGAAATATTTGTCATCGTTTGTGTAATTTCTTATATCACATGTACGTTTTTATAATTAACTCTAACCTCAGGTATGTTTTTCTAATTTATTTAGAAAATTATGTTAACCAAAATACTCTTCTGCTCTCTCCCTCCTCATGCTTCCTTCCATCCTCTTTTGAATTCTTCATTTATTCTAAACATTTTAAACATGATGAGGATTTAAGTGAATCCTACAATTTAACATAAGAAAACCAAACATAAAAATTCATTTCAAAATCAATTTTTTTTCAATTTATTTATAAATAAAATGAATTTCCTTTTTCATTTAATCCCAAAACTATAGTGATTTAGAAAAGATACTACATGATGCCAATCATTTAATCAAAAATAAGATTTCTGCCCATTTCCCAAAATGTTTTTAATAAAAAGTTACATTAGGCTTAGTATTGTTGTTGTTGTTGTATTTTTTTTTTTTTTTTTTTTTGCATCTATCTTTTGCAATTCTAGAAAAAGAGAAGGAAAAAGAGAGGCACCTAGATATAAAAGAAAGAATTATTTTATCGGGATCAAGCGCTTACCTCTGCATCAAAAGCTATAACTGATAGCCAGAGTGTAACTCAAATCACTTAAACCACACAGTAGCAAAATCACAACATTTCGATTGTGACTTGGCCCTACTTGGGCCTTTGCGGCAGGACAATTGCTGCCAACACTTGGTCTAAGAATCTCCCCCTCAACAATTGCACCGCTTGATATCAAACCCGTGACCTTGGCTTTAATACCAATTGTTAGGAAATATGATGATTAAAAAAAGATTAGCACAACAATAAGCAATAAAAAAAATTAACAAAGAGAGAGAAAGAGGGACAAAAAGATTTATAGTGGTTCGGCGATGAGCTGTAACGACCCATCCTGGGTTGGCCACCCCCTAGACGGTGTCGTCACACTTGGAAATCCTAGCACAACACATATATGCAACAATATAAAATACATCAACTGAAACTAAAATTTTCATCCAATCCTTAACTCTTCTTAGAGAGGATACCTCATCATCTTCCTTTCAGAAACAATATATATATATATATATATATATATATATATATATATATATATATATATATATATATAACAAAATGCACGAAAAGATTTTTATTATAAACTTTTCTTTCTTCTTTCTTACAATGTTTGAGGACTTGACCATGGGACTTACTTAAGGTAGTTTCTCTGCTATCAGCTTTAAACTCTATCTGCCCTGCCCGCTGCCTAAAAATTTTCAACAATGAGGAGTGAGCTTCACAAGCTCAGTGAATTAAATTTACTAGAAGTAATCGATTGTATACTTCCAGTCACATCTTATAATTCAATCGTTTCTAATTCACCAATATTAATTATCTATTTCTTCATATATAATAATTCATTTTTTCAAATATCTTCCAATATTCATTCATCTATTATCTCAAATAATTCAATAATAGCATTCTATTATCACTACTTATATCATAATTCCAACCATTTATCAATCTCTTCTTAAATTAATCATCGAACATATCAATTTTTCTTCTCATATATTTAATTATCTAAGATGATCAATTCAACATTATTATTTGCCTGGTTATGAGGTTCACATCATATAATCAATTAAGCAAATCAATTTTTATCATATCACACTGTCATATTTCTTTCTCATCATATATGTCTCTCTGTGAGACTCATTTGTCTATCAATCATATCACAATCATGACTGATGCTTTAGTATCTCAATCAATAATAATAAATAATTAAAACAAATGAAATGCATGAATTTAAATTATCTTTATTTCTTTATCATAAAATCATTTCATATTATCATCTGGGAACGTCTTCCCACATATCGACATGTTTCAATTAGACCGGCTGCCTTCCTGATTCTTTTATTTTCAGCTAGATCGATGGCCTTTTCGGTTCTTTTAGTTTCAGCTGGACCGACTGCTTTCCAGGTTCTTTTATTTTCAGCTGGCCCGATTGCTTCCCGGTTCTTTTATTTTCAGCTGGACCGGTTGCTTTCCTGGTTCTTTTATTTTCAGCTAGATCGACTACCTTCCTGATTCTTTTGTTTTTAGTTAGACCGATTGCCTTCCCGGTTATTTTATTTTCAGCTAGATTGGTTGCCTTCCCGATGTTTTATTTTATGCATATGAACAATAATCTGAAACAAACATACATTCAAGCATTCAATTTAGCTATCCAGCTCTTTCTCAAAATTATTATTTTTATCATATTCATTAAATTATCTCTTCATATATCATATCAAATTATTAATCATAGTTTGTCAATAATTTTATTTATCCTTTCATTATATATTTCATCAACTCATTGTTTCAATAATATTACTTCTCATATAATAAATTTTTAACACAACAATTATTCATATAATCTCAATCAACCAACTTTCATATATCATCCAATCATTGTAGTTCAATAATTAATTCAAATATCATTACTTTATATTTCATATTTATCTCGATTACTAAAAGTAAATCTAACTCACCATGTAGCACTTAAAGCTACTTGTAGATCACCTCCTTGTCTTTCCTGCTTTTTTTCAGCAATTTCACCCGATTGCTAATTGTCAACACCTGACATAATATTTATATTAAAATTTTTAATTTATTCTTCAATTCTTTATGAAACCACCTTGGATGGTTGGGTTAAGGCTAGCTCAAATTTGGGAAGAAAAATGGGTTTTTGGGAAAAATTTCTGAACTTTCTTTTCTCTCTTCTCTCCCTTTTGCTGAGTTCCACACTGCCAAATGAGAGTTTTTTTTTTTTTTTTTCTCTTCTAGGTTAAGTTTTGCTTAAATACTCCCACTAAAGCTTGGCCATTTACCACTCTACCCTTCCCTTCTTCTTTTATTTATTTATATGTTCTTTCCTTTAATTTTCCTTCTAGTTATTCAACACCCCTAAAGACTCTTATTCCTTGCTAAGAGTTCCTAAAAAAAAAATTGAATGGTAAAATAAATTATAAAAGTTTAAAAAAATATTGGATTCTACAATTCTCCCCTCCTTAAAAAATATCTCTTTCGAAGTTTTCAACTAACTTGGATAGATGAACAGATAAGGGTATTGGTTCTTCATTTCCAGTTCGCTTTCCTAAGTAGCTTCTTCGACTTCTCTATTTCTCCAAAGCACTTTAACCAAGGGCATGAATTTGTTGCGAAGAACTTGTTCCCTATAGTCCAAGATTTTTACTGGCATCTCCACAAATGAAAGATCCTTTTGAACTTCTATGGGTTGGAATGGAATCATGTGCGACTCGTCCGGTACATATTTGTGCAAAGCTGACACATGGAAGACATCATGAAGTTGTGAAAGTTCAGGAGGTAAGGCTAATCAGTATGCTACAAGTCCAATCCTTTCAATAATCTCATAAGGTCCGATGTAACGAGGGCTTAACTTCCCTTTTCGTCCAAACCTCAAAATTCCCTTCCAAGGATCCTTATTGTGCACATGATCACCAACTTAAAACTCGAACAGTCTCTTCCTCTTGTCTGCATAACTTTTCTGCATACTTTGAGCCATCCTTAAATGTTATCGTATTCTCTTGATCATCTTTGTGGCTATCCCTACCAATTCCGGCCCCAGGACCCTTCTTCCCCCACTTCTTCCCAATATATCGGAATCCTACACCTCATACCATATAATGCTTCGAAAGATGCCATCCTAATGCTAGTCTAAAAACTTTTATTATATGCTAACTTTATAAGTGGTAAGTACGCATCCTAACTAAGTGAAAAGTTCATCGCACACGCTCACAGCATATCTTCCAAGATTTGAATTGTTCTCTCTGATTGACCATCTGTTTGAGGGTTGAAAGTCATGCTAAGATGTAATTGAGTACCCTTGGCTTGCTGAAATCCCTTCCAAAATGAAGATGTAAACCAAGCATCATGATCCGATACAACACTTAATGGTTCACCATGCAGTTTCACTATCTCAACCCAAAACAATTCCACTAATCTTTCAAGAGACCGAGTTATCTCGATGGGTAGAAAATGACCAGATTTTGATAATTGATCAACTATGACCCAAATGGCATCAAAACCTCTTTGAGTATGGGGAATTCCTGTCACAAAATCCATAGTCATCCTCTCCCATGGCCACTCCGGTATAGGAAGAGGTTGCAGTAACCTTGTCAGATGTCTATGCTCAATCTTCACCTGCTTGCATACTAAGCATCGAAAAATATAGTCTGCTACGTCTCTTTCTAAACCTGACCACCAGAAATTTTGTTATTACTCCCCAAGTGCATAGAATAAATAGTATCGTGAGCTTCCTTTAGTATCTCATCTCCACTTCGTTTGGCACATAGATTCGATTTCCCATCATTACCATTCCACCCTCTCTCACCACAAAATCACTCTTTGTTTTATAACACCTCCTTAATAGCCATTAATACTGAATCCTTTCCTTGAGCATCCAGTAGACGACCTACTATTGATGATTTTACCTCCATATTAGCTACTAACCCTCAATGGTATTGGCATCAAGCTTCACTTCTAAACTTCTTAATTCCTCAATTAACCCAGAATCATAAGTCTTCAAAGTTTCTAACTTTCTACTGGATTTTCGAATTAACGCATCACCCACCATATTAGCCTTTCTAGGATAATAACTTATGGTACATTCATTGTCACTAATCAGTTCCATCCATCGCCTTTGTCTTAAGTTTAACTCTTTTTGGGTGGGTAGATACTTGAGGCTCATATGGTCCGTAAAGATCTCACATCTTACTCCATAAAGATGATATCTCCAAATTTTTAGGGCAAATACTATCGCTGCCAACTCTAGGTCATGGGTGGGGTAGTTCACTTCATGGTTCTTCAGTTGGTGTGAAGCATAAGAAAAAACTTTCCCATGCTGCATCAGGACACAACCTAACCTTTGATGTGAAGCATCACTGTAAACCACAAACCCCTCATCACTCAAAGGAAGGATTACCACCAGTGCTATTGTTAGCTTTTCCTTCAACACTTGAAAACTTTGCTCACACTATTCTGGTCGAACAAACTTTTCTCAATTTCTTATCAATTTGGTTAAGGGTACTGCAATCAGTGAGGAATCCTTAATAAATCTTTGATAATACCCCGTTAATCCCAAAAAGCTCCTAATCTCGGTCATATTTGTAGGTCTCTCCCAGTTTAGAACTGCTTCAACTTTTTGAGGGTCCGTAGCCACTCTTACTTCTGACACCACATGCCCTAAGAAGGTCACTTCTTTTAACCAAAACTCACACTTGTTAAACTTGGCATAAAGCTTCTCCTTTCTAAGGGTCTCCAGTACTATCTTTAAATGTCGAGCATGGTCTTATTCACCCTTCGAATATACCAGAATGTCATCAATAAAAACAGCCACAAATCTGTCTAGGAATGGCCAAAATACTCTGTTCATCAAGTCCATGAAGGCTGGGGGGGCGTTAGACAATCCGCACAACCAAGAATTTATAGTGTCTATAATGGGTACGAAAAGTTGTCTTTGGAATATCTTAATCTTTAATCCGTAGTTGATGGTAACCCGATCTCAAATCTATTTTCGAAAACATCAGAGCTCCTTGCAACTACTAAAACAAATCATCAATCCTCGGTAATGGGTACTTGTTGCGAATTGTCATCTTGTTTAGTTGTCTATAGTCCACACACAGTCTCAAAGTCACATCTTTCTTCTTGACAAATAACACTGGAGCACCCCAAGGCGATACACTAGGACGAATGAGTTTCTTGTCTAACAACTCTTGAAGTTGGACCTTAAGTTCCTTTAATTCTGCGGGTGCCATTCGATAAGGGGGTATCGAAATAGGAGTAGAATCGGGTGTGAGATCAATAGGAAAATCAATTTCCCTAACAGGTGGTAAACCGGGCAACTCTTCAGGAAATACATTTGGAAATTCCCCAATTACACGTGCTCATCCCAATTCCACACCTTCGTCAGAAGAATTGATAACATAGGCCAAATAACCTTCACATGCCTTATTCAACAATCTCCTAGATAAAAGGGCAGAAATGAGGCATTGTGAAAGTACCTTACGTTCTCCTAGAAAAAAAAAATTCTTTTTCCCCTGGAACTCAAAACATTACCATCTTCCTAAAGCAATCTATTGAGGTGTGATACTTACCTAACAAATCCATACCCAAGATCAAGTGAAAGTCCTTCATCTTCAAAGGCAATAAATCCACCTTAAGTTTAATAATCCTCAATGTTCACAACATATTCTAATAAGATCGATTGTATTTTCACCTTCGCTTTTGTAGGAGTCTCAACAATCATGATATTATGCAAACGTGTTATGGGTACATCAACATATATAAGAAAAAAAAAAAGTAGAAACAAAGGAGTGTGTTACACCAGGATCAATTAACATTCTAGCATTTCTACCCAAAAGAGAAATCATACCAGTCACCACGTCGGGTGTGGTCTGAGCATCCTACTGAGTGATTGCATAAACATGGCCTTGCCCTCTCTGACCTTGACTTGCATCCCCTCGGCCTGCCGTGACCCCTCGGCCTTAGCTACCATTCCTACTACCTCCAGTCCCACTGTCTCGATCCACATGGCTGCATCTGGAGCCTCCAGCTGTACTCACTCTACCAGTTGGCTTGTGTCTTTACCAACAATTTGCTCCCACATGACCACCATGACCACACTCAAAGCATACAATACCTTGTAACACAAGATTGTCCATTTGAAGATGTTCAACTGATCGACAATGATGAAACAACTTAACATTACAATATCTAGATAAATGACCCATTTGACCACACCGAAAACACCCTTTAGTATTCATCCCTGACATGGTACCACTTCCTCTACCTTGTGCACTACCTCCTCTGCCTTTAGTTCTTAAGGGAAATGATTATCCTGTAATTCTATGAATTCCTCCCACTTAACATTTCACTACAGATGCTGCTGTTTCACTCTAAAGACCTTATCTTATCTCAAATAGCTTACCTCCCATACTTGACCCTCATTGGGAAACTGATTTACTTCGCTTAAAAGAATGACCACCTCGGACTCCAAACCCATGACTACCTTCCCTAGCACTCAATTCCATTAAATCCTTCTATATAAGTAGTGCTTTATCCACCAATCTTACATAGTTTGGGTGATCCAAATATGAAAGTCGAGTACGAATTTCATAATTCAAATCATCAAGAAATCTCTTACACTTTATTTCTTCAGTGCTGATTAAATCTAGTACAAATCTAGACAAGGTAATGAATCTCGCATCATACTAAGTTATTGATATAGCACCCTGTTTCAGGAAAATAAAGTCTTTACCTTTTAAACCGAGCGGGCCATTCAGGACGATGTCAATTACCTTTTAAAATCGAGCACATGGACACACAATTAATATAATACAACAGAACAACATCTAACATACATAAGTTGAGATCATATAGTTAATACAACTATAAAGTTGTAGTTTTACAAGGTGTCTAAAGCGACACAACCAACATGTTACAACTTCAAACCTCTAATATAGTACATAACACTTATTACCAAAAAAAAAGAAGACTTGACCGAGGATACGACGCTCGTGGACCCACCTAAAACTTCGTCAAATCTTCAAAGCTTCACCACCTAAAATCTGAGATCACCTGGAAGCTTACCTGAAAGGTTATAAGGAGGAGGAGGGTGAGTTATAAAGCTTAGCGAGTTCTTACTCTACACAAAGTAATCACTTGTTAGAAAAATTTGAGAGCTTATTAATATTTCTTTTTCCTTTCTGCTTTATTTGTTCATATACATAGTCATATAACACTTTGCAAATCAACAATCTTAGTAATCATAATACAATCCTATAGAACCCACAATCAACTTGCATTCACCATTCCATAGTCAATCAAAACACCACAATTTATCAATATAACCAAACAATTCATATTCTCCCTTACAGGCCAAGCAAATCAAATTCATGTATGATATGCCAATGTAGCATGATGCAATGCAATGTCTCATCTCATAATAAATCATAATCCAACGGGGACATCTCCCCACATATCGGTTCGTTTCAAAAACAACAAATTTTTGGAACCCTCTTGATCCAGGCCGGGTCCAATCATCCAAATATTTTGGTACCCATACACCCCTTGTGGGAAGGGACCTATTGTCCTCATACTCATTCCCCCGTCAATAACATATCGTAAATTTCAATGCATGAAATGAAATGAAATCAATTTATGAACACAAACAAATTCTCATTAATTCATACAATCATACAACATTCAGCACAAAGGTTTCGAAATCACTATCTCATCATTAGTGTATAATTAACTTATCTTACCACATAGTTATACATATAATTATTATATTTTAGTAACAAATTATAATTCTTATGTAACCTTATTGCTTTGGTTTTCCCATTAACCTTCGTGCTTACCAAGAGTAGGGTAATACTCACATTACGCCAAATTATAGTCTTGGATCACTTCTTTTCCTTTACTACGATCATCCACCACACCTATTGAAATGCCATTTTAACAATTTAATCAATTAGTATAGTATTTAAAAATTAAACACTTAATAAGCGACCAATCATTCCGTTTACTTACACATATAAATCAAAGAAAATACTACTAAAATTTCATTCTACTCCTTAGTCACCTCTTTTCATTATTTCCATTTTTCTTCATTCTTTACTCCATAAAACTCTCAATGTATAAGGACTTTAAATTTCAAGACACTAGCTTAGGGTAATTACCAACAAATTCCAACTTTTAAAAAGTCTTCCTTCTAAACAAAATTTCCAAATCAAGAAAAATCTCTTACCTAGAGGGATTTATTTTGATTCCTAGATAGGTTTAAAATTACAGCCCATAGCACAATTCTCTAACAATACCCATTTCAAAAAAAAATGTTATACAAGAGCAAAACTTCAAACCTTGAGCAGAAAATCTCCCTAAAAATCTCTAAACTTCACAAATTCATATTACTTTATTCCAAAGTATAGGATTTAATCAAACTTCAATTAACAGATTTTAGATTTTACAACACTCACAACAAAAAAATAAAACCTTAACATCAAAGTTCCATAGCAAAAAAAAATTCGAGATTTCTTTCAAATTTTCTCCCAAATTCAAATATTTCAAATTAAATCTATTTAAATTCAAATCATCTCAAACAAAGTTCAAGATCAACTTCCGGAAGAATGTGTATAACGATGAAATTATTTGGTGTCCTTGTTTTCTATGCCAGAATTTAAGGTTTTTAAACTGAGAAACAATTACCTTGCACCTATATATGAAAGGTTTAACTCCTAATTATAAGAGGTGGATTTTCACAGTGAGATATATTTAAGACGTGAATGGTCCATGCCCAAATCAAATCACTATGTTGAGAACTGTTTCAGATAAACGAATCACATAGGGGAGATGGTAATGGGTGTTTCTGGCACAGACTACAATTGCGATGCCGAAGAGGATCTGAATCCTCGTGCTGCGAAGTTCTACGACATATTGAGAGATACTAATGACCCCTTGTGGGAGGTTTGTAAGAAGCACACTAAGTTATCAACGATCTCACAACTGTGAATTATAAATATGATTTTGACATGTCTAAGAACTGTTTCAATCAATTATTGACAATAATTAAGTGAATGTTGCCGAAGGACAAGAAGTTGCCTGAAAACTTTTAGAAGACCGAGAAGATAATGAAAGAGTTAGGATTTGGGTATGAGATGATAAATTCATGCCCGAATGATTGTATGTTGTATTACAAGGAAGAAAAAGACGAGAAAGTTTGTGACATGTGTGGACATCCTCAGTTTAAACCTAGGCAGAACGGTAATAAGAAGCTAAAAGATATACCACACAAGGTGTTCCGTTACCTTAAGTTGACACCTAGACTTCAAAGGCTTTTGTCGAAAAACACTACCAAACACATGAGATGGCTCAATGAGGGTAAATGTTGTAAGACAGACATGGTCATCCACCTGGTCGATAGGATGGCATGCAAACGTTTTGATGATACTTACCCCGAGTTTGCTAATGAACCACATAATATTAGGTTGTGACTCTCAACTGACAGTACGGCAATTTGACGTCCCCGTACTCTTACTGGCCGAAATTTATTACTCCTCATAATTTACCTCCTGGTATGTGCATGAAAAAGCATAATCTATTCTTGTCATTGGTAAGTCCTAGCCAAAACAACCTTGGTAAGAATCTGGATGTCTATCTACATCCATTAATAGACAAATTAAAGATATTGTGGATAGATTGAGTTCCTACTTACGATGCAGTTAAGAAACAAAATTTTAATATGAAGGCTAGACTTCTTTGGATGATCAATGACTTTTTTGCATATGGTATGCTTTCTGGGGGGAGTGCTCACGATCTACTGGCTTGTCAGTACTATGTCGAGCATACAAAATCATTTTGACTGCCACATGGTCATAAAAATTCTTGGTTCAATTGTCACCCTCAATTTTTACCAAATGATCATGCTTTTAGAATGTAGAAACATAGTTTCATAAAGAATAGATCTAAGTGTGGCTCGCTGCTGCCATGGTTTTCGGGGGTAGATATGAAAGCTAGAGTGATGTCATTCGAAAATATCACATTCAATTCCAATGGTAGAAAAAAAGAAATATATGGATTTGTGAAGGATAAATAATTGGACAAAGAGGATTATTTTTTGGGAGCTACCATACTGGTTAACTAATCTTATTCGCCATGATCTGGATGTTATACATATTGAGAAAAATGTGTTTGACAATATCTTCAACATTTTTATGGATATCAAGAGTAAAACCAAAGACAATGCTAACACTTTTTTAGATATAGCAAAGTTTTGTAAGCGTTCTCAATTAGAGTTGGTTGAAGTTGTTGTAAATCACCTTGACAAGATGCCTAGGTGGTGATCTTCCAAACACCCAAGTTTAGAATGACTTGTAAAGAAAAGAAACAGCAACCAAAGCAAGAAAGAAGACAAGCAATTGTTATTGAGGTTCGGCAATAGCCTACGTCCCCGTGAGTTCCTCCGAACTCTCTGCACCAAATCAATGGTTCTTACAATCACAACAACCCCTCTCCAAGAATTCACAAGTTCTTGAAGAAACAAAGAAGAGAATAAGAAAGTGATAAGGTCTTGAGGTACCATGGAACTTTCTCCCTTGGAAATTCCACTTACAAGTCCCTTGAATCCCCTTTCTATACTAATCTCTCTCTTTATAACCAGCCACTCCAATGAGTCCCTCTTGTATGTCTATGTCATTCCACTCTCATAAAATTCTCTCATTCATATGTCCTGTCACAAATTGTTATTAAGAATGAAGCTAGGCGACCGTTTATATAGTGCACCAACTTCTTGTTCAATCTTGAGTGTCATTCTCCACCCTTAGATCTTGATGACCAATCAACATTGGCCCTCCATCAATCTTAAGTGATACTGTGTATTTTAACCTTGCACCCATGCACTTAACAAGTGGCTGAATCAAGTGGAATATGTGTGCCTTAGTGTGCCTAGGGCCTAGGCACTGAACAGGGCATGCTGCGGCGCTAGGCAAAACACCCTTTTCACCACTTTCTGGGCGCTGCGGCCTTGGTGAGGGAGAAGTGCAGCACTGCCCTCCACTAGGACTTCTTCCTTGCTGGGCACCATGGCCTGGAAGGAGCAGGGGTGTGGCACACACTGGTGCTGGACCTCCTGATGTTGTGTGCACTCTTTTGTCTTACTGAATGGAGAGGTGTGCACACACCCAAAGTGAGGCACACACTTGTGTGCACTCCTTTAACATGCTGAAATTTATTCTTCCATCTCTTATTAAAACCTTAACCATGTTTAAACCTTATACAAATACCACAATCTTTACCTTTGTCTAAGCGTTTAAACCCAAACCATTGTGCAGAGAACTTCAGGATCCAAACTCATCTTGAGTCATCATTCAACCGACTCCATTCCTAAGAAGTCCAAGGCAATGATTGGACCTTCTTAGAGGTAGAACCTTGGTGCCTAAATTTGCAGGACTTTCCTCCATGGCTACCTTATCGATATGCTTTGTCCTCCTATGGAACACCAGATTCCTCCACAAGTGTCACACACTTTGGATATCCGAAGACACCACCACCTGCTCTTTTAGGACCATCCACTCGTCCAACAACCCTTTGCACCACATAGCCTCCTTTATGGCTTCCGAAGCCACTATGTATTCTGCCTTTGTTGTTGAGAGTGCTACCACTGGCTGCCACCGAGCCTTCCAATTCCTCAGCAACCACTTCATCCCAAGCCAAAGCTCTTTTCCGGGATTACTCACACATCTGCTGAGAACACCCATTGCTTGAGAAATGTCGGGTCTAGTGCTTACCATCATGGACATGACTGGTCCAACCACACTAGAGTAAGGGACCTTTACCATTTCCTTCTTCTCCTCATCCATTCCAGGACATTGTTTGCTGGAGAACTTGAAATTACTAGCAAGGGGAACCCCCTTCACTGGTTTACTATCTTCCATAGAAGACCGAGAAACCTTCAACCCATTTCTCTCCCTTTCTTGAATTCTTATCATACCAAGGATCTTTTGTGTAAGGCTGAGATCCTTCCTCTCGAACTCCTCATTGAGTTAAGATGTAAACCTTCCTATCCTCTTCCTACTGTTCCGAACCAACAGCACATCAATGACATATATGAGGATGCTCACCATTTTCTCCACCTTGTGTCCAGGTGAGAAATTTTCTGTGAAATCTATGTCTTCTCTTCTCGTGAACCCCTTCGCCACCAGCCTAGCCTTGTTCCGGACTTCATATCCTAGAGGGTACCCTTCTTTGATCCTGTAAGTCCACTTACAATCCACAACTCTCTGTTTTCCCGGAATGTGCACCAATTCCCAGAAGTTGTTCTTCCTCAAAGAATCCATTTCTTCCTCCATAGTTATCTTCCATCTTGGCGAATCCTTACATCCCGTGGCATCAATGTAAGTCTCTTGTTCATCCATTCCTCTTTTTGTCCAAGGAGCTGTTGCATGCATAGCATCCGCAAAACCATATCTTGAAGGTGGTCTGACCAGCCTTTTTTCCCGGTCTCTTGTGAGCTGATAGTCCTTCTGACTCCCTGCATCATCCTCTTTCAGTTCAGCCTCCTCATGAGTGTCCTGAGCTTGGCATTCATCAATGGCTTTACCTGGTCCAAACCATCTTGCCTTCCTTGCTCTACCTGAACCGAATTCTCCTTGATGCTATACTCCACAAATACCGAACTGGTTTGCACACTAGCCCCTGCAGGGTTAGTTTTCTCCAAATAGAGAAATAACAATTCATTAAAAATAACATCCCTACTTATTATGAGTTTCAATCCTTCTTTCTCTAAGGACCACAACCTATACCCCTTAGCCCCTTCCCCATATCCTAGAAACACACACTTTTTAGATCCTGGGCTAAGTCTATCATCCTTTTGATGTGCGAATGCAACACACCCAAAAGTCCAAAGGTTGTCCAACTCAGGGGGTTTTCCACTCCACATCTCCTCAGGAGTCTTATGGTACACAATCCTAGAGGGTGATCTATTAACCCAATACGCAGAAGTAGACACCACTCCCCCTCAAAAACATTTGGGTAATCCGGATCCATCTAACATGCACCTAACATTTTCCTTAAGGGTCTTATTCATCATCTTAGTAACTCCAATTTGCTGAGGGGTTTTCACAATCGTTCTATGTCTTAGAATGCCGTTTAACCTATAGAATTGATCAAGTTCTTGGTTAAAAATTTCTAAGTCATTATCGGTTCTTATCCCCTTAACTACCCTACCCATTTGAGTCTTCACCATATTTTTCCACACTACTAATTTATTCAAAGCATCTGATTTATTTCTAACCAAATAAACCCAAACCTTTCTTTAATAATCATCAATTAAAGATAGAAAGTAAAAGTTACCTCCCTGTGTTGGTGTTCTTATCCTTAGACTTGTGCACTCCGGTGTTGAAGCTGACCCGGTGTTGCTTCTCAAGAACATAACACTCACAGAAATCAAGTTCTTCTGCTTTGTTTCCACCAAGTAGGCCATCCTTGCTGAGAACTTACAAGCCCTCTTCGCTTATATATCCCAAGCGAGTGTGCCAAAAGGCTACCTCATCCATCTCAGCCATCAAGCTTGCTGCTTGATCCTTGATCTCTATGTCTCCGATCATCTCATAGAGTCCATCCTTCATTGCTGCTTTGATGACTACCAAAGATCCCTTGGCTACCTTGATCTTTCCTCCCTCTATCTTGCACGTGTATCTCATGGAATCCAGCTACCCCAATGAGATCAAATTCGTCCTCAAATCCAGGAGATATCTCATAGCTTTCAGCAGCTTTGTCATTCCATCAAACATCCTCACCTAGATGTCTCCCGTGCCCCTCACTTGGTAAGAAATGTCATTCCCCAAGAAAACTCTTTCATCATTGGTTTCCTTGAAATTCTTGAACCAATCCCGGTGAGGGCACATGTGATGAGTGCACTCGGTATACAAGATCCATTTTCCACTGCCTTCTTGCCCCTTGCTTTCGTCCGAGCACACAACAAGAACATCATCATCTTACTGTTCTGTTTTGGCAACCGAAGCCTCTCCATTCTTGGTATGGCTTCTTCCCTCATCCCTCATCTTCTCTTTGCAATCTTTCTTGACATGACCCTCCTCGTGGTAGTAGTAACATCTATTCCCTCCAAATCTCAGTTTGGAATGTGCTTTCCCATGGCTCTCTCCTCTACCTCTGTCCCGGTAGTAGCCATGGATGTTGCTGCTATACCAATTTGCTAGCCTTCTTCTAATGAACAGCCACTTGATGCACTCCTCATCTTGGCATCAAGATCATCTTGTAACTCTTTATTAGGATCAAATTTAAAAGCAAAGATTCGTTTACGAAGATACCTCTTATTAGGGAGAGTCTTGGCAAGAAACAACTCATCTAGTTTCTTCCATATAACAGTTGGATCTTTCGACTCTCCGCACTCCCTTGTGACATTATCCGACATGTGTAAGAAGATGGTGTTGTATGCCATCTTCTTCATCTCATTCCATTGGTCCTCCGTGGTACTTGCTGGAAAAGCATAATCTTCTCTAATTGCCAAGTCCACCTTTTGCTGCACAAGAACCTCCTTGATCTTCCGCTTCCAAAGGGCAAAATCTCCCTTTCCATCAAACTTCTCAACCATGAAGTTTGAAGCCATCTTGCGGAGATGATCCCAGATTTGTACAGCAGCCACAATTGCTCTCCAACTTCTTCTAAATCTCAAGAACACAGATCAAAGATGGATCTTAACACCGTTCTTGAATCACTCTCAAGAACACGATCTGATCTTGATCTTTACTCCATTCTTAAATCACCCTCAAGAACACGATCAGATATTGATCTTAACTCCATCCTTGATTCACCTCAAGAACACGATCAGATATAGATCTTAACTCCGTTCTTGAATCACCCAAGAAGTTGACCTCCGATTCTTAGACTCTTAACTCCGTCACCTTCTGTTCTTGCTCCGATACCCGCCAATCTTGGCTCTAATCCCGCTGTCCAAAGCTCTGATACCACTATTGGAAATCACCTAGACAAGATGCCCAGGTGGTGATCTTCTAAACACCCAAGTCTAGAATGACTTGTAAAGAAAAGAAACAACAACCAAAGCAAGAAAGAAGACAAGTAATTGTTATCGAGGTTCGACAATAGCCTACGTCCCCATGAGTTCCTCTACACTCTCTGCACTAAATCAATGGTTCTTACAATCATAGAAACCCCTCTCCAAGAATCCACAAGTTCGTGAAGAAACAAAGAAGAGAACAAGAAAGTGATAAGGTCTCGAGGTACCCCGGAACTTTCCCCCTTGGAAATTCTACTTACAAGTCCCTTCAATCCCCTTTCTATACTAATCTCTCTTTTTACAACCAGCCTCTCCAATGAGTCCCTCTTGTATATCTGTGTCTTTGCACTCTCATACAATTCTCTCATTCACATGTTTTGTCACAAATTGTTATTGAGAATGAAGCTAGGTGACCCTTTATATAGTGCACCAACTTCTTGTTCAATCTTGAGTGTCATTCTCCACCCTTAGATCTTGATGACTAATCAACCTTGGCCCTCCATCAATCCTAAGTGATGCTATGCATTTTAACCTTGCATCCACGCACTTAACAAGAGGTTGAATCAAGTGGAATATGTGTGCCTCAGTGTGCCTAGCGCCTAGGCACTGAACAGGGCATGCTGCGGCGCTAGGCAAAACACCCTTTTCACCACTTTCTGGGCGCCGCGGCCTTGGTGAGGGAGAGATGTGGTGCTGCCCTCCACCAGGACTTCCTCCTTGCTGGGTGCCGCAGCCTGGAAGGAGTAGGGGTGTGGCGCACACTGGTGCTGGACCTCCTGATGCTGTGTGCACTCTTTTGTCTTGCTAAATGGAGAGGTGTGCACACACCCAAAGTGAGGCACACACTTGTGTGCACTACTTTAACATGCTGAAATTTATTCTTCTATCTCTTGTTTAAACCTTAACCATGTTTAAACCATGTTTAAACCTTAGAAAAATACCAACAGAAGTCAATAGTAAACTTAAATATAAACTCAAAGCAACGTACACATTAAATAAGTCCCAGATGAAGGCGATTTACTAATGGTTTTCAAATTTGAAGATCCCATAAGGGTATTGTAACAACCCATCCTAAGTTGGCCACCCCCGAGATAGTTTTGTCACATTTTGAAAATCCCAGCACGACACATATGTGCAAAAAAAAAAAAATAATACCAACTACAATTATTACATCAATCCTCAACCCTCAATAGGGGAGATACATCATTCAGATCTTCACTTAAAAATTATATGCAACGTAGTATGCATGATTATTTACAAATATTTTTTTCCATTAGTCTAAGGATATGAACCACATGGTTTACAGATAATGATCTTGTCTGAATCTCAACTCACCAAACTATATGTCCTGCCTGCTACCTGAAATAAATGTACAATAAGGAGTGAGCTTCACAAGCTCAGTGAATTAAATTTACTATAAGTATTCGATTATATACTCCCAGTTACATCTTATAATTCAATTACTTCTAATAATCTTCCGATATTCATTCAACTTTTTCATCAAATAATTCAATAACAATATTCTATAATCACTACTCAATTTCATAATCCCCTATTACACAATCTCTTCTTAAGTTACTCATCAAACATATCAATCTTTCAATCGTATATTTAATCATCTCTAAATTCTCAATTCAACATTATCATTTATCTCGTTATAAGGTTCACAACATATAATCAATCACTCAGACAATACTCATCATATCATATTTCCATATTTCTTCCTCAGCATATTTGTCTCTCTGTGAGACTCATTCATCTATCAATAAATTTACAATCATGAATAGCACTTTAACATCTTAAGCAATAACAATCAATATTTAAAGCAAATGTAATGTGTGAATTTAAATGTTATTATTATTGGGAACATATTCCCACATGTCGACATGTTTTAGCTTAGACTGGTTGCCTTCCCTGTTCTTTCATTCTTATTTAGTCTGGCTGCCTTCTTGGTTCTTTTATTCTCATTTAGACTGGGTGCCCTCCTGGTTCTTTTATTTTCATTTAGACCGACTGCCTTCCCGGTTCTTTTATTTTCATTTAGACCAGCTACGTTCCCAGTTCTTTTATTTTCATGCATATGCATATGAATAATGATATGAATATGCATATGAATAATGATATAAAAATAAGCATGTATTCAAACGTTGAAATTAGCTATCCTGCTTCTTCTCAAATTATTATTTGATCAATTTCACTAAATTCTTCTTCTCATATATCATATCAGAACATCAATCATAGCTCGTCAAGAAATTCATTTATCACTTTCATTATTAATTCAACTCATTATTCTAATAATATTACTTCTCATATAATAATTCTCTACATATCAATTATTCCTGTCATACCCATCAACCAACTTTCATCTATCCTTAAATCATAAATTAATAATGTCTTCAAATATTTTCACTATATATTTCATATTTACCTTGACTACTTAAAGTGAATCTAACTCACCACGTAGCACTTAGAGCAACCCGTGGATCACCTCCTTGCCTTTCCTACTCATCTCAGCAAATTTCCCTGGTTGCTGATCGTCAACACCTGACATAATATTTATGATAAAATTTCTAATTTATTCTTCAATTCCTTCATAATTCACACCCTTTGAAAATTCCCACATTGAATTCCCAAAAATTTCATGTATGCTAGATTTCAAAAAATAAAACTCACATTATTAGCTTATGTTTTTCTTAGAGCTTTCCGTGACTCTCTATTAAATTCTCCCATAAACTCCTTCAAAATTTTACTCTTTCAACATTTCTTTCAGTCCCCAAGTGTTTAAAGAAAGAGAGTAATTTGTATTGAAGAAGAGAGAAAGCCAAACAGGATTGGTAAAATTTAAAAAAATAAAACTTTTGAGTTATATATATATGCTCAATTAACCGCCTCCCTCTAATTTGCCACTATGCTTACAACTTTTGAGTTGTAAATCATGCAGCATTTGCTTGACTAGTGAGTAACACCTGGACATCTAGGTGTTTACATGTTTTTTTTTGTTCTTTTTTCCTTTTTTCTTACAAGCTGTCCACGCGTCTTTTTTTTTTACAAAAATTAAATCTTTCACACATATATATTATTTTAACTCCATGTCATATTTATTAAATTACTTATTTACCCTTTCTTTATGAATACGGGTATTACAATTCTACCCACTTTACAAAAATTTTGTCCTCAAAATTTCTTTACCTAACTCATTAACCAATGGTGGATAATATTCTTTTTCATAGTTGTTTCATGTTCTCATGTAATCTCTTCGACATCTTTATTCCGCCATAGAACTTAAACTATTGGAATTACTTTATTACATAAAGCTTGTTCTTTTCTGTCTAAATTTCTCATTGGTACTTGTATAAAAGTTAAGCCTTCCTGAATTTCTACAGCTTGGCTCGAAATATTGTGAGATTCATCATGTAAGCGCTTTTGCAAAAGTGCAACATGAAATACATTATATAACTGTTTTGACCCTGGAGGGAAATCCAGGTTATGGACAACTAGCCCAACTTCCTCAATAACCTCATAGGGTCCCATATACCTCGGACTAAACTTTCCTTTCCTTTTTGACCCTCAATATACCTTTTAAGGTTTCTCTAACCAATTTGATCCTCCCATTTGTTAACTCAATAATTTATGGACCAAATACATTTCTCTCTCCCACTTTTTTCTAACATATAGGAGTTCTATGCCTCCTACCATCCAATGTTCCAAACGGTGCCATTCCAATACTAAATTGATGTTGATTATTATAAGCAGATTTCATCAATGGAAAGTAAGCATCCCAATTTACTGAGAAACTCATCACATTTGCCCTTAACATATCTTCTAGTACTCTAATAATTCTGTTTGTCTGCTCATCTGTTTAAGGATGAAAAGTTGTAATAAACTGCAACTGTGTACACATGGCTTTCTGAAAGCCTCTCCAAAATCAAAATTTAAATCTAGCATCTCTAATTGATACTATGCTCAATAGTACTCCATACCACCTTACAATCTCAGCTACATACAGTTCAACCAACTTTTTAGGATTCTAATTAGCTTTGATTGGAAGAATATGAGACGACTTAGAAATTCTATTTACTATCACTTACACTGTATCGTGACCTCTCTGAGAATGGAAAAATCCAGAAACAAAATCCATGCTCATATTTTAATATAGTCATTCAAGCACAGGAAGAGACTATAGTACACCTCCCAGGTGTTTCTTCTCTGACTTCATTTGCTGGCAAACCAAACATCTAGAATTATATTAAGCTACATTCTTCTTCAATTCTAACCACTAGTAATTCTGTCTCAATCCTCTATACATCTTATTGTTACTTGGGTACATCAAATATACATCATCATGTACCTCTCTCAATATCTTATTTCTTAACTCCGCATCATTGGGAACCCAAATCTCATGTTCCATTACCAAAATACCCTCATTTCAAATTTTGAACTCATATTACTTTCTAGTAAGCACTCAATACTTAATCTTTTCTATCTCTTCATCTTTACCTTGCATCTCTAATAAGCATTTTACTATGGATGACTGTACAACCATATTTGTTAATAATGATCTTCTATCACTGATATTCAACTTCATTCTTATCTATCTTAATCTATCATCAATTACACATCATGACTTTCAATAGCAGTCAATCTTCTTGTAGATTTTCTACTCAATGCATCAGCTACCACCTTTACCTTTCTAGATGATAGTGAATTGTACAATCATAGTCACTAATCAACTCCATCCACCATCTTTGCCTCAAATTCAACTCTCTTCAGGTAGGTAAGTATGTCGAATACTTATGATCAATGAATATCTCACAAGTGGCTCCATACAAATAATGTCTCCAATCTTTAAAGTAAACACTATGGCAGCCACCTCTAAGTCATGGGTAGGGTAATTTCTCTCATGATTCCTGAATTGTCTAGAAGCATATGCCATTACCTTCTCATGTTGCATCAACACACATCTCAACTCTTGATGGGATGCATCACTATACACCATAAATCCTTCATCACCAGAAGGAAACACCAATACTAGAGCTGTAGTCAATTTTTCTTTTAGTAAATGGAAACTTTTCTCACACTCCCATACCATACAAATCTCACATCTTTCCTGGTCAATCTAGTCAACAGTACTGCAATAATAGAAAAATTATGTATGAATCTTCTATAATAACCAGCTAACCCAAAGAAGATTCAAATCTCAGTCACATTAGTTGGTCTCTCCCAACTCAACATTGTCTCTATCTTTTGCGGATCAACTGTTATACCATTTCCAGACACTACATGTCTCAAGAAAGCAACTTTATTAAATTCGCATATAATCTCTCTTTCCTCCGAATCTCCAACACTATTTCTAAATTCTTCACATGTTGTTCTTCTTTCTTAGAATATATCGGAATGTCAAATACAACCATAAACTTGTTAAGATATAGTTTAAACACTCTATTCATCAAGTCCATGAATAAAACTGTAACATAAGTCAACCCAAATTTTATCACAAGAAACTTATGACTATAATGTGTCCTAAGAGCAGTCTTAGGCACATCTCCCTCCTTTATCCTTAACTAGTGATAACCTGATCTCGGGTTTATCTTAGAAAATACCCTTGCTTCTTGCAACTTTTCAAATAAATCATCTATCCTTAGTAAAGGATATTTGTTCTTAATGGTTATCTTATTCAACTATCTGTAGTCTATACACAATCTCATCATTCCATCTTTCTTCTTCACAAACAGCATAGGGCTCCCTAAGGTGACACACTAAATCGAACAAATTGTTTATCTAACAACTCTTGAACTTTTAACTCTCTTAACTCAGTGGGTGTCACTCTGTAGGGTGCTATCGATATATGTGATGAACCTGGTATCACATCAATAGAGAATTTAATCTCCCTACTAGGAGGCAACCTAGACAACTCATCAAGAAATAGATCAGAAAAATCTGTCACTACTAAGATTTCTTCTAACTTCCTATTTATGTTTTTAGAATCCATTATGTATGCCAAATACTCCTCACAACCCTTTTTCAACCATCTACTAGTAGTCAGAGCAAAAATAAGACAATTTGCAAGTATCTTGAGTTTTTCCCTAAAAGTTAAACTCCTCCTGTCTAGGTATTCTGAACAGTAAATTTTCTTTAAAACAGTCAACCATATTCAAAGAAAACAAATCAACTTCAAACTCTCTATCATTGATACGAATCACACAACCCTTGTAAACATTTATGATTATCACTCTATCTCTAGTGAGAACTTCAACAATAACATTATGCATAAAAGTACTAATACATACTTCAATAGACTTCATATGAATACGAATGCAAAAGAATAGGTTTGTTGGTATTTGTCTAAGGTTTAAGCATGATTCAAACATGGTTAAAGTCTAAACCAATGTTGGAAGAATAAATTCTAGCATGTTAAAGGGGTACACACATGTGTGTGCACACCTCTATTCATCAAGGCAAAAGAGTGCGCACAGCTGTGAGAGGGATAGCATCAGTGTGCGCCGCACCTCTCCCTCACCAATGTTGCACCGCCCAGCAAAGAGGAAGTTCTGGTAGAGGGCAGCACTGCATCTCTCCCTCACCAGCGCCGCACCACCCAGCAAGGAGGTAAAGAGAGGTTTTGCCTAGTGCCACACCGCCCCCTGTTCAGTGCCTAAGCGCTAGGCACTAGGCACACTGAGGCACACACATACAACTTGGTTAAGCCTCTTGTTAGGTGCGTAGATGCAAGGTTAAAACACACAGCACCACTTAGAATTGATGGAGGGCCATGATTGAGTGGTCATCAAGATCTAAGGGTGGAGAATGACACTCAAGATTGATCAAGAAGTTGGTGCACTATATAAAGGGTCACCTAGCTTCATTCTCAACGTAATATTGTGACATAATTTGAGATCAATTGTAAAGAGTGACAAGACACAATACAAGAGAGAATTATGTGAGAGTGCAAAGACACAAAACACAAGAGGGACTCATTGTAGAGAGGCTGGTTGTAAAGAAGAGAGAGTAGTATAGATAGAGAGCATTGTAATAGTTCTTATCATCTTCTTTCTTCTCTTCTTGGTTTCTTCAAGAACTTGAGGTTTCTTCAAGAACTTGAGGTTTCTTGGAGAGGGTTACTGTAATTGTAAAAAACCATTGATTTAGTGCAGAGAGTTCGGAGGAACTCACAGGGACGTAGGCACATTGCCGAACCTCGATAACAAATTACTTGTCTTCTTTCCTTTCTTTGATTTATGTTTCTGTTTTCGATTCATCTTTACAAGTCATTCTAGACTTCGATGTTTGGAAGATCACCACCTGGGCATCTCCAAGGTGATTTCCAGCAGTGGTATCAGAGCTTTGGACAGCAGGTATCAGACCTGGAACAAAAGGTATCAGAGAAAGACTCCAAGAATCAAAGATCAAATTCTTGGGTGATTCGAGAATAGAGTAAAAATCAAGATCAGATCGTGTTCTTGAGGGTGATTCAAGAATGGTATTGAGATCAATCTTCGATCGTGTTCTTGAGGTTTAGAAGAAGTTGGAAAGCAATTGTGGTTGCTGCATAAATCTGAGATTTTATCCGCATAATGGCTTCAAATTTCATTATTGAGAAGTTTGATGGAAAGGGAGACTTTTCCCTTTGGAAGCTGAAGATCAAGGCTGTTCTTATGCAACAAAAGGTGGACTTGGCTATTGGAGAAGATGATGCTTTTCCAGCAAGTATCACGGAGGACCAATGAATTGAGATGAAAAAGATGACATACACCATAGAATGTGAGTTATGAGAACAAGTCTAATCGAATTCGGCCCATTGGTTCGAGTTTTGTGAGAAAAAGTGAAACTTTTAGGTTCAAACTGTTAAACTTAGTCGATTTAGAGTTGATAATGTGAAATAATCATCCTACGCACGAGCCGATAGTACCGGCACGTTCGTACCATAGAATGTGAGTTGTTGGAACAAGTGTAATTAAATTTAGACCACTGGTTCCGATTTTATGAGAAAAAATGAGAGTTTAGGTTCAAACCATTAATTCTTAGTGGGTTTAGAGTAAAAATTTAAATAATCATCCTGTGGAAGAGTCGGGAGTACCGACACGTTCATTCCATAGAATGTGAGTTGTGAGAACAAGTCTATTTGAATTTGGACCACTAGTTTAGGTTTTGTGAGAAAAAGTGAGTTTTAGGTTCAAACCGTTAACACTTAGTGAGTTTAGGGTCAAAAATGTAAAATACTCCTTCAATGGATGAGCTGGGAGTACCAGCACATCTGTATTATAGAACATGAGTTGTGGGAACAAATGTAATCAAATTCGGACCACTGGTTCGGGTTTTGTGAGAAAAAGTGAGAGTTTTAAGTTCAAACTGTTAACACTTAGTGAGTTTATGGTAAAAATATGTAAAATAATCATCTCATGGACGAACCAGCAGTACCGACACCTACGTACCATAAAGTGGGTTGTGAAAATGACTCTAATCAAATTTTGACCATTAATTTCGGTTTTGTTAGAAAAAGGAAAGAGTTTTATGTTCAAACCGTTAACAATTAGTAGGTTTAGGGTCGAAAAATGTACAATACTTGTCTCGTGGATGATCTGAGAGTACCACTGATACGGGTTTTGTGAGAAAAAAATGAGTGTTTTATATTCAAACCATTAACACTTAGTGAGTTTATGGTCAAAAATTTAAAATACTCATCCCATGGACAAGCCAAGAGTACCGACATGTCCGTAGCATAGAATGTGAGTTATGGGAATAAGTGTAATCGAATTCGAACCACTGGTTCAGATTCTATCGGGTTTTTTACCGTAAAAATTTAAATTAATTATTCATTTTTTTTATGTAATTAATGAATACCTTCTACTTTGATTGTGAAATATGTCTTATGGTTTTTCTTAAACTTCTTTTATAGGACCCTTTTGATGAAGCACACAATGAAGATGTGGATGATAAATACTATATGAACTTGTCGTATTTGTGCTTATATTTATATTTATGAGAATACAATAATGAAAGATTGTATTTTAAATATTCTTAATGAATTTATAGAATTTAGGAGATTGTATGATATGGTGTATTGATTGTATAATTGTGTTTTAGCTGAATAGAATAATTAAACATGTGATTTAAAAAAAAAAAATATCTACGATGGATTAGCTTTTCCGGTGGATTTCAGTCAGTCGTAGATACAATAGATTTTAGTATCTATGATGGATTTAATCCATCACAGATGTATTTTAAGTATATAAAATGGATTTATCCAGTGGTAGATAGTTTTAATTAAATTTTATTTTTAATAAAATATTATTTGAAAAAACAAAAAATAAGATGTATGTGTGAAGGAAATTTTAGTCCCAAATGACATTTTTAGCGATTGATTTTTTTTCGATCGAAAAAAAAAATATCAATGACAAGGAGTTATTGAGAGGGAAATATCTGATTTTTTCAATCTCAGATACCTAATTTTGTTGTAGCCCACTCAAAGAACTTGAGTAGTACTTACTACACAAATTTTTAAGCTATTAAACAAGATACTTACGAAAAATAATATCGTATAAAGAATTATGTGAATGCAAATATAATAAATGCACAAATAATAATAAAAGAAAATTTATAACCTTAAAAAGTTAAATATCAAATATCAAATAAATTATTATTTTCCTTCGTCTTTTAAATAAATTAAATATCTAATTAATAATAGGTCATATTATGTATCTAAAAATAAATATTAAAAAAATATTAAAAAAAACTAACATATTATATAGAATAAATAATGTACCTGTCGCACTATAGAGACTGATAAAGTAAGTTTATTATATATGGAGAGAGAGAAATGATGTGTAAGGAAATGTGTTTTGATTTTCATTTTCTAATGTAAATTAACTTACAGCCAAAAAAAGGCGAAGTTCTTTTCTATGTGTTATCATTTAGTGGTGTAAAATCTAATTTTACAACGAAATTGATTCACGTTCTACTAAACACATTGAATACGTCATTTTACACTGTAAAAGATTTACGCATATAAAAGAGAATTTATAACCTTAAAAATAAAATATTATTTTCCTCCGTCTATGAAATAAATTAAATATCAAATTAATAATAGGTCATATTATGTATCTAAAAATAAATATATGCATAATTATTAAAAAATAACATATGTAGAATGAATAATGTACCTGCCGCACTACAGAGAGACAAATAAAGTAAGTTTATTATATATGGAAAGAGAGAAATGACGTGTGATATGATCCACGCTAAGAACTAAGAACTTGATGGATCAAGAAGACTTCCAAGATTGTCTAGAAGCAGAATTATGTGAGACCACGACCCGTTGCTTATATTGAAGCAAGAACCTTGGTATAATAAAGACTGAGACCGTGACCTGTTGCTTATATTGAAGCAAGAACCTTGGTATAATGAAGACACCGCAATCAATTATGGAAGGATTGATTGATAAGTCGAAGATGAACGCCACGGAAACTCCGATAAGTTCAGAAGTTTTAAAAGAGCCAAAGAGAATTTTCTCTCCAAAAGTATGAATCAAATCTGAATTATCTTATTCCAAAAAGCCAATGGTTATTTAAATACATGAGAATTCGAAACCAATTAGAAAAAAGAAACTAAGAAATACGAAATAAACCTAAATAGAATTCTGGTAAATATAGGAAACTTAGAAATAGGAAATAAACCTAAATAGAATTCTAGTAACCTAAAATCCAAATAAAGAAAGTACCTAACTTGGCATGCAAGCCTTACAATTCAACAATTAAATTAATAAGGAAACATTTAAGAAAATATAATAAGAAAAATTGCAGCCAGCCATTTTCCTTGATGAGCCAACCAAAACGAGTAAGTCTCCAATTTTTGGAAACTAAGATTAATTCACAATCTTGAGTCGCTAGATTATTCCAAAGCTTGAATTATGGAAGCCCATCCTTATGGATCACGTATAGCATCATCCTTGGGCCCCCAAAGATGGTTCTTAGCCCAAATGTGTTGAATCAGCCCATTGAGAGTTTCCTTGAACCTTTTAGCTCGAGCCCTTACAACTAGACCAATTGGAACTTGAATAGGAAGATGCCATTTGTTAGCCATGTCCTCATCATTCCCCTCCTCTTGAAAAGATTGGTCCTCAAATCATCACCTACATCAAAAGGTCTTAAATCAAAAACATTGAAAGTGGCACTAACATTGTACTTACCTGGCAAACCTAATTTGTACGCATTTTCATTGATGCGCTCAAGGACAGAAAAAGGCCCATCTCCTTTAGGAAGTAACTTTGAACACTTTTGTGCTGGAAATCTTTCTTTCCTCATGTGTAACCAAACCCAATATCCGAGTTGAAAAATCAGCTTTCGGCGACCTTTGATCAATTGGAACACCTTCTCTTGCTTGTCTCCCCATGTGAATCCAACGTTCTTCTTGATGACTTCAGTAAGTGGTGCGACAATACTACTAAAGTTTTTCACGAACCTCCTGTAAAAACTAGCAAGTCTATGAAAACTACGAACTTAACCTACACTCGTGCGACTTGGCCATTCTTTAATTGCACAAATCTTCTCTTCATCAACCTGTATTCCTTGTGCACTCACAACAAAACTAAGAAACACAAGCTTATCAGTGAAAAAAGTGCACTTTTTCAAGTTAGCAAACAACTTCTCTTTTCTAAGCACATCCAAAACTGATTTTAAATGCACTACATGATCATCTAAGTTTGTGCTATAAATGAGAATATAATCAAAATAAACAACAATGAATCAGCCTATAAAAGCACACAAAACATGGTTCATTAATCTCATTAAGGTACTTGGTGCATTTGTTAGTCCAAATGGCATAACTAACCACTCATATAAACTATATTTTGTTTTAAAAGCAGTTTTCCATTCATCAGCCTTTTTCATTCTTATTTGATGATATCTGTTGGTACTTGTCTAAGGTTTAAACATAGTTTAAACATGGTTAAGGTTTAAAAAAAAGGTGGAAGAGTGAAGTTCAGCATGTTAAAGGAGTGCACACAAGTGTGCGCATCACTTTGGGTATGTGTGCACACCTCTAATCAGCAAGATAAAAGAGTGCACACAGCATCAGGAGGTCCAGCACCAATGTGCTCCACACCTCTGCTCCTTCCAGGCTACGGGGCCTAGCAAGGAGGAAGTCTTGGTGGAGGGCAGCGCCATACCTCTCCCTCACCAAGGCCGCGGTGCCCAGAAAGTGGTGAAAATGGTGTTTTTCCTAGCGCCGCAGCATGCCCTGTTCAGTGCCTAGGAGCCAGGCACACTGAGACACACATATTCCACTTGATTTAGCCTCTTATTAAGTGCGTAGGTGCAAGGTTAAAATGCACAACATCACTTAGGATTGTTGGAGGGCCAAGGTTGATTGGTCATCAAAATCTAAGGGTGGAGAATGACACTCAAGATTGAACAAGAAGTTGGTGCACTATATAAGGGGTCACCTAGGTTCAATCTCACGATGGAATGCAATTTGAAAGACATTGTGACAAGACTCAAGAGTGTGTGTGAATGAGAGAATCATGTGATAGTGCAAAGACACATACATACAAGAGGGACTCATTTGAGAGGCTGGTTATAAGGAGAGAGATTAGTATAGAAAGTAATTAGGTCTTTCTTGTTCTCTCCTTTGTTCCTTCAAGAACTTATGGATTCTTGAAGAGGGTTGCTATAACTTGTAAGAACCATTAAGATTTAGTGCAGAGAGTTCAGAAGAACTCACTGGGACGTAGGCTTTTGTCGAACCTCGACAACAAATCGCTTGTCTTCTTTTCTTTCTTGCTTTCCTTTACTATTTCTTTTCTTTTCAAGTCATTCTAGACTTGGGTGTTTGGAAGATCACCACCTGGGCATCTTGTCAAGGTGATTTCCAACAGTGGTATCAGAGCTTTGGACAACAGGATTAGAGCTAAGATTGGCAGGTATCGGAGCAAGAACAGAAGGTGACGGAGTCAAGACTCCAAGAATCGGGGGTCAACTTCTTGGGTGATTCAAGTACGAAGTTAAGATCTATATCTGATCGTGTTCTTGAGGTAAACAAGAATGGAGTTAAGATCAACATCTGATCGTGTTCTTGAGGGTGATTCAAGAACGGAGTAAAGATCAAGATCTGATCGTGTTCTTGGGGGTGATTCAAGAATGGTATTGAGATTATTCTTCGATCTATGTTCTTGAGGTTTTAGAAGAAGTTGGAAAGCATTTATGGGCGCTGCATAAATCAAGGGAACTTCTCCGCAAGATGGGTTCAAATTTCGGTATTGAGAAGTTTGACGGAAAGGGAGATTTTTCCTTGTGAAAGCGGAAGATCAAGGCTGTTCTTATGCAACATAAAATGGACTTGGCGATTGGAGAAGATGATGTTTTTCCAGTAAGTACCACGGAAGACCAGCGGAATGAGATGAAGAAGATGGCATACAGCACCATCTTCTTGTACTTATCGGATAATGTCATAAGGGAGTGCGGAGACTTGAAAGATCCAGCTGTCATATGGAAGAAACTAGATGAGTTGTTTTTTGCCAAGACTCTCCCTAATAAAAGATATCTTCGTAAACGAATCTTTGCTTTTAAATTTGATCCTAATAAAGAGTTGTAAGATGATCTTGATGCCAAGAAGAGGAGTGCATCAAGTGAAAGAAGGTTGTTCATTAAAAGAAAACCAGCAACTCGGTATGGCAGCAACATACATAGCTACTACTGGGACAGAGGTAGAGGAGAGAGCCATAGGAGAGTGCACAGTAACATACATGGCTACTATCGGGTCAGAGGTAGAGGAGAGAGCCATGGGAGAGTGCACAACAACATACATAGCTACTACCGGGACAGAGGTAGAGGAGAGAGCCATGGGAGAGTGCACAACAACATACATGGCTACTACCGGGACAGGGGTAGAGGAGAGAGCCATAGAAAAGTGCATAGCAACAATGGCTACTACTGGGACAGAGTTAGAGGAGAGAGCCATGGGAAAGCACATTCCAAACTGAGATTTGGATGGGATAGATGTTACTACTACCACAAGGAGGGTCATGTCAAGAAAGATTGTAAGGAGAAGATAAGAGATGAAGGAAAAAGTTATACCAAGAATGGAGAGGCTTCGGTTGCCCAAACAAAACAACAAGATGATGATGTTCTTGTTGTGTGCTCGGACGTGAGCAAGGGGCAAGAAGGCAGTGGGAAATGGATCTTGTATACTGGGTGCACTCATCAAATGTGCCCTCGCCAGGATTAGTTCAAGAATTTCAAGGAAACTAATGATGAAAGGGTTTTCTTGGAGAATGATATTTCTTACCAAGTGAGGGGCATGGGAGACATCCATGTGAGGATGTTTGATGGAATGAAAAGGCTGCTGAAAGATATGAGATATCTTTCGAATTTGAGGAGGAATTTGATCTCATTGGGGCAGCTGGATTCCATAGGATACACATGCAAGATAGAGGGAGGAAAGATCAAGGTAGCCAAGGGATCTTTGGTAGTGATCAAAGTAGCAGTGAAGGATGAAGATCAAGAATCAAGCAGCAAGCTTGATGGCTAAGATGGATGAGGTAGCCCTTTGGCACACTCGCTTGGGACATATGAGCGAAGAGGGCCTGCAAGTTCTCAGCAAGGATGGCCTACTTGGTGGAAACAAAGTAGAGGAACTTGATTTTTGCGAGTGTTGTGTTCTTGAGAAGCAACACTGGGTCGGCTTCAACACCAGAGTGCACAAGTCTAAGGGCATTCTTGACTACATTCATTCGGACCTTTGGGGACCAACAAGGACACCAACACAGGGAGGTAACTTTTACTTTCTATCTTTAATTGATGATTATTCAAGAAAGATTTGGGTTTATTTGGTTAGAAATAAATCAGATGCTTTGAATAAATTAGTGGTCTGGAAAAAGCTGGTGGAGACTCAAATGGGCAGGGTAGTTAAGGGGATAAGAACCGATAATGGCTTAGAAATTTTTAACCAAGAACTTGATAAATTCTGTAGGTTAAATGGCATTCTAAGAAATAGAATGATTGTGAAAACCCCTCAGCAAATTGGAGTTGTTGAGAGGATGAATAAGACCCTTACGGAAAAGGTTGGCTGCATGTTAGGTGGATCCGGATTACCCAAATGTTTTTGAGGGGAAGCGGTGTCTACTGCTGCATATTTGGTTAATAGATCACGCTCTAGGTTTGTGTACCATAAGACTCCCGAGGAGATGTGGAGTGGAAAGCCCCCTGAGTTGGACAACCTTAGGACTTTTGGGTATGCTATGTTTGCACATCAAAAGGATGATAGACGTAGCCCAGGATCTAGAAAATGTGTGTTTCTAGGATATGGGGAAGGGGCTAAGGGGTATAGGTTGTGGTCCTTATAAAAAGAAGGATTGAAACTCATAATAAGTAGGGATGTTATTTTTAATGAATTGTTATTCCCTACTTGGAGAAAACTAACCCTGCAGGGGCTAGTGAGCAAACCGGTTCGGTATTTGTGGAGCATAGCATCAAGGAGAATTCGGTTCAGGTAGAGCCCATTGATGAATGCCAAGCTCATGACACTCATGAGGAGGCTGAACTGAAAGAGGATGATGCAGGGAGTCGAAAGGACTATCAGCTCACAAGAGACCGAGAAAGAAGGCTTTGCGGATGCTGTGGATGCAGTAGCTCCTTGGACAGAAAGAGAGATGAGTGAACAAGAGACTTACATTGATTCCATGGGATGTAAGGATTCGCCAAGATGGAAGCTAGCTATGGAGGAAGAAATGGATTCTTTGAGGAAGAACAACTTCTAGGAATTGTTGCACATTTCGGGAAAACAAAGAGTTGTGGCTTGTAAGTGGACTTACAAGATCAAAGAAGAGTACCCTCCAGGAGATTAAGTCCAGAACAAGGCTAGGCTAGTGGTGACCTAGATTTCACATAAACTTTCTCACCTGGACACAAGGTGGAGAAAATGGTGAGCATCCTTAACTATGTCATTGATGTGCTGTTGGTTCGGAATAGTAGGAAGAGGATGGAAAGGTTTACATCTCAACTCAGTGAGGAGTTCGAGAGGAAGGATCTCAGCCTTACACAAAAGATCCTTGGTATGAGAAGAATTCGGGAAAGGGAGAGAAACGGGTTGAAGGTTTCTCGGTCTTCTATGGAAGATGGTAAACCAATGAAGGTTCCTCTTGCTGGTCATTTCAAGTTCTCCAGCGAACAATGTCCTGGAATGGATGAGGAGAAGAAAGAAATGGTAAAGGTCCCTTACTCTAGTGCGGTTAGACCATTCATGTCTATGATGGTAAGCACTAGACCCGACATTTCTTAGGCAATGGGTGTTCTCAGTAGATGTGTGAGTAGTCCCAGAAAGGAGCTTTGGCTTGGGATGAAGTGGTTGCTGAGGTATTGGAAGGCTTGGTTGTAGCTGGTGGTAGCACTCCCAATAACAGAGGCTGAGTACATAGTGGCTATGGAAGCCATAAAGTATGTTATGAGGTGCAAAGGGTTGTTGAATGAGTGGATGGTCCTAAAAGAGCAGGTAGTGGTGTATTCGGTTAACCAACGTGTGTGGTACTTGTGGAGGAATTTGGTGTTCCATGGGAGGATAAAGCACATGGATAAGGTAGCCATGAAGGAAAGCCCTGCAGATTTAGGCACCAAGGTTCTACCTCTAAGAAGGTCCAATCATTGCCTTGGACTTCGTAGGAATGGAGTCGGTTGAATGATGACTCGAGATGAGTTTGGATCCTGAAGTTCTCTGCACAATGGTTCGGGTTTAAATGCTTAGACAAAGGTAGAGATTGTTGGTATTTGTCTAAGGTTTAAACCAGAGGTGGAAGAGTGAAGTTCAGCATGTTAAAGGAGTGCACACAAGTGTGCCCATCACTATGGGTGTGTGTGCACACCTCTATTCAGCAAGACAAAAGAGTGCGCACAGCATCAGGAGGTCCAGCACCAGTGTGCACCGCAGCCCTGCTCCTTTCAGGTTATGGCATCCAACAAGGAGGAAGTCCTGGTGGAGGGCAGCGCCACACCTCTCCCTCACCAAGGCCGCAGCGCCTAGAAAGTGGTGAAAAGAGTGTTTTGCCTAGCGCCGCAGCATGCCCTGTTCAGTGCCTAGGCGCTAGGCACACTAAGGCACACATATTCCACTTGATTCAACCTCTTGTTAACTGTGTGGATGTAAGGTTAAAATGCACAGCATCACTTAGGATTGATGGAGGGCCAAGGTTGATTGGTCATCAAGATCTAAGGGTGAAGAATGACACTCAAGATTGAACAAGAAGTTGGTGCACTATATAAAGGGTCACCTAGGTTCAATCTCGTGATGGAATGCAATGTGAAAGACATTGTGACAAGACACAAGAGTGTGTGTGAATGAGAGAATCATGTGAGAGTGCAAAGACACAGACATACAAGAGGGACTCATTGGAGAGGCTGATTGTAAGGAGAGAGATTAGTATAGAAAGTAATTAGGTCTTTCTTGTTCTCTTCTTTGTTCTTTCAAGAACTTATGGATTCTTGAAGAGGGTTGTTGTTGAGATTTAGTGCAAAGAGTTCAGAGAAACTCACGGGGATGTAGGCTATTGCCGAACCTCGACAACAAATCGCTTGTCTTCTTTTCTTTCTTGCTTTCGTTTGCTGTTTTATTCTTTACAAGTCATTCTAGACTTGGGTGTTTGGAAGATCACCACCTGGGCATCTTGTCAAGGTGATTTCCAACAATATCCACCTTTTAAATCAATTTTAGAAAATACATAAGCACCATGCAGTTCATCTACCATATCATCTAAGTGAGGAATACGATGTCGATACTTTACAATGATATTGTTGACTGCTCGACAATCAATGCACATTATCCACGTCCCATCCTTTTTTGGAACCAAAATCACCAGAACAGTGCACGGGCTCATGCTTTCTCTTACGTACCCGATTTCCATCATTTCACTAACCTGCCTTTGTAGCTCCTTTGTCTCCTCGGGATTGCTTCGATAGGGTGGTCAGTTTGGAATTGTATCACCGGGCACGAAATCAATTTGATGTTGAATTCCTCGAATAGGAGGTAAGCCATGTGGAATCTCCTCGAGAAAGATATCATCAATCTCCTGTAAAAGAGAGACAATAGAACTAGGCAAAGATGAGTCAAATTGGTTAGTGTTTAACGCCTCTATATACAAAAGTATAATCATTGGCTGATTTAGAACCATCACTCTTTTTATTTCATTCGCTCTTGTATAGACATTTGTTTTTCTCTCAATGGCCGAATCAGCTCTCTTATTATCACTCTCAATTTTTTCGGTCTCGCTCATTTTCTCTTTCTGATTTTCATTCGTTCTTTTTTTCTCACTCTCTTTCGTTTGCTCACTCTCTTTTTGTAACCTCACTTGATCTTCATAAACCTGCTTTGGTGTCAAAGGAACTAGAGTGATTGTTCTTTGATTTCTTACAAATGAATATTTGTCGGTGAAGCCATCATGCATAACACGCCGATCGAATTGCCATGGTCGGCCTTATAACAAGTGTCCAGCTTGCACTGGAACTACATCACACAAAACTTCATCTTCATATTTTCCAATCCGGAAGGAAACTAACACCTGTTTGTTCACCCTCATTTCACCACTATCATTGAGCCATTGCAACTTGTAAGACCAAGGATGTTTAATTGTTGGCAGCCCTAATTTCTCAACCATTGTAGTGCTAGCAACGTTAGTACAACTACCTCCATCAATAATCACATTACATACCTTGTTTTGCACGTGGCATCTAGTATGAAAGATGTTTTCTCACTGTACTTCATCATCTTCTTTGATTTGCACACTTAGAGCTCTACTTGCAACCAATAATTCTCCTTGGGCAGTGTATCCCTCATCTTCAACTCTCTCTCCCCTAGGTTGAACTCTCTCTCTCCTATGCATATTAGGAGCATTTTTTTGCTGCCCACACGTGCATTCTCTACCCGATCTATCCGCTCATGAAGCTGTTCCATCTCCGTTCTCAATGCTCTCCTCATCTCACCCATTAAAGCCTCCATGAGCAATTTCGGATCAACCTCTCCCGACGTATCTCTGGAATTATTTTTGTTCTTGTTATCTGACATGTTTGCTACAAAAACAAAGTTATAAAAAAAGAATAAAAGGACCTCACACACTCCCTCACGTGTTTCACTCAAAGAATGGGTCACTCAATTTCACTCGTGTTTTTACACAAAAATCATATTGGCTTTTACCCTCTTATGTGCTCACCACTCTGCCTTTTTCCACTCGTAATAATCCTCTATAGGTTCTTATCAAACTAACCAAACAAGTATCAAAGTTTCCAGCAATAATTCACCAATAACTCACAAAAAAATTCTAATTTAAAGGCTAGAATACAAGGAAACAAAGATGAGAAATTGAAACAAGAATTGAAAGGTTTGAATCTAAATATCACACACTTTTTTTTTATAAACTGGAAATTCGTTCTTTTTTCTTTTTTGAATTTCTTTTTTTTTTTCACGTTTTGTTCTTTTTTTTAATCAAATCAAAATATAAGCAAACTTACAACTAGAAGGCTCTGATACAAACTGATATGATCCACGCCAAGAACTAAGAACTTGATGGATCAAGAAGACTTCCAAGATCGTCTAGAAGCAGATTTATGTGAGACCGCGACCCGTTGCTTATATTGAAGCAAGAACCTTGGTATAATGAAGACTGAGACCGTGACCGGTTGCTTATACTGAAGCAAGAACCTTGGTTTAATGATGATGCCACAATCAATTATAGAAGGATTGATTGATAAGTCGAAGATGAATGCCACAGAAACTTCAATAAGTTCAGAAGTTCTAAAAGAACCATAGAGAATTTTCTCTCCAAAAGTATAAATCAAATCTGAATTGTCTTATTCCAAAAAGCCAATGGCTATTTAAATATATGAGAATTCGTAACCAATTAGAAAAAGGAAACTAAGAAATAGGAAATAAACCTAAATAGAATTATGGTAGGAATAGGAAACTAAGAAATAGGAAATAAACCTAAATAGAATTCTGGTAACTTAAAATCCAAATAAAGAAAATACCTAACTTGACATGCAAGCCTTACAATTCAGCAATTAAATTAATAAGGAAACATTTAAGAAGATGTAATAAGAAAAATTGCAGCCAGCCATTTTTCTTGATGAGCCAACCAAAACGAGTAAGTCTCCAATTTTTGGAAACTAGGATTTTAATTCACAATCTTGAGTCGCTAGATTATTCCAAAGCTTGAATTATGGAAGCCCATCCTTGTGGATCACGTATAGCATCATCCTTGGGCCCCCAAAGATGGTTCTTAGCCCAAATGTGTTGAATCAACCCATTAAGAGTCTCCTTGAACATTTTAGCTCGAGCCCTTGTAACTGGACCAATTGGAACTTGAATAGGAAGATGCCTTTTGCTAACCATGTCCTCATCAACGTGTAAGGAAATGTGTTTTGATTTTTTTTCTTCTAATTAAATCAACTTATGACAAACAAATGAGGAAGTTATTTTCAATGTCTTATCCTTTAGAGGTGTAAAATTTGATTTGATGACGAAATTGATTTGTGTTCTACTAAACACATTGAAAATGACATATTACATTGCAAGAGATTTACGTGTATAAATGAGAATTGATAACCTTAAAAATTAAATATCAAATATCAAATGAATTATTTTTTTCCTCCCTCTATTAAGTAAATTAATGATCAAATTAATAATATGTCATATTATGTATGTAAAAATAAATATATTCATAAATTTTAAAAAATTACATATTATATAGAATGAGTAAATTACCTACCGCACTGCAGAGAGACTGATAAAGTAAGTTTATTATATATGGGAAGAGAGAAATGAAGTGTAAGGAAAAAGGGTTTTGATTTTCGTTTTCTAATGTAAATCAATTTAAGGCCAAAAAATGAGGGAGTTGTTTTCTATGCCTTATCCTTTAGTGGTGTAAAATCTGATTTTAGGACGAAATTGATTTACATTCTTCCAAAAGTTTTATGTGTATGATTTTCCTGCAAAACAAACGTAACGTAAAAAAAAACCACACCTGTTGAATTTGGTATTGTTTCTTTTATAGTACGATTTACTTCACGCCCTAATAGTTATCAGGCTAACATAGTAGTCGGCAGTAGCACAAGCAAACTGCAGGCTAGCAAACCCAGCATCCTAAGGAGCTCCAAACTTCCAAGTCTACAGGTATGTTTATGTGTCTCTTTCTTAAGCATCGTCTTGATCTGTCATCGTAAAGAGAAAAATGGGCCCTCTATGATATTTATTTTTCTCCTTACAGGGATTCTTTAGTTTTTTTGGTGTATAAATTAGTGTTATTCTTGAAGGAACTACTTAAAATTGGAAGATCAGTATCGTAAATTTTATTTAATTTCTTACCACTTTTTTGGTATCTGCTATGCTTATGCAGTGCAATCACCTTTCTATGTTAATTACTTTCATGGTTCATTTCACAGGTGTTTTTTTTTCTCACTTTTAGTCCATTTTTCTTAGTGGGTTTCCTCCTTCTGAATAAGAAATTTTTAAATGGTAAAACAACTCACTGTATTATGACTTTCTACTTAAGATAGATAGACAAATGTAAAACCTCATAATACCCTTTGTCCAAAAAAAAGAGGAAAAACTCCTCATAATACCCAATTCTGGTTGGACAACGTTTTGTTTTAGCTATTAAAATGAAATGTTTTGGTTTCGGATTGTTTTGGTGCGCCCTATCAGATTTGACGGCATTTTCAAATATGTTCATGTCAAATTACATACATTTCAAAAAATATATATATAGATTTATAAATACAAATTATAATAAAATCATAATCATTCAAACAGGTGATAAAAATGGTGTATTAACCAAAATCAAATCAGAACTGTAATCCCAAATTCAAATACGAACACAAAATAACACTAAGTTCATGTTATTAATTTTAAGAACTACTAATCCAAAGCAACATTAGCTAAAAATATTTACAGTTGCATTCCCAAACTTTCTAAACTTATTTAAAGGTGTCATTGTCAAAAAAATATCTTGTGAAAACAAATTTTAAACCAATGGGGAGGATAGAAGAAAAAATAAAAAATAAAAAAATCATATAATATTATGTTTCGGTCGAAATAAAGTGTTTCGACTGTTTTGGTCGCAACCGAAATGTTTCAACTGTTTCGAACTTATTTTATTGTAAATTATGGTGGATGTATATTAACCTCATTCAAAAATTAATTTTATCGGGGAAGAATTAAAAAAGATACATGCTGAATAGGGAATGAGTAAGAGGTTACGTAAATGCCAAATTACTGGCAAGTTAGCTGTCTACCTCCAGAATTTGAGTTAATTATCTTGTATATTGATCTTTTTATTGTTGTTGTTGATAATGACGATAATGACTGCTGTTCCTGTTCTTAAGAGTGTCTAGCACAACTTCTAGAGGATTATAGAATTGTTAATTTTGTTTGTTTTGTTCCCAAAAACCATTTTGAGTTCATACATTATACTAGAATTAAATATCAGAAGGTTCTGTACTGGTCTCTTATTTTTGTTTAGATTTCCAAGTAGCAGAATGAATAGCTGTAGACTGAGGACCTGCCAGGAATCATCTGTAGATAGAATCAGTGACTTACCAAAAGATGTAACAGAATGCATCCTCGCTAAACTGCCCATTAGAGATGCGGTAAGAACAGGTATACTATCAAGGAAATGGAGATATAGATGGGTTTCGCTGCCATATCTTATTTTTGATAATAATTGTATTCGAGGTGATTTCAATTCATGCCATCAATCATATCTCGTGGATGAGCTTGTGAAGGTTATTCACAATATTCTCCTTCAGCATGATGGACCAATACTTGCATTCACTCTTTCAAGTAGAACTATGAAAAGCTGCCCAGATATCGATGAATGGATTATGCATCTGTCGAGAAAAGGTATAAGGGATTTCACCCTTGTGTTGAAGAGCGGTGAACGATATAAACCACGTTCTTGCTTATCTTCTTGTTCAGATCTTAGGAGCTAGACCCTTCATTGTTGTGTAATTCAGCCTCCTCCTACTTTTATTGGGTTTAGTAGTTTTTCTAGCTTAAGTCTTTATCATATCACAATTTCAAATGATGTCTTTGAGAATTAAATCTCTAAGTGTCCACTACTTAAGGTGTTGAAACTTCACGCTTTGAATTGTCTTGATTTTCTAAATATTCATGCTTCACAACTGCAAGTGTTGATGGTCATGGATAGTTCCAATGTATATTTGCATCAAAGATACACAATTTTTAGCTATAGTAGCAGTATGTTTAAGTCAACTACCACAAATGAATCAGAAGTCTGAGCATGGGAAACCCCCAAGTTTTATCCAGAGTCTAAGATGCTTAGCTAGCGTATGGGTGCTTCTTGCAGGAGATTATTATCTAAAGGTAACATAGATTTGTTTATGAATTACAACTTAAAAGTGAATTGTTGCTATTTTGGGTACCTTGTTTTGAAGTCCTAATATTTGTTGCCTTTCCTCTTCCAAGTTCCTGGCTGAAGGAAATGTACGAAGTCAGCTTCCATTTACTTTTAAGCATCTGTGTCGTATCAGCCTTCCAAACTTTCCTTTTGAAGATTTGGATTCTGTGTCTTGTGCTCTTTGCTTGATTAAGAGCTCACCAGAACTAATATGACTTGACATCTTAGTGAGTTCTTACTACTTTATTCTATTGTTTTAATGTAGCTCTACAAATTTATTTAGAATATCAATTTCTTATTTGATCATCTTTTGCAGGCTCGAACAAATCCATCTGCTGATATGAGACTAGTCACAGAGTTTCTTGAAGCTGAAAACCGCTTATCTTGTTTCATTAATTTGAGACATGTAATAGTGGGGCACATAACTGGTGCGAGGCCTGAGATGTTGTTCATAAAACTATTACTTGACAAGTCAGTACACCTTAAGAGGATGATTGTTGAACTGCACGAAGCAGATCGATTCTACAGAGGAATAGTATTGAATGACTTGACTCGCTTTCCTCGAGTTTCACCAACTGCAGAAATCATATACTTGGATCATGAAGGAAAAATGCAGAGGAACTTAAACCTTGTAGGTAGTGGCCTTCTTCATATGACGAAAAAATGAACTTGATACCCTTTTAAGTCTTGTGACTGAAAACTACTGCATACCTAGTAGCATTAGGTTTATGAAGTTGACAGCATGTGGCTTTTTTGTAACTCATAGGAGTTCATTAGTCATATATAATAGATGTGTGAAGAATCTTTTTAGAAGACTCTTGTTTAGTTTCATGAAATACAACAGCATTAAGGCATTTATGATTTGTATGGATAAAACCAAGGGTGTGTTTGGATTGAAGGGAAAGGAAATGGAGGGGTACATGTATTTCATAAAAACAATAAATTATTGAAGAGATACACATACTCCATTTTTTTCCTTCATTCCCCACCATCTAAACATACTATATAAGTTTTGATCGCTTGCCTCTTATTGGAATGTAAGACTTTGCAATCCTTTTGATTACTCGTTTGAGAACTATGATCATCGCCTTTTGGATTGAATTGTTTTCTTGTATCTGAGGAGTTTGATTGAAATGAATCAGAATTCTTCTTCTACGATTGATCGGTAAAAAAGTTCCAATTAGGAATTTGATTGAAATGAATCAGAATTTTGATGGAATTCATTTGTAATTCTAGTTATGTTTGGAATAATGAAAAGCTATAGAATTCATTTTAAAATGAATTCATTTTGAGCTTGTTGAAAATTCTATCAAACTTGATAGAATTTACAAATGAATTTTTACAAAATGATGATTAAAAAGTTATGTAGACTAAAATATTCTTTCTTTTTCCTTCTCTCATTTTCTTCCTCTTCCTCTTCCTCTGCCTTTTCTCCTTTTCCCTCTCTTTTTGTATTCTTCATTCATTCCAAACATTTTAATCATAAGAATTCAATTGAATTTACTATTTAACATTAAGAAAGTCAAACATGAAAATTCATTTCTAAATTCATTCCATTTTTCTATAATATATGAGTTACAAATTTTGATTATTTAATTATGTAATTTCATATTTTGATGGCATCAAGTCAAAAAATATCTTTTCAACATTTTCCAAAATGATAATAATAAAATGAAAGATAACGGTAGAGTGATGTGTTGTTTGAAACCACATGCATGCTATTTCTGTTAATCTTCGAGTAAATAAACTATAGAATTCTACTTTTAGTTTTCTCAAACAGAAAAAAAAAAAATGTCCCTTCAACATTAGCTCTCCATAATTTGGGTCATTTTTTAAGGAACTGGCGATCGTAAATAATTTAATTTTTTCCTGTAGAATATATGCTACGCATATGTTTTTCCGTCACTTCAATCTTTTGGGATTTTTCATTGATGAATTTGAATAATTTAAATATTAAAAAATTCACCATAATATAATTTTGTGTTGATAAACAAATTTGAAATCTCATAATATACAAATCTCTTTATCTAAAATCACTCACATGGTGTGTTCTTGCTTATTGATATTTGTCAAAGGTAAAACTTAGATGAGGTTCTTTATACCAGTTTTCTAAGGTCCCATTTCAAAAATAAAATTTAAGATCGAATTTTACTATTCAATAAAAATCGTATAATAAATCGATTACTCGAAATTTCAATTATAAAATATAACTTTAGTGCAAGTTTGATACAACAAATTAAGAGAATGATATTATTAAAAGGAGGATAAGATGAAATAATTTTTACACATTAGTAACATAGGGTCATTTTTATGCTTTTTTTTATCAAATGTAAGCCTCAGTGGAATCATCTCATTTTATCCCACTCTCCGTTCGCTATTCCAAATGAGCACTTATATGAAACCTTAATATGTATCACTAAAGTAAGCAACCAATCAACTGTAAAACTTCCATCAATAATGGAAGACAATGACGAGATATGGTTTCTAGATGAAAAGAAATTAACAAAAAATTTATAATGAAGTAAATTTTGGAAGTCAATTGTAATAAATCTCATTAAATTATCACTTAGGAAGAATCTAAAGTTTTGAATAGGAAATGCATCAAATTATTGTCAATGACTACAACCCATCCCGAGTGGGCCCTACTCGAAACAGTTCTATTACCTTTCAGCATTGAGAACCTTAACCCAAGATGCAAACATACAACATTCTTTTGAAACATTTCAAATCTATGCACATACATTAAACCAACCCTCAAAAGTTTACAAAAGGCACAAGCAAAAAGAAACTTCCTCAATTTACGACTAATTTGTACACTTTTACAAAAATAAGATAGGACAAAAACTTAGCCTCCTAACATGACCCAATAGATGAGGATGTCGTGGACGAGAACTTTAATAAGGATCCCTTTTCAACTTTAATGCCAACCTTTAAGCACTTTCCTGAAAAGTTAATAAAAATTGGAGAGGTGAGCTAAAAAGCTAAACATTTTACTAGAACCAATCATTTTGAGAATTTAGTTTCTTTATTACGTAGTTCGTGTTATATGTATTATAAATTTTATATATACATTTCCAGTTACTTTTCTCAATACTTATCACAAAAGGATACATGATTTCAATAAAACGCTAATATGTTTAATAAATCATACAAGTAATTTTTTTTACCACATCATACACGTCTCGAATTATTTATAAATAATCATCATCTTAATATTTTTACTCATTACAAACAACCAACATCCAAATGATTCTTACTAATTCAATCATATCATCTACCTCATGGGCCAAACACAAACATATACCCCTCATAGGGCAATCACAACATGTGTCCCTCGTAGGAAAATCACCATATACACCTCTCAGGGGCCAATCACAAAAATGCATCAATGAAATGCAATACAATGCAGTGCAATGCATAATCATGTCTCAATCATCTCATCATCAAGCCCTTAACTGGGCCAATCATATAGCAATGGGGATGTCTCCCCTCGTGCTGGTACGTTTTCTCAATAATCTTTCTCAACAATACAACTTCGGATCCCCTACACCCTTTCCCGGGCAAGGTCCTACACGTCCAAATTTCTTCGGTACCCTTACACCCCTTATGGGAAGGAATCTACCGGCCTCACCCATCACTCCTCCCTCATTAACATACCGTAAAACTCATGAAAATGCATTTATAATGAAACGATTTTGTACTCAAACAAACATCAACAAATCACATCACTAAATTCATAACAATCCATCAATCATTTTCATTACAACGAAAACATCACTTTTTTTCTCAAACACAACTACATCAAACCACTTCTATACTCACTTTTTATATAATTATACCTCAACATATCTATATATATGCTCATAACACTACTATTTATAATATCATAATCAACCATATTTTTCAAATTTTTAACTGTTTATTTCTATTATACAAATTTTTATGCTTATTAAAACTAAGGTTAAACTCACCTTTGCTTTGCCAAGTTCTAACCTTTGGATTACTTACTAGTCTTGGTGTTTTTCCTTTCAGTCACACCTAACATATTATATATATATATATATACACTTAGTTTACTCACATAAGAAACATATAATTAAATAACACTCAAACATATCATAAAATTTATACATGCATAGAAATTTAGGGTTAAGTCACAAACCTCTTCAATTTTATTTAAAATCTTTACAAGATTTTTTTTAGCATGGTTTAAAGCAAAATAAATATTTTCAAGATCTTACTTTTAAAACTTTATCAATTATTAAAGCTCAAAATACTTTTGGATGAGTTTAGGATTGAAATTCTTTAAGAAAAAATAATTTATCTTTCTTAAACTTGAAGTCTACCAGTTTTCACTCTCTTTATCTAAATGCTAGACTCATCAATTATCTTCTCACAAATCTTAGTATAAACTACATGTATAGCCCTTCCACTAATTTATATTAACTGTAGTCATCAAAAAGATACTAAAACTAACTAATTTTATTAAAGTTATCTATCTTTCTTACCTTTTTCTCTCTCTCTCTAGGCTCTGTTTCTAATCTAATTTCAAGCACCCTAATTAGCTAGGCTACTTAATTATTAAAGAAGCTAGTCACTAGTGACATGGTATATTATCAACACAAAACCAAACTTCTGCTTAATCATGTAGCGTAAGTATAGAACAAAGTGAGGCAAACTTTCTACAGATCTAAAAAAAAAAATTCTTTTTAAAATTTTTTTCCCAATTGAGCTATGTTAAAATTACCATACACGTATCACTAGTAATGACTTTTAATTAATTCACTAGTGACATGATACATTACTTACTACCATTGATAGTTTGTGGCTCTCTCTTCGTATTTTTCATGCTCCAAATATTTATAGCCAATTGAGTTACACGAGTCGAATTGAAATGTCTATAACATTCTGATGTACCACAGCTTCAAAGCTTAATCTATAACATTATTGAATTGAATATTTTTCATTAGTTACAAGGTAGTTATATTATTATTTGATGATTTTCCCTTACAAATAAATTTTATTCAATTAATTAATTTTTCCACGCTATGTATAAAAACAAACTTAGATTCTTAATTTGTATGGAACAAGTACTTGTATATATTGCAGAAATATCATATAAGAAAACTTGGGGAGCATTTACATTTTCCAATCACGTATAACTAAACCATTACATTATTTAACTGAAAAATTTAAAAAATAAGTTTATTATATTGATGGTAATAATTTTTTCCAAGTATATAGTTGAAGCAGAATGCAGGGGTGTCACTTGTATATATTCATTGGAGATTTCATTAATTGAAGAATATGATATTACAGTAATATTTCACTTCATATATCTATTAATTAGGACTAAAAAGAATTACTAAATATTTTTTAAAGTCCAGTAGGATATCATAGAAACTTATGAACAAGGCCCAAAATTTAGAATTAAACTATGTTTTCAAATATTGGAAACAAAATAAAAAACAAACACAATCAAAACATTTGAAAACAAAAAAATTGAAACCCACTAAACGGAACCTATACAATATATATATCAAAATTAAAAAAATTAAAAAGCAGAAATAAATTAAATAAACAAAATTAACAAAGCAAGTTAGAGAGGACTTATAATAGAGAGACTTGAGAAAATGGGTGACATAAAACCAAAAAAAAAAAATTTGCAACCCACCAAATGGTACCTAAGAAACATATATATCAAAATTTAAAAAGTTAAACTAACAAAACATAAATAAGAAAAGAAACTAGAGAGTATAGAGAAAGGACGGTTACAATTTTTGGTAGCGAGAGAAAGTGGTGAAGAGGAGAAAAAACGAAAATGATAGAAATGAGGGAAATATGAGAGAGAGTGAAATATGAAAGAGAGGGAGATAGTGAAAGAATTTTGAATGAGAAAATGGTGAAATGTCATGCAGCGCACAGGGAAAGAAAATAGAAGAGAAGAGAAATGGGAGAGGAATGAAGCTGCCGCGTGGTATCTAGGGTTATATTATCACCAATGGATTTAGTTCCCTCGGTGATAATATAAGTTCCCTCGGTGATAGTAGTTATAGTAATTAATAATTAAATTAAAATAAATTTTAACATCAAGGGATTTAAATCTTTCTGTAATAATATATTTCAATTGAAAAAAACCAAAAATTATTTTTAAATTTTTCATGAACTTAATACTGAGTGTAAAAATATTATCATTGAGGGTCGCTCATTGATAATATTTCACACTATCAAATTGTTGAAGACCCATGCAAATTTTTGGACCAAAAGAAGCAGGGAATTTTTTTTCCAAAGACCCATAAGATTTCCAATTGAAATGAAAAAATAAATTGTAAGACTTAGTCATTTTTAGGTTGTGAAAAGCAAGAAGAAATTTTTTTCAAGACTAGCCTCCATTTTCGGGGCAATAAAGAAGAAATCAAGCAAGAAAATCATAAGAAGAAAAGAATAATGTTTCAAAAAAAAATTAAAAGGATACAAATCCTAAGGAGCAACTAAATAGGACCGTGTAAAACTTGTGTGCACTTTTGGAGTTGTGCGCACAAGCTGGTAAAATCAATACCCTTCCATAAATTACTTGAATCTTATTTGCCAATTTATTTGAATTGCTAATGATATCGTTTTACAACAACATCAATCCTCAAATTCACTTCATGGTTTAATCTACTTGAATCTTCGTTGAGATATATTTGTATTATATGTAAAAGCAACATCATGTGATTGATACAATCTCCGTAAGCAAACTGAGAATAGAAATTAAATTTGTACTGAGTAAATCAAACCCTAAATGATTTCAATGTTGGAGTGAGGCTAGGCTATGAAATCAGGGAACTTAGGGTTCGCAAATTGGGGATTTCAGCTTAGGGTTATATAGATTGTATGAGAGAGGGGTATAAGAGAGAGAGCATTCATTAGGTCAACTTGAAATATTTGTCATCGTTTGTGTAATTTCTTGTATCACACGCACATTTTTAAAATTAACTCTAACCTCAGGTATGTTTTTCTAATTTATTTAAAAAATTATGTTAACCAAAATACTCTTCTCCTCTCTCCCTCTCCATGCTTCCTCTCCATCCTTTTTTGAATTCTTCATTTATTCTAAACATTTTAAACATGATGAGGATTCAAGTGAATCCTACAATTTAACATAAGAAAACCAAACATAAAAATTCATTTCAAAATCAATTTTTTTTTCAATTTATTTAAAAATAAAATGAATTTTCTTTTTCATTTGATCCCAAAACTATAGTGATTTAGAAGAGATACTACATGATTCCAATCGTCAAATCAAAAATGAGTTTTCTGCCCATTTCCCAGAATGTTTTTAATAAAAGGGTTTACATTAGGCTTGGCATTCTATTTTTTGCAATTCTAGAAAAAGAGAAGGAAAAGAGAGGCCCCTACATATAAAAGAAAGAATTATTTTGTCGGAATCGAGCGCTTACCATTGCGTCAAAAGCTATAACTGATAGCTAGAGTGCAACTCAAATCACTTAAACCACACAACAACACAATCACCACGTTTCGACTGTAACTTGGCCCTACCTGGGCCTTCACAACAGGACAATTGCTGCCAACACTTAGTTCAACAATCTCCCCCTCAGCAATTACACCGTTGGATATCGAACCCGTGACCTTAGCTTTAATACCAATTGTTAGGAAATATAATGATTAAAAAAACGATTAGTACAACAATAAGCAATAAAAAATTAACAAAGAGATAGAAAGAGGGACACAAATATTTATAGTGGATTCATTCAAATCATCTTCCATTATTCATTCATCTATTATCTCATATAATTCAATAATAGCATTTTATTATCACTACTCATATTATAATTCCAACCATGTATCAATCTCTTCTTAAATTAATCATCAAACATATCAATTTTTCTTCTCATATATTTAATCATCTAAGATTATCAATTCAACATCATTATTTACCTTGTTATGAGGTTTACATCATATAATCAATTAAGCAAATCAATTTTTATCATATCACACTGTCATATTTCTTTCTCATCATATCTGTCTCTCTGTAAGACTCATTTTTCTATCAATCATATCACAATCAAGACTGATGCTTTAGCATCTCAATCAATAATTAAAACAAATGCAATGCTTGAATTTAAATTATCTTTCTTTCTTTCTCATCAAATCATTTCATATTATCATCTAGAACGTCTTCCCACATGTCGACATGTTTCAACTAGACCGACTGCCTTCCTGGTTCTTTTATTTTTACCTTCTCGATTCTTTTATTTTTAGCTGGACCAGCTGCCTTCCCTGTCTTTTATTTTCAGCTAGACTGGCTGCTTTCTCGATTCTTTTATTTTCAGCTAGACTGACTGCCTTCTCGGTTCTTTTATTTTTAGTTAAACTGACTGCCTTCCCGTTTCTTTTATTTTCAGCTAGATCGGTTGCCTTCCAGTGTTTTATTTTATGCATATAAGCAATAATATGAAAACAAACGGACCAACTGCCTTCCTGGTCTTTTATTTTATGCATATGAGCAATAATATGAAAACAAACATACATTCAAGCATTCAATTTAGCTATCCAGCTCTTTCTCAAAATTATTATTTTTATTATATTCATTAAATTATCTCCTCATATATCATATCAAATTATCAATCATATCTTGTCAAGAATTTCATTTATCATTTCATTATATATTTCATCAACTCATTATTTCAATAATATTACTTCTCATATAATAAAATTTTAAAATATCAGTTATTCATATAATTCAAATTTCATCCAATCATTGTAGTTTAATAATTAATTCAAATATTATTACTTTATATTTCATAGTTATCTCGATTACTAAAAGTAAATCTAACTCATCATGTAGCACTTTAAACTACCTATGGATCACCTCCTTGCCTTTCCTGCTTCTTTCCAATTTCACCCGATTGCTGAATATCAACTATAATACCCATGTTTGTAAAGTAAGGGCAAAGAAGTAATTTAATAAATATGACATGAAATGAAAATAATTTATTTGCGCGAAAGATTTAGTATTGAATAAAATAATTCTTTTGAAAAAAATAATAATTCTAGAGGTCCAAGTCAATCAAGAAGAAAGAAAAAAGGAAGAAAAAAATAAAAATAAAAATTTCAAAAAAAGGTCAACAAAAGTTGGCAGCGGGTGGCAGCACCTGCTGCCAAGCAAAGCAAAGGAATGCAAAGTTTCAAATAAATTATATTTTAATGAATAGTCTGAGGATGACACGTGGACGCACTAGAATTAGAGTTAGAGTTGTTGATTTGAGAAGGCGTGGTTGGTCTCCAATATTTTTGACAAATCGAGGTTGAGTTTGAATCTGTGGTTCCTAGAAGGAAACTTGTTGATAGTATGATTTATTTTAGTAATATAATTGATATTAGTAAAGGTATGAGTGAATCTAAAGTTGAAAAAGATGAGCTAAGATAAGCTCTTGCACATGCTATTAAGAAGTGAAGGTAACAGATGATAGAATTGATAGCTTATAGATAAACTTGATGAACATGCTAGAGCACTGCCTAAGACTGTTGTAAATTCAGTAATGATAAATGTTAAAAAAGTGGAAAAGTGAGTTTATGCATGAGATATAGGGAGATATATTAAGCCAAATTCCTTAATGTTTAAAGGATCTGTGAATCCTTTTTAAACCTGAGTTTGGGAGAAACAGGTAGAGAGATTTATTTAGTATTTTACCAATAACTGTCAGGCAGAGGGTCGTCCTTGCTACGTTTAAGTTGGAGAGAAAGGCCCTAGAATGGTGGGAGGATATTATTCCCATGGTAAGTGCAGATATTGATAGACTCTTAACTTGAAATAGGTTTAAAGAAGATTTTCTTGATAAATACTTTCTTTAGACATTTAGAGCTCAACAAGATAGAAATTTATTTATTTGGGGTAAATGTGTTGATTGTGGCTCCGTATAGTCTTATTAATGGTTGTACCGAAAATGGTCGACTTAAAGGAGAGGAAGTATAAGAGGTTCATAGATGAACTATGTTTTAAGATTTAATAGAAACTATCTTACATGAGGCACTTGAATTATGTCAGATTGGTGGATATAACACTTCAGATTGAGAAGGATGTGATGGAAATTAGAGGAAGGAGGAATTGTCGGAAGAAGTCTAGATTTGAAGAACCCAGAGGTGGTACCAATATGAACATGCAGGGTGGGAGACCACCCAAAGAAGGTGTTCCTTATCATAGGGAACTGAAGTACAGAGTCAGAGGCAAACATGATCTATTGCTTGTGTAGCTTAGATTAATATCGGTGAGACCCTTAGATTTGGGAGACAGTTTATGAGAACTGAGAGTCATGGCAGAGGAATTAAGTATGCCACCAAGGGGAAGCGGTAATCTGATGTATGATTGAGAGACAAAAGTTTGTTATAGATATATTCAGATGAGAAATTTATCCCAAAATTGTCAAAATTTGAGGTGCTTTGTATATAGAAAAGGTGGACATTTCATGTTGGTTGATCTTGATGCAACCCATTCATTTGCATCAAGTGTTCATATGAAGTTTATTGAAGTATGTATTAGTCCTTGGATGCAAAATATTCTTGTTGAAGTTTCCACTAGAGATAGAGTGATAATCATAAATGTTTACAAGGGTTGTGTGATTCGTATTAGTGATAGAGAATCTGAAGCTGATTTATTATCATTGAATATAATATAATTTTAAGAATGAATTGGTTGTCGACGTATTATGCTTGGGTTGATTGTTCCAGAAAGAAGGTAGTGTTTAAGATATGGACAAGAAGAGTTTAATTTCAGAGAGAGCATACAATACTCTCGAACCATCTCATTTTTTTTTTACTCTGACTACTAGAAGATGGTTGAAGAAGGGTTGTGAGGAGTATTTGACATACATAATAGATTTTAAAAAAAAATAGGAAGTTAGAATAAATTTTAATGGTGAAAGATTATTCTAATGTAATTCTTGATGAATTTTCTAGGTTGCCTCCAAGTAAGGAGATTAAATTCTCTATTGATGTGATACCAAGATCATCACATATATTTAATATCACCCTACAGAGTGACACCCACTGGGTTAAGAGATTTGAACGTACCATTTTAAGAATTTTTGGATAAACAATTTATCGGACTTAATGTAATTGGGGAGCCCCTGTGTTGTTCATGAAGGAGGAAGATAGAACGATGAGATTAGGTATAGACTACAAATAGTTGAATAAGAACAAATACATTTTTTTCAGGATAAATAAATTTTTTGAGCAGTGAAAGGAGTGAGAGGGTTTGTTAAGATAAACCTAAGATTAGGTTATAACCAATTGAGAATAGAGAAGGGAGACGAACCTAAGACTACTTTTAGGACACATTATGGTCGTAAGTTTATTGTGATGTCATTTGGGCTGACTAATGATCCAGACACATTCATGGACTTGATGAATAAAATGTTTGAACCATTTCTTGATAATCTTGTGGTTGTGTTCAGTAATGACATTCTGATATATTCTAAGAAGGAAGAACAACATATGAAACATTAGACAGTGTGTTGGAGATTCTGAGGAGAGAGAAATTATATGCAACGTTTTCTAAGTGTTCGTGTTGGCTGAAGGAAATAACTTTCTTGGAACATATAATATCGGAAAATGGCATAACACATGATCTACAAAAGGTAGAGGCAATGTTAAGTTGGGGGAGACCAACTAATGTGACTGAGATTAGAATCTTCTTGAGGTTAGTTGGTTATTATAGAAGATTCTTTCAGAATTTTTTCTATCATTGTAACACTGTTAAATAGACTGACCAGGGAAGAGGTAAGATATATATGGTAAGGGAAGTATGAGAAAAATTTTCCAATTACTAAAGGAGAAATTAACTATAGCTCCAGTATTGGTGTTTCCTTTTGGTGATGAAGGATTTGTTATGTATAGTGATATATCACAATAATGATTGGGATATGTGTAACATAGGAAAGTTATGGGCCATACTTCTATGCAATTGAAGATTCATGATAGAAATTACCCTACTCATGACTTAGAGTTGGCTGCCATAGTGATTACTTTAAAGATGGGAGACATCATCTGTATGGAGCCACTTGTAAGATATTCATGGGTTATAAGAGTTTGACATACTTACCTACCCAGAGGGACTTGAATTTGAGGCAGAGATGGTGGATGGAGTTGATAAGTAATGATGATTGTACAATTCACTCTCATCTAGAAAATGCAAAGGTGATAGCTAATGCATTGAATAGAAAGTCTATAAGAAATTTAACTACTATTGGAAGTCCTGATGTGAAATTGATGATAGATTTAAAAGATATAAGAATGAAGTTGAATAACAGTGGTAGAGGATCATGGATAAAGAATATAGTTGTACAGTCATCCATAGTAAATTTTTTTAGAGATGCAAGGTAGAGATGAAGAGATAGAAAAGATTAAGCATTGAGTGCTTACTAGAAAGCATTATAAGTTCAAAATTTGAAATGATGGTAACCTGGATAGAAATAGTGTTCCTAATAATGCGGAGTTGAGAAAAGAGATAAAGAGGGAGGCACATAATGATGTAGATTTGATGCAATTAAGTAACAATAAGATGTATACAGAATTGAGATAGAATTTTATGATGATCAAGATTGAAGAGGGATGTAGCGAGGGATGTAGCTGATAGAAAGAATTATTAGGGTACTAGAAGATATATTCAGGGCAAAGGTGATGAGTTTCTCAGTAAGTTAGGATGATTACATGCCATCAATTGAAATTGCTGATAATAATCAGTAATAAACTAATATTGGGATGGCACCGATTCAGGCATTGTACGGTCGGAGGTGTAGAATTCTTTTATGTTGGGAAGAAATGGGAGAGAGAAATATATCTGGTCCATCAATTATTGAGTTAACAATTGAGAGGATCAAATTTGTTAGAGAGAGCTGTAAAGCAGCCCAGAGTAGACTTCTTGAGTCTTAAGTAGGTGATTGGGTGTATTGAAAAATATCTCAATAAAAGGGTGTAATGAGATTTAAACAGGAAAAGAAAGTTGAATCCAAGGTATGTGGGGCCCTATGATGTTGTTGAGGAAGTTGGGCTAGTTGTGAGTAGCTGGAATTGCCTCCAGAATTAAAAAAATTTATATAATGTATTTCATGTTTCACTTTTAAGAAAGTATTTACCTGATGAGTATTATAATATTTCAAACTAAGCTATAGAAATTCAGAAAGATTGGGTGCACATACAAGTACCAGTAAGGATTTTTAGCAAAAAGAACAAGTCTTGTATAATAAAGAAGTTTCATTAGTTTAAGTTCTGTGGCGGAATAATGATGTTGAAAAGATTACATGAAAGCGTGAGACAATTATGAAGAAATATTATTCACATTTGTTTCTGGAGTTAGGTAAGGAAATTTCGGGAACGAAATTTTTGTAAGGTAGGTAGATTTGTAATACCCGTATTCGTAAAGTAACGGCAAAGAAGTAATTTAATAAATACGACATGAAATAAAAATAATTTATTTACACGAAAGATTTAGTATTGAATAAAATAATTCTTTTCAAAGAAAGACCCGTGGAGGTGTAGTTCCAAAGAACTAGAATAGGAAAAATAATAATAACAATAATAATTCAGGACGTCCAGGCCCAGCAAGAAGAAAGAAAAAAAATAAAAATAAAAGTTTTCAAAAATAAAAAGTCAACAAAAGTTGCGGTAGGTGGCAGCACCTGCTGCCAAGCAAAGCAAAGGAATGCAAAGTTTCAAATGGAACTCTGCAAGTCTTGCACGTTTCATGAAATGTGGAGACAGTGGAGAATGTGTAAGGGGGTTAAAGACAGATGGTGCAAGTAAATTGAGGCTGCTGAGATTTTTGTGTAGCAAAGCTTGTATATATATATATATATATATATATATACACTTATGTGAAATCTATTTATAGATTTCACATACTCTCTTTCAATTTCTTGTTTTTCTCTAAACATTTAGGGACCCAAAGAAGGTTAAAAGAGCAAATTTTTTAAGGGGTTTACAATAGAATTTTATAGAGAATCACAGGAAGCTGTCAGAAAAACATAAGGTAATAACATAGTGTTTATTTTTGGAATTTTTAGCATTCATAAAATTTCCTAAGAAGTCAAAGTGGGAATTCTCAAAGGGTGTGGTTTATAACAAATTGAAGAATAAATTATAAATTTAATATAAATATGATGTCAGGTGTTGAGGATCTACGACCAGGGGAAATTTCTGAGAGGAACGGGAAAGGCAAGGAGGTGATCCATGGGTAGCTTTAAGTGCTACGTGGTGAATTAGATTTACCCTAGGTAATCTAAATAAAAAAAATGAAAAATCTAGTGATAATATTAAATTAAATTATTAGCTTATATTTTAGTGGTAGATACAGATTTGGTTGATAGATATGATATGAATATTAGACACGTAGAGAATTATTAAGTAAGAAGAAATATTATTAGAATAATGAGTTGATTTAATAATAATGGTGATAAATAAATTATTGATAAGCTATGGTTGATGTTTTGATACGAATTTTGAGGAGATGAAAGTTAGTGAATCTTGACAAGCTTTGATGGATGATTTGATGTAATTTGAAATGACATTTAGTGAATCTTGACAAACTTAAATGGATGATTTGATGTGATTTGGGATGAGAGGAAATTAGTGGAATTTTTTTTATAATTTGAGAAAAATCATGATAGACCATTTAAATATTTGAATTTATGTTTGTTTTTTATATATTACTGTTCATATGCATATGCATTAAATAAAAGAAAAGAACAACTGGTCTAATGAAAATGAAAGAACCGAAAAGGCAACCGGTCTAATAAAAATGAAAGAACCGGGATGGCAGCCGGTCTAATGAAAATGAAAGAATCGGGAAAGCAGCCGGTCTAATGAAAATGAAAGAAACGGTAATGCAGCCGGCTTAATGAGAATGAAAGAACCGGGAAAACAGTCAGTCTAAATGAGAATGAAAGAACAGGAAAGGCAACCGATCTAAGATAAGAACATGTCGACATGTGGGAAGACATTCCCATTAAAATAATTCATGTATTGCATCTGTTTTAATTATTGCTTGCATTATTGAAATGCTAATGTGTGGTGTGCTATTGTGAATTTATTTATAGATGGATGAGTCTCACAGAGAGACAGTTATGGTGATAAGAACCATCTAAATTGTAGATTTTATGATGTGAACCTCATTACGAAGAAAGTTATAGATAATTGATGGTTTTAAGGTGAACAAATAAATAAGAAGAAGAGATTGATAGAGAATGAATCTTTTGACATGTGTAGTGATAGTAGAGTGCTAGTATCAAGTTGTATGTGATATAAATGATTAATTATGGAAAGACCTTTTATGCAAATGAGTACTTCTAGTAAATTTAATTCACTAGGCTTGTGAAGCTCACCCGTCATTGTACAATGATTTCATGTAGTAGGCATGACAAATAGTTTGGTGAGTTGAGGTTCAGAAGAAATCATTTTTCTATGAGCTAGGTACGTGTCAACATCCTTAGACTAGCGAGAAAATAAAAAAAAATTATTTGTAAATATTCATGTATTTTATGTTGTATATTATATTTAAGTTAATATCATATTGATGTATCTCTCATGTTAAGAGTTGAGGATTAATGTAAAAAAGTTCTATTAGTATTATTTTTATTGTTGCATATATGTGTTGTGCTAGGATTTTCAAAATGTGATGACACCGTCTTGAGGGTGGCCAACCCTGGATGGGTCGTTACATCAACACCTGAAATAATATTTATATTAAAATTTTTAATTTATTCTTCAATTCTTCCATAATTCATACCCTTTTAAATTTCTACATCAAATTTCGGGTAATTTCATATATGCATAATTTCAAAAAAATAAAATTCACATTATTACCTTTTGTTTTTCTTAAAGTTTCCCTCGAATCTCTTTAAAATTCTCAAGTAAACCTATTCAAAATTTTAATCTTTCAACCTTTCTTTGAGTCCCTAGGTGTTTAAAGAAATAGAGTAATTTGAATTGAAGAAAAAAGAAAACCAAACAAAATTTGATAGAAATAATAAAATAAAACAATAGAACCGTTTTTATTACTCGAATTGGCCGACCACTGCTTTAGTACTAGTGTGGTCTCTTACATGCACTATTTGCATGTTTTCTTGACAATATATTGATGTCGAGGTGTCGTCCAACGTTTTCTTTTTCTTTTTCTTTGTACTCACTCTTGGAAGCTTCTAGTTTTTTTTTCAAAAGAATTATTTTATTCAATAATAAATATTTCATATATGTATATTATTTTAACTCCATGTCATATTTATCAAATTACTTCTTTACTCTTACTTTAAGAACATGGGTATTACATGAGCCTAGGTCCACTTCTTTAATAGGCATCCTCTTGATCTACAGAGTTCCACTAATCTCAACGTTTACACCTGGCTTGGATTTTCCGGTACCAAGCAAACCTTTACACCTTGTCTTGCTTTATAGGTAGCAAGAAAACCTTATAGAAGAAATCTCTCTCAAACTCTCACTTTTACACTCTATAGATTTAAACACTACCGAAGTAGTAAACACTAAATCTTTAAGCTCTGTATAAAATTGAGACTAAATTCTTTCTTCTTTCTCTTGCCAGAAATCCCTCCAACAACCTCTGATTTATAGCTTCAGCCAAGCTCTCCAAAAATGGAAACTCTGAAAACTTCCTTTCAGATTAATATCTTATTTATTGTTCCTCTAATCTCCAACGGATACTTCCAATCGTTTCCCAATCAACCGGTCTTCTACTCAATAAACCAAGTCTTCTGATTGGTTCTTAAAAAACACTTAAACCACTGTCAATCGACTCCCCATGCGATTGCATAAGGACCAATCGTCACGCTGTGCAACTGGCTAGGCACCAGTCGGCTCTCTGTTCGACTGGTAAAGGACTAATCGGCTCTCTATGCAACTAGACTCTCTCCTCAGTCGGCTCCCTATGCGACTGCCTCTCTCGTCTCTGCATTAGATCTGCTTCTGATCTTGTGCGCCTTTGTTGGTTGAATTAAGCTATGATCAATCTCATCTTGCCACGTTGCCACACATATTAAAAGTGGAAACTACTTTAACTTTCCAATGCTTAATTTTGTGGTTTCACATTTTCCACATGGTGGACCCCACCATTACATCAATATCATTTTAATTGTACTTTACTTATTAAACAAATTATTTTATTTGTTCAAAAATCGATCTTGCTACTGTAACATCATTATGTAAACTATTTAGCAACTTGACCATTTTGCTTGAATCATCCTGAGCGTGGACCCCTTAGAAATTCCTCCACCAAGGTAGCACTTCAACTGAGATAGCCTTTGGTTTATTAAGCTTTGTTTAGTTTTCTCTTTCTAAACATAAAAACTTTAAATAAATAATTAATTTAATCATACGCACTAAACAAATTTGTTAGTCATTTAACATAGGTTTGTCTACATCAAAATTAAACTATAGGATAATATAAAATATTCTAACATTCTTTTCTTTTTTGATGTAGACAAAACCATTAAATAAAAAAAATTAAATCTCTCATCTTTTTTGTCTAAAATCAAAAAGGTTGGTTTTTAAATTCTCCCTTAATAAATACAATTTTAAGAATAAAAAATTTATATAAAACTCCTCCTAAACACTTGGGGCATAAAAGCATGCAAACATACAAAAAATCCAAAATTAAACGTGCAATCAAAATTAAACTAATTAAAAATTTTGGACACTCAACCTTTACCAGATTTAATTGTCTCATCTCCTTTATTTGGTAAATAGTACTTGTTATCTAAGACAAAGAGGCAAGGCTCACTACTTGTTCTTCGAGATCTAAATCGTCAGACTCACCATTGCTCCAGGTTGTTACTAGTCCTTTTCTCTTTGACCTTTTTAGCTTTAGACAATATACTTTTTTGTGATATGGCTGGTCACATTCATAGCAGACTCGTTCTCTTTTTTCTTAATGATTCACCTTTCGATTCTTGAAGATCACGAGTAAATTTGTCAGCATAATCAGATAAACCAGTTTTCTAATTTTCTTACCCTTTCTAACTCATTTGAGATTTTTCTTATACCATACGGTTAATTTAGTGACTTCATCCTCATCTGATGAGTCTTCGTTGTCTGATGTCTCTTCATTATCACTCTTAGTTGCTTTTAAAATAATTAGTTTCTTCTGGTTGACCTCGTTAATCTCCAGCACCTTCAAGTTGATCTCCTATGTCATCAGTATACCGACAAGCTCCTCTAGGGTCATGGTTGTGAATTTCTCTGATTCCTTAATTGTTGACACTTTGGGAAGCTATTCCTTGAGTAGTGACCTGATCAGTCTGTGAGAACTCCTTTCCCAGTTGTTTCAGATCATTCATTATCCTAGTGAATCAAGTGGTCAACTCTAAGATATTTTCGCTTGGATTCATCCTAAAACAGTCAAAGGAGGATGTCAGAATATTTATTTTGGTTAACTTGACTTTATCTTTACCTTCAAAAACTACTTCCAACTTGTTCCAAATTTGTTGGGTGTCTCGCAGGATTGGATCTGATTAAACAGATTTTGATGATCCCGCAATATAACAGATGCATAGCCTTGTTATTGATTTCTCGTTGAAATTTTTCTGCTTGAGTACATTCATCTTCATCATTCTCCAACTTCATATCACCAATCTTTTTTATGTGTCTGTAAGGTCTTTTGTTAATCACCCTTCAAAAATTTGTGTCTATTCTCTTGATGAAAACTGACCACCTTTTCTCCCATAACGATTAGTTTGACCAATCGAATATTGGTGCGGTGAACTTTGCAAGCTGCTCAAAATCGTTGGTAATATATTTGCTCATCTTTGTTGTGACGATTATTTACTTAAATAAATATGCAAATAACCTTTCTAGTTTTACTTACAAGTGCACAAGGTCTGTGGTAGCATAGTGTGCAAGTGCGAGATCATTTCCAAAGGGATTGGTGAATTTCGTTTTAGAATTAGTTTCTTCAAGTTAAAAAGAGAAATAGTAATTTGATTGTGAGTAAATAACAATAATGAGATCATAAGGTTACGATATCCACCATTAATTATGCTTTCCCACTAACTAAGGTTTCAGTGCTCTAGCCTTATCATGAATATCTAATGGTTGCCAACCTAAGGGCTTGGCCCACACCTTAGGCTATTGATCTCCTTGTGCAACGAGTTAGGCATGGCGTATACTCTAACTCTTTTCTCTCTTAAGGGATTCAGCAAGGGTGAATACTGAGTTATTCCTTAAGAGAGCATGAGGGCTGTGGAGATCGACAACCACACGGGACCTAGGGCTTGGTCCGCTCTCGGTTTCCCATGTTGATTAACCCGGGAATCCGGTGTGGATATCCCTTGTTACTAATGTCGAACCCATGACTCGGTCATCCAAATTGATTCGACTAACCTATCCATACCACATGCATACGTTGATCAGGCACATACAAACGAGGAATGTAAATACAAACAGGTATTAATCAAGTTAAATATTCTAACAAGGCTATAGTAAAGATATCAATGAATGAATATGTGGTAAAGCATAACTAGGGCTTCAATCGAGCCCTATAGGAGTTTAGTTACACATACTAAGTAAACTAAATATTCTAAACATAATGAAATAAAAACAGAAAACTAAAACCGAAGAAGACTCGGGAGACGAGTCGTCAATTCTTCTCATAAGCTCTCTACTTCAAATCTAGAACAAAAGGTTAAACTAAAAGGAAGATATACTCCCCAAAAGGGAGATATGTTTTCTATGTTTTACAAGTCTATTTATAGGGCTCTAAGGATACTTGTAATTTCCAAAATAGGGCCCTAACCCTAATTTCCAAAACAGGTGCTGTTGTTTTACTATTCACTACCGTACGTGTGCGCTCGATCCCGAGTAGAGTGCGCTCGATCGTAAGATTACGCTCGATCGCCCTTCCTAGTGTGCTCGATCGCACTCCAGACAGTATCTGCTCCAAGTTTTCCATTTTTCTTCCTTTTAAGTTCCAAAAGCTTCCAAAATGCTTCATTTTCTTCATAGACCTATAAAAACCATGTAAAACACAGAAATGAAGTAAAATGGACTAAAATAACATAAACTAGGGCTTAACAAATGTAAATTAAGGGGCTTAAATATGAATATTTAAGCTCGTATCAATCTTTTAGGAACTCTTTGACAATTAGTCAAATATAATAGAGACCTGCTCTGAAACCAATTGTTAGGATCAAGCGCCTACCACTGTGCCAAAAGCTATAGCTGATAACTAAGTGCAAATTAAATCACTTAAATCACATAGCAGCACAAACGCCACGTTTCGACTATGACTTGGCTCCACTCCACCATGGGACAATTGTTGCTAACACCTGACCCAACATATATTAATAGCTAAAAATAATGATGATGTTTTACAAAAATTGAAATAATGTTGATGTGGCATGATATATACTAACTTTATAACATAGTGGTTGGTGTTGGGATATCCACACGAGAGTTATCCTACATCTGAAAGAAAAAAATATATAGGTGACTTATATATGGTTTGGGCCCAAGATTTTAGAGTTGAAGTTTTTTAATCATATTGGTGTCCATCCATGCCTATCAAGGTGTGTTCCTGCAATCTTCCATGTGTGAAGGACTCTTGCTCCATAATAGTTTGGAAACGGCCAAATTTTCTCTTCATTTTTAACATTAAATTAGGAGAACCGAGATCTTGTGTCATGGTGGAGTACGTGAGATGCTTACCTCCTATTATATAACTAAATTTTAAAATAAACTAATTTTTTATCATGTGCTATTCACTAATTTGTTTTCAAATCATTTTTATATAATTTTTTTTTATCTAATTGTAATAATCACGTTTTTATTCTCTCAGATGCATATATTTTTTCACATTAGAAATCCATCTAATAAATTAAGAAAAAAAATTTTCAAGTTAAAGCAATAACAAATAAACATTGAAACTAATTAGATAACTTTGTTTTGATCTTTTTTTGCATCACTACCTAATCAAGAATGCAAATATGAAAATTAATATGACACAGTAAAGGAAAAAAAAAAAACCCACACAGTTGAAAGACAAATGAACCAAATTTGTAAATTTCATGCCGAACAACATTTCAGTTTAACTATTTAAATGGAACGGTTCTGTTATGAGCTCGATAAGCACTAAATTTGTTTGATATTTCGCAAAAGCCTTAAAAACGCATAGTGTGTGATAGCATGTATCTTAATATACAGACTACTTGAGAGATTAAATATAATTTCTTTTCTATGACAAATACAGAATAACATTAAAAGGGCACTAAGGGTGCCAACTCAATTACAAAAGAATAACTTTGTTAGACATTAATATTTTTATATTTAGGACAAGTTTGTGAAATTATTAATTAATTCATATATGATAATGTTATATACAAATTAATTTATATTTTAATAAGTTAAAAACTGTACTTAAAGTAAAACACAGCGGGAAAAATCGTACCTCTTAAACTCGAAAATCTACGACGGTTTAAATTGCTCTGACGTACACTCCTCTTGATTCTCGTCAGTGTTCGTGTCTGATCACAAATTAGAAAACACACATTGTTCACCACATAAGAACCTTAGTTTACTCTCTATGGAACAAAATGAGTGTTTCTCTCTCTACAATTATTTTCCTCTCTCTAGAATATTTTTTTCAACAGTCTTTTCTTGCTTGCATATATATTGCATAGAGAGGATGGTTATAAATAACTAAGAGATGCAAGCATTCAATCAAGAGTTACATTGTTTCATCCAGGTCTCTTTGTTCAAAGTTAAATCAGGCAACCCGACCCAGATTTCCTACATCTCCCACTCACACGTGATGGCCTCGATATCACCCAACAGATAGAGAGAACCTCAACATCTATATTCCTTTTGAGAACTTCATACAAGCAAATGGGTTAGGCAACCTACGAATACACCTACATTTGTGAGCTTAATACCATGCACCTATTAGGGATACATAGCGACTTCAACCCTAAATAAACAAAATTAAATTAGAAAAGTATCTCATTCTACTCTAGCATAACTAGTCCCTTAAAGGCTATGCTAGACTTTACTTTCCTCACCATGTATCCACAATTATATCCAAGCTTCAACAAAGTGACATATTTGGTTGACCTGTGAATACATGTGATAGATGTAAACAAAATAATCTTCTTTCTGCACTCATACCTCTCTGTTTCAGACTAACTGTTTTCCTAGACATGCCTCATCAAGGAAAATTATTTGATTGCCGTCAGAAACATGCTAAAGTAGCAAACATCAATCTGTACCTTTCAGAACATAGTTGAAAGTCACATAGGGCACTAGCTGAGGCACTTAATTTACATAAAAATCTAGTTCTAACATAGTGAGGAAACATGGATTCACTCATTCATTTCCTTTTAAGGTCATACTAACCACATGTAGTATAAAATACATGCTATAGTGGTTTTCTCTTTATTGATAAGAGCATATATTCTATTAAATTGTATTTTACTATACGGATCCTAGCCTAGTCGCAATCTACATCTTCATGCTCTCATGCGCCTAGCTCGAGTTCATTATTAGCTCGCTCCTTTGAGTGCCTTAATAAGTACTCATATCTAGCTTCCATTCAGATTTCTATGATCACGAGATGATCATGATCAGTCTAAGTTTTAAAGCTTTGGCTCAAGACCTCATCTTGACTCTTGTCAAGGTGACTTTTGATAAGGTATATTGTTTATGAATTTTTTACATTCACAATATACTTGTCTCACTTTCATTAGCATCAAAATAATATACCAAGTCTCATCTCAGCTCACTATCTTATCGCCTGAGGCGATCGCTCATGTTAGAGAGCCGACCTTTTCCTGGTGACATACTTTAATACATATATGTGTATGGTTGTGTTAGTATCAATATGTATGAAATGACCAACAACACAAAACAAACGTAATATTTATATATAGTAATATCACAAATTTTAAGTTTGTACAATGATCCATCAAATATAAATTACAACAGATTCTACACAAACCTAGTGACTTTACACAAGACAGAACCACGTCTCTAGGAATGGGTTTCGTAAAAGATTATCAGCCATATTATGCTCAGAAATATACTTAAGGATCACCTTCTTTTGTGCCATAATGTCTCTAATAAAGTTATTCTTGGTATCAATGCGTTTTGTTCTACCATGATACTTAAGGTCCTGATTAGGGCATGAAAATTGACTTCAGATAAAGTTTATTATATGCGTTTGTTGAGATTAATTTTTATTATTCATTGAATTTCTTGACAAGTGTGGTCCTTTGGAGAATTCTGTGTTTTAGTGTGTTTTTGCAGATTTAAAAAAATAAAGAAGTCTTAAACAAAAAAAAAATATAAAATATGTTCGAAAGAATCCACAACATCCGGACCGATTCAGAGCAGGGAAACCGAGTTTCACCAGAGGAGTGCAACAAAACCCATCATTTATAGACTGTTAAAGATAAATTGAGCATTTTGCTAAATCATATTGTCACTAGCAAAGGGTGAAAAAGAGTTTCATTAAATTGCCAGAATTGTCTGTACAGATCAGTCAGTTTTGCGGATTAAGCTGTATTGATTCAGGAAGAACCAAGAGATGAGCCATTTATGCTTGCAAAGATCTAGATGTCTATTTTCTAAAGAATTTTACGGCTCATAATTATGATTTTTGTAGAAAACGTTATGGCAGTTTTAGTAGACGAAGGTCAGGTTGTGTGTGATTTCAGCCTGGCAGAAGTGAATGAGCTATTATATTCTTATTTTTTTTGGATTTGTATGGCCTAGACAGCAGTATAACTAGACCAGTTCTGGACAACAGAAATCGGGCCTGGACAGCAGTAAAACCGGGCCTGGATAGCAGCAGAAGCACATGGCCTGAACAAGAACCCTAGGGTGACTTTTCTGTCTACAAAGCCGTCTCCTTACAGCTATATATAGTATTTTAGACTCAGAGAACAGGGGGTTGAAGAGATACACATTGAATTTCTAGAGAGTTGTTGTGATTATGTATTATCGGCTAGGCTAAGTTTCAACCAAGGCGAAGAGATGAACTCCTAGACTTAGTGGGTTTTGCTTGTATTTAATTCAGTATTTGTGTTTTTAACATTGAATAATTATATTGAGCTGTTCCCTTTATTTAATATTGAAGTTGATGTTTTTCTGTGATAAAAAATTATTTTTTCTTCTTCATAGATTTTATTTAACTCCGATGATTGTTGTTCTTTTTCTCCATATAAGTTCAGTCAAGCTTCTCTTATATATGGAATTTAGGATGCAATTGATTTCGGTACATTAATTATATATGCTGGTCCTTTACTGTGTTATTGTCTTCGAATATATCATCAATTTAGGATATCATATATGATTGACCGTTGCATTACTTGTAAAAACAAGAAAGAGATTTCTCATAATAATTTACAAAAGAATATATTTGGTGCTTTCACTATTATTTTATGATTACGTATTTGAGATGTGAGATACGTAGTTGAGTTATAATTACTGAATACAAGTTGAAGCTGTGAAATTTAAGAAGGATTATTGGACCTTTGTGCTGCTCATTATTGATTTTCTTTCACTTAATTCAGTTGTTTCATTTTAATTCTCAACATTTTCTTAATATTAATTTTTAATTTTGTTTCCATTATTTTTTGCCTCAGACTTTAATTGTAGAACGCTCTCTTCATGGGATCGACACCCCATTCTATACTGCTACTACTGCATAGTACTGTTTGGGCTTAATTCAAATCCTTTACATAAGCCATAGCAGCTTGACTTTACAATAAACTATCATTTTGCCAGAAGCTTCAGTGACAACATTCAGATTTTCCAAGAATCTTCTGAGCCATATTGCCTCTTTTACTACTGCAGAACAAGCTATAAATTCAACCTTAACTCTTGATAAGGCTATGGAAGATTACTTCTCGATTCTCCAAGGTATGACTACAATGTTAAGCAAGAAAGTATATCCATATGTTGATTTATGCTCATCTAAATCTCTTGGCCAATCAGCATCTGTGTAACCCACTAGGCGCAAATAATTACTCTAATAACATAGGGAAAAATCTACAGTGCCTTTAAAATATCTAAGAATCCTTTTGCCTGCCCTCTAATGCTTCTTTTTAAGGTTTGACTAATAACGGCTAGCCCTACGACGTAGCAAATGTTAGGTAGAGTACACATCATAGCATAGATTAGGCTTTCAACAGCACTAGAGTAAAGAACACTCTCTATTTATTTATTTTCTTCTAGACTCCTATGACACATTTGAGGCTTATACTTTCACCTTTGGCTATGGGAGTATCTATAGGATTGACATTATATAAATTGAATCGTTCAAGAATTTTCTTAAAGTATGACTCTTGAGACAAAACTAAAGGTCTCCAAGAATGATCCCTATGGATCTTAACACCAAGTATATAGTTAGCCTCTTCTAAGTCCTTCATTTCAAAATTAAAGGACAACCATTTTTTTAATGGTAATTAAGGACTCCTTATCATTCCCAACTAATAGGATGTCGTCTACATGGAAGGACAAAATTGCAAATTTATCCTTAAGATGTTTGATGTACATACAATGATCTTCTTCAATCATTGTAAACTCATAAGAAGTTATAGCTCGACGAAATCTCATATTCCACTACCTAGAAGACTGCTTCAAGCCATATATAGGACGTCAAAGCTTGCACACCTTGCACTCCTAGCCTTTAGCTATGAAACCATTAGGTTTTTCTATATAGATTTTTTCATCCAATTATCCATTAATAAATATAGTTTTAACATCCATCTGGTGCAATTCTAAATTCAGACTTGCAACTATAGCTAGAATTATATGAATAAAGGCAAACTTTACAACTGAAAAAAAGGTTTCCTATATGTAGAATCCAATCTTTCTTTTAAGTTTTTTTATATCTTATTTTATAATTCAGTTTTTTAAGGGAACTCTTAGTAAGAAACAAAAACTTTAGGGGTGTTTAAATACTAGAAGGAAATTAAAGGAAGAACTTGTAAATTAATAAAAGAAAAAGGGGAAGGGTAGAGTGGTAAAAAGCTAAGTTTTAGTGGGAGTATATAAGAAAAATTTAACCTAGAATGGTTGAAATCTCTCATTTGGCACTTGAGAACTCGGTAGAAGGAGAGGAGAGAAAAAAGTTCCAGAAAATTTTCTCTAAAAACCCATTTCTTCCCAATTTTTGACCTACCCTTAACCCAACCATCTGAGGTCTTTTTGCCGCCAAACTTCAAAAACCATCCACGAGCGTAGCATCCTCGATCAAGTCTTTTTTTTTATTTTTTTTAATAACCTGTTGGTTGTGTCTCTTTAGACACCTTGTAAAGCTACAACTTTATAGTTGTAATAACTATATGAACTTAAATTATGTATATTAGATGTTGTCCTATTGTATTATATTAATTGTGTGCCAAGTGCTTGATTCTGAAAGGTAATTGACACTGTCCTGAGTGGGCCTTCTTGGGATGGGTTGTTACAATTTTGGTATCAGAGCTTTAGGTTTAAGATTCTGTAGACCGTAGAAGTCTAGCATTTTTGCATCTAAATGAGTTCTTTTGTGTAGGATTCGAGGATGCCTCATGGACCAAAGTGAGATAGAGCTTGGGGAGGAGGGCATGCCCAAGAAAGAAGCAGTGTTCCAACTCGGGGGCATAGATGACCCCTGTTATGTAGAGTAGAAGCAAATGTTGAACCTAAAGATCCTAAAGGGGAACATGTTGGTAGTGCAACCGATGCTACTAGTGGGAATGTGAGAGATACTGATGTCGAAAGAGATGAGTTGAGGGAAACTTAGCCCAAGCATTGGGTATAATTAGGGAGTTAGAGCGTAAATTGGAAGAACAAAACCGACGAGCTCTAGATTTCTAAAAGAGCATGCAAATGTTCTTGTAGCGCATGATGAACCATCATTGAGGATCCACACTTGCATCTTTGGGAATTCTTTGATCTATGCAAGTTCCAGCACATCCGGGGCCTAGATCAAGAGGGAATCAGGTTAATTCTTTTCCATTCATTGCCTACAGTTTCGATCTATACTTGGGAAAAGTTATCCAGTAGGTAAAGAAGTTTTTCCCAGTATAAAAGATAAGACCAATGAGGAAGGAGATTCAATTTGTCCAACAGAGAGATGGAGACATTTTCTTTGAAGCATGGGGACACTTTAATGAGCTGCTTCTCAAGTGTCCACACACAATCTACCTCAAGATGAGCTGGTACAAGCATTCTATAAAAGGTCTAAATGACATGAATAAAGGTATTATTGATTCAGGTTGTGGAGGTGTGCTGATGGAAAAGAGTAGTGAAGAAGCCATGGAGCTTTTTGAGACATTAAGTGAGCACACCCAATAATTCTCATCTAGAGGGAGATAAGGAGTAAAAAGCAAGGGTGTGTATGAAGTGAACTTAAATGGTGGATCTCCAAACAGATGGCTATTGTGGAAAGAAAGTTAGATATGATTGTAAAGGCCATCACAGCTCACAATATCCCACCTAGTCCACAAGCCACACAACTCCAGGTATGTGCTACATGTTCTCATTTTGATCACACTACTGAAACTTGCCCTTTGTATTCATTTGTAGATCAAGAGCAAGCAAACTATGTGGGATAGAACAATTATCCTCAAAGAACAATCCATATGCCAACACCTACAATCCAGGGTGGCAAAACCACCCCAACTTCTCATGGAATAACAATCAGAATACCCTGAACCTTCAAGGGTAGCAAAGGAACTCCCAACAAGCAACCCAACCAGTTTCAGAGTCAAAGAAGAGTGACCTAGAGAGTCTTATAAGGCAATTGGCAACTCAACAACAATAACTGATGACTTCACAAGATCAGTTTATGGCAGATGAAAGACAATTTTAGACTGAGCAAAGACAAACAACTACAAAGCATTAGCAAGCTATTCAGAGACTAGAAGTACAAGTGGGACAATTGGCTAAGGAGCTATGTGGAAGAAAGCAGGGTGAACTTCCAACCCAAACAATACCTAATCTAGGAGGACATCAGAAACTGAAGGCCGTTACAACTCTAAAAAATGATAAGATCATAGGAGCTAATGAGCCTGCACAAGCATCTTCAGATAAAGCATCCACATCCAAGGTAAGTGAAATGGAGAAGGTGAATGCACCACCTTTCCCTTAAAGGTTAGTAAAGCCAAAGAAAGAAAGTAAATTACTTGATATTTTTGAAACTTTGAGAAAAGTAGAGATTAACTTTCCTTTATTAGATGCAATTCAACAAATTCCTGCATATGCTAAATTTTTGAAGGATTGTTGCACTCATAAAAGAAAGTTTCAAGAACATGAAACAGTGGCTTTAACTGAAGAGGTAAGCATGGTATTGTTAAGGAAACTACCACCAAAGCTAAAAGATCCAGGTAGTTTTACCATTCCTTGCAGGATAGGTGACCAGCTTTTTGAGTGTACACTACCGGATCTAGGGGCGAGCGTCAATTTGCTACCATACAGTGTATTCAAAACACTGGGTTTAGGGGAGCTTCAACCAACTTCCATCACATTGCAATTGGCAGACAGAAGCATCAAAAGACTAAGAGGTATTCTTGAGGATGTCTTGGTAAAGGTAGGTGAATTTATTATACCTGCTGATTTTATTGTATTAGATATGGAAGAATCTCCTATGCCATTACCTTTGCCCATCATCTTAGAAAGATCCATTATGAGAACTACTGATATAAAAATTTGTGTGAAAAAGGCTATTGTAAGCATTAAGGTAAAAGGTGAGAAGATAGAATTCAAAATATTTGGTGCATTAAAATTACCTCAAGATGATATGGATTGTTTTCATGTATGTATAATGCAAGGTGTTGTTGAGCAAGCTTTTCAGGTCCATCACATTGATCCATTGGAGACCACCCTCACCTATAGTTTCATAAGATCAGATATTGAGCCAGAATCAGAAGATGTTACTGATGATATCATTGAAGTTGTGCACCTCCTTGAGGCCTCTCTAAAGCAACCAAGTAAGTACACCCCTCTATTTGAGACTCTTGTGCCTACTAATACTACTCTTCTCCCTTCTATTGTCCAGGCACCAAATTTGGAATTGAAGCAGTTGCCAGAGCATCTAACTTATGCTTATCTGGGAGAGAATAAGACACTACATGTGATAGTTGCTGCCAATCTAAGTTGTGGGGAAGAATAGAAGCTGTTGAGAGTTCTTAGGGAACACAAAACTGCTGTCGGATGGACCATTGCTGACATCAAGGTGATAAGTCCAGCCAAGTGCATGCATCATATCTACCTTAAAGATGAATCAAAGCCTACCCGGGATGCACAAAGAAGACTTAACCCACACATGAAGGTGGTAGTCAAGGTGGAGGTATTGAAACTGCTAGATGTTGGCATTATCTACCCCATCTCAGACAGTAAATGAGTAAGTCCGGTTCAAGTCATTCCAAAGAAGAGTGGGATCACAGTGGTGAAAAATGAAGATGAGGAGCTAATACCTACAAGAATAACCACTGGTTGGAGGGTATACATCGACTACAGAAGGCTCAACAAGGTGACAAGAAAATATCATTTTCCCCTATCGTTCATTGATCAGATGCTAGAAAGATTGGCTGGCCATAACTACTATTGCTTCTTGGATGGGTACAGTGGTTACAATCAGATTGTAATAGCACTAGAGGACCAAGAACAAGACCACTTTCACATGTTCTTTCGGCACATTTGTTTACAGAAGGATGTCATTTAGATTATGCAATGCACCAGCCACCTTTCAAAGATGCATGATAAGCATTTTTTTCGACATGGTGAAAAAATTCATTGATGTATTTATAGATGATTTTAGTGTTTTTGGTTTTAATTTTGATGATTGCCTCAATCATTTCAAGAGTGTCCTAACGAGATGTGAAGAATGCAACTTAGTGCTAAACTGGGAAAAGTGTCACTTTATGGTCCAACAAGGCATTGTGTTGGGTCATTCCATTTCCAACAAAGGTATTGAGGTGGACAAGGCCAAGATTGACATTATCTCAAAGCTTCCCCGTCCTCTAACAGCCAAAGGTGTCAGAAGTTTTCTTGGACATGCTGGATTCTACAGAAGATTTATCAAGGACTTTTCCAAGACTTTTAGACCCCTCTGCGCACTGCTAGCCAAAGATACCAAGTTTGATTGGACTGATGAATGTATGGAAGCTTTCAACGCATTGAAGAAATTGGTTACCTCTACACCAATAATGATGGCACCTGATTGGAGTCTTCCATTTGAGCTGATGTGTGATGCCAATGACTTCGCCTTGGGAGCTGTCTTGGGCCAGAGAATCAATAAGGTACCTCATGCTATTTATTATGCTTCTAGAACTTTGAATGATGCTCAGCTAAATTATTCTACTACTGAAAAAGAATTGTTAGCTGTTATTTTTGCTTTGGAGAAGTTCAGATCATACTTGATTGGCTCTAAGGTTATTGTATTCACTGACCATGCTGCTTTGAGATATTTGTTTGCTAAGAAAGATGCAAATCCTAGGTTGATCAGATGATACTCTTACTGCAAGAGTTTGACTTAGAGATTAGAGAAAAAGAAGGGCAGTGAGAATGTAGTTGCAGATCACCTATCCAGGCTATCTCATGAAGAAGACAAAGATGAGCTTCCTTTGAATGAAAGTTTCCCTGATGAACAGTTGTTTGCAATTGAGGTTCAACTTCCATGGTATGCAGATATTGTTAATTATATAACTGCCAAGATTTTTCCTCTAGGTATGTTTAGTCAAGAAAGGAAGCGGTTGATGTCTATATCTCAACATTACCATTGGGATGACCCCTATCTGTTCAAATTCTACCTTGATCAAATCATTAGAAGATGTGTCTCAGAGGAGGAGCATTTGAGCATATTGCAGAATTTCTATCAGTTTGCTTATGGAGGACACTTTGGGGCCAATAGAATAGCTCTTAAGGTATCACAATCAGGTTTTTATTAGCCTAATTTGTTTAAAGATGCCTTTTCATTTTGCAGCTCGTGTGATAGATGCCAGAGGACAGGTAACATCTAATCCAGAAATCAGATGCCATTGCAAAATATTCATGTGGTAGAGCTATTTGATGTATGGGGTATTGACTTCATGGGTCCTTTTCCTAACTCATATGGCTATTTGTATATTCTTGTGGGTGTGGATTATGTGTCTAAATGGGTCGAGGCTGTCCCCTCAAAGATTAATGATCACAAAGTGGTTGTAAAGTATTTGGAGGATAAATTTTTACTAGGTTTGGGACTCCAAGAGCACTAATCAGTGATGGTGGAAGCCACTTCCATAACCAATCTTTTGCTTCCTTGATCAAGAAATATAAGATCACCCATAAAGTTGGCACTCCGTATCATCCTCAAACCAGTGGCCAAGTGGAGATAAGAAACCAAGAAATCAAAGGCATCTTGGAGAGGACCGTGAATCCTAATAGGAAGGATTGGTCTCTGGGCCTGAATGATGCACTATGGGCATATAGAACAGTATATAAGACCCCAATTGGTATATCTCCATATCGATTAGTCTTTGGAAAAGCATGTCATCTACCAGTGGAGTTAGAGCATCGAGCATATTGGGCCATCAAGAAGTTCAACTTTGATATGAAACAAGTGGGTGATAAGTGAAAGTTGCACTTGAATGAGCTGGAAGAATTGAGGCATGATGCATATGAGAACGCCAAGCTCTACAAGGAAAGAACCAAAGCATATCATGATAAACAGCTGGTTAGGAAAGAGTTTCATATGGGACAGAAGGTGTTGATCTACAATTCCCGATTAAGACTGTTCCTAGGTAAACTCAAGTCCCGATGGTTTGGTCCTTATGTTGTCACCAAGGTATTCCCTCATGGTGCTTTGGAGGTTCATGGTTCTAACAGTAATCAGGTATTCACGGTGAATGGACATAGAGTAAAGCCATAGTTTGAAAGTAAATTGCTACCAAGAGATGAAGATTTGGCACTCCAGTCTATCCAATATGCAGCAGCACCAAGAGCACTTGAGCCACGTTTGGTGGACTTCAAGTGCACCTTTCCAAAAGAGTAGCACTGAAGCTACTGTAGAGAGCATTTGAGTAGTCCAGGCTTTGATAAATGTGTACCTCAAGCGACTCTGTTGAGGTCAGTGGTACTGAGGCCACTGAGTACGGTACACTTTTCTTCTTTGATTTTTGTTGTTTTTCAGTATTTTTATTTTTTCTTACTTTTCCTTAGTTAATTTTTTTCTTACATTTGTGCTATACATTCTGCTATAGCAATCGATCGCACTGTGAACTGCGATTGATTGCACTATTGATTTACAGGGGGTTGAAAAACTTTTGAAGGTTGTTACCCACCACTTGGGTTAAGGGTTGCCCACCACCTATTCGACCAAAGTCCTAACTGACCTTCCCAGAAGAGCAATTGAGTGTAAGAGCATTGCGATCGAGCCCAATAGCACAGTGCGATCAAGCGCACCTTACTACGAACGAGCGCACCATACCACTATTCGACAGAATTCCTGCCCATTGCTTCTAAGATGCCTAGGACCATTGCTTCCTCGTCTCAATCTTTTGGATCCTGAGTCCACTCCTCCTGACCCACTTTCGAGCAGCGGGAGATCCTTTTTTAGATAATTTTTGACATCGACGGTGAATTCAAGAATTTTGATGCAACTCAATGGGCTATTCAAGAGTTCAAACGCCGTGGGTTGAAAAAGCTATTCAAACCTATCACCTTCACCACCTATACGAGGTTTATTATGTAGTTCTATGAGAACCTATCCTTTGACGGCAGTAGGCCGAGTGTCTTGTCGTCATCCGTGCAAGGAAAGTACGTTGATGTGACTTCGTCCGATATTGCTGCTGCACTCAAATGCAATGATGAATATCCCCTTGAGGGCGCAAAGTTGGAAGAGCAGCCATAGTCTTTCTACATTTCTGATATCATTGAAGATATGTGTGTGGGGCAATACTCAGGTAGGCACAATAATGCTGGCAACCGGTCCAAGTTGCCTCCACAACATTGGCTTGTGGACTCTATTCTGCAACGCAATGTATACCCATTGGGGCATAAGACTCAAGCACTCTATGCCCTTCACAAAGGCCATTGGTACTCTATCCCTTCGATCATCTGGAGCCAAATTCATAAGTTTTGGGACTATGTACACGCCCACTAAGTCACTTCTGCCAATGCATGGGGTTACCGTTGCCGTTTCTACTCACTTATATCTTCAAGAAAAAAGGAATCAAGGGCATCTCTACAGATGGATCAGTCAAATAGCACCCATATTTTGGCAGAAACCAGTGGACTCAAAGCCAGTCACACATTCCAAGAGGACCTCGGGTGCCAGCACCTACTGCTGATAGGGTAAAGGAAGACCCTAGGGAAGCCGAGGAACCTGCAGCTCCACAGACTTGGGAGGAAGAACCTGTTGACATGGGACATACAAAGTATCAGTTCCTCTATGATGAGATGTCCTTTTTTCGGCATGAGCTAGCTGACATTAGACGGGAGGATCAGGAGGATACATGCCTAGTTCATTAGCGCATAGACAGGTTGGAAACATGCTTTGAGAGGCCATTTTAGACCGATTGCCACCAGCTTTGGGGGCATCGTCTTCGGCACCACATGGGGGACAGCAGTGAGTGGTTGCACCGTCTGGCTGAAGATGTAAAACTTAGTGCTCATGGGAGGCACCCCATAGCATATCCTTTATGTTTTTTATTGTTTTTCATATTTCTTGTTATTATTTTTAGTTCTTTTTGTTTTCTAGTATTACTTTAGTATTTATTTTCAGGGACAACGCGTACTTCAGTTCAAGTTTGGGAGTGTGCTATGAGCCATGCCAATCCAGCCAAATCTCCATCTCCCAAGTTAGCTCTTTCCATGTTTATTACACATTGAGGACAATGTGTAATTTAAGTTTGGGGGTATAGGAGACATATTTACGCACACTTTGTCCCAGTATTGTTCTTGTTTTTCATTTTAAAATAAACTATAAAATAAAATAAATGCATGTTCATGTTCGTCTTGAAATTTTGGTTGATCTGAAAAATTGTGATTTGATTTCATTGGTGAGCTTAAAATTTTGAACACATGATCTGATGGTAGAGTTTTAAAAATTAGTTACTTACTTTAGGCGTTTGAGAATTCACATGTTTGATCTAATCTAACACGAGCACATTAGCACATAATTTTGTGGGGTATGACATGTGAATTTAATGTGTATGTTTTTATGGCTTAGATGGAATAGGATGACTTGTTGTATGGACACTTTGGCATAATATATACATATAAAAAATGAAAATGATAATCATTGATAAACTTTCCACTGAGTAACTGGACCTCTTGCCTCAGTAAGCAGTGAGTGTTCACGTCAAAAGGTGGGAATTTTGATTGGTTTCATTAAGACCAGTTTAGTTTCATAGCCTTTTTTACTCGAGTTAGTAAGTCCTTAGAGTCTTAATACCTAATTCCTTAAAACCATATAGTTTGGGAGTTATTGACCCAACACTCCCTACATGGGCAATTAGAAAGCTTAAGGGAACTAAACCTGGCAGAGCTTGATAATAAAAGAAAGAAGAAAATAAAATTATGCCGTTGTTGTGCATTCTGATGGGAAATTCAGTGAATCTTGAGATATGGAGGCATTGCACATTGGAATTATTTGGAAGCTTCATATTTATGTGCTAGTTCACTTTTCACTGATTCGAGCTTGTGATGCCTTAGCCAGGCTTTTTCTAAGTACTTAGATTTTAAAATTCCTATTCATTGCGAAGATGGGTTTATCTTTTTAAGCTTGCTCATGAATGAATATCATGGTTTAGTGTGATACTTAAATTTTCGGATACCATGAAGGATGGATTTATCTTTGTTTTCTTTGTTTTTCATTTAGTTTTTTAGTTTCGTACTACTAAGGGACCGGCAATATGTAAGTTTGGGGGTGTGATAAGTGCTTAAATATTCATATTTAAGCCCCTTAATTTATATTTGTCAAGATCTTAGTTTGTGTTATTTCATCTTATTTTATTTCCTTTCTGTGTTTTCTGTGCTTTTCTAGGTTTTTTGGAGCATTATGGAATTATCTGGCTTAAAGAGCAAAATTGGGAAAAGTTGGAATCTGCTGTTGCGATCGAGCACAGGAGACTTGCGATCGAATGCAACAGCACTCAAGCGCCCAAGCCAAGGATCGAGCACACTTGCACTCGCACACCCAAGAAGAAGGATCGATCGCAAGACGATCAAGCGCACCATGCTGCGATCGAGGGCGTTCGCACAGTATGGCGACTGGTCCTATTTTGGAAATAAACTTATGGTTTTGTTTTATGAGTTTTAGGGTTTTTAGATGTCTCTAAGGTTACTTAAACTCTATAAATAAGCCTGAAAACACAGAGAGAATGAGGAGAGATTTTGGAGAAGAATTGACGACTCTTCAAGGAAGCTCTTCCAGGTTTATTCTTTTCTTTCTATTTTACTTTATGAAGATGTTTAACATCAAACTCATGTGTAACTAAACTTTTAGTAGGGCTTGATTGAAACCCTGATTATGTTTCTCAATAATTCAATATTGTTGCCTTTATGATAGCAGTATTATGATGCTTAACTTGATTAATTCCTATTTTCTTGAACTCCTCATATGTGTTTGCCTGATCAACATATGTATGTGGTATGAGCTAGTTAATTAAATCAATTTGGATGGCCGAGTCCTAGGTTCATAATAGTAATAAAAGAAATCCACGCCGGGTTCTTGGGTTAATCAACATGAGAAACTAGGGATATATACCATGCCCTAGGCCTCGTGTGTTTGTCGATTTTCATAGATATTATGCTTTCTTAAAGAACAACTTAGTATACACCATATTAAATCCTTTAAGAAAGAAAAGAGTTAGAGTATACACCATGCCTAACTCGTTGCTTAGGGAAATCAATAGCTTAAGGAGTATATACCATGCCCTTAGGTTGACAACATTAGGTATTCATAACATGATTAAAGCATTGGCATATTGTTTTATTGTGAAAGCATGATTAGTGGTGGATATCAAGTCCCTACACTTTTATCGTTATCGAATCAAACTCATTTATTATTTCTCTAATTTTATATTACGAAATTAATTTTAAATTAAAATTTATCAATCCCTATGGGAATGATCTCGCACTTGCACACTATATTACTATGTTGACCTTGTGCACTTGCAAGTAAAATGTTCAATTATTTGCTTATTAATTTAGGTAGATTTTTGCACAACAATTACTGATGCAGGATAGTTCTGAGTGGGATCGCTAAGGGAGGCTAACCTGTAACAAAAAGTGGAGGTGAGAGCTCTACAATTCTTGGTATTAATATTACACCTTTTAGATTCATTCATTTGATTTCTTTATTCGGTTATCAGATTGTATATTTGCAGATGTAGTGTAAATTTCTTCAGTATATATTGTTTATCTTCTTATTGTTTCGGCCTCATTTCCTGTGGATCTATGAGAATGTTAACATTTACATATTTTACAAAGGGAAAATAGTGTTTCTTAATAAACTTATGTTGATTTGGTAGTTTGATTTATGATTTTACTTATTTCTTGGTCTAGTTTAAATAGAAATGGTAGTAGATTAAATAGGTTTTGAAAAGTATTGTTAAAGTGTGGTAGTTTGATATTATGTTTGCTACATTTGAGCTATTTAGATGAAATGGAACGTGTTGTAAGTTTGTATGATCATTCAGTATCCTCTTTTAGAATTCAATTTTTTTCATTCTTACTTTATGATGTTGAATTTTTGTTTAGAATCAATCATATACATAATGCTCATCGAAAATAGTGTGATGGTTGGACTGAAAATTTTGTCATAAAGGCAAGTAACTGATTTCTAACTCAACTAACTCTACATCTGAAAAAGACTACTGCAAAAAACATACTCTTGCTGCTAGAACTGGAAACATGTGGGTCAAGAGTTGCTGCAAACAGTCTCTGTAACTTCTGAGTTACTTAAGTAAGCTTTTTCTCGAGTTAGTCTCAAGTCTAGTTCAAGTAACTCAACCTTTAAAATATCGAGTCACTAAATATAGTTCGGTTGCTTGAGGTTGGTTCATTTCTAAGGAGCCAAATAGTAGACTGCTGGAGTATGAAAAACGAGTAGTTTGGTCTTATGGACATTCTATTTGCCCCTAGGAAACACATAGGACTATCTGCATGACTGCCTTGTTTTAGGTTGAATTAGCCACCTAGCATCTGTATAAATTCAGTGCAAAAGTTTTACATATTTTGTATTCGATTACATCTTGTAGAGCCATTGAACGATTTGTGTTTCATATGGAAAATAGGTGTGTATTCTTGCCCAACCACGACGTGATATTTGCTTAGAATTTTTGCAATTTTTCTTTTAGTCATTTTAACTGTAGCCTGTAGTGTTCCCTCCAGGTAGCATTGTTCATAATAACAGATCACTGTTTGCAAATACTGCAGATAACAAATTAGAAAGCATACATTTCTTGCATGTCTAAGCATGCCCATGGTGGCATAATTATGGTTTTGGATACAATCACTAATAATTAAGTTGCTGCTAGTTTTCTTGTTGGCATAGCACTGCTGTTGGTACTCTTTTATTAGGCTTTTGCAGTGCATGTAAGTAGTACTAAGTAAAAGTGAGATGTATAAGAAATAGGACATTCCACTGTTTTAGGTTATTTCAAAAATTAATACCTTAATCTCTCTTGATATTTCTCTTGCTAGGTTATTTTTATCTAGATTGGTTCAGTGCGCTTCTGTTAGGGTCACTGTTCAGGTTCATAATTTAGAGCTTTGCTAGTTTGAGCTTACGTTTAAGGGCACTAGATTGAGTACTTATTAGGATCCTCTGTAACACCTATTAAGCTATTACTCTTAACAATCTTATTTTCCCGCAATATTCTTGATGGGGTACAATAGGGTATTAGGGCAAGTTTGTAATTTTACACTATGGAGGCAAATTTATAATATGGGAAAAATTTATATTGCTGTTGCACAGCAGCACCTATGAGGGGGCTGTTGCACAGCAGCACCTGTGAGGGGCTACCGCACAGCAGCACCTGTGAGGGGGCTGCAGAATAGCAGCACCTATGAGGGGGCTACTGCACAGCAGCACCTGTGAGGCGACTGCCGCACAGCAACACCTGTGATGGGGCTGCTGCACAGCACCACCTATGATTATCAATTTGTTGTTATCAATTTCAGTTCATCCACTTAGCAATCAAGTCTAAGTTTGTGATTATACCTTCTTTTGCCTAAAATAGTTCATTTCTGACTTTCTTAATATTGTTTTAGGAAAGTCTATTGGCATTATACTAAAATGGATAAAGTTGGATAGATAAACCGAGGTCGAATAAAGTTTATTTGGATGGTGTTGCAAACTTCATTATATTTGTATGTCAGAAAGCTTGTGGTCATGGTAGTATTATTTGTCCATGTAGGAGATGTGGTAATTGTTCTTCATTCGAACCAGAAGTTGTTCAAGAGCATCTATTGTATAATGGGTTTAGTCCAAGTTACATCAAGTGGGTTTTTCATGGGGAGAAAGTCTCTCGTATAGACCACACTCACACTAGTTTAGAACCCACTAGTGTTCCCGTTGGCTTCATTGGACGAGATAACGTGTTGGGTTTGCTCCAAGGTACCTTTGAGGTTACTTGTGAAAACCAAAACAATGAATCATTAAGTGGAGGAATCAAAGTGGGATCTTTAAATGAGCATGGTGAAGAACAACAGGCCCATGGTGTGTTTGAGTTCAATAATTGTGGTGAGCCTTTTGTTGGGAATTTTTCAAAGAATTAAATAGTTGAAGAGTTCAGCATCAGTTCTAGTTGTACACCACAGCCCAGCCTTGGGCGCCACGGCCACCAGTATGTCTGGGAGTTCAACTCAAGGTGTCCGCGCTGCGGCTCAAGGTGTCCATACCGCGGCCTCCAGCAAGGCATCAAGTTATGAGCCTCAGCACTCCCTGTTCCAAGCCTCAACACTAAGGCACACCTAATGCCAATTTTCAGCACTCTTCTCCTGGTGCGTGGGGCTTGATTAAAACGTACAGGATCACTTAGACTTGTTGGAGGGCTATGATTGATTGGTTCTTAAGATCTAAGGGTTGAGATTGACTTCAAGATTGGTTCAAGAAGTTGGTGCACTATATAAAAGGTCATCTAGCTTCAATCACAAAGGTGAGAAAGATAACATCATCATACAAGAGAATTCAAGAGCAAGTGTGAGAGTGCAAAGTCACAAACACACAAGAGAGGCACTAGAATAGATCTCATTCAAGAGTGGCTGGGATTGAGAGAGAGAGAGCATACAAGAAGAGGGGTTCAAGGGCTTTGTAATTGGAATTTTCTTGGGGAAAATTCCAAGGAAACACTTAGTTCTTATCTCTTTCTTTTCTCTTCTTTCATGTATCAAGAACAAGAGGGTTCTTGAGGAGGTGTTGTTGTATTTGTAAGAACTCAATGATTTAGTGCAGAGAGATCGGAGAGCTCACGGGGACGTTGGCATTTGCCAAACCTCGATAACGATTGCTTGTGTTCTTTCTTTGCTTGATTGTTGTATCTGTTCATTACAAGTCATTCTAGACTTGGGTGTTTGGAAGATCACCACTTGGGCATCTTGAAGGTGATTTCCAACAGTGTTATCAGAGCTTGTACAGCTGGGTATCAGAGCAAGACGATAAGAATCAAAGGTCAACTTCTTGGGTTATTCAAGAACGGTACTGGGATCTAGATCTGATCGGGTTCCTGAGGGTGATTCAAGAACGGTGCTGGGATCATGATTTGATCGAGTTCTTGAGATTTAGAAGTTGGAAAGCAATTGTGGGTGTTGCATAAATCTGGGATTTTCTCGGCAATATGGGTTCAAACTTCATTGTTGAGAAGTTTGATGGAAAGGGAGACTTTGCCCTTTGGAAGCGGAAATTCAAAGTGGTTCTTATGCAACAAAAGGTGGACTTGGCTATTGGAGAAGATGACGTTTTTCCAGCAATTATCACGGAGGTCCAGCGGATTGAGATGAAGAAGATGGCATATAGCACTATCTTTCTGCACATGTCGGATAGTGTCACAATGGAGTGCAGAGAATCGAAAGATCCAACTGTCATATGGAAGAAACTAGATGAGTTGTTTTTTACGAAAACTTTGCCTAATAAGATTTATCTTCTTAGACGAATCTTTGCTTTTAAAATAGATCCTAATAAAGAGTTGCAAGATAATCTTGATGTGTTTAATAAACTAGTTCAAGATTTGGCTAGTTGTAGTATAACATTCCCGGATGAACAATTGGTTGTCATGTTATTGAATTCTCTTCCTAATTGTTTTGAAAGTTTGATTAATGCTATTGAATATGGAAGAGATACACTAACCAAGAAAATTGTGATAAATGCTATAAGGGCTCATGATTTCAAAGCCAAGATGAGGGAAGCATCAAGTGGAGAAGGGTTGTTCGTTAGCGGAAGGCCAACAACTTGGAATGGCAGTAGCATCCATGGCAACTATCGGGAGAAATCAAAGGGTAAAGGGCAGAGCCATGGGAGATTGCACGCCAAACCAAGATTTGGAGGAAAGACATGCTACTACTGCAATAAGGAGGGTCATTTCAAGAAAGATTGCAAGAAGAAGATGTGGGATGAGAGAGGAGGAAGCCATACCAAGAATGGAGAGGCTTCAGTTACCAAAGGAGAACAGCAAGATGATGTTCTTGTTGTGTGCTCAAATGTGAGCAAGAGGAAAGGCAACGAGAAATGGATCCTGGATTCCGGGTGCACTTATCACATGTGCCCTCATAGGGATTAGTTCAAGAATTTCAAGGAAACTAATGATGGAAAGGTTTTCTTGGGGAATGATACTTCTTGCCAAGTGAGGGGGATAGGAGACATCCAATTGAGGATGTTTGATGGAGTCACAAGGCTGCTACGTAATGTGAGGTATCTTCCAAATTTGAGAAGAAATTTGATCTCATTGGGGCAGTTATATTCCATGGGGTACACATACAAAGCAGAGGGAGAAGAGATCAAGGTAACCAAGGGATCTTTGATAGTGATCAAAGCAGCAATAAAGGATGGTCTCTATGAGATGATCGGAGAGACAGAAATCAAGGATCAAGCAGCAAGCTTGATAGCTGAGATGGATAAGGCGGTTCTTTGGCACAATCACTTGGGACATATGAGCGAAAAGGGCCTGCAAGTTCTTAGCAAGGATTGTCTACTTGGTGGTGACAAGGTAGACAAACTTGATTTATGCGAATGTTGTGTTCTCGGGTCAACTTCAACACCAGATTGCACAAGTCTAAGGGTGTTCTTGACTACATTCATGCAGATCTTTGGGGACCAGTAAGAACACCAACACAGGGAGATAATGTTTACTTTCTGTCTTTAATTGATGATTATTCTAGAAAGGTTTGGGTTTATTTGCTTAAAAATAAATCAGATGCTTTAAATAAATTTGTGGTGTGGAAAAAGTTGCTGGAGATTCAAATGGGCAGGGTAGTTAAGGTGTTAAGAACCGATAATGGCTTAGAATTTTTTAATAAGGATTTTGATCAATTCTGTGAGTTAAATGGGATTCTAAGACATAGAACGGTTGTAAAAACCCCTCAGCAAAATGGAGTTGCTGAGAGGATGAATAGGACCCTTATGGATAAGGTTAGGTGCATGTTAATTGGGTCCGGTTTACCAAAATGTTTTTGGGGGGAAGCTATGTCTACTGCCGCATATTTGGTTAATAGATCACCCTCTAGGGCTTTAGACCTTAAGACTCCTGAGGAGATGTGGAGTGGGAAACCCCTTGAGTTGAACAACCTTAGAACTTTTGGATGTACTGCGTTTGCACATCAAAAGGATGATAAACTTAGCCCAAGGTCCAGAAAATGTGTGTTTCTAGGGTATGGTGATGGGGTTAAGGGGTATAGGTTGTGCTCCTTAGAGCTAAAAAGAACAAAACTCATAATAAGTAGGGATATCATTTTTAATGAATTGTTATTTCCCTATTTCGAGAAAACTAACCCTGTAGGGAATAGTGGGCAAACTAGCCCGGTATTTGTGGAGCATAGCTTCAAGGAAAATTCAGTTCAGGTAGAGAGAGGAAGGTAAGAGGGTTCAGACCAGGTAGAGCCCATTAATGAAGGCCAAGCTCAGGATACTCAAGAGGAGGCTGAACTAGAAGGGGACGATGCAGCAAATCAGAATGATTATCAGCTCACAAGGGACCGGTAAAGGAGGGTGGTCAGACCACCTTTGAGATATAGTTTTGTGGATGCTAATGTAGCAGCTTCTTATTCATAAGGAGGGGTTGAACCAAAAACTTACATGGATGCCATGGAATGTAAGGATTCATCAAAGTGGCAGCTAGCTATGGAGGAAGAAATGGATTCTTTGAGGAATAACAACTCTTGGAAATTGGTGCCTAAACTAGAAAAATAGAGAGTTGTGGATTGTAAATGGATTTACAAGATCACAGAAGGGAACACTCCAGGGGATGAAGTCCGGTATAAGGCTAGGCTAGTGGCGAATGGGTTCACACAAAGAGAAGGCATAGATTTCACTGAAATATTCTCACCCGATTGTGAAATACAAGACGATAAGGATAGTGTTAGCAATGGTGGTCCAATTTAATTGGGAAATCAAGCAAATTGATGTGAAGACAGCGTTCTTACATTGAGAGCTTAATGAGACCAACTACATAAGGCAACCCAAAGGCTATGAGGAGGGAAGGCAGGGAGATTTGGTGTGCCAACTGAAGAAATCTCTCTATGGCCTAAAGCAATCACCTCGGCAATGGAATAAGAGGTTCGATTCCTTTGTAACTAGCTTGGGTTTCATGAGGAACTACAATGATTCGTGCTTGTACTACAAGGGGCACAAGGTGGAGGCAATGGTGATTATCCTCATCTATGTCGATGATATGCTGTTGGTTGGGAATAGCAGGGAGAGGATAGAAAAATTGAAATCTCAACTCAGTTCAGAGTTTGAGATGAAGGATCTTGGCCATGCATAGAAGATCTTTAGGATAAGTATAATATGGGAAAGGGAGAGAAACAGATTAAAAATTTCTCAGACTTCCTACATAGAAAAGATGATATCTAAGTTTTCTATGGAAGATAGCAAACCAGTGAAGGTTCCCCTTGCTAGTCATTTCAAGTTCTATGGCGATCAATGTCCGAGGTCAGATGAAGAGAAGAAGGAAATAGAAAAGGTCCCTTACTCTAGTGCGGTTGGATCTATAATGTTCACCATTTTAAGCACTAGACCCGACATTGCTCATGCAATAAGTGTTCTCAGCAGGTTTAAGAGTAATCTCGAAAAGGAGCATTGGCTTGGGATGAAGTGGTTGCTGAGGTACTTGAAGGGAAGCCCAGATGTGGGGCTGGTTTATGAGAAGAGGGGTAAGTCCATCTGTCTTGAGGGTTATGCTGATTCGGACTATAGAGCAGACCAGGATAAAAGAATATCGATTACCTCCTACTTCTTCAACTTAAATGGATGTTGTATAAGTTGGAAGGCTTAGTTGCAGCCGGTAGTAGCACTCTCAACAACCGAGGCTTAGTACATAGTGGCAACGGAAGCCATTAAGGAGGCTATGTGGTGCAAAGTGTTGTTGGAAGAGTTGAAGGTCCTGAAAGAGCAGGTGGTGGTGTATTCGGATAGCCAAAGTGTGTTGCATTTATCCAAGAATTCGGTGTTTCATGAGAGGATAAAGTATATGGATGTTCGGTATCATTTCATTCGGGAAAATGTTACGAAATGATGCATTCATGTGGACAAGGTGGCCACGGAAGAAAATCCTGCAGATTTAGGTACCTCAAGTTGAGTTTGAATCCTGAGTTCTTTGCACAATGGTTTCGGGTTTAATTGCTTTGACAAAGGTAGAGATTTGTTAGGAATTTGTCAAAAATTAAAAAGTTGAAGAGTTCAGCATCAGGTCTGGTTGTGCGCCGCGGCCAAGCCTTGGGCGCCGTGGCCTCCAGCATGTCCGGGAGTTTAGCTCAAGGTGTCCGCGCCACAGCCTCCAGCAAGGCACCAAGTTCTGAGCCTCAGCACGAAGGCACACCTGATGCCAATTTTCAACACTCTTCTCCTGGTGTGTGGGGCTTGATTAAAATGCAAAGGATCACTTAGACTTGTTGGAGGGCTATGATTGATTGGTCCTCAAGATCTAAGGGTTGAGATTGACTTCAAGATTGGTTCAAGAAGTTGGTGCACTATATAAAGGGTCGTCTAGCTTCAATCACAAAGGTGAGAAAGATAACATCATCATACAAGAGAATTCAAGTGCAAGTGTGAGAGTGAAAAGACACAAAACACAAAAGAGGCACTAGAATAGATCTCATTCAAGAGTGGCTGGGATTGAGAAAGAGAGAGAGCATACAAGAAGAGGGGTTCAAGAGCTTTGTAATTGGAATTTTCTTGGGGAAAATTCTAGGGAAACACTTAGTTCTTATCTTTTTCTTTTATCTTCTTTCATGTATCAAGAACAAGAGGGTTCTTGAGGAGGTGTTGTTGTATTTGTAAGAACTCATTGATTTAGTGCAGAGAGCTCGGAGTAGCTTACAGGGACATAGGCATTTGCCGAAACTTGATAACAATTGCTTATGCTCCTTCTTTGCTTGATTGTTGTATCTGTTCATTACAAGTCATTCTAGACTTGGGTGTTTAGAAGATCACCACTTGGGCATCTTGAAGGTGATTTCCAACACCTTTACACGTCGAACATCCAGTTCATTCTGCTATTAATGAGACGACTTAGTATCACAATTTGATGAAAGATTATGATAATGAACTTTATCTAGGTTGTCAGAATTTCACAAAGTTAACTTTTATGTTATACCTACTACACATTAAATGTTTGAATGGGTGGTCTAGTAAATCTCTTACTTTGTTGCTTGAGTTTATCAACATGGCATTTTCGATATATGCTCCAATACCAACAAATTATTATGAAGCCATGAAGATTATCAAAGGATTGGGTTTGAAATAAAGAGAATGGAATTCTGCAAATTTGATTTTGTTGAGAAGTTTAATAGATTGTTCATATTGTGCTCATCAGTTGATAATTGCAGAATATCACATGCTAAATTTGTCTATTTTGCTTTCAGAGCTAACTAGTTGAATGCACACACTATGCACATGCTTTTTAACTTGTTATATTTTATTTTTTCTTTTTCCATCTGTTCTGCACTAGCACATGCACCTGCACAGGGGCTCACCTGATAGAAATCAGACTGCTCTTCTCCCTATTATGTTCTGTTCTTTGGTTTTTGAAAATTTTCCATTTTAGTCATTGCTTGCATTTCAGTTAAAGGATTATTGATGCCCTCTTTTTTCATCGCTTTGCAGTGGCACAACTCACAACTAAGATTAAGCATATGTGTTCTGTTGTACACAAAAAGGTGAGACTTATAGCACGATCCTTTTTATTGTTATTGTTACTGTTGTATATTTGCTTTTGTCAATGACTTGTTTGCTTAAGGCCAGTGTTTGATGGACCTGTGAGATATAAGCAAGTTTATGTTTTTATGTATATTGATTGCAACATGTTTAGGTCAAAATATATTCCTCCCTCAGTCAGAGCTACTATGTCAAACCAATCTCCAGCTGGGTCTTCACAACAGCAAGAAGATATTGAACATGAGCATGAGTATAACCTTGAAGATGATCGTGACTCTCAAAGTGATTCTAAGACCGAACCAAAAACAATGGAAAGTCAAAACAATGATAATGAACAATACAAGATAATTGGTAATTTTTGTATTATAAGACGTTCTCTTTATAACTAGTTTGATATCACATTGTTATCCTAATTATAAAATTTTTGTTTTCAATGTATAGATTCTGAAGAGATGGTGAGAAAGCAAACATGTGTAATGCAAACATCACAAGTGTGGTCCTTGGAATGTGGGGAGAAAATTGTTGTCCACTTCAATGCACATAATCAACCTGTGAAAAAAGGTGGGCAAATATTAAGTAGCTGGTTGGGCAAAGTTGCAAAGAGAGGGAACCTTTGTCCGCTTGGTTACACGGATTGGAAGAAGGTGCCTTCCAACTACAAAAAGGACCTTGTTTTATTGATTCGGGTAATTAACAACAACTTAATTTGGGTTTCTCTTCCCTTTTTGGGGTGTTGTACATGCATATACTCCCTAACACCAAAAATACTTATTTGTATTATTTCTTTTCTTTGTGGTAGAGGAAGTTTCATTATCTTATGATTGAGGCGATCGACAAAATATTATTGAGGATGATCGGAAAAAAATGGAAAGACTACAGGTATGTGCTTAAAAGGGACCACACGAGGAACAAAACAAAACAACAAGTTTTGAGCAATAATGTTCCAAAAGGAGTAGATCACCAGTGGAAACAACTTGTGAACTACTGGTTTCTGAGCAGAGTGAGATTGTTTTTTCATAAATATGTTCATTAGAATTCTCATTGTTTCTATTTTCTTTTAATGATTTATTAGTCAATTGGTTTATCATTGGTGTAGAAATATTCTACGATAGGGACAACAGCACGTGAAAGACAATAATGTCCTCACATGGCCGATCAAAGAGTTTTACTAGAAAAAAGGGATGAATATGTGAGTTGATTTGCTTTATTCGTCCAATCTCTCATTTGAGACGTAGTGTATTGAGTCATTGTTTGAACTCTTTTCATAAATGGTAGGAGATGAAACATGGAAATGAGCCCGGGCATATAGAGTCTTTTACTGAAACTCATAAACGCAAGGATGAAACTTTTATTGATAAAGCATCAAGACAATTTGTGGTAAGTTCAACAAAACTAGTTCGGCCCCTGCATGCATGTGATTTGCTTTTCTATTTTTGAGGTTAATTTTCTTAATTTTATGTCTATTTTTTAATATCAAATGTAAGATGAGATGAAATTAATTAATTTTATCATTCTCTTAATCTTATGTTCCTCTTAATCTTATGTAAGATGAGAAATTTGTCAGTTAATTGAGGGCTTCAGACCAATGATGGTCTTAATCTCCAAAGCTTTTGTTTAGTACTGTAGGTCTGTGAAAGAGCTTCCCCTACAATTTTATTTTATATTATCTTTTTAAATTTGATTGGAAATGTTGGCTTCCAACTGGGTTGATCTCTATTTTATAATCTCTTGTGGTCTTGAAAATAGTTTATTCTTTTTGTTGAATGTTTAGCTTTTTAAAATAGCATTCAGAACTGAAGTCTGGAAAATCCTGCATCATGTTGCTATTTTAGACCTTTTATATTGCATTTTTTGAATGTTCACATCAATATGTGTAGGGCATTTGACATCATAGTAAATGAATTTAAATATCATACTATTACATTTCAAGAGATTATAATAATGAAAGAACTATTGTTTGTATGGTTTTTATGAAGTCCTTCTCTTTTTCTTTTTTGCATTTGAATTGATATGGCCTTTGGAGGTGGGTGAGGGGCATCAGAGTAGGTTCTTAGCTATGAATGGTTATGTTATATTTGTTCCCCTTTCTTTGTCTCATGTGATGTAGAGGATACAATTGCATGGAAATTTTTCTGGTCTATGATAAGGTAGATAAGTTCAATTTTATTAATGGATGCTTTGAAAAATTTGCTCATTTTTCTATGAACTGCTATTGGGTCATTTGCTTGACAGTTTGATACAGTCTTGTATCAAGTCTTGATGAGTTCAAGACAGACTCTTGGAAGAATTACAGAGAAGGGGAAAGAAGAAACTGAGAAAGAGAGAAAATAGAAACTGAATTTCTTATTACTTGCCTTCTTCATTAGCTACTACACCTATTTATAGTGTGAGATCAACCAAGAATTGGTTAACTACAACTTGAAATAGAAAACAGATTACAACACTCCTTTATTCAAAACAGTTATAACGACTAATTGTCCTTCAGTTCTCTAATGTCCATCTTTGTATCTTGCTCTCTTCCTTGTTAAGTTGTGAATTGACTACATTGTTTGGATTGTATTTTTGTTTTTCTTTTACAGGAGGTTTTATTGAAAAATAGGAGAAATTCGGCCCCTTTTTCTATAATCTGATAAGCAACTTTTGTTTTATATAACTTTTGCTGCAAATAGCTACTCAATCTTCGGGGGAGTTTAATCTTTGTTGTTTCGTAATAGTAGGTGACTGCTGAAGCTCATGTGGCCGAACTTGACGCTGCTTCAAGATCTTCTGATGCTAGCAATAATTTACAAATACAAAACGAAGTCTTCACCGAGCTTATGGGTGAAGAGAGTTCTGGACGTGTACAAGGTCAAGGGTTTGGAGTTACACCCTTAGCTGTGTATGGATTTTCAGCTTAAATTAGGAATAATATGGGATACAATGTGGCTTATGCTGAAGAGATATAATTTGAAAGCACAAATAGAAGAACTCAATCAAAAGCATGAGCATCATATTTAAGAAATAACAACGAAGCACGATGATCAAATGAATAGTATGTAGTCCCAAATGGATGAGCTCAAGTCTTTACTACAACGCTTGGTTAATGGAGGATCTCATATTTGATTTCAAGTGTAATGGTAAAATAATTTTTCAGACTTCATTCAATTACTTGGTTGTGTATGAATTTATATGTTAAATATGAATGTTTTTTTGTGTAAATGAAATGACTTTTGTATTGGTATTTGAATTTTTATGGATTTGATGGTACATATATTGACGAACATGGGTCTACGTGTTGATATTAAACCAAAAATAATGTAAAAACGCAAGCCAGGTGTATTTTGGCGCTTAAAGTGTCACAAAAATTGCCAATATTTGGTGTTTGTAGTGAATTTGTAATGCCACTAATTTACGGCGCTTGGAAGAGCCATTACTTTGTGGCACTTAAAAGTGCCGCAATATACATAATTTTGCGGCGTTTCTAAACGCTATAATATACTGGCGCTTAGAAGCGCCAAAGAAAATGCATATTTTTAAGCGCCGGTACTGGCACTGCAACACCACACATACTAGCGGTTTATCTGTCGATATTGCATATTGCGGCACTTTAAAGCGCCGAAATATGCTAAAAAAAGTAACCAGCGTCTGCTATTTATCTTGTAGTGCCCATAAGGGGAACTCGAGCGTAAATGTTACACTTGCATCTATCCCCAAAATAAAATAAACTGTGCTATTTCACATTCCCTATAAAGTTTTTTCTTTTTTAGCATATAACGTATCTTGATAATCAAGGAATCCATACTGATTGAAGACATAGTTTACATCACTCCTCAGGTATACTTTCATGATGTTGTTCGGTCAGGATGTATCTTCAAATGTTATATCCATTACAGTAAAGCCAGCACCACTTATCCCTGATAAAGAAAAAAGTAACCATCTCTGAATTAAAAATTGGCCTAAGAAGTCATATATGAATAGAGTTTCATACATACTATATTTAATAACCTAGAAGAACAAAGTCAGCGTACTAGCATACCTACATAGTTGTACCACAGGTTTTAATGCTTTTTCGTAGCTTCTTTTTCCTTTGCTCTTATTTCTAAAGATGATTGTTCTTCGCATTCCATCTCCCATAAATGTTAGGTTAAACTTGTCATTTCTGATAATAACATTTTACCTATAATTTCCTTCTTTAATCTTGATATAATATTATCGTGGATTGTGGTTGGAGCAGCCAGGACATCATCGACAATTCATGTATAGTGTGGATCCATATTGTGCCACAACCAAATCAATTTGGAGTGTGGGTTTGGTCTTGAACAGTCATCCATAGAGTCAACTAGACAGTAAGACACTTCATAATTACATAACTTCTTTTGGGAATCATAATCTCAATTTCTAAAGCAATGATCATCCTTTTTTTATCAGTAAAAGCGATGATCAATTTTTATTCTTGCTTATAGAAGTTATCCTCAAGATGTAATGCATATCTAAATTACTTTGATTAGGATTTAGCAAGATATTCTTCACTCATATATATATATATATATATATATATATATATATATATATATATAGGCCTTGCTTGAGCAGTACGAGAACAAAGTGTGCACATATTGTGCATAATTTTTATAATTATATATTAAAACAAGGATTAAATATTATAATCAAAATTTATATTCATAACATTTTAAATAATAGTTTGAGCAACACGTGCACTAAAAGTGTTACAAGTGTGGGACTACATAGGTGCGGGAAGGGCATTATACGATGGGTCAAGTTGATGCGGATAAATATGGACGGATTCTAAAGGAGTCATGAAATGTTGAAACTTTACCCGACCTATATATGACGAGTATGTTCGCGAGTAACCTATTTTTTTTCTATTAGAAGTTTTTGGTGACATTCAAATCTACTATCATTTATACAAAATAAAAAGTCCAAAAAACTAAATAAAAAAATTAAAATGATTTTTTACTTTAGAAATATTTGATGGCATTCAAAGCCTTTGGATTCATAGTTGTTTCAGTACTCCAATAAAAATCAAGTACATGAACCCTAGGGATTGAAATTGTCTTATACTTGACATTATGGGTGAGCAACAAAACCTATCGACAAACCAATCTAAATTGGTTTAATGAGTTGGATTGAATTGAGTTTTTGAGTTTATGTTGAAAAAATAATGAAATCAACACTTAAAGTTGGATCATAGATTTAAATTTTTGTTACCCAACCCAAATCAGTAACCCATTGAATATATATTTTATTATTTTGATATTGGGTCATTATCTAATTCAAGTGTTTTTAAGCATGCCAATTGAGTACCGTTAACTCTTATTGGCCACTTATATCATAATTAGCTCTTATCTAAAACATTAAGTATTAAGATAATTACTCAACTTAACTAATTTTATAATTTTCTTTTTATAGCTTTGCTAATACCAATTACCCCGAGTGGGTACTTGTCACAAATAGAAAAGTATTAAGGGCAAATGTTCTACCGTCCTTCATTTTCTTTCATTTAATTTTATATTATTAAAACAAAGTGAAATGTGTTATGAATTTTTTTTTATAAAAAAAATGATTAAGAGATTGAATCAAATTAAGAATGGCTGGTCATCTTGTCATGAGATAAGTAATTCGAACACCCCACTTAAACCGTCATTTTATACACTACTACAAGAAAAGCAAGTACTTGCGATGAATTTTTCAACGAAAGATTAATTCCCCTCATAGAAAATACCTATCTACAATGAAATTTCATCACATATGATATTTGGGAAGGAATATCTCATCGCAGATACAAATATTCCATCGCAATATAAAAAAAAATCAAATTCAATATTATTTTTTATTTTTAATGATTTTTTAAAGTTATCTATGATGGACACATCCCATCACATTATCTACACATTTGAACCATACAATATGAGTTGTGAGAACAAGTCTAATCAAATTCGGACCACTAGCTCGGGTTTTGTGAGAAAAATTGGAGTTTTAGGTTCAAACTGTTAAACTTAGTCGGTTAAGAGTCAAAAATGTGAAATACTCATCCCATGTATGAGCTGGTTGTACTGGCATGTCTATACCATAGAATGTGAGTTGTCGAAAAAAGTGTAATTGAATTCAGACCACTGGTTTCGATTTTGTGATAAAATGTGAGAGTTTAGTTCCAAACCATTAATAGTTATTTGGTTTAGGGTAAAAAATGTAAATAATCATCCTATGGAAGAGTCAGGAGTAGCGATACATCCGTACCATAGAATGTGATTTGTGGGAGTGGGTTTTTTGAGAAAAAATGAGAGTTTTAGGTTCAAACCATTAACACTTAGTGGGTTTAGGGTCGAAAATGTAAAATACATGTTCCATGGACGAGCTTGGAGTACCGGGACGTCTGTACCATAGAACATGAGTTGTGCGAACAAGTGTAATTGAATTCAAACCACCGATTCGGGTTTTGTGAGAAAAAGTAGAGTTTTAAGTTCAAACTATTAACACTTAGTGGGTTTATGGTCGAAAATGTAAAATACTCATCCCATGGACGAGGCAGGAGTACTAACATATCCGTACCATAGAATGTGAGTTGTGAAAATAAGTCTAATCGAATTTGGACCACAGGTTTGTGTTTTTTGAGAAAAAAAAAGAGTTTTATGTTCAAACCATTAACAGTTAATAGGTTTAGGGTCGAAAATGTAAAATACTTGTCTTGTGGACGAGCCGAGAGTACTAACACATATGTACCATAAAATATGAGTTGTGAAAACATGCCTAACTGAATTCGAATCACCGGTTCAGGTTTTTTGAGAAAAAAGTGAGTTTTATATCCAAAGCATTAACACTTAGTGAATTTAAGGTCGAAAATGTAAAATACTTGTCCCATGGACAAGCCAAAGTACCAAAACATTCGTACCATAGAATGTGAGTTATTGGAATAAGTGTAATCGAATTCAGACCACTGATTCAGATTCTATCGGGTTTTTGCCGTAAACATTTAAATTGATTATTAATTTTTTTTATGTAATTAATGAATAGCTTCTACTTTGATTGTTAAATATGATTTATGGTTTTTGACCCTTTTGACGAAGCACACAATGAAGACGTGGATGATAAATAATATTCGAACTTGTTGTAATTGTGATTATATTTATATTTATGAGAATAAAATAATGACAAATTGTATTTTATATATTTTTAATGAATCTATATAATTTATTAGATTGTATGATATGGTGTATTGATTGTACAATTTGTGTATTGGCTGAACAGATTAATTGAACATGTGATTTAAAAATTAAAAAAAAATATCTGCAACGAATTTGATACTAACTCTGAAGCTTTTGCGGTAGATTTTAGTCGGTCATAGATACCTAAAATTTAGTATCTGCGATGGATTTAATCTGTCGCAATGTATTCTAATTATATGCAACAGATTTTCCAATCGCAAATAGTTTTAGTTAATTATTATTTTAATAAAATATTTTTTTTTAGAAAAAGAGAATGTATGTGCGAGGGAAATTTCGGTTGCAAATTTCATCGCAAATGTTATTTTTAGTGATGGAGTATTTTTCGGCCGCAAAAAAAAAAAAAAAATCAACAACAAGGTTTATTGCGAGGGACGTATCTAAGACTGATGTCCATCTCAAATAAGCATTTGCGACGGAAATGGAACTTTCTGTGACGGAAAAATCCGTCGCGAATACTTGATTTTCTTGTAGTCCACTCGAAAAACTTGAGTAGTAATTACTGCTCAAAATTTTAAGCAATTAAACAAGACACTTATGAAAAATAATATTGTATAAAGAATCATGTGCATGCGAATATAATAAATGCACAAATAATAATAAAAAAATTTATAACCTTAAAATATTAAATATCAAATATCAAATAAATTATTACTTTCCTCCCTCTATTAAATAAATTAAATATCAAATTAATAATAGGTCATAATATGTATCTAAAAATGAACCTATGCATAAATATTTAAAAAATTAGCATATTATATAGAATGAATAATGTATCTACCGCACTGCAGAAAGACTAATAAAGTAAGTTTATTATATATAGCAAGAGAAAAATGATGTGCAAGGAAATGTGTTTTTATTTTCATTTTCTAGTGTAATTTAACCTACAGCAAAAAAAAGAAGAGAAATTTGTTTTCTATATCTTATCATTTAGTGGTGTAAAATTTGATTTTACGATAAAATTGAGTTACATTCTACCAAATACATTGAAAATGACATTTTACGCTACAAGAGATTTACGCGTATAAAAGAGAATTTAAAAGCTTAAAAATTAAATAACAAATATCAAATAAATTATTACTTTCCTCTGTCTATTAAATAAATTAAGTGGTAAATTAATAATAGGTCATGTTATGTATCTAAAATAAATATATGCATAAATATTAAAAAAAACTAGCATATTATATAAAATAAATAATGTACATGTCGCACTGCAGAGAGAGACTGATAAAGTAAATTTATTATATATGGCAAGAGAGAAATGACGTGTAACGAAAGGTGCTTTAATTTTCCTTTTCTAATGTTAATCAAGTTACGGCCAAAAAAGGATGAAGTTGTTTTCTATGTATTATCCTTTAGTGCTGTAAAATCTGATTTTATGACGAAATTGATTTTATATTCTACGAAACACATTGAAAATGACATTTTACACTACTAGAGTTTTACGCGTATAAAAGATAATTTATAAACTTAAAAAATTAAATATCAAATAAGTTATTATTTTCCTTCGTCTATTAAATAAATTAAATTTCAAATTAATAATAGATCATATTTTGTATCTAAAAATAAATATACGCATAAATATTAAAAAAACTAACATATCATATAGAATGAGTAATGTACTTGTCACACTGTAGAGAGAATGATAAAGTAAGTTTATTATATATGGAAAGAGAGAAGTGACGTGTAAGGAAAGGTGTTTTGATTTTTGTTTTATAATGTAAATCAACTTATGGCCAAAAAAAGAGGGAGTTATTTTCTATGTCTTATCCTTTACTGGTGTAAAATCTGATTTTAAGACGAAATTGATTTACACGAAATTGATTTACATTCTACTAAACACATTGAAAATGATATTTTACACTACAAGAGATTTACGAATATAAAAGAGAATTTATAACTTTAAAAAATTAAATATCAAATACCAAATAAATTATTATTTTTCTCCGTCTATGAAATAAATTAAATATCAAATTAATTATAGGTTATATTATGTATCTAAAAATAAATATATGCATAAATATTTAAAAAAACTAACATATTAAATAGAATGAAGAATGTACCTGCCGCACTGCAGAGAGACTGATAAAGTACGTTTATTGTATATGGCAAGAGAGAAATGACGTGTAAGGAAATGTGTTTTGATTTCGTTTTCTAATGTAAATCAACTTACGGCCAAAAAAGAGAGAGTTGTTTTTTATGCCTTATCCTTTAGTGGTATAAAATCTGATTTTAAGAGGAAATAGATTTACATTCTACCAAAGACATTGATAATAACATTTTACATTGCAAGAGTTTTATGGGTATGATTTTCCTGCAAAACAAACGTAACCTAAAAAATCCACACTTTTGTAATTTGGTATTGTTTCTTGTATAGCACGATTTACTTCACGTCCTAATAGTTATCAGGCTAACACAGTTTTCGGCAGTCGCACTAGAAAACTTCAGGCTACCAAACCCAGCATCCTAAGGAGCTCCAAACTTACAAGTCTGCAGGTATGTTTATGTATCTTTTTCTTGAGCATCTTCTTGATCTGTCATCTTAAAGAGAAAAATGGGCTCTCTAAAATGTTTACTTTCCTCCTTAAAAGGATTCTTCGGTTTTTTCGTGTGTAAATTATGGTTATTCTTGAAGGAACTATGTAAAATTGGAAGATAGTATCGTAAAATTTTATTTAATTTCTTAGCACTTGTTTGGTATCGGCTATGCATATGCAGTGCAATGACCTCTCTATGTTTATAACTATCATGGTTAATTTCACTTGTGTGTTTTTTTTTCTTCTTACTTTTAGTCCCTTTTTTCTCAGTGGGATTCCGACTTCTGAATAAGAAATTTTTAAATGGTAAAAAACTCACTGTATTATGATGTTTTATTTAGGATAGATAGAAGAATGTAAAACCTCATAACACCCTTTGTCCAAAAAAATAAATAAATAAATAAACCCTCATAATACCCAATTCTCATCGACAACATTTCGTTTTAGCTATTAAAATGAAATGTTTCGGTTTCAGATTGTTTCGATGGTATTTTCAAATATATTCATGTCAAATTACATATATTTCAATATATATATATATATATATATATATACAAATTTATATATACTAATTGTAATAAAGCCATAATCATTCAAGCGTAAGAAATGATAAAGATGTGTATTAACCAAAATCAAATCAGAAATGTAATCCCAAATTCAAATACAAACACAAAATAACCCTAAGTTTATGTTATAAATTTTAAGAACTACTAATCCAAGACAATAAGCGAAACGAAGTATAAGGACAATTTCTTTCGAAGTTTACTACTACAACCGAAATGTATCTACGGTTTCAAACTTATTTTATTGTAAATTGTGGTGGATGCATATTAACCTCATTCAAAAATTAATCTTATCGGGGAAGAATTAAAAAATATACATGCTGAATAGGGAATGAGTAAGAGGTTATGTAAATGCCAAGTTAGCTGTCTACATCCGGAATTTGAGTTAATTCTATTGTATATTGAACTTTTTATTCTTGTTGTTGATGAAGATGATGATGATGATAATGACTGCTGTTCTTGTTCTTAAGAGTGTCCAGCACAACTTCTAGAGGATTACAGAATTGTTAATTTTGTTTCTTTTGTTCCCAAATACCATTTTGAGTATATATACTAGAATTAAATATCAAAAGGTTCTGAACTGGTCTCTTATACTTGTTTAGATTTCAATGTAGCAGAATGAATAGCTGTAGACTGAGGACCTGCCAGGAATCATCTTTAGATAGAATCAGTGACTTACCGAAAGATGTAACAGAATCCATCCTCGCTAAACTGCCCATTAGAGATGCGGTAAGAACTGGTATACTATCAAGGAAATGGAGATATAGATGGGTTTCGCTACCATATCTTATTTTTGATAATAATTGTATTCGAGGTGATTTCAGTTCAAGCCAGCAATCAAATCTCATGGATGAGCTTGTGAAGGTTATTCATAATATTCTCCTTCAGCATGAGGGACCAATACTTGCATTCACTCTCTCAAGTAGAACTATGAAAAGCTGCCCCGATATTGATCAATGGATTATGCATCTGTCAAGAAAAGGTATAAGGGATTTCACCCTTGAGTTGGAGAGTGGTGAACGATATAAACCACATTCTCGCTTATATTCTTGTTCAGATATTAGGAGCTTGACCCTTCATTGTTGTGTAATTCAGCCTCCTCCTAGTTTTAATGGGTTCAGTACTCTTTCCAGCTTAAGTCTTTATCATATCACAATTTCAAATGATGTGTTTGAGAATTTAATCTCTAAGTGTCCACTACTTAAGGTGTTGAAACTTCAGGCTTTGAATGGTCTTGATTTTCTAAATATTCATGCTTCAAAACTGCAAGTGTTGATGGTCATTGATAGTTCCAAGTATATATGCTTCAAAGATACAAAAATTTTAGCCATAGTAGCAGTATGTTTAAGTCAACTACCTCAAATGAATCAGAAATCTGAGCATGGGAAACCCAAAAATTTTATCCACAATCTAAGATGCTTAGCTAGCGTACGGGCGCTTCTTGCATGAGATTATTATCTAAAGGTAACATAGATTTGTTTATGAATTACAACTTAAAAGTACTTTGTTGCTATTTCGGGTAACTTGTTTTGAAGTCCTAAAATTTGTTGCCTTTCCTCTTCCAAGTTCCTGGCTGAAGGAAATGTACGAAGTCAGCTTCCATGTACTTTTAAGCATCTATTTCGTATCAGACTTTCGAACTTTCCGTTTGAAGATTTGGATTCTGTGACTTGTGCTCTTTGCTTGATTAAGAGCTTACCAGAACTAGTGCGACTTGATATCGTAGTGAGTTCTTACAACTTGATTCTTTTGTTTTAATGTAGACAAATTTATTTAGAATATCAATTTCTTATTTGATCATCTTTTGCAGGCTCGAACAAATCCATCTGCTGATATGGCACTAGTCGCAGAGTTTCTTGAAGCTGAAAACCGCTTATCTTGTTTCATTAATTTGAGACATAATAGTGGGGAACATAACCGGTGCAGCGCCTGAGATGTTGTTCATAAAACTATTACTTGACAAGTCAGTACATCTTAAGAGGATGATTGTTGAACCGCATGAAGCAGATCAATTCTACAGAGGAGAGATAGTGTTGAAGGACTTGACTCACTTTCCTCGAGTTTCACGAACTGTAGAAATCATATACTTGGATCATGAAGGAAAAATACAGAGGAACTTAAACCTTGTAGGTAATGGCCTTCTTCATATGAAGAAAAATGAACTTGATACCCTTTAAGTCTTGTGACTGAAAACTACCGCATTCCTAGTTGCATTAGGTTTATAAAGTTGACAGCATGTGGTTTTTTTGTAACCCATAGGAGTTCATTAGTCATATATAATAAATGTGTGAAGAATAGTTTTAGAAGACTCTTGTTTAGCTTCTTGAGATACAACAGCATTTCTCGAAGGCATCTATGATCTGTATGGATAAAACCAAGGGTTTGTTTGGATTGAAGGGAAATGAAGGAAAAGGAAAGGGAAGGTTACGTGTATTTAACAAAAACAATAAATTATTGAACAGATACACATACTCCTTTTTCTTCCTTCATTCCCCACCATCTAAACATACTATATATGTTTTGATCACTTGCTCCTTATTGGAGTGTAAGACTTTGCAATCCTTTGGATTCCTCGTTTGAGAACTATGATCTTTGCCTTTTGGATTGAATCGTTTTTTTGTATATGAGGAGTTTGATTGAAATGAATCAGAATTCTTCTTCTATGATTGATCGGTATAAAACTTCCAACTAGGAATTGGATAAGTTTCTCCTCAACAAACAAGTGCTTGGGCCAATAAAATCCTACCTAATGGAGGGATAGTTGGAAAGTAACAAAACCTTCACACTTTTCAATATTACAAAAGTATTAAACCTGAAAAAAAGTTAAAGAATTTTTAGGGCTATAAAAACTTGTATTTGAAGCAAATGAATTCAATAATTTTTATGGAATTCACTTGTAATTCTGGTTATGTTTGGAACAAAGAAAAGCTTTGGAATTCAGTTGAGTTGGTTGCAAATTCTATCAAACTTGGCAAATGTACAAATGAATTACCACAAAATGATGATTAAAAAATTATGTAGGCTAAAATATTCTTTCTTTTTCATTTTCTCATTTTCTTCCTTTCTCTCCCTTTTTCTCTTTTCCCTCTCTTTTTTGAATTCTTCATTTATTCCAAACATTTTAATCATAAGAATTCAATTCGAATTCAATTGAATTTACTATTTTACATTAAGAAAGTCAAACATAAAAATTTATTTTAAAATAAATTTCATTTTTCTTTAATATATGAGTTACAAATTTTGATTATTTAATTATAAAATTTCACGTTTTGATGGTATTATGTCAAAATATCTTTTTGTCATTTTCCAAAACAATAATAATAAAAGGAAAGATAATGGTAGAGTGAAGTGGAACTTATCTTCTAATAAAGCTGTTTGATTGAAGCCACATGCATGCTCTGTTATTTCTGTTAATCTTGGAGCAAATAAACTCTAGAATTCTTGAGATGGGTTTCACGGATCCATGTGATTTTAGTTTTAGTTTTCTTTTTTAAAAAAAATATTGTCCCTTCAACATTAGCTCTCCAAATTTTGGGTCATTTTTTAAGGAACCGCTTATCGTAAATAATTTAATTTTTTCCTTTAGAATATATGCTATGCATATGTTTTTGCCCCACTTCAATCTTTTTGGATTTTTCATTGATTAATAAGTTTGAATAATTTAAATATTAAAAAATTCACAATGTTATAATTTTGTGATTGCCATGCTTAGATAGACAAATGTGAAATCTCATAACACCCTAATCTCTTTATCTAAAATCACTCACACGGTGAGCTTATTGTTACTTGGTAAGGGTTAAACTTAGATGAGGTTCTTTATACCAGTTTTCTAAGGTCTCATTTCAAAAATAAAATTTCAGATTGGACTTTACTATTCAATAAAAAATGGTGTAATAAATCAATTACAGGAAATTTCAATTATAAATTATAACTTTAGTGAAAGTTTGATATAACGAATTAAGAGGATGATATGATTAAGAGCAGGAAAAGATAAAATAATCTTTATAGATTAGTAACATAGGATCATTTTATTTATTTTTTTTGTGGTCAAATGTAAGCTTCAATGGAATCATCTCATTTTATCCTACTCTTCATCCGGCATTCCAAATGAGCACTTATATGAAACCTCAATATTGATCACTAAAGTAAGCAACCATAAAATTACCGTCAATAATGGAAGACAATGATGAGATATGGTTTCTAGATGAAAAATAATTAACAAAAATTTACAATGAAGTAAATTTTGGAACTCAATTGTAATCAATCTCACTAAAATATTCTTTATTTGGGAAGAATCTAAAGTTCTGAATAGTAAATGCGTCAAATTATTGCCAATGACGGTAACGATCCATCCCGAGTGAGCCCTACTCGGAACGGTTCCATTACCTTTCAGCATTGAGCACCCTAACTCAAGATGCAAACATACAACATTTACAATTCAAACAACATTCTTTTCAAACATTTCAAATATATACAAATATATTTCTTTAAAATCACGAAAACTTTTCAATACATTAAAGCAACTCTCAAAATTTTAAAAAAGGCACAAGTAAAAAGAAACTTCCTCAATTTACAACTAATTTGTACACTTTTACAAAGATAAGACATGACAAAAACTTAGACTCCTAACATGACCCAAGAGATGAGGGTGTCGTATACGAGAACTTTAATACGGATCCCTTTTCAACTTTAATGCAAACCTTTCGGTGTTTTCCTGAAAAGTTAGTACAAATGGAGGGGGTAAGCTAAAAAGCTCAATGAGTAAACATCTTACAAGAAGTAATCATTTTGAGAATTTAGTTTCTTTATTTCCAAACTTTATTACATAGTTTGTTTTATATGTATTATAAATTTTATATATACATTTCCGGTTACTTTACTCAATACTTATCACAAAATTATACATGATTTCAATAAAACACTAATATGTTTAATAAATAATATAACACGTAATTTTTTTTACCACATCATACACGTCTCGAATTAAATAATCATCATCTTAACATTTTTCCTCATTAAAAACAACCAACATCCAAAAGATTCTCACTAATTCAATCACATCATCTACCTCATGGACCAAACACAACTAGGCCAATCATATAACAATAGGGACGTCTCCCCACATACCGGTACATTTTCTCAATAACATTTCTCAACAATACAACTTCGGATTCCCTACATCCTTTCCCAGGCATGATCCTACATGTCCAAATTTCTTCGGTACCCTTACACCCCTTGTGGGAAGGGACCTACTGGCCTCACCCATCACTCCTCCCTCATTAACATACCGTAAAACTCATGAAAATGCATTCATAATGAAATGATCTTGTACTCAAACAAACATCAACAAATCACATCACTAAATTCATAACAATACATCAATCATTTTCATTACAACGAAAAACATCACTTTTTCTCAAACACAAGTACATCAAACCACTTCTATACTCACTTTTTGTACAATCCTACCTCAACATTTCTATATATATGCTCATAATACTACTATTTATAATCTCACAATCAATCATATTTTTCATATTTTTAACCATTTATTTCTATTATACAAATTTTTATGCTTATTAGAAGTAAGATGAAACTCACCTTTATCATGCCAAGATCCAACCTTTGGATTACTTCCTAGTCTTGGTGTTTTTCCTTCAATCATGCCTAACACACACACACACACACACATATATATATATATATATATATATATATATATATATATATATATATATATACACTTAGTTTACTCACTGAAGAAACATATAATTAAATAACACTCAAACATATCATAAAATTTATACAATCATAGAAATTTAGGGGTTAAATCACAAACCCTCTTCAATTTTATTTAAAATCTTTACAAGGTTTGTTTTAGCTTGGTTTAAAAAAAAAAATTAATCTTTTCAAGATCTTACTTTTAAAAGTATCAAGTATTAAAACTCAAAATACTTTTGGAGGAGTTTAGGATTGGAGTTCTTTAAGAAAAATGATTTATCTTTCTTAAGCTTGAACTCTACCACTTTTCACTCTCTTTCTCTAAATGCTAGACTCATCAATTATCTTCTCACAAATCTCAGTCTCAACTCGTAAGTATGAACTAGATATATAGCCCTTCCACTAATTTACAATAACTTTAGTCATAAAAAAGATACTAAAACTAACTAATTTTATAAATGTTATCGATCTTTATTACTTTTTTCTCTCTCTCTCTCTAGGTTTTATGTTTCTAATCTGTTGGAAATCACCTCAAGATGCCCAGGTGGTGATTTTCCAAACACCCAAGTCTAAAATGACTTGTTATGAACAAAAACAAACCAATCAAAGAAAGAGAACACAAGCAATTGTTATAGAGGTTCGGCAATGTGCCTACGTCCCCGTGAGCTCCTCTGAGCTCTCTGCACTAAATTAATGGAGTTCTTACAATTACAGCAACACCTCTTCAAGAATCCTCTAGTTCTTGAAGAACGAAAGAAGAGAAAAAGAAAGTGATAAGGACTAAGAGTTTCCCTAAAATTTTCCCCAAGAAAATTCCAATTACAAAGCCTTTGAATCCCCAATCTATACTACTCTCTCTCTCTAAACAACCAGCCACTCTTGAAGGAGATCTATTCTAGTGCCTCTCTTGTGTTTTGTGTCTTTGCACTCTCACACTTGCGTGGTGATCTTATATCTTGTGTCTTATGATTGAAGCTAGATGACCCTTTATATAGTGCACCAACTTCTTGAACCAATCTTGAAGTCAATGTCAACCCTTAGATCTTAAGGACCAATCAATCATAGCCCTTCAACAAGTCTAAGTGATCCTGTGCGTTTTAATCAAGCCCCACGCATAAGGAGAAGAATGCTGAAAAATGGCCTCAGGTGTGCCTGGAGTCGCAGCTCAAAACAGGGCACACCACCTCCAGCTGCTGGGGGCTGCGGCGCTCAAGGCTGAGTAGCAGCGCGGCCTGGATGGGGGAGCTTCTAGAGTTGCTGCAAGCCGCGGCACACAAGGCTGGGCCATGGCGCACACCTCCAAGCCTGATGTTGTTGAACCTTCATTCTTCAACCTGTTTAATCCTTAGACAAATATCAACAATCTCTACCTTTGTCAAGCGATTAAACCCGAACCCATTGTGCAGAGATCTCAGGATCCAAACTCAACTTGAGTCATCATATCAACCGACTCAAATCCTAAGAAGTCCAAGGCAATGATTGAACTTGCTTAGAGGTAGAACTTTAGTACCGAAATCTGCATGATTTTCTTCCGTGGCCACCTTGTCAACATGAATGCATCCTTCCGTAACATTTTCCTAAATGAAATGGTACCGAACATCCATATGCTTTGTCCTCTCATGGAACACCGGATTCTTGCACAAATACAACGCACTTTGGCTATCCGAATACACCACCACCTGCTCTTTTAGGACCTTCAACTCTTCCAACAACCCTTTGCACCACATAGCCTCCTTGATGGCTTCCGTTGCTGCTATGTACTAAGCCTCGGTTGTTGAGAGTGCTACCACCGGCTGCAACTGAGCCTTCCAACTTATACAACATCAGTTTAAGTTGAAGAAGTAGGAGGTAATCGATCTTCTTTTATCCCGGTGCGCTCCATAGTCCGAATCTGCATAACCCTTAAGACAGATGGACTTAACCCTCTTCTCATAAACCAGCCCCACATCTGGGCTTCCCTTCAAGTACCTCAGCAACCACTTCATCCCAAGCCAATACTCCTTTCCGGGATTGCTCATAAACTTTCTGAGAACACTTATTGCATGAGCAATGTCAGGTCTAGTGCTTACCATGGTGACCATTACAGATCCAATCGCACTAGAGTAAAGGACCTTTTCAATTCCCTTCTTCTCCTCATCCGATCTCAGACATTGATTGCAGGAGAACTTGAAATTACCAGCAAGAGGAGCCTTCACTGGTTTGCTATCTTCTATAGAAAACTTAGATATCATCTTTTCTATGTAGGAAGTCTAAGAAATCTTCAATCTGTTTCTCTCCCTTTCCCTCATTATACTCATCCCAAGGATCTTTTGTGCATGGCCAAGATCCTTCATCTCAAACTCCAAACTGAGTTGAGACTTCAATTCTTCTATCCTCTCCCTACTGTTCCCAACCAACAGCATATCATCAACATAGATGAGGATAATCACCATTTCATCCACCTTGTGCCCCTTAGTACAAGCACGAATCATAGTAGCTCCTTATGAAACCTAAGCTAGTTATAAAGGAATCAAACCTCTTATTCCATTGCCGAGGTGATTACTTCAGGCCATAGAGAGATTTCTTCATTTGACACAGCAAATCTCCCTCCCTTCTTTCCTCATAGTCTTCGGGTTACCTCATGTAGATGGTCTCATCAAGCTCTCCATGTAAGAACGCTGTCTTCACATCCATTTGCTCGATTTCCCAATTAAATTGGACCATCATTGCTAACACTATCCTTATCGTTTTGTATTTCATAACCAGTGAGAATATTTCGGTGAAATCTATGCCTTCTCTTTGTGTGAACCCCTTCGCCACCAGCCTAGCCTTATACCGGACTTCATCCCCTAGAGTGTTCCCTTCTTTGATCTTGTAAATCCACTGACAATCCACAACTCTCTATTTTTCTGGATTGGGCACCAATTCCCAAGAGTTGTTATTCCTCAAAGAATCTGTTTCTTCCTCTATAACTAGCTGCCATTTTGACAAATCCTTACATTCTATGGCATCAATGTAAGTTTCTTGTTCAACCCCTCCTTCTGAATAAGGAGCTGCTACATTAGCATCCGCAAAACCATATCTCAAAGGTGGTCTGACCACCCTCCTTTCCCAGTCCCTTGTGAGCTGATAATCATTCTGATTTGCTGCATCATCCCCTTCTAGCTCAACCTCCTCTTGAGTGTCCTAAACTTGGCCTTCATCAATGGGCTCTACCTGGTCCGAACTCTCTTGCCTTCCTTGCTCTACCTGAACCAAATTTTTCTTGATGCTATGCTCCACAAATACCGGGCTGGTTTACCCACTATCCTCTGCAAGGTTAGTTTTCTCCAAATAGGGAAATAACAATTCATTAAAAATGAAATCCCTGCTTATTATGAGTTTAGTCCCTTTTGGCTCTAAGGACCACAACCTATACCCCTTAACCCCATCACCATACCCTAGAAACACACATTTTCTAGACCTTGGGCTAAGTTTATCATCCTTTTGATGTGCAAACGCTGCACATCCAAAAGTTCTAAGGTTGTTCAACTCAGGGGGTTTCCCACTCCACATCTCCTCGGGAGTCTTAAGGTCTAAAGTCCTAGAGGGTGATCTATTAACCAAATATGCAACAGTAGACACAGCTTCCCCCCAAAAACATTTTGGTAAACCGGACCCAATTAACATGCACCTAACCTTTTCCATAAGGGTCCTATTCATCCTCTCAGCAACTCCATTTTGCTGAGGGGTTTTTACAACCGTTCTATGTCTTAGAATACCATTTAACTCACAGAATTTAATAAAATCCTTATTAAAAAATTCTAAGCCGTTATCAATTCTTAACACCTTAACTACCCTGCCCGTTTGAGTCTCCAGCAACTTTTTCCACACCACAAATTTATTCAAAGCATCGATTTATTTTTAAACAAATAAACCCAAAACTTTCTAGAATAATCATCAATTAAAGATAGAAAGTAAACATTAACTCCCTGTGTTGGTGTTCTTGTTGGTCCCCAAAGATTCGCATGAATGTAGTCAAGAATACCCTTAGACTTGTGCACTCCGGTGTTGAAGCTAACTCGATATTGCTTTCCAAGAACACAACATTCGCAGAAATCAAGTTTCTCTACCTTGTCACCATCAAGTAGACCATTCTTGCTGAGAACTTGCAGCCCCTTTTCACTCATATGTCCTAAGCGATTATGCCAAAGTACTACCTTATCCATCTTAGCCATCAAGCTTGCTGCCTGATCCTTGATTTTTGTGTCTCTGATCATCTTATAGAGACCGTCCTTTATTGCTGCTTTGATAACTATCAAAGATCCCTTGGTTACCTTGATCTTTCCTCCTTCTGCTTTGTATGTGTACCCTATGGAATCTAGCTGCCTCAATGAGATCAAATTTCTTCCCAAATCTGTAAGATACCTCACATTCTGCAGCAGCCTTGTGACTCCATCAAGCATCCTTAATTGGATGTCTCCTATCCCCCTCACTTGGCAAGAAGTATCATTCCCCAAGAAAACCTTTCCATTATTGGTTTCCTTGAAATTCTTGAACTAATCCCTATGAGGGCACATTTGATAAGTACACCTGGAATCCAGGATCCATTTCTCGCTGCCTTGCCTCCTACTCACATTTGAGCACACAACAAGAACATCATCTTGTTGTTCTCCTTTAGCAACCAAAGCCTCTCCATTCTTGGTATGGCTTCCTCCTCTCTCATCCCACAACTTCTTCTTGCAATCTTTCTTGAAATGACCCTCCTTATTGCAGTAGTAGCATCTCTTTCCTCCAAATCTTGGTTTGGAGTGCACTCTCCCATGGCTCTGCCCTCTACCCTTCGATTTCTCCATGTAGTTGCCATGGATGCTACTGCTATTCCGAGTTGCTGGCCTTCCTTTAACGAACAACCTTTCTCCACTTGATGCTTCCCTTATCTTGGCTTTGAAATCATGAGCCCTTATAGCATTGATCACAATTTCCTTAGTTAGTGTATCTCTTCCACATTCAATAGCATTAATCAAACTTTCAAAATAATCAGGAAGAGAATTCAATAACATAACAGCCAATTGTTCATCCGGGAATGTTATACTACAACTAGCCAAATCTTAAACTAGTTTATTAAACACTTTAAGATTATTTTGCAACTCTTTATTAGGATCCATTTTAAAAGCAAAGATTTGTTTAAGAAGATAAATCTTATTAGGGAGAGTTTTGGTAAGAAACAACTCATCTAGTTTCTTCCATATGACAGCTGGATCTTTTGAGTCTCTGCACTCCCTTGTGACACTATCCGATATGTGCAGAAAGATGGTGCTATATGCCATCTTCTTCATCTCAATCCGCTAGACCTCCGTGATACTTGCTGGAAAAGCGTCATCTTCTCCAATAGCCAAGTCCACCTTTTGTAACATAAGAACCGCTTTGATTTTCCGCTTCCAAAGGGCAAAGTATCCATTTCCATCAAACTTCTCAACAATGAAGTTCGAACCCATCTTGCGGAGAAAATCCCAGATTTATGCAGCACCCACAATTGCTTTCCAACTTCTAAATCTCAAGAACTCAATCAAATCTTGATCCCAGCATCGTTCTTGAATCACCCTCAAGAACCCGATCAGATCTTGATCTCTACTCCGTTCTTGAATCACCCAAGAAGTCTCCTTTGATTCTTGGTGTTTTGCTCTGATACCTTATGTTCCAACTCCGATACCCACTCACCAAAGCTCTGATACCACTGTTGGAAATCACCTCAAGATACCCAGGTGGTGATCTTCCAAACACCCAAGTCTAGAATGACTTGTAATGAACAGAAACAAACCAATCAAAGAAAGAGAACACAAGCAATTGTTTTCGAGGTTCAGCAATATACCTACGTCCCCGTGAGCTCCTCTGAGCTCTCTACACTAAATCAATAGAGTTCTTACAATTACAGCAACACCTCTTCAAGAATCCTCTAGTTCTTGAAGAACAAAAGAAGAGAAAAAAAAAAGTGATAAAGACTAAGTGTTTCCCTGGAATTTTCCCCAAGAAAATTCCAATTACAAAGCCCTTGAATCCCCAATCTATACTACTCTCTCTCTAAACAACCAGTCACTCTTGAATGAGATCTATTCTAGTGCCTCTCTTGTGTTTTGTGTCTTTGCACTCTCACACTTGCACTTGAATTCTCTTGTATGGTGATCTTATATCTTGTGTCTTGTGATTGAAGCTAGATGACCCTTTTATATAGTGCACCAACTTCTTGAACCAATCTTGAAGTCAATCTCAACCCTTAAATCTTGAGGACCAAACAATCATAGCCCTCCAACAAGTCTAAGTGACCCTGTGCGTTTTAATCAAGCCCCACACATCAGGAGAAGAGTGCTGAAAAATGGCCTCAGGTGTGCCTAGAGCCGTGGCCCAAAACAGGGAAAATCGTGGCTCTAAACAGGGCACACCACCTCCAATTGCTGGGGGTCACAGTGCCTAAGGCTGAGCCGCAGCGCAGCCTGGAGGGGGGAGCTTCTGGAGTTGATGAAGGCCGTGGCACACAAGGCTGGGCTGCGGTTCACACCTCCAAGCCTGATACTGTTGAACCTTCATTCTTCAGCCTGTTTAATCCTTAGACAAATACCAACATAATCTAATTTCAAGTGCCCTAATTAGGCAACTTAATTATTAAAGAAGCTAGTCACTAGTGACATGGTATATTATCAACACAAAACCAACCTTCTTCTTAATCATGTAGCGTCAGTATAGAACCAAGTGAGTCAAACTTTCTATGGAGCTAAAAAACAATCTTTGCTTAAAAAAAAAATTTCCAATTGAGTTATGTTCATATTACCATACATGTAGCACTAGTAGTGATTTTTAATTATTTCACTAGTGACATCGTAGAAATTGGTAATGATTTTAAATTAGTTCACTAGTAACATGACTACCATTGATATTTCATGGCTTTCTTTTTTTTTTTTTCATTTTTTATGTTCCAAATATTTATAGACAATTGAGTTACACATGTCGAATTGAAATGTCTATAACATTATGATGCACCACAGTGTTAAAACTCTTAATCTATAACATTGTTGAATTGAATCAATTTCGTTAGTTACGTGGTAATTATATTATTATATAATGATTTTTCCTTTCAATTAAATTTTACTCAATTAAATAATTTTTCCATACTATATAAAAAAAACTTATATTCTTAATTTGTATGGAACAAGTATTTGTATATATTGCAAAAATATCACCTAAGAAAACTCGGGTAGCATTAACATTTTCCAATCAGGTATAACTAAACCATTACATTATTTAACTAATAATTTTTTAAAATAAGTTTATTATATTGACGGTATTATTTTTTTTCAAGTATATAGTTGATGCAGAATGTGGGGCTCTCACTTGTATATATCATTGGAAATTTCATTAATAGGAGCAGATGATATTAGAGTAATATTTCACATTCATATATCTATTAATTAGGACTAAAAAGAATTATTAAATATTTTTTCAAGTGCAATAGGTTATTATAAAAACTTATGAACAAAGCCCAAAATCTGGAATTAAATTATGTTTTCAAATACTGGAAACAAAATAAAAACCAAACACAATCAAAACATTTGAAAAAAAAAGATGCAACCCACCCAACGGAACCTAAGCAACATATATATCAAAATTAAAAAGCAGAAAAAAAATAAATAAATAAATTTAACAAAGCAAGTTAGATAGGACTTACAGTAGAGAGAGACATGAAAAAATTGGTGACAAAAAACAAAAAAAAAAATTGCAACCCACCAAATGGAACCTAAGAAACATATATATCAAAATTTTAAAAAATAAATTAAAAATGTAAATTAACAAAACATAAATAACAAAAGAAACTAGAGAGTAGAGAGAAAGGAAACTTACAATTTTTGGTAGAGAGAGAAAGTGGTGAAGAGGGTAAAAACGAAAATGATAGAAATGAATGAAATATGAGATAGGGTGAAATATGAGAGATAGGGAGATAGCAAAAAATTTGGAAGGATAAAAAAGGTGAAATGACGCGCGATACATAGGGAAAAGGAATAGAAGATAAGAGAAATGGGGGAGGAAGGAAGCTGCTGCGTGATATCTAGGGTTATATTATCACCGAGGGATTTAGTTCCCTCGATGATAATATAAGTTCCCTCAGTGATAGTATCCACACTCATGACTCTCTATTTCAGACTAATTGCTTTCCTAGACATGCCCCATAAGGCTAACTATTTCATTGTCGTTAGAAATATGCTAAAGTAGCAAACATTTGCCTCTCCCTTTGAGAATATAGTCGAAAGTCACATAGGGAGCTAGTTGAGGCTTTTAATTTACATAAGCTTCTAGGTTTGACATAGTGAGAAAATAGGGATTCACTCACTCATTTCCCTTTAAGGTCATACTAAGCACATTTAGTATGAAATACATGCTATAGTGGTTTATTAAGAGAATATATCCTTTTAAATTGTATATCGCTCTAGTTGCAATCTACATCTTCAGGTTCTTATGCACCTAGCTCGATTTCTTTATTATAACACTCCTTTAAACGCCTTAATAAGTACTCACATCTGACTTTTATTCAGATTTCTATAATCGTAGGATGATCGTGATTGGTCTAAGTTTTGAAGCTTTGGCTCAAGACCTCGTATTAACTCTAGTAAAGGCATCTTTTAATAAGGTATATTGTTTATGAATTTATCACATTCACTATATACTTGTCTCATTTTCATTAACGTCAAAATAATATACCAAGTCTCATCTTAGCACCTGAGGCGATCGCTTATGTGATAGAGCCAACCTTTTCCTACTGACATACTTTAATACATATATGTGTATCTTTGTGCTAGTATTAATATGTATGAAATAATCAATAACATAAAACAAACATAATATTTGTATATAGTAATATCACAATATTTAAGTTTATACAATGATCCATCAAATATAAATTACATCAGATTCTATGCAAAATTTGTGAATTTACACAAGACAGAACCACATCTCTAGGAATGGGTTTAGTAAATGGGTCAGCAACTATTTTATGCATAGAAATATACTTAAGGATCACCTTTTTGGTGCCACAATGTCTCTAACAAAGTTATTCTTAGTATCAATGTGTTTTGTTCTACCATGATACTTAGGATCATTTACATAAGCCATAATAGCTTGGCAATCACAATAAACTATCACTGGGCCAGAGGCTTCAGTGACAACATTCAGATTTTCCAAGAATCTTTTGAGTCACACCGCCTCTTGTACTGCTACAGAACAAACTATAAATTCAGCCTCCATCATTGATAAGGCTATGCAAGATTACTTTTTGCTGCTTTGAGATATGACTACATTGTTAACCAAGAAATAATATCCATATGTTGATTTATACTCATCTAAATCTCTTGTCCAATCAGCATATGTGTAACCCACTAGGCAGAAATCATTCCCCTAATAACATAGGGAAAAATTTGCAGTGCCTTTCAAATATCTGAGAATCGTTTTGATCGCCATCCAATGCTTCTTTCCAGGGTTTGACTAATAACGGCTTACTAGTCCTACGACATAGAAAATGTTAGGCAGAGCATACATTATAGCATACATTAAGCTTTCGACAGCACTAGAGTAAGGAACACTCTCCATTTCTTTCTTTTCTTTTGGAGTCTTATGACACATTTTGAGGCTTAAACTTTTCACCTTTGGCTATAGGAACATCTATAGGATTCACATTATGTAAATTGAATTGTTCAAGAATTTTCTTAATGTAGGACTCTTGTGACTAAGCTAAAAGTCTCATAGAACAATCCCTATGGATCTTAACACCAAGTACATAATTAGTTTATCCTAAGTCTTTCATTTCAAAATTAAAGGACAACCATTTTTTAATGGTAATTAAGAACTCCTTATCATTCCCAACTAATAGGATGTCATATATATAGAGGGGAAAAATTACAAATTTATCCTTAAGACGTTTGACGTACACATAATGATCTTCTTCGATCATTGTAAACTTATAAGAAATTATAGCTCGATGATATCTCATATTCCAATGCCTAGAAGATTGCTTTTAGTCATATATAGAACGTTGGTGCTTGCACACCTTGCACTCTTGGCCTTTAGATATGAAACCAATAGGTTGTTTCATATAGATTTCTTCATCTAGTTGTCCATTAAGAAATACAATCTTAACATCCATCTGATGCAATTCTAAATTCAAACTTGCAACTATAGCTAGAATTAGATGAATAAAGGCAAACCTTACAATTGGAATGAAGGTTTTCTCATAATCTATACCATCTTTTTGGGTATAACCTTTCACCACTAGGCGAGCCTTATACCTCTCAATAGTTCCATCTGCCTTGCATTTAACTTTGAGAATCCATTTGTTCCCAATTTCTTTTAACCCAAATGGAAGATCAACCAAGTCCCATACATGGTTCACCCTCATAGACTCCATTTCTTCTTCCACTTCCTTTTTCCATTTTTCCTTTTCTGAAGATGAGAGAGTTTCTTGAACCATTTTTGGCTTAGTGTCATCATGTGAAACAATCATAAAAGCTTCTCCCTCAATTTCAAAATGATGATGTGGGATACTTCTATGCAATTGTATCTCTCGTGATTCTAATTGGATAGAAGTACTAGCCAATACATTGCTCCCACTAGGTTGAGAATGTTATATCAAAACCTTATCAAGCTCCATAATTTGGTTGGGTGCACCTACATTGTCAGGATTATCCATATCATAAAGCTAGAAATCCTATCTATCTCACCTCGTTTCAAAAAATTGTTCTCTAAGAATGTTCAGTCTCGCGATTTTAATTTAGTCACACCTCCATTAGAGTGTTCGCCTATGAACAAGTATCCTTTAGAGTGTTCAAAGTAAATTATAAAGATACACTTTTTGTCCCTCGGACCTAACTTGCCATATTTGTAAGAAGTATCATGAACATAAGTTGCAGACCCAGGGTCACAAATAACTTAAGTCACGTTTTCTACCTCTACATAGTTCATATGGAGTGGAAGTAACTGATTTAGAGGGCACTCGGTTAAGCACATAGGAAAGTAGTTAACAAAGCATCCCCCAAATATGATATTGTAATATTAGCCTGTACCATCATAGATATAACCATTTCCAACAGAGTCCTATTCCTTCTCTCTGCAACACCATTTCTTGCAAAGTACTAGGTATAGTCAACTATCTTTTAATACCCTTTTCATCATAGATCCCTTTAAATTGCTTTGTCAGATATTCACGCCCTCAGTTTGTTCTTAAAGTTTTAATTGTTTTCTCTAACTGATTTTCAGCCAAATTGATGTAACATCTAAAGCAATTTAAAGCTTCAGACTTATGAGTAATTAGATGGACATCACCAAAACGCGTGAAATCATCAACAAAAGTGATAAAATATGAGGCTTTATGCTTCACTCTCACATTTATTGGTCCATAGATATTTGAATGAATTAATTGCAATGGAGTTTCTGCCTTGGTTCCCCTTCCAAATGGTTTTTTTTGGCTGTTTTCCCAACTAGACAATTTTCACATAAAGGAAACTTTATTTCAGCGAGTGAGCCTAATAAGCATTCTCTAGCTAGTCTATTCATTCTTTCTTGCTTTATGTGACGTAGTCTAGCATGCCAAATATTTGCATCGATATTACCACTACTAGTAGACACAATTAATGAATAACAACCATCATTATTATATAAATTACATAATGTGTCAAGTATCATGAAATCATTTGAAATAAAACCAGTATCACGGAAATCTATATCTAAATAAATAGCCACTCTAGCATCGTGAAAATTAAAACTAAAGCCTAAGCGAATAATACTAAAACAGACACCAAGTTCTGTTGAATATCAAGAGCATAGAGGATATCATCTAGGATCAAGGTTCGACCACCACGTAATTTCAATTGACACGTGCCAATCCCTTTTACTTCAATTCTTGACTTATTTCCTACGTATATCTACTTCGGTCCTTGTACTAATCGACGGTACTCCACAAATGCTCCCCGATCTCTAGCTATATGGTTTATGGATCCAAAGACTAAAATCCACAAAGGATGAGATTCAGTGAGCATTACACAGCTAGAAACAAAAGTATAACTAAAAGGATTAGAAATTGAAAGTACCTTCTTGGGCTCAATGCACTCACGAGAGAAGTGAGCCAGCTTGCCAGAGTTGTAGCAGGTCAACTTGGTGATTGTTGGAAATCACCTTAGCAAGATGCCCAGGTGGTGATCTTCCAAACACCCAAGTCTTGAATGACTTGTAGAAAGAATTTCAGCAATCGAACACAAGAACAGAAAATCAAAGAAAGAAAGAAGACAAGTAATTTGTTGTCGAGGTTCGGTAATGTGCCTACGTCCCCGTGAGTTCCTCCGAACTCTCTGCATTATCTCAATGGTTATTACAAAGTTACAGCAATCCCCTTCAAGAATCCAAGTTCTTGAAGAACCAAGAAGAGAACGAGAAAGTGATAGACCTATTACAATGCTTTCTATCAATTCTCTACTAACCTCTCTTCTTTACAACCAGCCTCACTACAAGAGTCCCTCTTGTGTTTATGTCTCTCACACAATTCTCTCTTGTGTTTACAATGATCTCACAATGTCACAACCTGTGTGGTTCTCTCACACACCTTTTTTCACTTTGAAATGAGGCTGGGAAACCCTTTTTATAGCCTCTTAATTCTTGGACAATCTTGTGAATCATTCTTGACCCTTTTATCATGTTCTTCCTTTAATCTCAGCCCTTCATCACTCTCCAAGTGATGCTATGCATTTTGATGTGGTGCTGTGTGCTGCGGCGTGACCTGATGCTGCAGCCTCCTGATGCTGTGCGCACACCTCCTGCCTGTGGGCAGAAACTTCCACAGCAGTGTGCCTGACCTTCCCACGCTCAAAACTTAAGCACACACTTGTGTGCAACCTTTTAACTTGCTGAAATTTCATACTACACCTTTGGTTTGGACTTTAACCAACTTTAGACCATGTTTGGACATGTTTGAAACTTAGACAAATAACAACAATCTCTACCTTTGTCTAAGTGTTCAAAAAACCTGAACCATTGTGCAGAAAGCTTCGGGATCCAAACTCATATTGAGTTACCATTTAACCAACTCCATTCCTAAGAAGTCCAAGGTAATGATTGGACCTTCTTAGAGGTAGAACCTTGGTGCCTAAATCTGCAGGACTTTTCTCCGTGGTCTTCTTGTCAACATGAATGCATCCTTTCGTACCATTTTCCAGAATGTAATGATACCAAACATCCATATGCTTTGTCTCCTCATGGAAAAATAGATTCCTCCAAAAGTGCCCCGCACTTTGGTTATCCAAAGTTACCACCACCTGCTCTTTTAGGACCTCCCACTCGTCCAACAACCCTTTGCACCCCATAGCCTCCTTTATGGCTTCCGTAGCCGCTATGCATTCTGCCCTAGTTGTTATGAGTGCTACCACTGGCTACCACTGAGCCTCCATGTACCTCAGCAACCACTTCATCCCAAGACAATGCTATTTTCCGGGATTACTCACACATTTGCTGAAAACATCCATTGCCCAAGAAACACTTGACCTGTTTCTCTTCCTTTCCCGGATGATTCTCCTCATCCCAAGGATCTTTTGTGCAAGGCTGAGATCCTTCCTCTCGAACTCCTCACTGAGTTAAGATGTAAACTTTTCCATCCTCTTCCTGCTGTTCCAAACTAACAGCCCATCAATGACATAGGTGAGGATACTCACCATTTTCTCCACCTTGTGTCCAGGTGAGAAAGTTTCTGTGAAACCTATGTCTCCTCTTCTTGTGAACCCATTCACCACCAGCCTAGCCTTGTTCCAGACTTCATCTCTTGGAGGGCACCCTTCTTTGATCTTGTAAGTGCACTTACATTCCACAACTTTCTGATTTCTTAGAATTTTCACCAATTCCCAGAAGTTGTTCTTCCTCAAAGAATCCATTTCTTCCTCCATAGCTAGCTGCCACTTTGACGAATCCTTACACTCCATGGCCACCGTGTAAGTTTCTTGTTCACTCATCTCTCATTCTGTCCAAGGAGCTGCTGCATCCGCAGCATCCGCAAACCCACATCTTGAAGGTGGTCCGACCAGCCTTCTTTCCTGGTCTCTTATAAGTTGAAAGTCCTTCTGACTTGCTGCAGCATCCTCTTCTTGTTCAGCCTCTTCTTGAGTTTCTTGAGCTCGGCAATCATCCAAGGGCTCTACCTGGTCCAAACCCTCTTGCCTCCTTTTCTCTGCCTGAACAGAATCTCCCTTGATGCTATGCTCAACAATTTCTGAATTGGTTTGCTCACTAGCCCCTGTAGGGTTAGTTTTCTCCAAGTAAGGAAATAATAATTCATTAAAGACAACATCCCTACTTATTATGAGTTTAAATATTTCTTTTTCTAAGGACCACAACCTGTACCCCTTAGCCCCTTCCCCATATCCTAGAAACACATATTTTCTAGATCCTGGGCTAAGCTTGTCCTCCTTTTGGAGTGCATACGCAGCACACCCAAAAGCCCTAAGGTTGTCCAACTCAGGGGGTTTTCCACTCCACAACTCTTCGGGAGTCTTATGGTATAAAATTCTAGAGGGTGATCTATTAATCAAATATGCAGTTGTAGACACCGCTTCCCCCAAAAAACATTTGGGTAATCTGGATTTATTTAACATGCACCGAACCTTTTCCATAAGGGTCTTATTCATCAACTCAGCAACTCCACTTTGTCGAGGAGTTTCCACAACCGTCCTATGTCTTAGAATGCCATTTAACCTACAGAATTGATCAAGTTCTTGGTTAAAAATTTCTAAGCCATTATCGGTTCTTATCCCCTTAACTACTCTACCCATTTGAGTCTCAACCAGCCCTTTCCACACCACTAACTTATTCAAGGCATCTAATTTATTTTTCACCAAATAAACCCACACTTTTCTTGAATAATCATCAATTAAAGACAGAAAGTAAATGTTACCTCCCTGTGTTGGTGTCCTTACTGGTCCCCAAAGGTCTGCATGAATGTAGTCAAGAATGCCCTTAGACTTGTGCACTCCGGTGTTGAAGCTGACCCGATGTTGCTGCCCAAAAACACAGCTCTTACAGAAATCCATTTTTTCTACTTTGTCACCACCAAGTAGACCTTCCTTTCTAAGCACTTACAGGCCCTTTTCGCTCATGTGTCCCAAGCGAGTGTGCCAAAGGGTTGCCTTGTCCAGCTCAGCCATCGAGCTTGCTGCTTGATTATTGGTTTCTGTTTCTCCGATCATCTCATAGAGTCCATCGTTTCTTGCTGCCTTGATCACTACCAAAGATCCCTTGGCCACCTTGATCTTTCCTCCCTCTATCTTGCATGTATAGCCCATGGAATCCAGCTGCCCCAATGAGATCAAGTTCCTCTTCAAATCTAGAACATACCTCACATTTTTCAGCAGCCTTGTGACTCCATCAAACATCCTCAATTGGATGTCTCCAATCCCTCTCACTTGGCAAGAATTATCATTCCCCAAGAAGACCCTTTCATCATTGATCTCCTTGAAATTCTTGAACCATTCTTTGTGAGGGCACATATGGTGAGTGCACCCGGAGTCCAAGATCCATTTCCCGCTGCCTTCTTGCCCCTTGCTCACATCCGAGCACACAACAAGAACATCACCATCTTGTTGTTCTGTTTTGGCAACCGAAGCCTCTCCATTGTTGGTATGGCTTCTCCTCTCATCCCACATCCTCTTCTTGCAATCTTTCTTGAAATGGCCCTCCTTGTTACAGTAGAAGCACCTCCTTCCTCCAACCCTTGGTTTAGAGTGTGCTCTCCTATAGCTTTCTCCTCTACCATTGTCCCAGTAGTAGCCATTGTTACTGCCATTCCGAGCTGCTGGCCTTCCTCTTATGAACAGCCCTTCACCACTTGATGTCTCCTTCATCTTGGCTTTGGAATCATGTGCCCTTATGGCATTGATCACAATCTCCTTTATCAAAGAATCCCTTCCATACTCAATTGCATTAATCAAATTATCAAAGCAATCTGGAAGTGAATTTAATAAAATAACAGCCAATTGTTCATCCGGAAAAGAAATGCTACAGCTATTCAAATCTTGAACTAGCTTATTAAAGACATCAAGATTATCTTGCAACTCCTTACTAGGGTCCATTTTAAAAGCAAAGATTCTTTTAAGAAGATAAATTTTGTTAGGGAGAGTTTTGGTAAGAAACAACTCATCTAGTTTCTTCCATATGACAGCCGGATCCTCCGAGTCTCTGCACTCCCTTGTGACACTATCCGACATGTGCAAGAAAATGGTGCTGTAAGCCATCTTCTTCATCTCGGTCCGCTGGTCCTCCGTGACACTTGCTGGAAAAGCATCATCTTCTCCAATAGCCAAGTCCACTTTTTGCTGCATTAGAACCTCCTTGATCTTCCGCTTCCATAGGGCAAAGTCCCCCTTTCCATCAAACTTCTCCACATAGAATTTTGAAGCCATCTTTTGCGGACAAGATCCCAGATTTGTGCACTAACCACAACTACTTTCTTCAACCTCAAGAACACAGATCGAAGATGGATCTTTAACACCGTTCTTGAATCAACCTTCAAGAACACGACCGGATCTTGATCTTTACACCGTTCTTGAATCACCCAAGAAGTTTGATCTTTGATTCTTGGAGTCTTGGCTCCGTACCTTCTACTTCTTGCTCCGATAACCAGCTGCTTAGCTCTGATACCACTGACCAAAGCTCTGATACCACTGTTGGAAATCACCTTAGCAAGATGCCCAGGTGGTGATCTTCCAAACACCCAAGTCTTGAATGACTTGTAGAAAGAATTTCAGCAATCGAACACAAGAACAGAAAATCAAAGAAAGAAAGAAGACAAGTAATTTGTTGTCGAGGTTCGACAATGTGCCTACGTCCCCGTGAGTTCCTCCGAACTCTCTGCACTATCTCAATGGTTCTTACAAAGTTACAGCAGTGATGTCTCTTTTCCACCATTCTTTCTTCTTTTGTATGGGTTAAACTTAGCATTCTTGGTTGCCGGACCAACATCCTTACCTTTCTTAAAGCTCTTTTGACCTCTTTTGTGCCCTTTGCACTAACTGGATTCAGTAACATAGGCTTGGGCAGGGATCTTTGCAACTCCTAAGAGTTCATCCTCTAACTCCAAGCGACTTGCAATATCATTAGAGGTCTTAATATTATCATTGTGTTTCATATTAATCTTCATATGCTCCCAAATCTCAGGTAAAGATCAAAAGAATGCTTGAACTCACTGTTGATCAATAAGAACATGATATGCTACCATGAGCTTTTTGATCATGTTGGACATCTCGCTTAAATGTTGACTCATCGAATGATTTGGGCACTTCGGGTAGGTGTCAAACTTGATAGTGAGCCTCCCAGTTTGGCGACAAAATTACCCTCATACTTCTCTTTCAATGCAACCCACATCTCCAGAGCAATAATAAAACCTTCAAACTCACATAGGAAATCATCTTGCATACTACTCAGCAATGTAATGCGAGGATTGCTATTCTTCTTTTCCCAAGCTTGATAGGCCTACTTATTCCTTATTGTTGAGCTGAAGATCCTTGCCCGGGCTCTTCCATGATGTGGAACAAATTTTCCTTAACCTCTTGTTCCTCAAGGACATATTGAATCTTCTAGTGCCAAATGTCGTAATTGTCACCATTCAATTTCTCGCCCTGGTTGAGTTTAACCATGATAGTTTTAGAAGCTGATGCCATTGTCAATTATAACTTATCTCTACAAAGTCATGTATAAAAAAATGAATCCTAGCACATATACAATTTTACACATTTTTATTTTGTAGCAAATTCAAACTAAAGTGATGATAATTTTACTTAAGACACAGAATCGAAAGTTCACTATGTTCCTAATCATCTTATATCTTCTAAAGTTAATTCATCACAAGTTTAATTCAATTTGCGCGAAATTTAAGTCCTATGTGAGAATTTACTACAATCCTCCCAACCTAAGAACTCCTACTCAATTAAAAACTTAAATATATATATATAAAAATATATACTATTCATGTTCTATACTATCAACACTCATTACTTCAATCACATTTCTTAATAAAATACAATTTTCAGGTTCGCTAGAGACCCTATCCACCACCCTCAGTGCCAACCACGCACCGGTAGGGTTATGTTAAAAAAAATCAGAAAAAAAAAATATGACCAGTCCACTCTCCATGGCGGCACATGCATGACATGTGCCACCCTCTTGGCATCGCCCCTTTAATGGACCGGTATCGGACTGTTCGTCCGGCCACGTTGATCACGTTGGTGGTCTTTATTTCTATGTCTTCGTGTGTATCGGATTTTCCATTTTCAATCATCAAACCTTCATATCTATGGGTTTTATGAATTTACATGTATTTCCTACCAATTCTACACATGCATTCATATTCATAAATTATTTATAAACCTAAAGAAAATATAACCATGCTTTAATACCAATGTAATCAAAGTAAAATGCAACGGAAAAAAATTCATACCTCTTAAACCCGAAAATCTATGACGGTTTGAATTCCTCTAAAGTACATTGCTCTTGATTCTCGCTAGTCTTCGTGTGTGATGACAAATTCGAAAACACACCTTGTTCACTACCCAAGAACCTTAGTTTACTCTCTATGGAATAGATTGGGTGTGTCTCTCTCTAGAATATATATATAGACACACACACACACTACAAAGAGAAGGTGGTTATAAACATCTAAGAGATGCATGGATTCAACCAAGAGTTTCATGGTTTCATCAATGTCTTTTGGTTCAAAGTTAGATGGGCAGGTCGGGTCGCCCATCATAGGTGCCCAACCTGGCCTAGATTTCTTACAAAAACTATTTTTATAAAATTACATTGAAAAAAAATCTGCTATGCAAAGAAAAACGTACTCACTAATTCCTTCATGCCCTTTCTAGTCATTTTGGCATTTTAAAGTTGTACCAAAAACATCCTATGCTTATATATAAATTTAATATATACTTGTTATCTAAACACCAAACTGCTTATTTCAAAAAATCCATTTTTAAGCAACTAATTATAATATGATGTTGATTAAAGTGATAAGTTCGATAATTTCTTCAGCAATGCGTCAATCCCAAGCAGAGGATGTAATAAATTATCTTAATTATTCTTTATTGAAGTTGCAAGTGAGGATGTAATAAATTATGTTGTCTTATTAAATCTAAGAAAAGTGGGATTCCAATGGAGGCAATCCATTATGCCCCTCTAATGAAGTTTTGCATGGTAGACACGTTATAGTGTATGAGCTATTAAGTAATAAGAATCATATATCCCAGCCATTAGACACTTCATGTAGTATTAGTGCCTTGTTCGCTGTTCTAGGTTTCACCACAGTATATCTTGTCCATCATGTTTCCTTCCCACTCTAGCCACCCCTAGGATCTATAATATTGTCAAGAAAAGTAAGCATAATTATAGTTTGAGAGAAGTTTTGTCAAGGCTATACCAGATAATTTAATCTACATAAGGTTTTCTGCAATTGTTACTATGTAGTTGCGAATTATTTTCCATCCTTCATTTTTAGGCGACTCCCATCCTTGTATAGTAATAGTGTTTGATTACCCTATAAGGGGAACTCGAGCGTGAATGTTACACTCGCATCGATCCCCAAAATAAAATCAACTGTGCCATATATTTCAAATCCACTATTAAGGTATCTTGATAATCAAGGAATCCATACTGATTGAAGACATAGTTTACATCACTCCTCAAGCATACTTTCATGCTATTGTTTGGTCAGGCTGTATCTTCAAATGTTGCATCCATTGCAATAAAGCCATCACCACTTATCTCTGATAAAGAAAAAAGTAACCATCTCTGAATTAAAAATTGGCCTAAGAAGCCATATATGAATAGAGTTTCATACAAACTATATTTATTAACCCAGAAGAACTAAGTCAGCATACTAGCATACCTACATAGTTGTGACATATGTTTTAATGTTTTTCTTGTAGCTTCTTTTTCCTTTGCTCTTATTTCTGGAGATGATTGTTCTACGTATTCCATCTCTAATAAATGTTATGTTAAACTTGTCATTTATGATAATAAAATTTTCCATATAATTTCCTTCTTTAATCTTGATATAATATTAATGCGGATGGTGGTTGGAGCAGCCAGGACAACATCGACAATTCATTTATATTGTCCGAATCCAACTTGTGCCACCAAATCAATTTGGAGTGTGGGTTTGGTCTTGAACAATCATCCATAGAGTCAACGGGATAGTAATGTAACGACCCATTATGGGTTCGCAACCCCCAAAACGGTGTCGTCAAATTTTGAAATCCCAGCACGACACATATATGCAAAAATAAAAAAAAATAAAAAAATACACCAATTGATTGTATACACACACACACATCAATCCTCAACCCTCAACAGGAGAATTACATTATTAAAATTTCAACTGAAATAATATATACAACATATGATGCATGGATATTTACAACAAAAAAAAATCCATTAGTATGAGGATATGGACCACGTGGCTTACAGAAAATGATTCAGTCTAAATCTCAGCTCACAATTCTATCTGTCTTACCCGCTACCTAAAATTACTTAACAATAAAGAGTGAGCTTCACAAGCTCAGTGAATTAAATTTACTAGAAGTACTCGATTATATACTTCCAGTCACATCTTATAATTCAATCTTTTCTAATTTACCGATAAATCATCTATTTCTTCATAGATAATCATTCAATCTTTCAAATAATCTTACCATATTCGTTCATTTATTATCTCATATAAATCAATAATAATATACTATTATAATTTCCAGAATTTATCAATCTCATCTTAAATTAATCATCAAACATATCAAGTTTTCTTCTCATATATTTAATCATCTTGAGATTATAAATGTAACATTATTATTTACCTCGTTATGAGGTTCACAGTGTATAATTAATCAATCAAATATTTTTTTTCATATTATACTTTCACATTTTTTTCTCATCATATATGTCTCAATGTGAGACTCATTTGTCTACCAATAATTCCACAATCAAGGCTGATTGATACTCTAGCTTCTCAATCAATATAATACTAACAAAATTTCTTTTGTATCATTCTGATATTAATTTAAACATAATATACAATGTAAAATGCATGAATATTTACAAATAAAATTTTTTATTTCATTTTCTCATTTGTCTGAGGATATTGACACGTACATGGCTTACAGAGAATGATTTCATCAAACTCTCAACCCACCAGACTATTTGTCATGCCTGCTACCTGAAATCATTGTACAGTGAGGGATAAGCTTCACAAGCTCAGTGAATTAATTTTACTAAAAGTATTCAAATTGCATAAATAGCTCTTAAATATTTAATAATTTATCTCTCATATAACTGGATAGTAGCATAAAGTCTAACATTTAAATAATTCCTATCATATCATATTTCTATGTTTTTTTCTCACTGTAACTGTCTCTCTCTATGAGACTCATTTATCTACAAATACATGCATAACATCAACAACATTCATAAAAATATCAACATGTAAAAACAGAAGCAATGTATGAATTATTATTTTGGGAATGTCTTCTCACATGTCAATATGTTTTTACTATCTTAGACTGGTCCCTTCCCGGTTCTTTTATTTCCAGCATATACCGGTTGTCACGGTATTTATTTCCAACATATACTAGCTGTCATGGTGTCCCTTTTATTTCCAGTATATACCGGCTGTCACGGTGTCCCTTTTATTTCAAGCATATACCGGTTGTCACGGTTTTTCAATTAGACGGGCCCCCTCCTAGTTCTTTCGGTTCTTTTATTTAATGCATATGTATATGAACAATAATAAGAAATATGCATATGAATAGTAATATAAAAACCACATGAATTCAAAATATTTAAATTTAGCTATCCTGTCTCTCCTCAAATTTCTGCTTCATAAATTTCAATAATTTCTTCTCCTCATATCACATCAATTTATTAACCAAAGTTCGCCAAAAATTTTATTTATCACAATCATTATTAAATCAACTCATTATTCTAATAACATTTATTTTCACATAATAATTTTTCACATGTCCAATATTTATATCATACATATCAATTAAATTTTATATACCACCAAAGCATAAGCTAATAATTTATTTTAATATTATCACTAGATATTTCATTTTTATTTAAATTACTTAAAGTAAATCTAACTCACCACGTAGCACTTAAAGCTACCCGTGGATCACCTCTTTGCTTTTCCTGTTCCTCTCAGTAATTTCTCCCGGTTGCTGATCGTCAACACCTGACATAATATTTATATTAAATTTCTAATTATTTCTTCAATTCTTCATAAACCACACCCTTTGAAAATTCTCACTTTGAAATCCAGGAAATTTTATGTATGCTAAAAAATTCAAAATAAACATTATGTTATTACCTTCTAATTTTCTGCGAGCTTCTCATGACTCTCTATAAAATTCTCCCGTAAATCTCTTCAAAATTTTGCTCTTTAGACCTTTCTTTCGGTCCCCAAGTGTTTAACACAAAACATGTAAATTAAAGAAAAACTAAACGAATTTGGTATGTATAAATTAACGTTTACATGAAAGTGTATATATATAACTTTGCTGCCACCAAACTCTCCACGTTTTTGGTTGCATCTTAACCATGTTTTTGGCTACATATTTAACATGCAGCCTTCACAATTTCACTTGGCAGCAATTCCTCTATTGGAAATCACCTTGGAGATGCCTAGGTGGTGATCTTCCAAACACCCAAGTCTAGAATGACTTGTAAAGATGAATTGAAAACAGAAACAGAAATCAAAAAAGGAAAAGACACAACAATTGTTATCGAGGTTTGGCAATAGCCTACGTCCCCGTGAGTTCCTCTGAACTCTCTGCACTAAATCAATGGTTCTTTACAAATACAGCAACCCTCTCCAAGAAACTTAAGTTCTTGAAGAACAAAAGAAGAAAATAAAGAAAGTGATAAGAACTATTACAAAGCCCTCTACCTAATCTATGCTACTCTCTCTTTACAAACCAGCCTCTCTTTTGAGATCTATTCTAGTGCCTCTCCTATGTTTTGTGTCTTTGCACTCTCACACTTGCACTTGAATACTCTTGTATGATGATCACTTGTATGTCACAACTTGTTAAGATTGAAGCTAGGTGACCCTTTATATAGTGTACCACTTCTTGAGCCAATTTTTGAAGTCAATCTCTACCCTTAGATCTTGAGGACCATTCAATCATAGCCCTTCATCAATCCTTAGTGATCCTGTGCATTTTGTTCATGCATCCACGCACCTATCAAAAGGCTGAAAAGATTAGTCTCAGTGTACCTAGCACTGTGGCCTAGAATAGGGCAGGTTGCGGCTCAAGCCAGGGCACACATGCACTATTCTCTGGGCGCCTCGGCCTGGGGGAGGCTGAGCCGCGGCGCACACTCCTCCAGGCTTCCTCCATGCTGGGCGCCATTGCTTGGGCAGGCTGGGCCATGGCCTGACTTGATGCTGCACTACTTTGGCATGTTGTGCGCTGAGGCGCACACTTTGTGTGCTGAGGCGCCAAGGTCTAATGAAGAACCCTTTCAAACCATGTTTAAACCTTAGACAAACACCAATAATCTCTACCTTTATCTATGCAGTTAAACCCGAACTCATTATGCAGAGAACTTAGGATTCAAACTGATCTTGAGTCATCATATCAACCGACTCCAATCCTAAGTAGTCCAAGGCAATGATTGAACTTACTTAGAGGTAGAACCTTGGTGCCTAAATCTACAGGATTTTCCCCCATGGCTATCTTGTCCACATGAATGCATCATTCCGTAACATTTTCCCGAATGAAATGATACCGACCATCCATGTGCTTTGTCCTCTCATGGAACATCGGATTCTTACACAAGTTCAATGCACTTTGGCTATCCGAATACACCTCCACCTGCTCTTTCAGGACCTTCAACTCCTCCAACAACCCTTTGCACCATATAGCCTCCTTAATAGCTTCCGTTGTCGCTATGTACTCAGCCTTAGTTGTTGAGAGTGCTACCACAGGCTGGAATTGAGCCTTCCAACTTATACAACATTCGTTTAAGTTAAAGAAGTAGGAGGTAATCGATCTTCTTCTATCTCGGTCTGCTTCATAGTTTGAATCCGCACAACCCTCAAGACAGATGGACTTACCCCTCTTCTCATAAATCAGCCCTATTTCTAGGCTTCCCTTCAAGTACCTCAGCAACCACTTCATCCCAAGCCAATGCTCCTTTCTAGGATTACTCATGAACCTGCTGAGAACACTTATTGCATGAGCAATATCTGGTCTAATGCTTACCATGGTGAACATAACTTAACCAACCACACTAGAGTAAGGGACCTTTTCCATTTTCTTCTTCTCCGCCTCCGATCTCAGACATTGATCACTGGAGAACTTGAAATGACCAGCAAGGGGAGCCTTCACTGGTTTGCTATCTTCCATAAAGAACTTAGATATCATCTTCTCTATGTAGGAAGTCTGAGAAATCTTCAATCTGTTTCTCTCCCTTTCCCTGATTATACACATCCCAAGGATCTTCTGTGCATGGCCAAGATCCTTCATCTTAAACTCCTCACTGAGTTGAGACTTCAATTCTTCTATCCTCTCTATGCTGCTCCCAACCATCAACATATCATCAACATAGATGAGGATGATCACCACTTCCTCCACCTTGTACCCCTTATAGTACAAGCACAAATCATAGTAGCTCCTCATGAAACCCAAGCTAGTTACAAAGGAATCAAACCTTTTATTCCATTGCTGAGGTGATTTCTTCAGGCCATAGAGAGATTTCTTCAATTGGCACAACAACTCTCCCTGCCTTCCTTCCTCATAGCCTTCGGGTTGCCTCATTTAGATGGTATTTCCATGTAAGAACACTGTCTTCACATCAATTGGACCACCATTGCCAATACTATCCATATCGTCTTGTACTTCACAACTGATGAGAATATTTCGGTGAAATCTATGCCTTCTCTTTGTGTGAACCCCTTCGCCACCAGCCTAGCTTTATACCGAACTTCATCCCCTGGAGTGTTCCCTTCTTTGATCTTGTAGATCCACCTATAATCCGCAACTCTCTGTTTTTCTGGTTTGGGCACCAATTCCCAAGAGTTGTTCTTCCCCAAAGAATCCATTTTTTCTTCCATAGCTAGCTGCCACTTTGACGAATCCTTTCATTCCATGGCTTCCATATAAGTTTATGGTTCAACCATCCCTCCTTCTGTCCAAGGAGCTGCAACATTCGCATCCGCAAACCCATATCTCAAAGGTGATCTAACCACCCTCCTTTCTCGGTCCTTTGTGAGCTGATAGTCATTATGACTTGCTGCATCATCCCCTTCCAGTTCAGCCTCCTCTTGAGTATCCTGAGCATGGCCTTCATTAATGGGCTCTACCTGGTCCGAACCCTCTTGCCTTCCTTGCTCTACCTGAACTGAATTCTCCTTTATACGATGCTCCACAAATTTCGGACTGGTTTGCTCACTAGCCCTTACAGGGTTAGTTTTCTCCAAATAGGGAAATAACAATTCATTAAAAGTAACATCCCTACTTATTATGAGTTTCGTTCCTTTTGGTTCTAAGGACCACAACCTATACCTCTTCACCCCATCACCATACTCTAGAAACACGCATTTTCTAGACCTTAGGTTAAGTTTATCATCATTTTGATGTGCAAATATAGCACACCCAAAAGTCCTAAGGTTGCTCAACTCAAGGGGTTTCCCACTCCACATCTCCATGGGAGTCTTGAGCTCTAAAGCTCTAGAAGGTGATCTATTTAACAAGTATGCAGCAGTAGACACAACTTCCCCCAAAAAATATTTTGGTAAACCGGATCCTATTAACATGCACCTAACCTTTTCCATAAGGGTCCTATTCATTCTCTCAGCAACTCCATTTTGCTAAGGTATTTTTACAACCGTTCTATGTCTTAGAATGCCATTTAACTCACAGAATTTATCAAAATCCTTATTACAAAATTCTAAGCCATTATCGGTTCGTAAAGCCTTAACTACCCTACCTGTTTGAGTCTCCAGCAACTTTTTCCACACCACAAATTTATTCAAAGCATCTAATTTATTTTTAAGCAAATAAACCCAATCCTTTCTTAAATAATAATCAATTAAAGACATAAAGTAAAAGTTACCTCCTTGTGTTGGTGTTCTTGCTGGTCCCCAAAGGTCCGAATGAATGTAGTCAAGAATGCCCTTAGACTTGTGCACTTCGATGTTGAAGCTGACCCGGTGTTGCTTCCCAAGAACGCAACACTCGCAGAAATCCAATTTCTCTACTTTGTCACCACCAAGTAGACCATTCTTGCTGAGAACTTTCAGGCCATTTTTGCTCATATATCCCAAGTGAGTGTGCCAAAGTGTAATACCTGTATTTGTAAAATAAGGGTAAAGAAGTAATTTAATAAATAAGACATGAAATTAAAATAATATATTTACGCGAAAGACTAAGTATTGAATAAAATAATTCTTTTGAAAAAAAAAACTAGGATGTGGATTTCATTAAAAGAAAAGAAAAAGAAAGGAAAAAAAACGAGTTGCCCAATTTATTACCATTGAATGGCCAAATTAATGGCCATTAATGGTATGTTTTTCCTTTAGGTAGCATAGTAATTATGGGGGGTCATTGAATTTATTACATGTTTTGCTTTAGGTGGCAGATTAATTAGGTGTGGAGCCCACTGAATTTAATGAATGTCTAGGAGACTTGGGGGGAGGGAGACGATTGAAGCAACTTTTCCTATATATATGTGTCGTGCTGGGATTTTCAAAATGTAACGACCCATCCCAGGGGTGAAACATGAAAAATGTTATGTCACTGCTTCCATTCTGTAGGAAATCAGGCTATTCACAACTAGTCCAACTTTCTCAACCACCTTACAAGGTCCCAAAAACCTTAGATTCAGCTTTCCTTTCCTGTTTAAATCTCAATACACCTTTTCATTGAGATATTTTTCAATACACGCAAATCACCTACTTGAAATTTAATAGATCTCCCTTTTATTATTAGCAACTATTCAGTCTACTCTGTATTGCTTTATGGTTCTTTCTAACCAATTTGATCATCTCAGTTACTAACTCAATGATTGACGGACAAGATATATTTCTCTTTCCCATTTCTTCCCAACATATAGGAGTTCTACGCTTCCTACCATACAATGTCTCAATTGGTGCCATCCCAATACTAATTTGATACTGATTATTATAAATATTTTGAACTAAGCTATAGAAATTCAGAAAGATTAGGTGTACATGCAAGTATCAGTGAGGATTTTAGACAAGAAAGAACAACTCTTGATTAATAAAGAAGTTTCATTAGTGTAAGTTTTGTGATAAAATAAGGATGTTGAAGAAATTACATGAAAGTGTGAGAAAAAATTTGATGAAATATTATTCATATTTGTTTCTGGAGTAAAGTAAGAAAATTTCGAGGACAAAATTTTTGTAAGGTGGGTAGAATTGTAATACTTGTATTTGTAAAGTAAGGGTAAAGAAGTAATTTAATAAATAGGGTATGAAATTAAAATAATATATTTACGCGAAAGACTAAGTATTGAATAAAATAATTCTTTTGAAAAAAAAAATTGGGACATGGACGTCATTAAAAGAAAAAAAAAGAAAGGAAAAAAAATGAGCTACCCAATTTATTACCATTGAATGGCCAAATTAATGGCCATTAATGGTATATTTTTCCTTTAGGTAGCATATTAATTATCGGGGGTCACTGAATTTATTGCATGTTTTGCTTTAGGTGGTAGATTAATTAGGTGTGGAACCCGCTGAATTTAATGAATGTCTGGGAGACTTGGGAGGAGGGAGACGATTGAAGCAACTTTTCCTATATATATGTGTCGTGCTGGGATTTTCAAAATGTGATGACACCGTCTCGGGGGTGGCTAACCCGAGATGGGTCGTTACACAAAGGGCTGCTCTATCCATCTCAGCCATCAAGCTTGCTGCTTGATCCTTGATTTCTATCTCTCCGGTCATCTCATAGAGTCCATCTTTTATTGCTGCTTTGATTACTACCAAAGATCCTTTGGTCACCTTGATCTTTCCTCCCTCTGCCTTGTACGTATATCCCATGGAATCCAGCTGCCTCAATGAGATCAAATTCCTCTTCAAATCCGGAAGATACCTCACATTCCGCAGCAGCCTTGTGACTCCATTAAACATCCTCAACTGGATGTCTCCTATCCCCCTTACTTGGCAAGAAGTGTCATTCCCCAAGAAAACCTTACCATCATTGGTTTCCTAGAAATTCTTGAACCAATCCTTGTGAGGGCACATGTGATAAGTGCACCTAGAATCCAGAATCCATTTCTCGCTGCCTTGCCTCCTGCTCACATTTGAGCACAAAACAAGAACATCATCTTGCTGTTCTTTAGCAACCGAAGCCTCTCCATTGTTGGTATGGCTTCTTCCTCTCTCATCCCACATATTCTTCTTGCAATCTTTCCTGAAATGACCCTCTTTGTTGCAGTAGAAGCATCTCTTTTCTCCAAATCTAGGTTTGGAATGAGATCTCCCATGGCTCTGCCCTCTAGCTCTTGATTTCTCCCGGTAGTTTCCATGAATGCTACTGCCATTCCGAGTTGCTGGCCTTCCTCTAACGAACAGCTCTTCTCCACTTGATGCTTCCCTCATCTTGGCTTTGAAGTCATGAGCCCTTATGGCATTGATCACAATCTCCTTGGTTAAAGTATCTCTTCCATATTCAATTGCATTAATCAAATTATCAAAAAAATCAGGAAGAGAATTCAACAAAATAACAGCCAATTGTTCATCCGGGAATGTTATGCTATAGCTATTCAAATCTTGAACTAGCTTATTAAACACATCAAGATTATCTTGTAACTCTTTATTAGGATCCATTTTAAGCAAAGATTCTATTAAGAAGATAAATCTTATTAGGGAGAGTTTTGGTAAGAAACAACCCATCTAGTTTCTTCCATATGACAGCTGGATCTTCTGAGTCTCCACACTCCCATGTGACACTTTCTGACATGTGCAAGAAAATTGTGCTATATGCCATCTTCTTCATCTCAATCCGTTGGACCTCCGTGATACTTGCTGGAAAAGTGTCATCTTCTCCAATCTCCAAGTCCACCTTTTGTTGCATAAGAACAACCTTGATCTTCCGCTTCCTAAGAGCAAAGTCTTCCTTTCCATCAAACTTCTCAACAATGAAATTTGAAGCCATCTTGCGGAGAAAATCCCAGATTTATGCAACACCCACAATTGCTTTCCAACTTCTTCTAAACCTCAAGAACACGATCAAAGATGGATCTCAATATCGTTCTTGAATCACCCTCAAGAACATGATCTGATCTTGATCTTTACTCCGTTCTTGAATCACCCATGAAGTTAATCTTTGATTCTTGGAGTCTTGACTCCGATACCTTCTGTTCCAGCTCTAATACCACTGTTGTGGTATCTCCTCCAGCTCTTATACCACTGTTGGAAATCACCTTGGAGATGCCCAGGTGGTGATCTTCTAAACACCCAGTCTAGAATGACTTGTAAAGATGAATCAGAAATAAAAACAGAAATCAAAGAAAGGAAAGGATATAGCAATTGTTTTCGAGGTTCGGCAATAGCCTACGTCCCTGTGAGTTCCTCTGAACTCTCTGTACTAAATCACTGGTTCTTTACAAATACAGCAACCCTCTCCAAGAAACTTAAGTTCTTGAAGAACCAAAGAAGAAAAGAAAGAAAGTGATAAGAACTATTACAAAGCCCTTTACCCGATCTATGCTACTCTTTCTTTACAAACCAGCCTCTCTTTTGAGATCTATTCTAGTGCCTCCCTGTATTTTGTGCCTTTGCACTCTCACACTTGCACTTGAATACTCTTGTATGATGATCACTTGTATGTCACAACTTGTTGAGATTGAAGCTAGGTGACCCTTTATATAGTGCACCACTTCTTAAGCCAATCTTTGAAGTCAATCTCCACCCTTAGATCTTGAGGACCATTCAATCATAGCCCTTCATCAATCCTTAGTGATCCTATGCGTTTTGTTCATGCATCGACGCACCTCTCAAAAGGCTGAAAAGACTAGTCTCAGTGTGCCTAGTGCTGCGGCCCAGAACCAAGCAGGTCACGGCTCAAGCCAGGGCACACATGCACCATTCTCTAGGCGCCGCAGCCTGGAGGAGGCTGATCCGCGACACACACCTCCTCCAGGCTTCCACCAGGAATCCTCCATGCTGGGTGCCGCAGCCTAGGAAAGCTGGGCCACGACCTGACATGGTGTTGCACTCCTTTGGCATGCTGTGCGCTAAGGCACACACTTTGTGTGCTGAGGCACCAAGGTCTAATGAAGAAGCTTTTCAAACTATGTTCAAACCTTAGACAAACACCAACATCCCCCAAGGCCTCCACATTTTTGCAACTTGTAAACCAGGCACAATTCCAAATTAACTTGGCGGTAGGTGCAGCCACCTGCTGCCATGTTTTGTATCACCATATTTTACATCAATACTCCTCTATCATTGACACTCAACTGCATCCTCATCCTTCTTAATTCTATCTTCAAGCTAGTATTATGACTTCCAATAGCAGCTAATCTTCCTGTAGCCCTTCTACTCAGTGCATCAGTTATTACACTAGCCTTTCCTAGATGATAATGAATTGTATAATCATAATCACAAATCAACTCCATCCACCTCCTCTACCACAAATTCAACTCCTTCTGGGTTGGTAAATGCGTCAAGCTTTTATAATTAGTAAAAATTTCACAATTGGCTCCATATAGATGATGTCTCCAAATCTTCAAAGCAAAAACTATGGCAACTCATTCTAAATCATGGGTCTGGTAATTTCTCTCATGGTTCTTCAATTACCTAGATGCATAAGCTATAACTCTCCCATGTTGCATCAACACACATCCCAACCCCTGATGTGACGCATCACTATAAACCACAAATTCTTCATCACTAGAAGGAAGCACTAATGTCGGGGCAGTAGTTAGTTTTTCTTTCAATAGCTGGAAACTTCTCTCACATTCCTTTGACCACCTAAACTTCATGTCCTTCCTGGTCAATTTAATCAATAGTCAAATAATCATAGAAAGTTTTTGGATAAATCTCCTAAAATAACCAGCTAACCCCAAAAAGCTTCTAATTCAGTAACACTCATGGGTCTTTCCCAATTCAACACTACTTCTACTTTTTGTGGGTCAACTGCTATCCCCTCTCCTGACACAACATGCCCCAAGAAAGATATTTCGCTCAACCAAAACTCACACTTAGAGAACTTCGCATATAATTTCTCTCTCCTCAAAATCTCCAACACTATCTCCAAATGTTGCATATGCTCCTCTTCATTCTTGGAATATACCAAAATATCATCAATGAACACAACCACAAATCTATCCAAGAATGATTTAAACACCTGAATCATAAGGTCCAAAAATGTTACAGGAGCATTAGTCAACCCAAATGGTATCACCAAGAACTCATTATGGCCATAACGTGTCCTAAAAGCAGTCTTAGGCACGTCCCCCTCCTTTATCCTCAATTGATGATAACCCGATCTCAGGTCTATCTTAGAAAATACTCTAGCTCCTTGTAACTGCTCGAATAAATCATCTATTCTCGACAAAGGATATATATTCTTGATGGTGATCTTATTCAACTGTCTATAATCAATACACAACCTCATTATCCCCTCATTCTTCTTAACAAACAACATAGGGGCTCCCCAAGGTAACATACTGGTCGAATAAACTGTTTATCTAGCAACTCCTAAAGCTAAACTTTTAGCTCTCTCAATTCAACTGGTACTAATTCTATAGGGTGCTATGGATATGGGTGCTGATCCTGGAATCACCTCAATAGAAAACTCAATCTCCCTATTGGGAGGCAACCCAATCAACTCTTCAGGGAAAACATCAAAAAAATCTTTTACTACCAAGATTTCTTCTAACTTCATACTCTCCTTGTTAGAATCCACCACATATGCCAAATACCTCTCACAACCCTTCTTCAACTATTTACTAGCAGTTAAGGCAGAAATAAGACAATTAGCAAGTATCTTACGTTCTCCCTGAAAATTAAACTCCTCCTGTCTGGGTATCTTGAACACTACATTTTTCCTAAAACAATCTACCCAACCATGATATGCAGATAACCAATTCATCCTCAAAATTAAATCAAAATCTATAATATCTAAAGGTAATAAATCAACTTCAAATTCTCCATCAACAATATTAATCACACAACCTTAACCCTATCTCCTATAAGAACCTCAACAATAATTGCAAGCATCAAAGGGCTAGCACTAGTATTAATAGATTTCATATAACTACTAGATGCAAAAGCATGGGTTGCACCAGGATCAATCAATAATCTAGCAGGCCAATCAAGGATAGATATCATACCCATAACAACATCAAGAGTGGCTTGTTCATACTATTGGGTCAATGCATAGACTTTGCTATCTCTGGACTGAGACTGGCTGCCACATCCTCGTTCTGCTACTAATCCTCGACCTCTGCCCCAAACACTCCTTGATCCACCACCTTTCTCCACCGATCTTCTCCCAACACGTCCAACACTTATGTCAGCAGATTTCCTCGCTAGAAAATCTCCAGCAACATGTCCTCCCCCACCACAAATAAAGCATATCTAGTAGGACAATTCCGAGCCACATGCCCCAAATGATTACATCTAAAGCAAGTCATTGCCTCTCGACCATACATCAGATTACTACTTCCCCGTGGTGGCATACTTACTCCTCTACCATAACCCTAAAATCTAGGGGTCCCACTGGTATTGCTCTGAACTACAGAAGCAACAGATCCTGCTTGCGTCTTACTCTGCACTACAGTTCCTTGTGACAAGGAACGCCCCCTCTAGGGTGGTCTCCCACCTTGTACACCCATACTATTACCACATCTAGGTCCCTTAAATCTAGATCTCTTCAGCCAATCTCTCCTACCTCTTAACTCCATCAAATCATTTTCAATCTGAAATGCTTTATCCACCAGTACAGTATAATTTCCTATGCCCATAATAAAGAGTTTAGTCTGAATGTCATAGTGTAACTCGTCTAAAAATCTCTTATATTTTCTCTCCTTCGTATTCACTAATTAAGGTAAAAACCTTGATTGGGCTATGAATCTACTATCATATTCAGCCACTGATAAAGTTCCCTGCCTTAAATGAATAAAATCTCTTTCTTGTTGTTCTCGAAAGGTATCTGGGAAATACTTTGCAAAAAACTCATCCTTAAACTTACTCCAAGTTAAAGGTTGTTCTACCCGTGTGCTTACCCTGGGCAAAATATCCTCCCACCATTGAGAAGCCTCACCCTCCAGCATAAATGAAGCAAAAACAGCCTTCTATCTATCTGTCACTGGTAAGACCTCAAAATATTTTTCAACATGTCTGATCCATTGCTTAGCTTCTACAGGATTTACAGATCCTCTAAACGACTGGGGTTTAAGCTTAAGAAATCTCACAAAACAATCACCTTGTAACTCATGTGCAAACATACCCTCTCCATCATGAACCTCTTACCTCACCACATCAGGTTCTTTTCTACCCCTTTCCTCTAATCTTCTCTGCAAATTATCAGCCTTTTCTTCAGCTGCATTCATCCTCTCTATAGTACGATTAAGAGCTTATCTCAATTCATCATTCCTAACCTCAAATTCTCTCCCAACTCTACTAGTACCAGCTACACTATCAACATGTTCCCTCGCAAGAAGAACAGACTCAACTTCCTCCTCTGCTTCAGTTCTCATAAAAATTGGGGGTCTACCATGCCCCCTCTGATTCAGAACTCTACCTCTAGCTCTAGCATGACCATGTGTCATCCTTAGATTCTGCATTTAAAATATAATTTATTTAGATCTTCCACTTTTTAAGTTCTCATGGAGTCTACAGAATCTTAAAACCTAAGGCTCTAATACAAAAATTGTAACGATCCATCCCGGGTTGGCCATCCCTGAGACGGTGTCATCACATTTTGAAAATCCTAGCACGACACATATATGCAACAATAAAAATAATACTAACAGAATTTCTTTTATATCATTCTTAACTTAAACATAATGTACAACATAAAATGCATGAATATTTACAAATAAATTTTTTTATTTCATTTTCTCATTTGTCTGAGTATATTGACACGTACGTTGATTACAGAAAATGATTTCGTCGGACTCTCAACCCACCAGACTATTTGTCCTGCATGCTACCTGAAATCATTGTAGATTGAGGAATGAGCTTCACAATATATGCAACAATAAAAATATTACTAACAAAATTTCTTTTATATCGTTCTTAACTCAAACATAATATACAGCATAAAATGCATGAATATTTACAAATAAATTTTTTTATTTCATTTTCTCATTTGTCTGAAGATATTGACACGTATGTGGATTACAGAAAATGATTTCGTCAGACTCTCAACCCACCAGACTATTTGTCCTGCATATTACTTGAAATCATTGTACATTGAGAAATGATCTTCACAAGCTCAGTGAATTAAATTTACTAAAAGTATTCAAATTGCATAAATAGCCCTTTAATATTTAATATTTAATCATTTATCTCTCACATAATTGGATAGTAGCATGAAGTCTAACATTTATATAATTCCTATCATATCATATTTCTATGTTTTTTTCTCAGTGTAACTGTCTCTTTCTGTGAGACTCATTTATCTACAAATACATGCACAACATCAACAACATTCAGTAAAAATATCAACATGTAAAAACAGATGCAATGCATGAATTATTATTATGGGAACATCTTCCCACATGTCGACATGTTTTTATTATCTTAGACCGGCCTTTTCCCGGTTCTTTTATTTTCAGCATATACCGGCTATCACGGTGTCCCTTTTATTTCCAGCATATACCGGCTGTCATGGTTTTTCAATTAGACCGGCCCCCTCCTGGTTCTTTTAGTTCTTTTATTTAATACATATGCATATGAAAAGTAGTATAAAATCCACATGAATTCAAAATATTTAAATTTAGCTATCTTGTCTCTCCTCAAATTTCTACTTGATAAATTTCAATAATTTCTTCTCCTCATATATCACAGCATTTTATTAACCAAAGTTTGTCAAGAATTTTATTTATTACCATCATTATTAAATCAACTCATTATTCCAATAATATTTCTTTTCACATAATAATTTTCCACATGTCATATTTATATCATACCAATCAATTAAACTTTATCTACCACCAAAGCATAAGCTAATAATTTATTTTAATATTATTACTAGGTATTTCATTTTTATTTAAATTACTTAAAGTAAATCTAACTCACCATGTAGCACTTAAAGCTACCCGTGGATCACCTCCTTGCCTTTCCCATTCCTCTCAGCAATTTTCCCCAGCTGCTGATCGTTTGACATAATATTTATATTAAATTTCTAATTTTTTCTTCAATTCTTCATAAACCACACCCTTTGAAAATTCCCACTTTGAATTCTCGGAAATTTCATGTACGCTAAAAAATTCAAAATAAACATTACATTATTACCTTTTAATTTTCTGCTAGCTTTTCGTGACTCTCTATAAAATTCCCCCATAAATCCCTTCAAAATTTTGCTCTTTCAACCTTTCTTTCGGTCCCCAAGTGTTTAAAGAAACTACGTAAATTGAAGAAAAACTAAACGAATTTGGTATGCATAAATTAACGTTTACATGAAAATATATATAACTTTGCTACCACCAAACTCTCCATGTTTTTGCCTGCATGTTAACCACGTTTTTGGCTGCACGTTAACCACGTTTTTAGCTACATGTTTAACATGCAGCCTTCACAATTTAACTTAGTAGCAATTCCCCCAAGGCCTCCTCATTTTTGCAACTTGTAAGCCATGCATAATTCCAAATTAACTTGGCAGCAGGTGGCAGCACCTGCGGCCACGTTTTGCTTTTTTTTTTTTTTTTAAAGAAATCTTTTTTTTTCTTTTACTTTTCTGTCTTCTAGTACATCCATGTCCTATTTTTTTAAAATTGTTTTATAAAAATTTAACTTTTTGCATTTAAATATATATTATTTTAACTCTATGTCATATTTATTAAAGTACTTTGTTACCCTTACTTTACAAATATGGGTATTACAAAAACAAATGCAATGGATGAATTTAAATTTTCTTTCTTTCTTTCTCATCAGATCATTCCAAATTATCATTTGAGAACGTCTTCCCACATGTCGACATGTTTCAGCTAGACCGACTTCCTTCCCAGTCTTTTCTTTTATTCATAGACCAGCTGCCTTCTCGGTCTTTTATTTTATGCATACACCGGCTGTTTTCCTAGTCTTTTTTTTTCAACTAGATCGGCTGCCTTCCCGGTCTTTAATTTTATGCATATGAGCAATAATATGAAAACACACAGACTAGTTGCCTTCCTGGTCTTTTATTTTATGCATATGAGCAATAATATGAAAACAAGCATACATTCAAGCATTCAATTTAGCTATCCATCTCTTTCTCAAAATTATTATTTTTATCATATTCATTAGATTATCTCATCATATATCATATCCACTTTTCAATCATATTTTTCAGAAATTTCATAAAACTTCTCAGCATATTTTTCATTCATCTATCCTTTTTAAAATATAAATTCTTATATAATTAATATTCAACACACTTTCCAATTCCTAATGAATAAATCAATCAATTTTCATATATAACAGAAAATACATCATTAAATCATTGTAATTCACCCATTTATTCACATAGCATAATTTCATATTTTTATTGGTTTCGATTACTAGAAGTAAAACTAACTCACCACCTTGCCTTTCTTGCTCCTTTCAGCAATTTCTTGAGATTTCTGATCACCAACACCTCAAATATGATGAATTTTTCCTATTGTAATTGAATGATTGTACTATATCTAATATTGGAAAATTTTTCTTTATTAGTTTTTGCTATGAAATTTGAATTGAAGAAAGAAGAAAACCAAACAGAATTTGGTAAGAAATAAATAAACAAAACAAAAATTTAAATTTAAATTCTTATATAAACTGTTTCACTGCCACTAATCTTCACAATTTCCTTTAGTTGTCTAACAGACAATATGCATGTTGGATAGCCTACACCTGGACGCTTAGTGTCCACGTGTCTGGCTTTTTTTTTTTTCTTTTATTCTTCTTTTGTGACAACGTCTAGGTTTTTTCTTCCAAAAAAAATTATTTCATTCAATAGTAAATCTTTCATTATATATTATCTTAATTTCATGTAATATCTATCAAATTACTTTTTTACCCTTACTTTAAGAACACAGCTATTACAAAAAAGACATTTCATAATTATACAACATCTTTTAGGAGTCATACTCTCAATTTCTAAACCAATGATGCTTATACAAGTTATCCTCAAGATGTAACGCATATCTAAATTACTTTGAGATTAGGATTTAGCAAGATGTCATTTAATCATTCCTATATATATATATATATATATATATACACCTTGCTTGAATAGTACGTGAACAAAGCATACATAATATGTGCATAATTTTCATAATTATATATTAAAATAAAGATTAAATATTATAGTCATAACATTTTAAATAATTGTTTCAGCAACACGAGCACTAATAGTGTCAGATGCAGGAGGGGCATTATACGATGGGTCAAGTTGATGCGGATAAATATGGATGGATTCTAAAGAAGTCATGAAATGTTGATCCTTTACCTGACGACAAGGCATTATTTAATGCAGCTATACATTGTAGAGTCATGATCCATAAAAAAATATGTTGAAGATGATACTGACGACGATAGTTTCCAGTCAAGTCCTGTAAGATGTCAGAGATCAGATAAGTGATTTACCATATACAATTTGCCTCTGGTAAGAAATCTTTTTCTTCCTTTTGCTTTCAGAAGTACTTTGATTTCATATTCCATTGTCTTCATCTGCCTAGGGCAAAAAGGTAAATATTAGATTTACTGAGAACTAGGGTTTCTGGAAGCTAGGGTTGGTTTCCTTACGACGCCCCCACCCTCTGATGGCCTTGCCATCGGCAGAGAACGCCGAAAATGGTGATAATCTGATGAAATCTTATGCAAATGCGATTGCTAAGCCGGTGGAAAATTCATCTTATAAAATTTTGTTGAGATTTTCGGTGGATATTAATGGAGAATTGGGATTCATCTTTACGGAAACAGAAATGGTTAAAACGACAGAAGATTACAAGTTTGCCATTGTTATGAAGTTTATACATGCAAGACCATCGATTGATAACATCAGATTGAACGTGGTCAAGAAATGGGGTTTGCTAGAAATTCCAACAATAAGTTTTATGGATGATTATCATGTCCTTATTCAGATGAAAAATGAACGTGATTTTGTGCATGGATGGGCACGTGAAGGAAGAACGATGGATGGATATTCTTTTCGGCTGTTTAAGTGGACCAAGGATTTTGATTTACATAAGGAATCTCCATTGGCTCCTCAATTGATTTTTCTACCTGGTCTACCAATGCACCTTTATCGACGTGATTGTCTTCAAATTTTTGCAACTCACTTCGGCAAATATCTTGGGACAGATAATGCCACATTGAATTGAACGAGAGCAACGGGTGCAAGAATATGTGTAGAAGTGGATCTGACTATGGAACTAGTGAAAGGTTTCCCCATTGTGGTTTCTCAGACAAAGTGTATTTAGCAGGAGGCAAGATATGAGAAGCAAGGTTTCTATTATGAGAAGTGCCATTGACACATATAACAGTTTTTTGTAGGGTCGGAGAGAGTCGTAAAATTGAAGGGAAACTGAAAGAAAAGAAGAGAATTTGGCAGCTGATCCAAAAAAAATATATATGAGGGGAAGCTTCGGGGTCTAAGTATGGGTTGGATACAGAGGAAAATGTGGTCTTGGCTAATGACAATGTAACGAACAGTTTGGAAAAAAATTGTGACAAGTAGGATAATGCTGTGCGGGTAGATAACAATGAGACAGTCGTTTGTCCGGATGGTGTCATGATCAAAAAAGAGTTAAATAAAGGTGTTCATATAGATAACCAACACGAAGATAGTGATGTGGAATGCGAGGAAGTTTGGTGTGATGAATTGGAGGTGATTCTTGAAACAGCGCAGACACATGTGGTTTCGGAAACAAGGCAGCCACAGGTGGGTATTGAAAAACCTCCAGTGTTAGCTGGGAATTCAGACGTGACAAAAAATTTTGCTGATGCTGTTGAAAAATTGACAGAGGAATTAGGTATTACAGGCCTAAAGGGGAAAGAAAAAGCTTATGATTTAGACGGAGTTACTCAGTCACATCTTGGATTTAAGGGAGATGGAACAGTGAGGAAGTCTCAGCGGGTCCACACCCGTTCTCATAAATTAAATTTATGATTGACACAATTTTATATTGGAATGTTAGAGGGCTGGGGAGTTCAAAGAAAAGATTGAAGTTGTTACTCATAAAGAATAATGTTTCCATTTGTGTGATTACTGAACCATTTGCTGGTGAAAATCGAATGACTGAAATGGGTAGTTTTTGTCTTTTAATTATTTTTGCTCTAACCAATGTGCTGGGGGAAAGCTTTGGATATTTTGGAAGGATTCGGATGGTTTTCAGGTGTTGTCTTGCACTTCCCAACTGATCACAGGTTGGCTGATGTTGGCAAATCAAAGAGTGCTTCTCACCTTTGTTTATGCCAAATGTACATACACTAAGAGAAGGGCACTATGGGCTGATTTGGAACATGGACAGAGGAACGATTACCCTTGGATGGTTTTGGGTGATTTTAATGCTATTCGTATGGATTCTAAAAGAATTGGTGGTCAACCGAGACCATTAATTTCTATGTCGAATTTTAATGACTGCCTGGACAAGTGTGGGCTATTTGATCTCTCGAGTAGTGGACAAACTATGTCTTGGTGTAATGGGCACGAAGCAGTGGCTAGGAGCTGGGCGAAGTTGGATAGAGCGGTGATTGATAATGTTTTTTCGGCTCGTTTCACGTTGGCTCATTTAAAGTATTTGAGTCGTAAATATTCTGATTATTGCCCCATGATTGTGAATTTGGAAAAGCCATCAGTATTTTATGGTTCAGCTCCTTTTCATTTTCAGAATATGTGGTGTCTCTATGAGAATTTTTTGTCTTGTGTTCAGGAAGCATGGCATCGTCCAGACTCAAGTTCCGGATTTGTGAAGTTAGCTATTCGACTCAAGAGAACCAAGCTTGCTTTACGAGCTTGGAATAAGAATGTGTTCGGACGTGTAGATTCCAACTTGAAAGCTCTTGAGAATGTGGAAGAGGACTACTTGGTGATGAAACTTGAAATTAATGTTTAGGAGAAAAGAGAGGCTATTCGGTTGGGTCAAATAGCTAAAGAGAAATGGCTGGTTGAAGGGGATAATAATATGAAATTCTTCCATTCAGTAGTAAATCAGAGGCAAAGGAAGTGCAAGATATCTAGAATGGTCCTCGGTGATGGAACGGTTTTGAACAGTCCTGAAGAAGTACACCAAAGAGCTGCACAGTATTTTCGAAATTTACTCACTACTTCAGTTGATGTGGAGCAGGGCAATTTAGCTGATATTCTTGATCACGTTATTACGGAAAAGGAGAATACGATGCTTTGTCTAGAGCCTACTGAGATTGAAGTTAAAGAGGCTTTGTCCTTTATTCCAAAGAAAAGTAGTCCGGGACCAGACAGATTTGGCTCAGATTTTTACTTGACTTGCTGGGAGTTCATTAAACAAGATGTTATTGAGGCTGCAAAAGATTTTTTTGGGGTGTCACCGTTTCCCAAGTTTTACTCTTCTTCCTTCGTTGTTTTAATTCTGAAAGTATCGAATCCTTCTAGCTTTGACAAATTTAGGCCGATCAATTTGTGTTCTGTGGTTTATAAGATTTTTTAAAAAATTATTGTAACTCGTTTATCTCGGGTGATTCTTAAACTGGTCTCACATGAACAAGGTGCCTTTATTCCTGGAATGAGCATCTTTGATAATATTTCGCTTGCACAAGAAATGGTCCATTCATTGCATTGTAAATTTGTGGGTGGTAATGTGATGGTGAAAATAGATATGGCTAAGGCGTATGATAGAGTTCATTAGGGTTTCCTTCTGAAGGTTTTACATACAGTTGGCTTTTCGAATTAGTTTTGTAATTTGATAAGTCAATATGTGAAGTCCCCATGGTTTTCAATAATGATGAATGGGACCTTTAAAGATTTTTTCCAATCATCCCGGGTACTGAGACAAGGGGATCCATTATCGCCTTACTTATTCATTATTATTGAAGAAGTTTTGACAAGGTTACTTAGAACTAATTTTGATGTAGGACGGATTGGAAGATTCTCTCATCGGATGGGGGCACCTTTGATTTCGCACCTTCTTTATGCTGATAATCTTTTAATTTTTGCTAATGGCCAAAAAATGTCTATGAAGGGACTCATGGACACTCTTGCAACGTATGAAAAATGGTCAGGACAGGAAATTAGTAAGGAAAAATCAGCAATTTTTCTTTCTAAACTCATTAATCCAGCTCAAAAACATGTGTTATTAAGTAGTACAGGTTTCAAGGAAATTTTTCAGTGACTTTTTGGGTGCACCTTTGGTTACAGGCAGATTGTTATCTTGTACTATTGAGCTGCTTGTTGAAAAGATCAGGAAAAAGGTGGTGACCTGGAAGGGTAGATTACTTTCCCAAGGTGCTCGTTTGATATTACTTAGGCATGTTTTATCTAGTATGCCTATTTATATTTTATCTGTGGTTAATGTACCAAAGTCCACTATAGAGCAGATACATTCTACTATGGCCAATTTTTTTTGGGGTGATAAGGAGGGTAATTGCATTGGCGAGCTTGGTCAAAAATTTGCAAGCCTACTAAAGAAGGAGGTTTGGGTCTAAGAGATCTACAGGAAGTCCAAAAATCGTTCCACATGAAATTTGCGTATAAGATTTTGACGTCTGAAGGTTTGTGGGCAGATTTTTTCAAAGCTAAGTACCTAAGAGATGGCCACCCTCTGTCTTGTGCAAGGAGAGCTTTTGATTAACATTTTTGGAGATCAGTTACGGTATGTGTTCCGAAAGTTATGGATAATGTCAAGGGTCTATTGAGGGCTGAAAACTCTTTCTTCTTGTATGATAAATGGTTGGCATCTGGACCTCTATCAGTTAGGATTGCTAATATTCCAAACAAACAGCTTCGGATTAAAGAATGTTGGGTGGATAATAATTGGAATATTGAGATGTTGTGGGATCTTGTGGGGGACGAGACCATGGAAGAAATTATTGAAACTAGAATAAATGGGCGTGACAGGTTGGATATTTGTGCCTGGATGCCATCCCCTGACGGTAAGTTCACAACAGTTTCAGCTTGGGAGGTTGTTCGGAAAAAACAGGAGATTCTACCGTGGCATGACTGGTTCTGGAACAAAATTTTGCCAAAAAATTATCCATCTGTAATTGGAAAGCTTGGTTCAATAGCCTTGTAGTGGATGAAAGAGTGCAAGAGAAGGGGATATCACTTGCGTCGGCTTGTGACTGCTTTTGTCCGCCAAGTAGGGAATCGATTGATCATGTCTTAGCTACTGAAAATATTGCTGCTCAGATATGGGATCATGCAAGTAAATTGTTGAATGTGTCATGTCCACGTTTTGATACTTGGAAGGCTACTTTATACGCATGGATGATAATGGCAAAGAAGGCTTCATTATCTGGTAATTTAATTGGTCTGCTTTCGTGCTTCATTACATGGTGTTTATGGAATAGTAGATGTGTTGGAAATCACCTTGACTAGATGTCCAGGTGGTGATCTTCCAAATACCCAAGTCTAGAATGACTTGTAAAGAAAAGAAACAGCACACGAAGCAAGAAAGAAAGACAGCAATTGTTATCGAGGTTCGGCAATAGCCTACGTCCCCGTGAGTTCCTCCAAACTCTCTGCACTATCTTATCAATGGGTTCTTACAATCAGCAACACCTCTTCAAGAAGCGTAAGTTCTTAAAGAAACCAAGAAGAGAACAAGAAAGTGATAAGGTCTTGAGTTACCCTGGAACTTTCCCCCTTGGAAATTCCACTTACAAGTCCCTTGAATCCCCTTTCTATACTAATCACTCTCTTTACAACCAGCCTCTCCAATGAGTCCCTTCTTGTATGTCTGTGTCTTTGTGCTCTCATATAATTCTTTCATTCACATGTTTTGTCACACACATACACTCTTGTGTTTCTATCACATTACATTCATGATCTCATATCACAATGAAGCTAGGTGACCCTTTATATAGTGCACCAACTTCTTGTCCAATCTTGAGTGTCATTCTCCACCCTTAGATCTTGAGGACTAATCAACCTTAGCCTTTGATCAAGTCTAAGTGATCCTGTGCATTTTGATCTTGCATCCACGCACCTAACAAGAGGCTGAACAACCTTGCTTCAGTGTGCCTAGCACCACGGCCTTGAATAGGGGGCGCCGCGGCCTAAGGCAGAGCACACCTTCATCCTTCTCTGGGCGCCGCAGCCTTGGGTAGTGGGCACCACGGCCTTGGCCTTCCACCAGCTTCCTCCTCTTCTGGGCACTGCCGCTTGACCTGGTGCGTACACTCATTTTGCTAGACCCTTTTTGTTGCTTGCATATTGAGGCACACTCCTAGTGTGCTAAGGCTTGAAAAACTTGATGCTTGACCTTCTTCAAACCTCTTCCAACCATGTTTAACTTCTCCAAACCTCAACCATGTTTAAACCTTAATCATGTCTAAACCTTAACCATGTTTAAACCTTAGACAAATACCAACAATCTCTACCTTTGTCTAAGCGTTTAAACCCGAACTCATTGTGCAGAGAATTCAGGATCCAAACTTATCTTGAGTCATCATATCAACCGACTCCAATCCTAAGTAGTCCAAGGCAATGATTGAACTTACTTAGAGGTAAGACCTTTGTACCTAAATCTATAGGACTTTCTTCCGTGGCCTTCTTGTCAACATGAATGCATCCTTTTGTACCATTTTTTGGAATGTAATGATACCAAACATCCATATGCATTGTCCTCTCATGGAACACCGAATTCCTTCATAAGCGCCATGCACTTTGGATATCCGAAGACACCACCACCTGCTCTTTTAGGACCATCCACTCATCCAACAACCCTTTGCACCATATAGCCTCCTTTATGGCTTCCGAAGCCACAATGTATTCTGCCTCCGTTGTTGAGAGTGCTACCACCGAGCCTTCCAATACCTTAGCAACCACTTCATCCCAAGCTAAAGCTCTTTTCTGGGATTACTCACACATCTGCTGAGAACACCTTGCCTGAGAAATGTCGGGTCTAGTGCTTACCATCATGGACATGACTGGTCCAACTGCACTAGAGTAAGGGACCTTTACCATTTCCTTCTTCCCCTCATCCATTCCAGGACATTGCTCGCTGGAGAACTTGAAATGACCAACAAAGGGAACCTTCATTGGTTTACCATCTTCCAAAGAAGACCAGGAAACCTTCAACTCATTTCTATCATTTTCCCAAATTCTTCTTATACCAAGGATCTTTTGTGTAAGGCTGAGATCCTTCCTCTCAAACTCCTCACTGAGTTGAGATGTAAACCTTTTCATCCTCTCCCTGCTGTTCTGAACCAACAGTATATCATTGGCATAGATGAGGATAATCACCACTTCATCCACCTTATGTTTAGGTGAGAAGGTTTCTGTGAAATCCATGCCTTTCCTTTGTGTGAACCCTTCGCCACCAACCTAGCCTTATTCCGGACTTCATCTCCTGGAGGGTACCCTTCTTTGATATTGTAAGTCCACTTACAATCTACAACTCTTTGTTTTCCCGGAATGTGCACCAATTCCCAGAAGTTGTTCTTCCTCAAAGAATCCATTTCTTCCTCCATAGCTAGCTTCCATCTTGGCGAATCCTTACATCCCATAGCATCAATGTAAGTCTCTTGTTCACTCATCTCTCCTTCTGTCCAAGGAGTTGCTGCATCCGCAGCATCTGCAAACCCATATCTTGAAGGTGGTCCGACTAGCCTTCTTTCCTGGTCCCTTGTGAGCTGGTAGTCATTCCGACTTGCTACATCAACCTCTTCTAGTTCAGCCTCTTTTTAAGTTTCTTGAGCTTGGCCTTCATCAATGAGCTCTACCTGGTCCGAACCCTCTTGCCTTCCTTTCTCTACCTGAACCGAATTCTACTTGATGCGATGCTCCATAAATTTCGGACTGGTTTTCTTAGTAGCCCCTATAGGGTTAGTTTTTTCCAAGTAGGAAAATAAAAATTCATTAAAAATAACATCCCTACTTATAATGAGTTTCATTCCTTTAGGTTCTAAGGACCACAACCTATATCCCTTAACCCCATCACCATACCCTTGAAACACACATTTTCTAGACCTTGAGTTAAGTTTATCATCCTTTTGATGTGCATATGCAACACACCCAAAAGTCTTAAGGTTGCTCAACTCAGGGGGTTTTCCACTCCACATCTCCATGGGAGTCTTGAGCTCTAAAGCTCTAGAGGGTGATCTATTTACCAAGTATACAGCAGTAGCCACAGCTTCTCCCCAAAAACATTTTGGTAAACCGGACCCAATTAACATGCACCTAACCTTTTTCCATAAGGGTTCTATTCATCCTCTCAGCAACTCCATTTTGTTGAGGGGTTTTTACAATCGTTCTATGTCTTAGGATGCCATTTAATTCACAGAATTTATCAAAATCCTTATTACAAAATTCTAAGCCATTATCGGTTCGTAAAGCCTTAACTACCATACCCGTTTGAGTCTGCAACAACTTTTTCCACACCACAAATTTATTCAAAGCATATGATTTATTCCTAAGCAAATAAACCCAAACGTTTCTTGAATAATCATCAATTAAAGACAAAAAGTAAAAGTTACCTCCCTGTGTTGGTGTTCTTGCTGGTCCCCAAAGGTCCGAATGAATGTAGCCAAGAATCCTCTTAGACTTGTGCACTCCAGTGTTGAAGCTGACCTGGTGTTGCTTCCCAAGAACGCAACACTCGTAGAAATCAAGTTTCTCTACTTTGTCTCCACCAAGTAGGCCATCCTTGCTAAGAACTTGCAGGCTCTTTTCACTCATGTGTCCCAAGCGAGTGCGCCAAAGAGCTGCCCTATCCATCAGCCATCAAGCTTGCTGCTTGATCATTGATTTCTGTCTCTCCGATCATCTCATAAAATCCATCCTTTATTGCTGCTTTAATAACTACCAAAGATCCCTTGGCCACCTTGATCTTTCCTCCTTCTACTTTGCATGAATACCCCAAGGAATCCAACTGTCCCAATGAGATCAAATTCCTCTTAAAATCTGGAAGATACCTCACATTTCGCAGCAGCCTTATGACTCTATCGAACATCCTCAACTGGATGTCTCTTATCCCCCTCACTTGGCAAGAATTATCATTACCCAAGAAGACCCTTCCATCATTGATCTCCTTGAAATTCTTGAACCATTCTTTGTGAGGAAACATGTGATAAGTGCACCCGGAATCCAGAATCCACTTCTCACTGCCTTGCCTCCTGCTCACATTTGAGCACACAAAAAGAACATCATCTTGTTGTTCTCCTTTAGCAACCGAAGCTTCTCCATTGTTGGTATGGATTCTTCCTCTCTCATCCCATAACCTCTTCTTGCAATCTTTCTTGAAGTGACCCTCCTTGTTACAGTAGAAGCACCTCTTTTCTCCAAATCTTGGTTTGGAATGTGCTCTCCTATGGCTCTGCCCTCTACCTCTTGATTTCTCCCAGTAGTTGCCATGAATGCTACTGCCATTCTGAGTTGCTGGCCTTCCTCTTACGAACAACCTTCTCCAAGTGATGCCTCCCTACTCTTGGCTTTGAAATCATGAGCCTTTATAGCATTGACCACAATTTCTTTGGTTAGTGTATCTCTTCCATATTCAATTGCATTAATTAAACTATCAAAGCAATAAGGAAGAGAATTTAATAACGTAACAGCTAATTGTTCATCCGGGAATTTAATACTACAACTAGCCAAATCTTGAACTAGTTTATTAAAGACATCAAGATTATCTTGAACCTTTTTACTATGATCCATTTTAAAAGCAAAGATTATTTTAAGAAGATAAATCTTGTTAGGGAGAGTTTTGGTAAGAAACAACTCATCTAGTTTCTTCCATATGACAGTTGGATCTTCTGAGTCTCCGAACTACCTTGTGACATGATTGCTCTCAAACTAATATGCGATTATTGTGTATAGTTGAGGTGTCGATCCCACGAGGAAACAAGTTAACTACAAGAGAAGATGTAAACATAAACACGAACGAACGATAAGATCAAGTGAGAGAATCTGAATTTTGATGGTAAAGTAATATAAGAAAATTGTGTAAATAGATTGAAAATATGATGGAGACTACAAGGTTCTGGGAATCCTCCCTAGGTTTGTTTCCTTATTCCACTCTCAATTCCGTTGTCTTTATCTCGATTGCAAGTTTCACATCCCAAACAAGCAATTGACAAATATTCAATCACAACACATATATAAACCCTGATGTAATTGCTTATGAAGAACTCTTTACTTTCGATTCAAGCACACACAACCTATCCTATAGGTTTATCAAGAAACGACAATATATCTCTATGATAATATCACAGTAATGGACAAACCTAAAAGATAAATCTACCGGACTTAATCACATCTAAACAACTTGACATAAGAAGAGCTTTACTAAACTTATATGGAGAGGAAGCATGCAATCACCGGGTTAAGAAAATCTAAAATAAGAAGAACATATAGTGTAGCTGTCACATGAACCTTAATTCTTCTTGTTTAAGCAAAGAATAAATCATAAACAATGTTTAGCAATAAATCCAAATTAAAACTGAATTAAGAAAGGTAAATAAAAACAACTACACCTAGGGATTCATCCCTTCGCCTTGCTTGGAGATTAGTTGGCCATGAGGGAGAGTGTGGCAGCCTCCCTTAAGTTTTTTAGCCTTTGATTGATGTCCTGTCTTTAACCTTAAGTGATTTATTTATAGTACAAAGGTCTAAGGGTGGTTTCAGGTTTAATCTATTGTCAAAACCCTAATTAAGTTCTGACTCGGAGATAGAAAAACGTGTGCGCGCTGCGGCCTTGCTTTCAGCTTGGGTTGGGTGGCTTCTGGGTGCCGTGGCCTAGGCTGAGGGGTGCCGTGGCACTGGCTGGTGGTTCAAGATTTGGAGGTTCTGGGCACTGCGGCCCTGGCTGGTCCAGGCCGCGGCGCACACTGATGCTGTTTTGGAGGCCTGACCTTTGTCTACTAAAACTGCCATAACTTTCTCTAGAAAAATCATTTTTATGAGCCGTAAAATTCTCCAAAAAATAGACTTCTGGATCTTTCTATGTAAATATGGCTCATCTCCTGGTTATTCTTGCATCAATACAGTTTAATTTGCAAAAATGATTGATCTGTACGGGCAATTCTGGCAATTTAATGAAACTCCTTTCCAAATGCTTGTGAACCTTCACTCCGGTGCTCATTGAGTCATTGTGCTTCAAGAAATGATAGCCTTTCCATCTCTTTTGAACTTAAAGTACCTAAAAATGCATCGAAATAGATCAATTATCCAAGAATGACACTTTAGAGTTATTAAGGTATAAAAGTGCAATTCAAACCTAGATCAACCTTAAAATGCTAACAATTAAGTACTGTAAAGATGCATTTTATGACTCTCATCATAACGCCCAACTAGCTTATTGCTAGTCCCTAGAAATTTAAGCAAAAACAAGAGATGAATTCTACGGTGGGCATCAAATCAAAGTAAAGCAATGTTAGTGTTAAACCAAGAGTAATTCACTTTTGTCTAAAATATCGCATATAACACACGACTCATAGAATCATTAAATTTCACCCAAGTCCAAAAGTAATCTAAACATCAATCTTAAAATTGTTATCAACTCTTAACATCCATCTTACCACAATCCATTAATCCGAACACCCGGATGATTTTATGCACAACATTCATGAATACAAGTCTTGGCCTCTAAAATATATTAAATTGCGTGACATCAATCATAAAAACAAGCTCCATAGGCTCTCTTTTCGAATCACTCTCCACTATTGTAGAAAAATCACACTACATTGGATCAATAGGTCTTTAATAAGCTTGTAATGTTAGGCTAAGGTAAAGATTAAGAAAGAACAGGAAGGATTCACAAGTAAAAGAACTCAACTCTTAGTTTTAACCACAACCACTTTAAGCACTGGATAAACTTCAACACCCAATCCCTTAAACATTTTTTATAAGAGCATATCTCTCAATAAGTAACCACTTTTCTTTTCTTTTCATTTTTCTTTGCCATAATTCACTTCTTTTATTCTCTTTTGTATTTTGGCATAAGACCATTCACCTCCTTTCCATTTTTTTTCTTTTCTTTTCCACAACCCCCAACTTATCTCCTTTAGTGTACTTGGGTCATGGTTTTCATATTTCCATCCTTACTCCTTTTAAATGCTTCTCAACAAATGTGTATAACTAAGTTATTTTAAAAGAAAGGTACGGATAAAATATTTTTAGGCTCATAAAAGTGAGTAAATGGGCTATTGAAAGAAGCAAGACTCAAATTCTTTTTCAAGAAAAAGGTTCAAATAGGTGACTACTGATGAATATAGCAAGGGTAAGTTCGAAAGGCTCAAACGGTCCAAAAATGACCTATATCATATCCTAAGTAATGTGCATTCTAGGAATTCTCATCAAGTGATTATCAAATAAGTTCTAGAGCTTGTCGAGACTGCAAAAGTATTCACAAAACAATCACACATAAAACTTCTCTAAATGTTTTAGACTAATTATACAATCTTACCACAAACTAGAGTCTCAAACCAAATGAAGATTGATACTTAAATTAATTTCAAACCGAAGTAGGATTTAACTACTTCTAAACGCTATATGCTATCTCAATTAGGCTCATATCATTGACATGTGAATTAACTCTAAGGCTAACACAAAGCATGCTAAAAACAAACAAAAAGGAAAATGACACCAAGTAATTCAAAGAAAAATATGGAAAACAGGAATATGTTTCCTCATTTCCTCCCCCAAACTTAAGATAAGCATTGTCCTCAATGTGAAAGCAAAAGTTTAGGAAAATCCCTTTGTAGCCGAAAGTGCACAGAAGCTGAAAATTATGCACCACCATTTGAACTACTTCGTATATTTGTCCCTGAAAAAGAAATACAAAAGTAAAATTGGAAAACAGCAAAATAATAATAATAAACAAGTAAAAACAAATATGAAAAACAAAAAAGAAATAAAGGATATGTTGTGGATTACCTCCCATGAGCGCTAAGTTTTACGTTTTCAGCCAGACGCTGCACCACTCTCACTGCTGGCCTCATTATGGTGCTGAAGATGAGGCTCCATACTCAGTGGCCTCAGTGCTAGTCTTTTGGCATGGAATACTTAAAGTCCACCACATGTGGCTCAAGTGTTTTTGGTGATGCCCATTTACTATCAGCAGCAGGATATTTGATTCCCGCATCCATGTGACTTCTCTTAAGCAACTCCTCAAAGTATGGTTGCCAAGATTTCTTAATAAATTCTTGTGGCTTATCAAAAACATCAACAACATTAACGACATGGGGATAAACTGAAGAATCATTGAATTCAAAATTATTAGGAATGAATTTCGAAGAGTTAGAATTATCTTTGATGTACTCATCATCTTCATGTGGCTGCTATGAGACTCGAAAAACATTTACCTCTAGAGTCCTATTTCCAAATGATAATGTCATTAAGCCATTCCTACAATTAATTAGGGCATTGGTGGTGGCAAGGAATGGTCTTCCAAGCATCAAAGGAATTTTTGACTCCGTGTTTATAGTAGAAACAGTATCTAAAACCAAAAAATCAACAAGATAGTATAAATTATCAATTTGCAACAAAACATCTTCTACAATACCTCTTGGTTTTCTTACCGATCTATTCGCTAATTGAAGTACCACTGAGGTTGGTTTGATCTCACCTAGACCGAGCTGTAAGTACATGGAGTATGGTATGAGGTTCACACTAGCACCCAAATCTGGCAATCATTGGCCACAAGATTTGTTTCCAATTTGGCAAGCCACCGTTGGACAGCCCGAATCTTTATATTTGGGCAGTGTCTTGCTGTCAATTACTACATTTGCTTGCTCCATTAAGAATGTCATCTTCTTAACCTTGTGCTTCTTCTTGAGTGTGCATAGATCCTTGATGACTTTAGCATAGTTGGGAATCTGTTTTATGATATGAAGAAAGGGAAGATTAATTTTAACATGCTGAAGTTGTTCAAGAATCTCACATTTTAATGCTGTATTTATCTCCTTAGGTTTAAGGAGTGCTTGAGGGAAAGGCATCGGGGGAGAATAATCATCATGGGCCTCTTGTTCCTCAAGGATTTTATCCTTGTTGCACATGGTGTTAGGATTCAGGATTGATGGTAGAGGGGGTCCATCAATTTTCTTACCGCTGCGAGTGATTATGGCATTAACCTCTCTAACATTTTGATTTTCAAGGTTGGAGGTTTGTGCCATATATTGTCCCCTTAGATCAGGTTGTGGCTGTGAAGGAAAATGACCTTACTCTTGAATCATCAAGAAACTAGTCAACTTGGTGAGTTGGCTCTTTATTACCTTTTGTTCCTCTTTGATCGCTTGTTGTTCCTCTAACAACCGTTTATTTATTTTGCCTTGCTCTTCCACACTCTTGGCATGTACCTGCATAAATGATTTAAACATATCTTCCAAAGGTAAAGACTATTGAGGAGCATTAAATGAGGTTGTTTTCAGTTGCCATTGGTTACTAGTTTGGGCAGGGGGTTGCATGTCGGATTTCCAACTGAAATAAGGGTGATTCTTCCAACCAGGATTATAGGTGTTAGAGTAGGGTGAGTATGGTTTCCTAAAGGGTGTACCTAAAGCATTACACTCCCCTTTCATCTCAAAATAAGCTGGACAATCCCTAGGTAAATGATCTACCCCATTACACATAAAACAAGGTTCATGGGACTCTACCTTAGCAACCAGTTCGGGGGCTCTAGCATCCTTAGTTTTTAAGGCTTCAATTTCCTTAGTTAGGGCCTCTAAACGGGATTTAAGGCTGTCATCTTCCCTAAATTGATAAATCCCAGTGGGTTGATTTCTCCCAGTGCTTTCCATGGAACTTGGTCATGTCTAAGTGTGGGCTTTTTTCGATAGGTCATCTAAGAAATCTATGGCTTGGTTGGGGTCTTTCTCCAGAAAATTTCCATTACACATCATTTCTATGAACTGCCTTTCTCTACTTAGAAGTCCATCATAGAAATAGCTAACTACTTGCCAACTCTCGTACCCACGGTATGGACAAGAATTTAAAAGGTCTTTGAAACGTTCACAAACTTGATATAAAGTTTCACTCTCCTTTTGTGTAAAGTTTGAGATTTATCTCTTGAGGTTATTGGTCTTATGTGTTGGGAAGTACTTTTGGAAGAAAACTCGGGTCATCTCATCCCAACTACCTATAGACCTAGGCTTTAATGAGTACAGCCAAACCTTGGCTTTTTCCTTAAGTGAAAAAGGGAAAAACCGAAGTTTGACGGTGTCTACCATATCAGCCCTACCTTGAAAGGTTGCTACTACTTCCTCAAATTCTTTAATGTGGATATAGGGGTTTTCATTCTCAAATCCATGGAAGGTTGGTAACAATTGGATCATGCTTGGTTTAAAATCAGGTTGTTGAACATTTGGGGGGAACATGATACAGGAGGGTGTGGCCGTTTGGCTAGGGTGCAAGCAGTCTTTAAGTGTTCTAGCCACATTTTCATTGTGAATTTCGGCCATGTTAACAAAATTCTCTAAGTTCTCCCTTGGGTTTTCATTATAGTTTGATCTAGGCAAGGTTTCACTAATGGACACGGAAAGAGAGGGTATCTCTATTTTGGGTCTTTTAATGAATCTTCCTCGTGAATATCTCGGTCTAAGCATACACAAAAGGAATTAGAGAGTAAATAAATAAAACAGAAAAAGAAAATTAGAAAATCAAAACAGAGAGCAAAGAACGATATTACCGTCTTGTCTTAACGTCGACAATCTTCTATGTACTTAAACGTGTTTCCCCGGCAACGGTACCAAAATTTGATTATGCTCAAACTAATATGCGATTGTTGTGTATAGTTGAGGTGTCGATCCCATGAGGAAACAAGTTAACTACAAGAGAAGATGTAAACCTAAACACGAATGATAAGATCAAGTGACAGAATCTGAATTTTGATGGTAAAGTAATATAAAAAAATTGTGTAAATAGATTGAAAATATGATGGAGACGACAAGGTTCCGGGAATCCTCCCTAGGTTTGTTGCCTTATTCCAATCTCAATTCAGTTGTCTTTATCTCGATTGCAAGTTTTACATCCCAAACAAGCAATCGGCAAATATTCAATCACAGTACATATATAAACCCTGATGTAATTCCTTATGAAGTACTCTTTAATTTCGATTCAAGCACACACAACCTATCCTATAGGTTTATCAAAAAACAACAATATATCTCTATGATAATATCACAGTAATGGACAAACCTAAAAGATAAATCTACCGGACTTAATCACATCTAAACAACTTGACATAAGAAGAGCTTGGCTAAACTTATATGGAGAGGAAGCATGCAATCACCGGGTTAAGAAAATATAAAATAAAAAGAACATACAGTGCAGCTGTTACGTGAACCTTAATTCTTCTTATTTAATAAAAGAATAAATCATAAACAATGTTTAGCAATAAATCCAAATTACAACTGAATTAAGAAAGGAAAATAAGAACAACTACACCTAGGGATTCATCCCTTCGCCTTGCTTGGAGATTAGTTGGCCGTGGGGGAGAATGTGGCAGTCTCCCTTGAGTTTTTCAGCCTTTGATTGATGTCCTCTCTTCAACCCTAAGTGATCTATTTATAGTGCAAAGGTCTAAGGGTGTTTTCGGGTTTAATATATTGTTAAAACCCTAAATAAGTTCTGACTTAGAGATAGAAAAATGTGTGCGCACTACGGCTCACCTTTATGGGTGAAGCGACCTTGCCTTCAGCTTGGGTTGGGTGGCTTCTGGGCACCACGGCCTGGTGGTTCAAGATATGGAGGTTCTGCCAGGGTCGCAGCGCACACTGATGCTGTTTTGGAGGCCTGACCTTTGTCTACTAAAACTGCCATAACTTTCTCTAGAAAAATCATTTTTATGAGCCATGAAATTCTCTAGAAAATAGACTTTCGGATCTTCCTAAGCATATATAGGTCATCTCCTGGTTCTTCTTGCATCAATATAGTTTAATTTGTAAAAATTATTGATCTGTACGGGCAATTCTGGCAATTTAGTGAAACTCATTTCCAAGTGCTTGTGAACCTTCACTCCAGAGTTCATCGAGTCATTGTGCTTCAAGCGATGATAGCTTTTCCATCTCTTTTGAACTTAAATTACCTGAAAATGCATCGAAATAGATCAATGATCCAAGAATGACACTTTAGAGTTGTTAAGGTATAAAAGTGCAATTCAAACCTAGATCAACCCTAAAATGCTAACAATTAAGTACTGTAAAGATGCATTTTATGACTCTCATCATGACACTATCCGACATGTGCAAGAAGATGGTGTTGTATGCCATCTTCTTCATCTCAATCCGCTGGTCCTCCGTGACACTTGCTGGAAAAGTATCATCTTCTCCAATGGCCAAGTCCACCTTCTGTTGCATAAGAACAACCTTGATCTTCCACTTCCACAGAGAAAAATCTCTCTTTCTATCAAACTTCTTAACAACAAAATTTGATCCCATCTTGCGGAGATGATCCCAGATTTGTGCAGCACCCACAAATGCTTTCAACTTCTTCTAAACCTCAAGAACATGATCCAAGATTGATCTCAACACTGTTCTTGAATCAACCTCAAGAACACGATCTGATCTTGATCCTTACTCCATTCTTGAATCACCCAAGAAGTTTGTTATTTGATTCTTGGAGTCTTGCTCCGATACCTTCTGTTCTTGCTCTGATACCCAACTGTGCAAGCTCCTCTGTCTCTGATACCACTATTGGAATGAATTGTAAAGAAAAGAAATAGCACATGAAGCAAGAAAGAAAGATACAATAATTGTTATCGAGGTTCAGCAATAGCCTACGTCCCCGTGAGTTCCTCCAAACTCTCTGTACTATCTTATCAATAGGTTCTTACAATCAGCAACACCTCTTCAAGAAGCCTAAGTTCTTGAAGAAACCAAGAAGAGAATAAGAAAGTGATAAGGTCTTGAGTTACCCTGGAACTTTCTCCCTCAGAAATTTCATTTACAAGTCCCTTGAATCTCCTTTCTATACTAATCTCTCTCTTTACAACCAACCTCTCCAATGAGCCCCTTTTTGTATGTCTGTGTCTTTGCACTCTTATACAATTCTCTCATTCACATGTTCTGTTACACACACACACTCTTGTGTTTCTATCATATTACATTCATGATCTCATATCACAATGATGCTAGGTGAACCTTTATATAGTGCACCAAATTCTTGTCTAATCTTGAGTGTCATTCTCCACCCTTAGATCTTGAGGACTAATCAACCTTAGCCTTTGATGAAGGCTAAGTGATCCTGTGCATTTTAATCTTGCATCCACGTACCTAACAAGAAGCTGAACAACCTTGCTTCAGTGTGCCTTCAGTGTGCCTAGCGCCGCGACTTTCAACAGGAGGCGTCGTGGCCTAAGGCAAAGCACACCTTCATCCTTCTCTGGGCACTACAGCCTTGGCTTTCCACCAGCTTCCTCCTCTTCTGGGCACCGCGGCTTGGACTAGGGAGGGTCGCGGCCTGACCTAATGCGCACACTCATTTTGCCCCTTTTTGTTGCTTGCATGTTGAGGCACACTCCTAGTGTGCTGAGGCTTGGAAGACTTGATGCTTGACCTTCTTCAAACCTCTTCCAACCATGTTTAACTTCTTCAAACCTCAACCATGTTTAAACCTTAACCATGTTTAAACCATAGACAAATACCAACAAGATGTAAAGCTAGAATGGAGGGGTTAAAAGCTTGTGTAGAACAAGTATGGAGATCGGTTAAAATGTGGCTTAAAAGCCTTACTACAGAATTGAAGGTGCTCAAAAATTTGTTTGTTCAAGATGTTCGCTTGATGACTGATTTTAACTTGGTTTCGCCCAAAGCTGCTACTGTCCGAAAATGTAGGCTAGTGTGGTGGTTAAAACCCCTTTGTGGTTAGGTTAAAATTAACTGTGATGGTAGTGTTAGAAATAACCCGGGTTCATCAGGGGGTGGTGGTATCTTGAGAGATGCTAATGGTGACTTTAAAGGAGCTTATTCTAGTCATTACAGTTTTGGCTCTAATAACACAACAGAGTTGAGGGCTGTGTTTGATGGCATTAAGTTGTGCAAGAGATTATCGTATTTTAATGTTATTATTGAGAGTGACTCCAAAACCATTGTTGATTGGTTTAGAGTTGGAAGGTGCACCCTATGATATTTATGGGACTTTTGGGATGAGTGTGTTAAAGAGATGTAAGGGATGAATGTTCGGATTGTTCATCAATTACGTGAAGGTAATCAAGCGGCATATTTCTTTGCAAAGATCGGTGAATGAGGCAATAATAGAACATATGAAAATTTACATGAGTTACCGAGGTTATTAAAGGGTATTCTTCATATTAATAAGTCTGGTTTGTCGGTTATTAGACGTTAGGTTGCTTTTGTTAGTTGTAAGTTTTCTTTAGGCTTGTTTAGAGGTTTTGTTTTTCTACATAGGCCTGTTTAGACTTGTTTTGATTTTTCTTGGTCTGGTTTATTTTCTTTATGTTTTGTTTGGTTTGTGTTTGGGAGGGTTTGTTTTGGTCTTATTATAATTTCCCCGATGCTTTACTTGTAAGCACGGTATTCCACCAAAAGTGAGGGCTTATCAATAATCTTGGGACGGGGTCGCCATAAGGGTGGCTACCGGCTCTGGAAAAAAAAAATCCTTTACCCGACCTATATACGATGAGTAAGTTCGCGAGTAACCCATTTTTTTCTATTAGAAGTTTTTGGTGACATTCAAATCTGCTATCATTTATACAAAATAAAAAGTCCGAAAAAACTAAATAAAAAATAAAATATTTTTTCCTTTAAAAGATTATTTTCGAAATGTATCGACATAGAAAGTGAAATGAAGTATAGAGACAATTTGTTTCGAAGTTTACTACTACAACATAAATGTTTTCGAACTTATTTTATTGTAAATGGTAGTGGATGCATATTAACCAAATTAAAAAATTAATCTTATCGCGGAAGAATTAAAAAAGATACATGCTAAACAGGGAATGCCAAATTACTGGCAATTTGAGTTAATTCTATTGTATATTGATCTTTTTATTGTTGTTGATGATGACGATGATAATGACTGCTGTTCTTGTTCTTAAGAGTGTCTAGCACAACTTCTAGAGGATTACAGAATTTTTAGTTTTGTTTCTTTTGTTCCCAAATACCATTTTGAGTTTATACATTATACTAAAATTAAATATTAGAAGGTTCTGAACTGGTCTCTTATACTAGTTTAGATTTCTAAGTACCAGAATGAATAGCTGAAGACTAAGGGCCAGCCAGAAATCATCTTCAGATTGAATCAGTGACTTACCAAAAGATGTAACATAATGTATCCTTGCTAAACTGCCTATTAGAGATGCGGTAAAAACTGGTATACTACCAAGGAAATGGAGATATAGATGGATTTTGCTGCCATGCCTTTTTTTTGTAATAATTGTATTCGAGATGATTTCAATTCATGCCAGCAATCAGATCTAATGGATGAGCTTATGAATGTTATTCATAATATTCTCCTTCAGCATGATGGACCAATAGTCGCATTCATTCTCTCAAGTAGAAGTATGAAAAGCTGCCCAGATATCGATCAATGGATTATGCATCTGTCGAGAAAAGGAATAAGGGATTTCACTCTTGAGTTGAAGAGCTGTGAACGATATAAACCACATTCTTGCTTTTGTTCTTGTTCAGATCTTAGGAGCTTGACCTTTCATTTTTGTGTAACTCAGCCTCCTCATAGTTTTAATGGGTTCAGTAGTCTTTCCAGCTTAAGTCTTTATCATATCACAATTTCAAATGATGTCTTTGAGAATTTTATCTCCAAGTGTCCAATGCTTAAGGTGTTGAAACTTCAAGTAGTTAATAAGACAAATAGTCTGGTGGATTGAGAGTCAAACGACATCATTTTCTGTAAGCCACGTACGTGTCAATATCCTCAGACAAATGAGAAAATGAAATATAAAAATTTTATTTGTAAATATTCATGCATTTTACATTGTGTATTATGTTTAAGTTAATATCAGAATGATATATAAGAAATTCTGTTAGTATTATTTTTTACAGTTGCATATATGTGTCGTGCTGGGATTTTTAAAATGTGATGACACCGTCTCGAGGGTGGCCAACCCGGGATGGGTCATTAAAATTTTGGTATCAAAGCATTAGGTTTTAAGATTCTGTAGACTTCATAAGAACTTAAAGAAGTGGAAGATCTAAATAAACTATATTTTAAATGCAGAGTTTGAGGATGACACGTGGTTGTGCTAGAGCTAGAGGAAGAGTTCTGAATCAAAGGAGATGTGGTAGACCCCCAATTTTTAGGAGAACTGAAGCAGAAGAGGAAATTGAGTCTGTGGTTCCCGCGAGGGAACATGTTGATAGTGTAGCTGGTACTAGTGGAGTTGGGAGAGAATCTGAGGTTAGGAAGGATTAACTGAGAGAAGGTTTTAATCGTGCTATAGAGAGGATGATTGCAGCTAAAGAAAGGGTTGATAATCTGTTGATAAGATTAGAGGAAAGGGGTAGAAAAGAACCTGATGTGGTGAGGCAAAAGGTTCATGAGGGAGAACATGTGTTTGCACATAAGATGCAAGGTGATTATTTTGTGAGATTTCTTAAGTTTAAACCTTAGTCTTTAAAGGATCTGTAAACCCTGCAGAAGTTGAGTAATGGATCAAACATGTTGAAAAATATTTTGAGGTCTTACTAGTGTCAGATAGACAGAAGGTTGCTTTTGCTTCATTTATGCAGGAGGGTGAGGCTTCTCAATGGTGGGAGGATATTTTGCCAAGGTAAGCACATGGGTAGAACAACCTTTAACTTGGAGTAAGTTTAAGGATGAGTTCTTTGCGAAGTATTTCCCAGATATCTTTCAGGCCCAACAAGAGAGAGATTTTATTTATCTGAGATAGGGAGGTTTATTGGTGACTGAATATGATAGTAGATTCATAGCTCTATCAAGGTTTTTACCTGAATTAGTGAATACGGATGAGGAAAAATGTAAGAGATTTTTAGACGGGTTACACTATGACATTCGGACTAAACTCTCTTATATGAGCATAAGGAATTATGTTGTACTGGTGGATAAAGCATTACAGATTGAGAAGGATTTGATTGAGTTGAGAGGTATGAGGGATTGGCTGAAGAGGTCTAGATTTGAGGGACCTGGAGGTGGTAGCAGTATAGGTGTACAGGATGGAAGACCACCCCAGAGAGGGCATTCCTTGTCATAAGGAACTGTAGTGCAGAGTCAGAGGCAAGTAGGATCTATTGCTTCTGTAGCTCATAGTAATACCGGTGGGACCCCTAGATTTGGAGTTTTGGTAGAGGAGTAAGTATGCCACCAGGGGGAAGTAGTAATATGATGTATGGTCGAGAGGCAAAGTCTTACTTTAGATTTAATCAGAAGGGGTATCTGTCTTGAAATTGCCCTACACAGATATGCTTTATATGTGGTGGGGGATGACAAGTTGCTGCAGATTGTCCAGCGGGGAAATCTGCCGACATAATCGTTGGAAGTGTTGGGAGAAGATCGGTGGAGAGAGGTGGTGGATCAGGGAGTGTGCAGAGCAGAGGTCGAGGATTAATAGCAAAGCAAGGTCGAGGCAGCCAGTTTCAATCCAGAGATAGTAGAGTATATACATTGACCCAATAGGATGAACAAGTCACTCCTGATGTTGTTATGGGTATGATATTTATCCTTGGCAGGCCTACTAGATTATTGATTGATTCTGGTGTAACCCATTCTTTTGCATCTAATAGTTATATGAAATCCATTGATGCTAGTGCTAGTCCTTTAATGCATACTATTATTGTTGAGGTTCCTACTGAAGATAGAGTTATTATCAGGACAATCTATCGAAGTTGTGTGATTAATATTGCTGATATAGAATTTGAAGTTGATTTATTGCCTTTAGATATGATAGATTTTGATAAAATTTTGGGGATGAATTGGTTATCTGCATATCATGCTTAGGTAGAATGTTTTAGGAAAAATGTGGTGTTCAAGATACCCGGACAAGAGGAGTTTAATTTTCAGGGAGAACGTAAGATACTTGCTAGTTGTCTTATTTCTGCCTTAACTGCTAGTAAATGGTTGAAGAAGAGTTGTGAGGGGTATTTGGCATATGTGGTGGATTCTAGCAAGGAGAGTAGGAAGTTAGAAGAAATCTTGATAGTAAAAGATTTCTCTGATATTTTCCCTGAAGAGTTGACTGGGTTGCCTCCCAATAGGGAGATTGAGTTTTCTATTTAGGTGATTCCAGGATCAACACCCATATCTATAGCACCCTATAGAATGCCACCGGCTAAATTGAGAGAGTTAAAAGTTCAGCTTCAGGAGTTACTAGATAAACAGTTTATCCGACCTAGTATGTCACCCTGGGGAGCCCCTGTGTTGTTTGTTAAGAAGAAGGACGGGACAATGAGGTTATGTATTGATTATAGACAATTGAATAAGATCACCATCAAGAATAGATATCCTTTGCCTAGGATAGATGATTTATTCGAGCAGTTACAGGAAGCTAGAGTGTTTTCTAAGATAGAACTAAGGTCATGTTATCATCAATTGAGGATAAAGGAGGGGGACGTGCCTAAGATTGCTTTTAGGACACGTTATGGCCATCATAAGTTCTTTGTGATGCCATTTGGGTTAACTAATGCTCTTATAGTATTTATAGACCTTATGAATTGGGAGTTTAAACCATTCTTGGACAGATTTGTGATTGTGTTTATTGATGATATTTTGGTATATTCCAAGAATGAAGAGGAACATATGCAACATTTGGAGATAGTGTTGAACATTTTGAGGAGAGAGAAATTATATGCAAAGTTCTTTAAGTGTGAGTTTTGGTTGAGTGAAATATCTTTCTTGGGGCATGTTGTGTCGGGATAGGGGATAGCAGTTGGCCCACAAAAAGTATAAGCAGTGTTGAATTGGGAAAGACCCACGAGTGTAACTGAAATTAGAAGCTTTTTGGGGTTGTTTGGTTATTATAGGAGATTTATCCAAAAAATTTCTATGATTGCTGGACCATTGATTAAATTAACCAGAAAGGACATGAAGTTTAGGTGGTCAGAGGAATGTGAGAGAAGTTTCCAACCGTTGAAAGAAAAACTGACTACTGCCCCAATGTTAATGCTTCCTTCTGGTGATGAAGGATTTGTGATTTATAGTGATACGTCACATCAGGGGTTAGGATGTGTTGATGCAACATGGGAGAGTTATAGCTTATGCCTCTAGGCAATTGAAGAACCATGAGAAGAACTACCCGGCCCATGATTTAGAATTGGCTGCCATAGTTTTTATTTTGAAGATTTGGAGACATCATCTATATGGAGCCAATTATGAAATTTTTACTGATCATAAAAGCTTGACGCATTTATCGACCCAGAAGGAGTTGAATTTGAGGCAAAGGAGGTGGATGGAGTTGATTTGTGATTATGACTGTACGATTCTGTGTCATCCAGGAAAGGCTAATGTAGTAGCTGATGCACTGAGTAGAAAGGCTACAGGAAGATTAGCTGCTATTGGATGTCATAATACTAGCTTGATGATAGAATTAAGAAGGATGAGGATTTAGTTGAGTGTTAATGGTAGAGGGGTATTGATGGCAAATATGGTGATACAATCTTCTATTATTGATCATTTATTGCAGATGCAGGTTAAAGATGAGGGGATAGAGAAGATCAAGCGGGAAGTGTTGAGTGGGAAGTCAACTGAGTTTAGAATTATAGAATATGGTATGGTAGTATTGGGGCATACAGTTTGTGTTCCCAATGATGTGGAGATGAGAAAGGAGATACTGAAAGAGGCTCATGATTTTGTATATTCGATGCACCCAGGTAATAGTACGATGTACAAGGGGTTGAAATAGAATTATTGGTGGTCAGTGATGAAGAAGGATGTAGTAGAATACATTGCTAGATGTTTGACTTGTCAACAAGTAAAGTCTGAGAATAGACATCCAATAGGTTTATTACAACCTCTTCCAGTACCTGAGTGGCCATAGGAAAATGTGAGTATGGATTTTGTCTCTAGTTTTCCCTGTACCTATAGGGGACATGACGTTGTGTGGGTTATAGTGGATAGACTTTCTAAGTCTTCACATTTTCTTCCTATTAAAACTACCTGGAGTCCAGAAAAGTTAGTTGAGTTGTATGTAGCAGAGATAGTAAAATTACAAGGAGTACCCTTGAGTATCGTATCAGATAAAGATTCTAGATTTACCTCTAGATTTTGGAGGGGTTTCCAAGAAGCTATGGGTACGAAATTACAGTTTAATACAGCCTTTCATCCACAAACTGATGGGCAGACGGAGAGAATCATCATAATACTAGAAGATATGTTGAGGGCAAGTGTATTGAGTTTCTCAGTGAGCTAGGATGCTTATTTGCCTTTGATCGAGTTTGCATACAATAATCAGTATCAAACTAGTATTGAGATGGCACCCTTCGAGCCTTTATATGGTAAAAGGTGTAGAACTCCAGTATGCTGGGAAGAAGTGGGAGAGAGAAAGATATATGGCTTAGAAATGATAGACTTGAATACTGAGAGGATCAAGCTGGTTAGGGAGAACCTCAGAGCAGCCTAGAACAGAGAGAAGGGATATGTTGATAAAAGAAGACGACCTCTCGAGTTCCAAGTTGGTGATTGGGTATTTTTGAAGATATCTCCGTGGAAGGGAGTGTTGAGATTTAAAAAGAAGGGAAAGTTGAGCCCGAGATTTGTGGGGCCATATGAGGTGATCGAGAAAATTGGACCAGTAGCATATCGTTTGGATTTGCCTCCAGAATTAAAGCAATTACATAATGTGTTTCATGTGTTACTACTGAGAAAGTACTTATATGATGAATCCCATAATATCTTGAATCATGCGATAGAATTTCAGGAAGATTTGACTTTTATGCAAGTACAGGTCAAAATCCTAGACAGAAAGAAAAAAGTCTTGTGCAATAAAGTCATTCCTTTTATTCAAGTATTATGGCGAAATAAAGATGTCGAAGAAGTCACGTTGAAGCGTGAAGCAAGAATGAGGAAGAATTACCCCCAACATTTTTCTTGATTTTAGGTAAGGAAATTTTGGGAACAAAATTTTTGTAAGGTGGATAGAATTATAATACCCGTATTTGTAAAGTAAGGGTAAAGAAGTACTTAATTGGACGTGTGGTTTATGAAGAATTGAAGAAATAATTAGAAACTTAAGACAAATATTATGTCAGGTGTTGATAATCAGAAACCGGGGGAAATTGCTGAGAGGAACGGGAAAGGCAAGGAGGTGATCCACGGGTAGCTTTAAGTACTACGTGGTGAGTTAGATTTACTTTAAGTAATCTAAATAAAAATCAGATATCTAGTAATAATATTAAAACAAATTATTAGCTTTTGTTTTGATGGTAGACAAAAATTAAATTGATAGGTATGATATGGATATTGGACACGTAGAAAATTATTATGTGAAAAGAAATATTAGTAGAATAATGAGTTGATTTAATAATGATGATGATAAATAAATTCTTGACGAGTTTTGGTTAATAAATTGATGTGATAGATGAGGAGAAGAAAGTTGTGAAATTTATCAAGCGGAAAGTTGAGGAAAGACCGGATAGTTAATTTAAATATTTTGAATTCATGTGGTTTTTATATTTTTGTTCATATGCATATTTCATATTATTGTTCATATGCATATGCATTAAATAAGAGAACCGAAAGAACTGGGAAGGGGCCGGTCTAATTGAAAAACTGTGATAGCCGGTATATGCTAGAAATAAAAGGGACACCGTTACAACCAGTACATGCTGGAAATAAAAGGGACACCGTGACAGTTGGTATATGCTGGAAATAAAAGAACCGGGAGGGGGTCGGTCTAAGATAATAAAAACATGTCGACATGTGGGAAGATGTTCCCATAATAATAATTTATGCATTGCATCTGTTTTAAATGTTAATACTTTTACTGAATGTTGTTGATGTTATGCATTTATTTGTAGATAAATGAGTCTCACAGAGAGACAGTTATAGTGAGAAAAAGACATAGAAATATGATATGATAGGAATTATTTAAATGTTAGACATTATTCTATGATCCAATTATATGAGAGAATAAATTATTAAATATTAAACGGCTATGTTTGCAATTTGAATACTTTTAGTAAATTTAATTCAGTGAGCTTGTGAAGCTCATCCCTAATTGTACAATGATTTTAGGTAGCAGAAAAGACAAATAGTCTGGTGGGTTCAGAGTCAAACAACATCATTTTCTGTAAGCCACGTACGTGTCAATATCCTCAGACAAATGAGAAAATGAAATATAAAAATTTATTTGTAAATATTCATGCATTTAACATTGTATATTATGTTTAAGTTAATATCATAATGATATAAAAGAAATTCTGTTATTATTATTTTTTATTGTTGCATATATGTGTCGTGCTGGGATTTTCAAAATGTGATGACACCGTCTCGGGGTGGCCAACCTGAGATGGGTTGTTACAAAAACCGATAAATTTTATCCACAAACTAAGATGCTTAGCTAGCATACTGGTGCTTCTTGCAAGAGATTATTATCTAAAGGTAACATAGATTTGTTTATGTATTGCAACTTAAAAGTACATTGTTGCTATTTTAGGTACCTTGTTTTAAAGTCCTAAAATTTGTTGCCTTTCCTCTTCCTAGTTCCTGGCTGAAGGAAATGTACGAAGTCAGCTTCCATTTACTTTTAAGCATCAGTCTCGTATCAGACTTTCAAACTTTCCTTTTAAAAATTTGGATTCTATGTCTTGTGCTCTTTGCTTGAGTAAGAGCTCACCAAAACTAGTGCAACTTGATATCATAGTGAGTTCTTACTACTTGATTCTTTTCTGTTGGGTTTTTTGTCTAAGAATTAAAGATTAAAGATTTCAGCTTCAGCAGATTCTGTGCCTAGGCGCAAGTTTTTGGTGCCTAGGCGTGGACCTATGCGCCAAGGCACGGACCACCTGCGTCGCAGCCACCCACAAGTGAGGAAGTCCACCATTGTGGAGCGTGCTGCGGCACACCCTATTCCATGCCACAGCGCAAAGAATACCTGATACATGATTTTGAGCTCTTCCAGCTGGCGCGTTGGTTTTTGTTGAAACGCACAGGTTCACTTAGACCACTTAGAAGGCCATGATTGTTTGGTTCTCAAGATCTAAGGGTTGAGATTGGCTTCAAGTTGGTTATGGTAGTTATTGCTCTATATAAAGGCTTACCAAGGAGCAATAACAACAAGAAGAAAAACAGAATAAGAAGAAGTGTTCTTCTCATTCCAAGATTGGCTGGTGTTTAGAGAGAAAGACTCTCAAATATCCAGAGATTTTTCTAGTGAGATGAGGTATGCAAGATTGGGGTTGTAGGGCTTTGTAATTGGGATTTTCTTAGGGAAAATTCCAGGGAAACACTTAGTTTTTATCTCTTTCCTTTCTCTTCTCTCATTCATCAAGAACACATGGTTCTTGAAGAGGTGTTGCTGTAATTGTAAGAACTCTATTGATTTAGAGCAGAGAGCTCAGAGGAGCTCACGAGGACGTAGGCAATTTGTCAAACCTCAATAAAAATTGCTTGTGTTTTCTCTTTTATGGTTTGATTCTTGTCTTGGTCCAAATCATTCTAGATTTGGGTACTTGAAGGTCACAACCTGGGATTCTTAGGTGATTTTTCAACATTGGTATCAGAGCTTTGGTTCAACAACAGTGGTATTAGAGCAAGGTTCTAAGAATCAAAGGAAACTTCTTGGGTGATTCAAGAATGGTGTTGGGATCAAGATTTGATCGGGTTCTTAAGGGATTCAAGAACGGTGTTGGGATCAAGATTTGATTGGGTTCTTGAGGTTTAGAAGTTGGAGAGAAGTGGTTTGGAAAGCAATTGTGGGTGCTGCATAAATCTTGGGATTTTATCATGCAAGATGGGTTCAAACTTCATTGTTGAGAAGTTTGATGGAAATGGAGACTTTGCCCTTTGGAAGCGAAAAATCAAGGTGGTTCTTATGCAACAAAAGGTGGACTTGGCGATTGGAGAAGAAGATGATTTTCCAGTAAGTATCACGGAGCTCCAGTGGAATGAGATGAAGAAGATGGCGCATAGCACTATCTTGGGAATATGGAGATTCGGGAGATCTAGCTGTCATTTGGAAGAAACTAGATGAGTTGTTTCTTACCAAAACTCTCCCTAATAAAATCTATCTTCTAAAACATATCTTTGCTTTTAAAATGGATCCTAATAAAGAGTTGCAAGATAATCTTGATGTGTTTAATAAACTAGTTCAAGATTTGGCTAGTTGTAGTATAAAATTCCCAGATGAACAATTGGTTATTATATTGTTGAATTCTCTTCCCAATTGTTTTGAAAGCTTGATTAATGCTATTGAATATGGAAAAGATACACTAACCAAAGAAATTGTGATTAATGCTATAAGGGCTCATGATTTCAAAGCCAAGATGAGGGAAGGATCAAGCAGAGAAGGTCTATTCGTTAGAGGAAGGCCTGCAACTTAGAATGGCAACAACACCTATGGCAACTATCGGGACAAACCAAAGGGTAGAGGACAAAGCCATGGAAGATCGCATTCTAAACCGAAGTTTGGAGGAAAGTGATGCTACTATTGCAATAAGGAGGGCCATTTCAAGAGAGATTGCAAGAAGATGATAAGGGATGAGAAAGGAAGAAGCCATACCAAAAATGGAGAGGCTTTGATTGCCAAGGGAGAATTGCAAGATGATGATGTTCTTGTTGTGTGCTCAAATGTGAGCGAAAGGTAAAGCAGTAAGAAATGGATCTTGGATTCCAGGTGCACTTATCATATGTGTCCTCACCATGATTGGTTCAAGAATTTCAAGGAAACCAATGAAGGAAAGGTTTTCTTGGGGAACAATACTTCTTGCCAAGTGAGGGGCATAAAAGACATCCAATTGAGGATGTTTGATGGAGTTACAAGGCTGCTGCGGAATGTGAGATATCTTCCAGATTTGAGAAGATATTTGATCTCATTCGGGTAGCTAGATTCCATTGGGTACACATACAAAGCAGAGGGAGGAAATATCAAGATAACCAAGGGAGCCTTGGTGGTGATCAAAGCAGCGATAAATGATGGTCTCTATGAGATGATTGGAGAGACAGACATCAAGGATCAAGCATCAAGCTTGATGGCTGAGATTGATAAGGTGGTTCTTTGGAACAATCACTTAGGATATATGAGCGAAAAGGGGCTGCAAGTTCTCATCAATAATGATTTACTTCATGGTGACAAGGTAGAAAAACTTGATTTCTGCGAGAGTTGTGTTCTTGGGAAGCAACATCGGGTTAGCTTTAACACCGGAGTACACAAATCAAAGAGTATTCTTAACTACATTCATGTTGATCTTTGGGGACCAGCAAGTACACCAACACAAGAAGGTAATCTTTACTTTCTTTCTTTGATTGATGACTATTCTAGAAAGGTTTGGGTTTATTTGTTTAAAAATAAATCGGATGCTTTGAATAAGTTTGTGGTGTGGAAAAAGTTGCTGGAAACTCAAACGGGCAAGGTAGTTAAGGTTTTGAGAACCGATAATAGCTTAGAATTTTGCTATCAGGATTTTGACAAATTTTGTGAGTTATATAGGATTCTAAGATATAGACCGATTATGAAAACCCCTCAGCAAAATGGACTTGCTGAGAGGATGAATAGGACTCTTTTGGACAAGGTTAGGTGCATGATTATTGGCTCCGGTTTACCTAAGTGTTTTTTAGGGGAAGCTGTGTCTACTGCTACGTATTTGGTTAATAGATCACCCTCTAGAGCTTTGGACCTTAAGACTCCCAAGGAGATGTGGAGTGGAAAACCCCCTAAGTTAAGCAACCTTAGGACTTTTGGATATGCTGTGTATGCACATTAAAAGGATGATAAACTTAGCCCAAGGTCTAAAAAGTGTGTGTTTTTAGGATATGGTGAAGAGGTTAAGGGGTATAGGTTGTGGTCCTTAGAACCAAAAGGAACTAAACTCATAATAAGTAGGGATGTCATATTTAATGAGCTGTTATTTCCCTACTTGGAGAAAACTAACCTTGTAGGGGAAAGTGAGCAAACCAGCCTAGTTTATGTGGAGCATAGCATCAAAGAAAATTCAGTTCAGGTAGAGCAAGGAAGGCAAGAGGGTTCGGATCAGGTAGAGCTCATTGATGAAGACCAAGCTCAAGACACTCAAGAGGAGGCTGAACTAGAAGGAGATGATGCAGCAAATCGGAATGATTATCAACTCACAAGAGATCGGGAAAGGAGGCAGATCATACCTCCTTTGAAATATGGTTTTGCAGATGTTATTGCAACAGCCCCTTATTCAGAAGGAGGGATAAGCAACTATGAACCAGAAACTTACATTGATGCCATGGGATGTTAGGATTCATCAAGATGGAAGCTAGCTATGGAGAAGGAAATGCATTCTTTGAGGAAAAACAAAGAGTTGTGGATTGTAAGTGGATTTACAATATCAAAGAAGGAAACACTCTAGGGGATAAAGTCCAGTATAAGGATAGGCTAGTGGTGAATGGGTTCACACAAAGAAAAGGAATAGATTTCCCAGAAATTTTCTCACGTTGTGAAATACAAGACGATAAGGATAGTGTTAGCTATGGTGGTCCAGTTTAATTGGGAGATTGAGCAAATGGATGTGAAGATAGTGTTCTTACATGGAGAGCTTGATGAGACCATCTACATGAGACAACCCAAAGGCTATGAGGAAGGAAAGTAGGGGGATTTGGTGTGCAAATTGAAGAAATCTCTCTATGGCCTGAAGCAATCACCTCGGCAATGGAATAAGAGGTTCGATTCCTTTGTAACTAGCTTGGGTTTCATGAGGAGCTACTATGATTCATGCTTGTACTACAAAGGTCACAAGGTGGAGGAAATGGTGATTATCCTCATCTATGTTGACGATATGCTATTGGTTGGTACTAGTAAGGAGAGGATAGAAAGGTTGAAGTCTCAACTCAGTTCGAATTTTGAGATGAAGGTTCTTGGTCATGCTCAAAAGATCCTTGGGATGAGTATAATCCAAGAAAGGGAGAGAAATAGGTTGAAGGTTTCTCAGACTTCTTACATAGAAAAGATGGTGTCTAAATTCTCTGTGGAAGATAGTAAACTACTAAAGATTCTCTTTACTGGTCATTTCAAGTTCTCCAGCGATCAATGTCCTAGATCGGATGAGGAGAAGAAGGAAATGGAAAAGTTCCCTTACTCTAATGCGGTTGGATCAGTCATGTTCACCATGGTAAGCACTAGACCCGACATTTCTCATGCCATTAGTGTTCTCAGTAGGTTTATGAGTAATCCCAAAAGGGAGCATTGGCTTAGGATGAAATGGTTGCTGAGGTATTTGAAGGGAAGCTCAGATGTGGGGCTTTTTTACAATAAGAGGGGTAAGTCCATCTGGTTATAAGGTTATGGGGATTTAGACTACGGAGCAGACTGGGATAAGAGAAGATCGATTACCTCATACTTCTTCAACTTAAATGGATGTTGTATAAGTTGGAAGGCTCAGTTACAACCGGTGGTAGCACTTTCAACAACCGAAGCAGAGTATATAGCAACGGAAGCTCTTAAGGAGGCTATTTGGTGTAAAGTGTTATTGAAAGAGTTAAAGGTCCTAAAAGAGCAAGTGGTGGTGTATTCAGATAGCTAAAGTGCGTTGCATTTGTGTAAGAATCTGGTGTTCCATGAGAGGACTAAGCATATGGATGTTCAGTATCATTTCATTCGGGAAAAGGTTACGGAAGGAAGCATTCATGTGGACAAAGTGGCAACGGAAGAAAATCCTGTAGATTTAGGTACTAAAGTTCTAACTCTAAGCAAGTTCAATCATTGCCTTGAACTTCTTAGAAGTGGAATTGGATGATGTAGTGACTTATATTGAGTTTGGATCATGAGTTCTCTGCACAATTGGTTCGGGTTTAATTACTTAGACAAAGGTAGAGTTTGTTGGGTTTTTTGTCTAAGAATTAATGATTTAAGATTTCAGCTTCAGTAGATTTTGTGCCTAGGCGCAAGCTTTTCGTGCCTAGGCACGGACCACCACCGCGGTGGCCACCCGCAAGTGAGGAAGTCCACCATTCTGGAGCGCGTCGCGACACACCTTGTTCCGCACCACCTGATACCTGATTTTGAGCTCTTTCAACTGGTACGTTGATTTTGGTTGAAACACATAGGTTTATTTAGACCACTTAGAGGGCCATGATTACTTGGTTCTCAAGATCTAAGGGTTGAGATTGGCTTCAAGTTGGTTATGGTAGTTATTGCTCTATATAAAGGGTTATCTAGGAGCAATAACAACAAGAAGAAAATCAGAACAAGAAGAAGTGTTTTTCTCGTTCCAAGATTAGCTGGTGTTTAGAGAGAAAGGATCTCAAATCTTCAGAGGTTTTTCTAGTGGGAGAGGTTATGCAAGATTAGGGTTGTAGGGCTTTGCAATTGGGATTTTCTTGGGGAAAATTCTAGGGAAACACTTAGTTCTTATCTCTTTCTTTTCTCTTCTCTCATTCATCAAGAACATATGGTTCTTGAAGAGGTGTTGATGTAATTATAAGACTCCATTGATTTAGTGCAGAGAGCTCAGATGAGCACACGGGGATGTAGGCAATTTGCCGAACCTCGATAAAAATTGCTTGTGTTTTCTCTTTTATGGTTTGATTCTTGTCTTGGTCCAAATCATTCTGGATTTGGGTGTTTGAAGGTCACAACCTGGGATTCTTAGGTGATTTTTCAACATTTTCTTTTAATGTAGCTCTACAAATTTATTTAGAATGTTAATTTCTTATTTGATCATCTTTTGCAGGATCCAACACATCCATCTGCTGATATGAGACTAGTCATAGAGTTTCTTGATGCCGTAAACCGCTTATCTTGTTTCATTAATTCGAGACATGTAATAGTGGGGCACATAACCGGTGGGAGGCTTGAGATGTTGTTCATAAAACTATTACTTGACAAGTCAGTACACCTTAAGAGGATGATTGTTGAACGGCGCAAAGCAGATCAATTCTACAAAGGACAAATAGTGTTGAAGAAAATGAACTTGATATGACGAAAATTGAACTTGATACCCTTTACATCTTGTGACTGAAAACTATTGCATGCCTAGTTGCATTAGGTTTATGAAGTTGACAGCATGTGGTTTTTTTGTAACCCAGAGGAGTTCATTAGTCATATATAATAGATGTGTGAAGAATAGTTTTAGAAGACTCTTGTTTTGTTTCTTGAGATACAACAACATTTCTCGAGGCATCTATGAACTGTATGGATAAAACCAAGGGTGTATTTGGATTGAAGGGAATTGAAGAGAAAGGAAGGGGTACACATATTTCATAAAAATAATAAATTATTGAAGAGATACACATACTCCTTCTTTTTTTTCCTTCATTCCCACCATCTAAACATACTATATAAGTTTTGAGCACTTGCCCCTTATTGGAGTGTAAGACTTTGCAATCCTTTTAATTACTCGTTTGAGAACTATGTTCTTTGCATTTTGGGTTGAATCATTTTCTTGTATATGAGGAGTTTGATTGAAATGAATCAGAATTCTTCTTCTATGATTGATCGGTATAAAAGTTCCAACTAGGAATTGGATAAGTTTCTCCTCAACAAACAAGTGCTTGGGACAATAAAATCCTACCTAATGGAGAGATAGTTGGAGAGTGACAAAACCTTCACACTTTTCAATATTACAAAAGCATTAAATCAGAAAAAATTACTTCGTTAAAGAATTTTTGGGCCTATAAAAACTTAAAGTGTATTTGAACCAAATTAATTCAATAATTTTTATGGAATTCATTTGTAATTCTAGTTATGTATGGAACACTGAAAAGCTATGAAATTTATTTCAAAATGAATTCACATTGGAATTAAGTGAGCTTGTCGCAAATGCTATCAAACTTGGCAGAATTTACAATTGAATTTCTATAAAATGATGATTAAAAAGTTATGTAGACTAAAATATTCTTTTTTTTTTCCTTCTCTCATTTTCTTCCTCTTTCTCTCCCCTTTTCCCTTTTCCCTCTTTGTTTTTTTGAATTCTTCATTTATTCCAAACATTTTAATCACAAGAATTCAATTTAAATTCAATTGAATTTACTATTTAACATTAAGAAAGTCAAACATAAAAATTCATTTCATTTTTCTTTAATATATGAGTTACAAATTTTGATTATTTAATTACGAAATTTCATATTTTGATGGCATCATATCAAAAAATATCTTTTGGACATTTTCAATAACGATAGTAATAAAAGGAAAGATAACGTTAGAGTGAAGTGGAACTTATCTTCTAATAAAGCTGTTTGCTTGAAAGCACATGCATGCTCTGTTATTTCTGTTAATCTTGGAGCAAATAAACTCTAGAATTCTTGAGATGGGTTTCACGGATCCATGTAATTTTAGTTTTAGTTTTCTGAAACAAAAAAAAAAAAAAAAAAAAAATTCTCTTCAAAATTAGCTCTCCACAATATGGGTCATTTTTTAAGGAACTGCTTATCGTAAATAATTTATTTTTTTCCTTTAGAATATATGCTATGCATATGATTTTGCCTCACTTCATTCTTTTTGGATTTTTCATTGATGAATGAGTTTGAATAATTTAAATATTAAAAATTAACCATAATATAATTTTGTGATTGTGATGCATAGATAGACAAATGTGAAATCTTATAATATCCAAATCTCTTTATCTAAAATCACTCATACAGTGTGTTCTTGCTTATTGCAATATGTCAAGGGTAAAACTTAGATGAGGTTCTTTATACCATTTTTCAAAGGTCTCATTTCAAAATTAATATTTTAAAAATAAAATTTAAGATCGAACTTTACTATTGAATAAAAATCGTATAATAAATCAATTACATGAAATTTCAATTATAAATTATAACTTTAATGCAAGTTTGATACAACGAATTAAGAGGAGTATATGATTAAAATGAGGATAAGATGAAATAATTTTTACAGATTAGTAATAATCATTTTTATGTTATTTTGTTATCAAATGTAAGCTTCAATGGAATCATCACATTTTATCCCACTCTTCATCCAGCATTCAAAATGAGCACTTATATGAAACCTTAATATTGATCACTAAAGTAAGGAACCAGTGTCATCAGCCGTAAAATTAACATCAATAATGGAAGACAATGATGAGATATGGTTTCCAAATGAAAAGGAATTAACAAAAATTTACAATGAAGTAAATTTTGGAAGTCAATTGTAGTCAATCTCATTTAATTAATCTTTATTTGGGAAGAATCTAAAGTTATGAATAGTAAGTGCGTCAAATATTGTCAATGACTATAATGACCCATCCTGAGTGGACCCTACTCAGAATGGTTCCATTTTCTTTCAACATTTAGCACCTTAACTCAAGATGCAAACATACAACATTTACAATTCAAACAATATTCTTTTCAAACATTTCAAATCTATAAAAATACATTTCTTTACAATAATCAAAACTTTTCAATACATTAGACTCCTAACATGATCCAAGAGATGAGGATGTCGTGGACGAGAACTTTAATAAGGATCCATTTTCAACTTTAATGCCAACCTTCTGGCACTTTCCTGAAAGTTAGTAAAAAATGGTGGGAGTGAGGTAAAAAGCTCAATGAGTAAACATCTTACTAGAAGTAATCATTTTGAGAATTTAGTTTCTTCATTTCCAAACTTTATTACGTAGTTCGTTTTATATGTTTTACAACTTTTATATATACATTTCCGGTAACTTTTCTCAATACTTATGACAAAAGGATACATGATTTCAATAAAATGCTAATACGTTTAATAAATCATATAACATGTAACTTTTTTTACCACATCATACACTTCTCGAATTATTTATTAATAATCATCATCTTAACATTTTTCCTCATTACAAACAACCAACATTCAAATGATTCTCACTAATTCAATCACATCATCTACCTCATGGGCTAAATAAAACATATGCCCTTTATGGACCAATCACAAATATGCCTCTTATGGGCCAATCACAACATGTTTCTCTCATGGGCCAATCACAACAATGCATCAATGAAATGCAATGCAATGCAGTGCAGTGCATTGCATAATCATGTCTCAATCATCTCATCATAAAGCCCCTAACTGGGCCAATGATATAACAATGGGGACGTTTCCCCACGTATCGATACTTTTTCTCAACAATACAACTTTATATCCCCAACACCCTTTCCCGCGCAGGTTCCTACACGTTTAAATTTCTTCAGTGCCCTAACACCCCTTGTGGGAAGGGACCTAGCAGCCTGACCCATCACTCCTCCCTCATTAACATGTCGTCAAACAATAATTATCATGAAAGTGCATTCATAATGAAATGATTTTGTACTCAAGCAAACATCAACCAATCACATCACTAAATTCATAACAATCCATCAATCATTATCATTACAACGAAAAACATCATTTTTTCTTAAACATAACTACATCAAACCATTTCTATACTCACTTTTTGTACAATCATAACTCAACATATCTATATATATCCTCATAACACTACTATTTATAATCTCACAATCAATCATATTTTTAACCGTTTATTTCTATTATACAAATTTTTACACTTACTAAAAGTAAGTTGAAACTCACCTTTGCCATGCCAATATCCAACCTTTGGATTACTTCCTAATCTTTGTGTTTTTTCTTTCAATCACACCTAATATATATATATATATATATATATGTGTGTGTGTGTGTGTGTGTGTGTGTATGTGTGTGTGTGTGTGTGTGTGTGTGTGTGTGTGTGTGTGTGTGTGTGTATATACTTAGTTTACTCACTCAAGAAACATATAATTAAATAACACCCAAACATATCATAAAATTTATACAAGCATAGTAATTTAGGGGTTAAGTAACAAACCCTCTTCAATTTTATTTAAAATATTTATAAGATTTGTTTTAGCATGGTTTAAAATAAAACAAATCTTTTTATGATCTTACTTTTAAAACTTTATCAAGTATTAAAGCTCAAAATTGTTGGAAATCACCTTGATAAGATGCCCAGGTGATGATATTCCAAACACTCAAGTCTAGAATGACTTGTAAAGAAAAGAAACAGCAACCAAAGCAAGAAAGAAGACAAGCAATTGTTATCGAGGTTCGGCAATAGCCTACGTCCCCATGAGTTCCTCCAAACTCTCTGCACTAAATCAATGGTTCTTTACAATCACAACAACCTCTCTCTAAGAATCCATAAGTTCTTGAAGAAACAAAGAAGAGAACAAGAAAGACCTAATCACTTTCTATACTAATCTCTCTCTTTACAACCAGCCTCTCCAATGAGTCCCTCTTGTATGTCTGTGTCTTTGCACTCTCACATAATTCTCTCATTCACACACATTCTTGTGTCTTGTCACATTGTCTTTCACATTGCATTCCATCATGAGATTGAACCTAGGTGACCCTTTATATAGTGCACCAACTTCTTGTTCAATATTGAGTGTCATTCTCCACCCTTAGATCTTGATGACCAATCAACCTTGGCCCTCCATCAATCCTAAGGGATGTTGTGCATTTTAACCTTGCACCCACGCATTTAACAAGAGGCTGAATCAAGTGGAATATGTGTGCCTTAATGTACCTAGTGCTGCGGCCTAGAACAAGGGGCGGTAGACAAAACACCCTTTTTCACCATTGCTGGGCGCCGCGGCCTTGGTGAGGGAGAGGTGTGGCGCTGGCCTTCCTCCAGCACCTCCCTTGCTGGGTGCTGCAGCCTGGGAGGGGGACAGCTATAGCACACACTGAAGCTGGACCCCTCACAACTATGCGCACTTCTTTGCCTTGCTGAATGGAGAGGTGTGCACACGCCCAAAGTGATGCGCACACTTATGTGCACTCTTTTAACATGCTAAAATTTATTCTTCCAATCTTAGTTTAAAACTTAACCATGTTTAAACCTTAGACAAATACCAACAATCTCTACTTTTGTCTAAGCATTTAAACCCAAACCATTATGCAGAGAACTTCAGGATCCAAACTCATCTTGAGTCATCAATCAACCGACTCCAATCCTAAGTAGTCCAAGGTAATGATTGAACTTACTTAGAGGTAGAACCTTAGTGCCTAAATCTGTAGGACTTTTCTCCATGGCTACCTTATCTATGTGCTTTGTCCTCCCATTAAACACTGGATTCCTCCACAAGTGCCACGCACTTTGGTTAACCGAATATACCACCACCTGTGCTTTTAAGACCATCCACTCGTGTAACAACCCTTTGTACCATATAGCCTCCTTTATGGCTTCCATAGCCGCTATATACTCAGCCTTGGTTGTTAAGAGTGCTACCACCGACTGCCATTGAGCCTTCAAATACCTCAACAACCACTTCATTCCAAGTCAATGATTCTTTCTGGGACTACTCACAAACCTGCTGAGAACACCCATTGCCTGAGAAATATCGAGTCTAGTGCTCACCATCATGCACATGACTGGTCCATCCGCACTACAATAAGGGACCTTATCCATTTTCTTCTTCTCCTCATCCATTCCAAGACATTTTTTGCTAAAGAACTTGAAATGACCAGTAAGGGGAATCTTCACTGGTTCCCTTTCCTTGAATTCTTCTCATCTCAAGGATCTTTTGTGTAAGGCTGAGATCCTTCCTCTCGAACTCCTCACTGAGTTGAGATGTAAACCTTTCCATCATTTTCTTGCTAGTCCAAACCAACAACATATCAATGACATAGATGAGGATACTCACCATTTTCTCCACCTTGTGTCCAGGTGAGAAATTTTCTGTGAAATCTATGTCTTCTCTTCTCGTGAACCCCTTCGCCACCAGCCTAGCCTTGTTCCGGACTTCATCTCCTGGAAGGCACCCTTCTTTGATCTTGTAAGTCCACTTATAATCCACAACTCTCTGTTTTCCCGAAATGTGCACCAATTCCTAAAAGTTGTTCTCCCTCAAAAAATCCATTTCTTCCTCCATAGCTAGATTCTATCTTGGCGAATCTTTACATCCCATGGCATCAATGTAAGTATCTTGTTCACTCATCTCTCCTTCTGTCCAAGGAGCTGCTGCATCCACAGCATCCGTAAAACCATATCTTGAAGGTGGTCCGACCAGCCTTCCTTCCCGGTCCCTTGTGAGCTAATAGTCCTTCTGACTTGCTACATCATCCTTTTCCAGTTCAGCCTCCTCATGAGTGTCCTGAGCTTGACATTCATCAATGGGCTTTACCTGGTCCGAACCCTCTTTCCTTCCTTACTCTACCTGAACTGAATTCTCCTTGATGCAATGCTCCACAAATACCGAACTGGTTTGCTCACTAGCCCCTGCAGGGTTAGTTTTCTCCAAGTAGAGAAATAACAATTCATTAAAAATAGCATCCCTACTTATTATGAGTTTCAATCCTTCTTTCTCTAAGGACCACAACCTATACCCCTTAGCCCCTTCCCCATATCCTAGAAATACACATTTTCTAGATCCTGGGCTAAGCTTATCATCCTTTTGATGTGTGAACGCAGCACATCCAAAAGTTCTAAGATTGTCCAACTCAGGGGGTTTCCCACTCCACATCTCTTCGGGAGTCTTATGGTACACAACCCTAAAGGGTGATCTATTAACCAAATACACAGTAGTAAACACAGCTCCCCCCCAAAAACATTTGGGTAATCCGGATCCATTTAACATGCACTTAACCTTTTCCATAAGGGTCTTATTCATCCACTCAGCAACTCCACTTTGCTGAGGGGTTTCCACAACCGTCCTATGTCTTATAATGCCATTCAACCTACAGAATTGATCATGTTCTTGGTTAAAAATTTCTAAGCCATTATCGATTCTTATCCCCTCAATTACTTTACCCATTTGAGTCTCTACTAGCCCTTTCCACACCATTAATTTATTCAAGGCATCTGATTTATTTCTAACCAAATAAACTCAAACCTTTCTTGAATAATCATCAATTAAAGACAGAAAGTAAAAGTTATCTCCCTGTGTTGGTGTCCTTGCTGGTCCCCAAAGGTCCGCATGAATGTAGTCAAGAATGCCTTTAGATTTGTGCACTCCGGTGTTGAAGCTAGCTTGGTGTTGCTTCTCAAGAACACAACACTCGCAGAAATCAAGTTCCTCTACTTTGTTTCCACCAAGTAGGCCATCCTTGTTGAGAACTTGCAGGCCTTCTTCGCTCATATGACAGTTGGATCTTTCGAGTCTCCGCACTTTCTTGTGACATTATCCGACATGTGCAAGAAGATGGTGCTGTATGCTATCTTCTTCATCTCATTCCGCTGGTCTTCCGTGGTACTTACTGGAAAGATCATCTTCTCCAATCGCCAAGTCCACTTTCTGTTGCATAAGAACAGCCTTGATCTTCCATTTTCACAGGGAAAAATCTCCCTTTCCGTCAAACTTCTCAATACCGAAATTTGAACCCATCTTGCGGAGAAGATCCCTTGATTTATACAGTACCCACAAATGCTTTCGCACTTCTTCTAAACTTCAAGAACACAGATTAAAGATTGATCTCAATACTGTTCTTGAATCACTCTCAAGAACATGATCTGATCTTGATCTTTACACCATTCTTGAATCACCCAAGAAGTTAATCTTTGATTCTTGGCGTCTTGACTCCGTCACCTTTTTGTTCTTGCTCCGATACCCAGCTATGCAAGCTCTGATACCACTGTTGGAAATCACCTTGACAAGATGCCCAGATGGTGATCTTCCAAACACTCAAGTCGAGAATGACTTCTAAAGAAAAGAAACAACAACCAAAGCAAGAAAGAAGACAAGTAATTGTTATTGAGGTTCGGCAATAGCCTACGTCCCCTTGAGTTCCTCCGAACTCTCTGAACTAAATCAATGGTTCTTTACAATCACAGCAACCCCTCTCCAAGAATCCATAAGTTCTTGAAGAAACAAAAAAGAGACCAAGAAAGACCTAATCACTTTCTATACTAATCTCTCTCTTTACAACCAGCCTCTCCAATGAGTCCCTCTTGTATGTCTGTGTCTTTTCACTCTCACACAATTCTCTCATTCACACACACTCTTGTGTCTTGTCACAATATCTTTCACATTGCATTCCATCATGAGATTGAACCTAGGTGACCCTTTATATAGTGCACCAACTTCTTGTTCAATCTTGAGTATCATTCTCCACCCTTAGATCTTGATGACCAATCAACCTTGGCCCTCCATCAATCTTAAGTGATTCTGTGCATTTTAACCTTGCACCCATGGACTTAACAAGAGGCTGAATCAAGTGGAATATGTGTGCCTCAGTGTGCCTAGCGCTGCGGCCTAGAACAAGTGGCGTTGCGGCCTTGGTGATGGAGAGGTGAAGTGCTAGCCTTCCTCCATCACCTCCCTTGCTGGGTGCTGTGGCCTGGGAGGAGGAGGGCTGTAGCGTACACTGAAGCTGGACCCCTCACAACTGTGCGCACTTCTTTGCCTTGCTGAATGGAGAGGTGGGCACACACCCAAAGTGATGCGCACACTTGTGTACACTCTTTTAACATGCTGAAATTTATTCTTTCAACCTTGGTTTAAATCTTAACCATGTTTAAACCTTAGACAAATATCAACAAAAATACTTCTGGAGTTTAGGATTGAAATTCTTTAAGAAAAATGATTTTTCTTTCTTAAACTTGAACTCTACCTCTTTTCACTTTCTTTCTCTAAATGCTAGACTCATAAATTATTTTCTTACAAATCTCAATCTCAACTTGTAAGTATAAACTAGATATATAGCCCTTCCACTAATTTACATTAAGTGTAGTCATCAAAAAGATACTAAAACTAACTAATTTTATCAAAGTTATCGATCTTTCTTACTTTTTTTTCTCTCTGTAGGCTCTATGTTTCAAATCTAATTTCAAGCACCCTAATTAGGATACTTAATTATTAAAGAAGCTAGTCACTAGTGACATGGTATATTATCAATACAAAACCAACCTTTTGCTTAATCATGCACCGTAAGTATAGAACCAAGTGAGGCAAACTTTATATGGATCTAAAAAACAAATTTTTTTAATTTTTTTTCAATTGAGCTATGTTAAAATTACCATACATGTACAACTTGTAGTGATTTTTAATTAATTCACTAGTGACATGGTAGAAAGTGCTAGTGATTTTAAGACTTACTACCATTGATATTTGGTGGCTCTCTCTTCTTTTCCACTTTTCATGTTCCAAATATTTATAGCTAATTGAGCTACACGTGTCGAATTGAAACATCTATAACATTGTGATGCACCTTAGTTTCAAAGCTTCTAATCTATAACATTGTCGAATTGAATCAGTTTTGTTAGTTACATGGTAATTATATTATTATATAATGATTTTCATTTTCAATTAAATTTTACTCAATTAATTAATTTTTCAATACTATGTAGAAAAACAACTTATATTCTTAATTTGTATGGATATATTGCAGAAATATCAACTAAGAAAACTAGGGGAGCATTTACATTTTTCAATTAGGTATAACTAAACCATTACATTTAACTAGAAAATTTTAAAAATAAGCTTATTATATTGACGGTACTAATTGTTTTCTAACTATACAGTTGATGCATAATGCAGCGAACTCATTTATATATATCATTGAAAATTCCATTAATTGAAGCAACGATACTAGAGTAATATTTCACATTCATTGAAAATTTCATTAATTGAAGCAATGATATTAGACTAAAATAAATTACTAAGTATTTTTTCAAGTGCAATAGAATATCATAGAAACTTATTAACAAGGCCCAAAATCTGGAATTAAATTTTATTTTCAAATATTGGAAACAAAATAAAAACCAAACACAATCAAAACATTTGAAAACAAAAAACAAAAAACAAAAAATTTGTGACCCACCAAACGGAACCTAAGCAACATATATATCAAAATTAAAAGGCAGAAATAAATTAAATAAACAAATTTAACAAAGCAAGTTAGAGAAGACTTGCTGTCGAGAGAAACACAAGAAAATGGGTGACAAAAAACAAAAAAAAAATTGCAACCCACCAAACGGAACCTAAGCAACATATATCAAAATTTAAAAAAATTAAAAAAACTAAACTAACAAAACATAAATAACAAAAGAAACAAGAGAGTACAGAGAAAGGAAACTTACAATTTTGGTACAGAGAAAAAGTGGTGAAGAGGAGAAAAAACGAAAATGATAAAAATGAGGGAAATATGAGAGAGATAGAGAGAGAGAGATAGAAAGAGAAATATCAAAGAGAGTGAAATATGAGAGATAGGGATATAGTGAAAGAATTTTGAAGAAGAAAAATGATGAAATGTTGCGCGGCGCACAGGGAAAGGAAACAGAAGAGAAGAGAAATAGGGGAGGAAGGAAGTTGTTGCATGATATCTAGGGTTATATTATCACAGAGGGATTTAGTTCCCTCAGTGATAATATAAGTTCCTTCAGTGATAGTAGCTATCATAATTAATAATCAAATTAAAATAAATTTTATATTCATTTATCAACATCGAGGGATTTAAATCCATTGGTAATAATATATTTCAATTTAAAAAAACCAAAAATTATTTTTAAAATTTTTCACAAACTTTATACTAAGTATAAAAATATTATTACCGAGGGATCCCTCGGTGATAATATTTCACACTATCACTGACGGACACATGGCCCTCGGTCATATCCATCATTGAAAACACTTATCACCAAGAGACACGTGTCCCATGGTGATAAGTGGTTTTCTTGTTGTGTGTTAATCTACGTCATCAAAATTTTTGAATACCCCTTAAATGACCTAAGTTAAATATGTAAATATTTATTTTCAAGATCCTTCTCATCTCTCTCTCTCTTCCTCATATGTCTTAATCTTTCCTAAAGATCTTCTGCATCTCTCATTCTCATCCCTTTTGCTTCAAACATGCAAGGAATTTTTAAGAAATATTTTAAAATTTCTCTTCCTCATCCGTCTTCCATATAATTTTTGGGTGAAGAAGCACAAGTGGAGAAAAAGTAGACAATTTTCTTGAAGACCCACTCCAATTTCAGTTCAAGAGAATAAGAAAAATATATTTTTCAACACCCACTCCATTTTAACAATGAAAAGCAATAAGTAAAAAAACTCTCAAAGACCATGCTAGTTTCGATTCAAATGGGAGAAGGAAGCAAATTGTTGAAGACCCATGAAATTTCTCGGACCAAAGGAAGTTGAGAAATTCTTTTTCCAAAGACCCATAACATTTCCAGTTGAAATGAAAAAAGAAATTGTAAGACTATCATTTTTAGGTTGTGAAAAGCAGGAAGAAAGTTTTTTCAATACTAGCCTCCATTTTCGGGGCAAGAAAGAAGAAATCAAGAGGAGAAATCAATGAATAAATCAAGCAAGAAATCAAAGAAGAAAAGGATAATGATTCTAGAAGAAAACAACTATTAAAAGGACATAAATCCTAAGGAGCAACTAAATAGGACAGTGTAAAACTCGTGTGCACTTTTAGAGTTGCGCGGACCAGTGGATAAAATCCTTACCCTTCCATAAATCACTTGAATCTTATTTTCCAATTCATGTGAATTGCTAATAATATCATTTTATAGCAACTTCAATCCTCAAATTCCTTTCATGCTCTAATCTACTTGAATCTTCTTGGAGATATATTTATGTTATCTATAAAAGCAACTTCAATCCTTCATGCTAATAATCTCCATAAGCAAACTGAGAATAGAAATTAAATTTGTACTGAGTAAATCAAACTCTAAATAATTTCGATTTTTAAGTGAATTGTTGGTATTTGTCTAAGAATTAAACGAGTTAAAGAATGAAGCTTCATTAGGCCTTGGCGCCTCACCTCAAGAAGCGTGCGCCTCAGCGCCCAGCAAGGAGAAGTGTTCAGCCCCAAGTGTACGACGCACCCCAGGAGGTGTGCGCCTCATCCCCCAGCAAGGAAGAGTATTCTGGCCAGGTGTGCGCTGCACCTCAAGGAGGGTGTGCACGGCGCCCAGAAGGTGGAGGTAGTGTGCCCTAGCTTGAGCCGCAACCTGCCCTGTTCTGAGCCGCAGCGCCAGGCACACTTATGCTTCCTGATCAGCACTTTGGATTGATGCGTGAGGCTTAATCAAAACACATAGGATCATTTAGACTTGTTGAAGGGCTATGATTGATTGGTCCTCAAGATCTAAGAGTTGAAATTGACTTCAAGATAGGTTCAAGAAGTGGTGCACTATATAAGGGTCATCTAGCTTCAATCAAACATAAGTGTGTGACAATCATCTCAACAAAAGAGGTGAATGACATGTGAGCAGAATGTGTGTGAAATAGAACACATGGTGTGTGAGAGTGCAAAGACACTAAACACAGGAGAGACTCATTCAAGAGAGGCTGGTTATTTAGAGAGAGAGTAGTATAGATTGGGGATTCAAGGGCTTTGTAGTTAGAATTTTCTTGGGGAAAATTCCAGGGAAACACTCAGTCCTTATCACTTTTTCTTCTCTTCTTTCGTTATTCAAGAACAGTGTTAAGATCAAGATTAGATCATGTTCTTGAAGAGGTGTTGCTATAATTGTAAGAACTCATTGATTTAGTGCAGAGAGCTCAGAGGGGCTCACGGGGACGTAGGCACATTACCGAACCTCGAAAACAATTGCTGTGTTCTTTATTTGATTGGTTTGATTCCTGTTTTGTTTCAGTTTTATTACAAGTCATTCTAGACTTGGGTGTTTGGAAGATCACCACCTAGGCATCTTGAGGTGATTTCCAACAGTGGTATCAGAGCTTTGGATAGCTTGTATCGGAGCAAGAACAAGGGGTCATCAGAGCAAGACTCCAAGAATCAAAGGTCAACTTTTGAGATGATTCAAGAACGGAGTAGAGATCTATATCTGATTGTGTTCTTGAGGTGATTCAAGAACGGAGTAGAGATCAATCTTTGATCTTGTTCTTGAGATTTAGAAGAAGTTGGAAAGCAATTGTGGGCACTGCATAAATCTGGGATTTTCTCTGCAAGATGAGTTCGAACTTCATTGTTGAGAAGTTTGATGGAAAGGGAAATTTTGCCCTTCGGAAGTGGAAAATCAAGGCGGTTCTTATGCAACAAAAGGTGGACTTGGCGATTTGAAAAGATGACACTTTTCGAGAAAGTATCACTGAGGTCCAGAGGAATGAGATGAAGAAGATGGCATACAGCACCATCCTTCTGCACATGTCGGATAGTGTCACAAGAGAGTGTGGAGACTCAGAAGATCTAGTTGTCATTTGGAAGAAACTAGATGAGTTATTTTTTACGAAGACTCTCCCTAATAAGAGGTATCTTCGTAAACGAATCTTTGCTTTTAAAATGGATCCTAATAAAGAGTTGCAAGATAACCTTGATGCTAAAATGAGGGAAGCATCAAGTGGAGAAGGGCTATTCGTTAGAGGAAGGTCAGTAACTCGGTATGGCAGCAACATACATGGTTACTACCGAGACAAACCAGAAGGTAAAGGAGAAAGCAATGGGAGAGCGCACTCCAAACCGAGATTTGGAGGGAAGAGATGCTTCTACTACCATAAGGAGGGTCATTTCAAGAAAGATTGCAAGAAGATGATCAGGGATGAGGGAAGAAGCCATACCAAGAATGGAGAGGCTTCAGTTGCCAAGGGAGAACAACATGATGATGATGTTCTTGTTGTGTGCTCAAGTGTGAGCATAGGGAAAGAAGGCAGCGGGAAATGGATCTTGGATACCGGGTGCACTCATCATATGTGTCCTCACAGGGAATGGTTCAAGAATTTCAAGGAAACCGATGATGGAAAGGTTTTTCGGGGGAATGATACTTCTTACCAAGTGAGGGGCACAAGAGACATCCAGTTGAGGATGTTTGAAGGAATGACAAGGCTACTGAGGAATGTGAGATATCTTCCAGAGTTGAAAAGAAATTTGATCTCATTGGGGCAGCTACATTCCATGGGGTACACATATAAGACAGAGGGAGGAAAGATCAAGGTAACCAAGGGATCTTTGATAATGATCAAAGAAGCAATGAAGGATGGTCTCTATGAGATGATCGGAGGCACGAAGATCAAGGGTCAAGCAGCAAGCTTGATCACTGAGATGGATAAGGTAGCTCTTTGGCACAATTGGTTGGGATACATAAGTGAAAAGGGCTTGCAAGTTCTCAGCAAGAACGGTCTACTTAATGGTGACAAAGTAGAGGAACTTGATTTCTGTGAATGTTGTGTTCTTGGGAAACAACATTAAGTCAGCTTTAACACCGGAGTGCATAAGTCTAAGGGCATTCTTGACTACATTCATGCGGATCTTTGGGGGCCAGCAAGAACACCAACACAGGGAGGTAATCTTTACTTTCTGTCGATTATTCAAGAAAGGTTTGGGTTTATTTGCTTAAAAATAAAACAAATGATTTGAATAAATTAGTGGTGTGGAAAAAACTGGAGAAAACTCAAACGGGTAAGGCAGTTAAAGTGTTAAGAACTGATAATGGCTTAGAAGTTTTTAGCAAGGAACTTGATTAATTCTGTAATTTAAATGGGATTCTAAGACATAGAACGGTTGTGAAAATGCCTCAGCAAAATGGAGTTGCTGAGAGGATGAATTAGACCCTTAGGGAAAAGGTTAGGTGTATGTTAAATGGATTCAGATTACCCAAATGTTTTTGGGGGGAAACGGTGTCTACAGCTGTGTATTTGGTTAATAGATCGCCCTCTAGAGCTTTAGAGCTCAAGACTCTCGAGGAGATGTGGAGTGGTAAACCCCTTGAGTTGAACAACCTTAGAACATTTAGGTGTACTGTGTTTGTACATTAGAAGGATGATAAACTTAGCCCAATGTCTAGAAAATGAGTGTTTCTAGGATATAAGGAAGGGGCTAAGGGGTATAGGTTGTGGTCCTTAGAGCAAAAAGGATTTAAACTCATAATAAGTAGGGATGTCATTTCTAATGAGCATTTATTTCCCTATTTGGAGAAAACTAACCCTGCAGGGGATAGTGAGCAAACCAGTTCGGTATTTGTGGAGCATAGCATCAAGGAAAATTTAGTTAAGGTAGAGCAAGGGATGCAAGAGGGTTCGGACCAGGTAGAGCCCATTGATGAATGCCAAGCTCAGGACACTAGAGAGGAGGTGAACTAGAAGGGGATGATGCAGCAAGTCAGAATGATTATCAGCTCACAAGGAATCTGGAAAGAAGGCTGGTCATACCACCTTTGAGATATGGTTTTGCGGCTGTGAATGCAACAGCTCCTTGGACAGAAGGAGGGATAAGTGAACCAGAGACTTACATTGATGCCATGGGATGTAAGGATTCATCAAGATGGAAGCTAGCTATGGAGGAAGAAATGGATTCTTTGAGGAAGAACAACTCTTGGGAATTGGTGCACATTCTAGGAAAATAGAGAGTTCTGGATTGTAAATGGACTTACAAGATCAAAGAAGGGAACCCTCGAGGGGATGAAGTCCGGAATAAGGTTAGGCTGGTGGCAAAGGGGTTCATGCAAAGAGATAACATAGATTTCACAGAAACATTCTCACCTGGACGCCAAGTAGAGGAAGTGGTGATTATCCTCATCTATGTCGATGACATGCTATTGGTTGGGAACAGCAGGGAGAGGATAGAAAGGTTGACATCTCAACTCAATGAGGAGTTCAAAAGGAAGGATCTTGGCCTTGTACAAAAGAACCTTGGGATGAGAAGAATTCGGGAAAGGGAGAGAAACAGGTTGAAGGTTTCTTAGTCTTCCTACATAGAAAAGGTGCTATACAAGTTTTTTATGGAAGATGGTAAACCAGTGAATATTCCCCTTACTAGTCGTTTCAAGTTCTTTAGCGAACAATGTCCTGGAACGGATGAGCAGAAGAAGGTAATGGAAAAGGTCACTTACTCTAGTGCGGTTGGATCATTCATGTCCATGACAATAAGCACTAGACCCGACATTTCTCGGGCAATTAGATTTCTCAGCAGATTTGTGAATAATCCCGGAAAGGAGCTTTGGTTTGGGATGAAGTGGTTGCTGAGGTACTTGAAGGCTCGGTTGCAGCCAGTTGTAACACTCTCAACAACCAGGGCAGAGTACATAGCGGCTATGGAAGCCATAAAGGAGGCTATGTGGAGCAAAGGATTGTTGGACGAGTGGAATGTCCTAAAAGAGTAGGTGGTGGTGTCTTCAGATAGCCAAAGTGCGTGGAACTTGTGTAGAAACTCGGTGTTCCATGTGAGGACTAAGCATATGGATGTTCGGTATCATTTCATTCAGAAAAATGTTACGGAATGATGCATTCATGTGGACAAAGTCGCAACAGAAAAAAATCCTGCAGGTTTAGGCACTAAAGTTCTACCTCTAAGTAAGTTCAATCATTGCCTTGGACTTCTTAGGATTGGAGTCGGTTGATATGGTGACTCAAGTTGCGTTTGGATCCTGAGTTCTCTGCACAATGGGTTCGGGTTTAATCGCTTAGACAAAGGTAGAGATTGTTGGTATTTGTCTAAGGATTAAACAAGTTGAAGAATGAAGCTTCATCAGGCCTTGGCACCTCACCTCAGGAAATGTGCGCCTCAGCACCCAGCAAGGAAGAGTCTTCTGGCTAGGTGTGCGCCGCACCTCAAGGAGGGTGCACCGCGGCGCCCAGAAGGTGGAGGTAGTATGCCCTGGCTTGAGCCGCGGCTTGCCCTGTTCTGAGTCGCGATGTCAGGCACACCTGATGCTTCCTGATCAGCACTTTTGATTGATGTGGGAGGCTTGAGCAAAATGCACAGTATCACTTAGACTTGATGAAGGGTTATGATTGATTGGTCCTTAAGATTTGAGGGTTGAGATTGACTTCAAGATAGGCTCAAGAAGTGGTGCACTATATAAATGATCATCTAGCTTCAATCAAACATAAGTGTGTGACAATCATCTCAACAAGAGAGGTGAATGACATATGAGAAGAATGTGTGTGAAATAGAACACATAGTGTGTGAGAGTGCCAAGATACTAAACACAAGAGAGACTTATTTAAGAGAGGCTAGTTGTTTAGAGAGAGAGTAGTATAGATTGGGGATTCAAGGGCTTTGTAGTTGGAATTTTCTTGGGGAAAATTCCAGGGAAACACTCAGTTCTTATCACTTTCTATTTCTCTTCTTTCATTCTTCAAGAACGATGTTAAGATTAAGATTAGATTGTATTCTTGAAGAGGTGTTGTTGTAATTGTAAGAACTCATTGATTTAGTGCAGAGAGCTCGGAGGAGCTCACGGGGACGTAGGCACATTGTTGAACCTCGATAACAATTGTTGTGTTCTTTATTTGATTGGTTTGATTCCTGTTTTATTTCGATTTTATTTCAAGTCATTCTAGACTTGGGTGTTTGGAAGATCACCACCTAGGCATCTTGAGGTGATTTCCAATATGAAGCTAGGCTATGAAATCAGGGAACTTAGGATTAGAAAATTGGGGATTTTAGCTTATGGTTATAGAGATCGCATGAGAGAGGGGGAGGAGAGAGAGAGCGCGCGTTAGGTCAACTTGAAATATTTGTCATCGCTTGTGTAATTTCTTATACCACCTTATGTTTTTATAATTAACTCTAACCTCAGGTATGTTTTTCTAATTTATTTTAAAAAATTGTATTAACCAAAATACTTTATTTATCTCTCTTTTCCTCTCTCCCTTTCTAGGCTCTCCATCCTCTTTTGAATTCTTCATTTATTGCAAACATTTTAAACATGATAAGAATTCAAATGAATCCTACATTTTAATATAAGAAAACCAAACATAAAAATTCATTTCAAAATCATTTTTTTTTTCAATTTATTTAAAATAAAATGAATTTCATTTTTCATTTGTTCCCAAAACTATAGTGATTTAGAAGAGATCCTGCATGATGCCAATCATCAAACCAAAGATGAGTTTTCTACCCATTTTCCAAAATGTTTTTAATAGAAGGTTATACATTAGGCTTGGTATTTTTTATTTTTTTGCATCTATTTTTGCGATTCTAGAAAAAATAGAGAAGGAAAAAGACAGGCACATAGATATAAAAGAAAGAAGAATTTTGTAAGGATTGAGCACCTACCACTGTGCCAAAAGCTATAGTTGATAGCCAGAATGCTACTCAAATCACTTAAACCACACAGCAACATAAGCGCCGCGTTTCGACAGTGACTTGGCCTCACGTGGGCCTCTGTGTAATACCTGTGTTCTTAAAGTAAGGATAAAGAAGTAATTTGATAGATATTACATGGAATTAAAATAATACATACATGAAAGATTTACTATGAAAAAACAAGAGAGACACCATTTGTTACAAAGGAAAAACAGGTGTAGCCTTGGTGGCTACAAAGACAAAAAAAAAGGGGGAAAGAGCCAACACCTGGACGCCCAGGTGTAGGTTACCTAACATGAATACTTGCATGCTAGACAACTAAGGGATAAAATATGAAGAATAGTGTAGACGGTTTAGTATAAAATTTTAGTTTTTTTTTTAAAGTTTTGTTAAAAATCAGTTTACACTCTCTCAAATTACTCTATTTCTTTAAACACTTGGGGACTAAAAGAAAGGTTGAAAGATTGAAATTTTGAAGAAGTTTATGAGAGAATTTTAAAGAAATTCGACCGAAGCTTTAGGAAAAATAAAAGTTAATAATGTGAATTTTTATTTTTGAAATTATATTCCTAAAATTACCCAGAATTTAACATAGAAATTTAAAGGTATGAATTATGGAAGAATTGAAGAATAAATTAGAAATTTTAATATAAAAATTATATCAGGTGTTGACTATCAGTAATCGGGTGAAATTGCTGAAAGGAGCAGGAAAAGCAAGGAGGTGATCCACGGGTAGCTTTAAGTGCTACGTGGTGAGTTAGATTTAGTTTTAGTAATCGAGACAAAAAAAAATATGAAGTTATGATATTTGAATAAATGATTGACTTATAATGATTTAATGATGTATTTTTCGGTAAGTATCGTAATTGATTGATTGACTGATTTGGGATTAAATAGCATGTTGACTATTAAATATATAAAAATTTATATTTTAAGAAAATGATGGAATAATGAAAAATATGCTGAGAAGTTATATAAAATTTCTGAAAATATGATTGAAAAATTGATATGATATCTGAGGAGATAATTTAATAAATATGATAAAAATAATAATTTTGAGAAAGAGTTAGATAGTAAAATTGAATGATTTGATGTACGCTTGCTTGCATATTATTGCTCATATGCATAAAATAAAAGACCAAGAAGGCAGTTGGTATGGCTGAGAAGACCAAGAAGGCAGTTGTTTTGGCAGAGAAGACCGGGAAGTTAGCTGGTCTGGCTGAAACATGTCGACACGTGAGAAGACATTCCCAGATGATAATATGAAATAATGAGATGATGTGATGAAAAAGAAAGAAAGAAAGAAAGATAATTTAAATTCATGCATTACATTTGTTTTAAATATTGATTAGTATTGATTGAGATACTAAAGTATCAGTCTTAATTGTGAAATTATTGATAGACAATGAGTCTCATTGAGAGATAGATATGATGAGAAAGAAATATGAAAGCATGATATGATAAAGATTATTTGATTGATTGGTTATATGCTGTGAACCTTATAACGAGGTAAATAATTATGTTGAATTGATAATCTTAGGATGATTAAATATATTACAAGAAAAATTGATGTTGGGAGTTTTAAATTACTCACAAGCGCACGAGTTGTTTGCCATATAGTGTGTGCAAGTGCAAGATCGAATCCACAGGGAATTGCATCGTGAAAATAGATTTTTATCTAAACTAAACCTATTTTAACCTAGTTCTGAATTTTGAACTATGTCGTGTAAATAATATAAACTAAACTAAATTGATTTAAAACAAATGATAAAAGCACTAAGGCTTCTGAATCCACCCCACCAAATTAAAGCATATATTTTCATATTTTTGTTCCTACAATAGACAAGCAATTACATCCTATGTATGTTCTATATGAAAGTAATTTATCAAATAATTCCATGAATCCATCGATATACAAATCACAACGAATACCCTACTTAAATTAAATCATCCAATGTATCCGTTTAATTTACAAATCACAGTGGATATCCGATTTAATTTGAATGATTCGATGTATTTGTCGAATGAAACACATAGAATATCCAATTTGAACTGCTTTTAAACAAAACAATCAATCATAAGAATTTATTCAAATAATTGAACTGAAATAGAACATCAATACAAAAATGTCAAAATCATACGAACATATATGAAAATATAATCCTAATCAATGGTGAGGCTTCATTTTCAACCTTAGATGAAGGTTTTAGCCTCTCATGATTATGAAAATAAATTCCACAATTAAAGTGCTAAACATTATGTTGGTATTTTGTCTAAGGTTTAAACAAGGTTTGAAAAGGTTCAGCATCAGGTCTTGGCGCCTCAGCTCAAAGTGTGCGTGCCTCGGCCTCCAAGAAGTCCAGAAGATGGGAGAGGGGCTGCGCACCGCTGCCCAAGGTGTGTGTGCCACGACACGGCTTTGTGCATCGTTGCTCAGCCACCCTAGGCTGTAGCCTCCAGTATGACAAGAAACCTCCCCCCTCTCCAGGCCGCGGCATGCCTTGTTCTAGGCCGCGGCTTGAAGGCACACTAATGCAAGTTTTTAGCCTCTTTGAAAGGTGTGTGGATGCATGTTCAAAACACACAGGATCACTTAGGATTGATGAAGGGCTATGATTGATTGGTCCTCAAGATCTAAGGGGGGAGATTGACCTTTAAGATAGGTTCAAGAAGTGGTGCACTATATAAAGGGTCACCTAGCTTCAATCTCAAAAGAAGTGTGACATAACATGTGATGACAGATGAGTGTGTGTGAAATAGAACACATGGGTGTGTGAGAGTGCAAAGATACTAAACACAGGAGAGATCTCATTGTATAGAGGCTGAATTTTTAAAGATAGAGTAGTATAGATTGGGGATTCAAGGGACTTGTAAGTGGGACTTTCTTGGGGAAAATTCTAGGGTAACTCAAGACCTTATCACTTTCGTTTCTCTTCTTTTGTTCTTCAAGAACGGTGTTAAGATCAAGATTAGATTGTGTTCTTGAAGAGGTGTTGTTGTAATTGTAAGAACCATTGATTTAGTGCAGAGAGTTCGGAGGAACTCACGGGGACGTAGGCTATTGTTGAACCTCGATAATAAATTGCTTGTGTTCTTTCTTTTCTTTGATTTCTGTTTCTGTTTTCGATTCATTACAAGTTATTCTAGACTTGGATGTTTGGAAGATCACCACTTGGGCATCTTGAGGGGATTTTCCAATAGTAGTATCAGAGCTGGAAGAGATACTACCAACAGTGGTATCAGAGCTGTGGTCCAAGAACAGCCAAGTATCAGAGCAAGAACAGGAGGATATCGGAGCAAGACTCGAAGAATCAAAGGTCAACTTCTGGGGTGATTCAAGAACGGAGTAGAGATCTATATCTGACCGTGTTCTTGAGGTGATTCGAGAACGGAGTAGAGATCAACATCTGATCGTGTTCTTAAGGTGATTCAAGGATGGAGTAGAGATCAAGATCTGATCGTGTTCTTGAGGGTGATTCAAGAACGGTATTGAGATCCATCTTTGATCGTGTTCTTGAGATTTAGAAGAAGTTGGAAAGCAATTATGGGTGCTGTATAAATCTGGGATCTTCTCCACAGGATGGGTTCGAACTTCATTGTTGAGAAGTTTGATGGAAAGGGAGATTTTGCCCTTTGGAAGCGGAAGATCAAGGCGGTTCTTATGCAACAAAAGGTAGGCTTGGCGATTGGAGAAGATGATGTTTTTTTAGCAAGTATCACTGAGGTCCAGCGGAATGAGATGAAGAAGATGGCATACAACACCATCTTCTTGCACATATCGGATAATGTCACAAGGGAGTGCGGAGACTCGAAAGATCCAACTATCATTTGGAAGAAACTATATGAGTTGTTTCTTACCGAGACTCTCCCTAATAAGAGGTATCTTCGTAAGCAAATCTTTACTTTGGATCCTAATAAAGAGTTGCAAGATAATTTTGATGCCAAGATGAGGAGTACATCAAGTTTAGAAGGGCTGTTTGTTAAAGGAAGTTTAGCAACTCGGTATGGCAGTAACATACATGGCTACTACCGAGACAAAGGTAGAGGAGAAAGCCATGGGAGAGTGCACAGTAATATACATGGCTACTATCGGGACAGAGATAGAGGAGAAAGCCATGGAGGAGCGTACAGTAACATACATGGCTACTACTGGGATAGAGGTAGAGGAGAAAGCCATGAGAGAGTGCACAATAACATACATGGCTACTACCGGGACAGAGGTAAAGGAGAAAGCCATGGGAAAGCTCATAGTAACATGCATAGCTACTACCGGGACAAAGGTAGAGGAGAAAGCCATAGGAGAGCACACTCCAAACTGAGATTTGGAGGGAAAAGATGCTTCTACTGCCATAAGAAGGGTTATTTCAAGAAAGATTGCAAGAAGATGATAAGGGATCAGGGAAGAAGTCATACCAAGAATGGAGAGGCTTCAGTTGCCAAGGGAGAACAGCAAGATGATGATGTTCTTGTTGTGTGCTCAAATGTAAGCAAAGGGCAATAAGGCAACGAGAAATAGATTTTGGATACCGGGTGCACTCATTATATGTGTTGGTTCAAGAATTTCAAGGAAACCAATGATGGAAAGGTTTTCTGGGGGAATGATACTTCTTACCAAGTGAGGGGCATGGGAGACATCTAGTTGAGGATGTTTGATGGAGTCACAAGGTTACTGTGGAATGTGAGGTATCTTTTGGGTTTGAGAAGAAATTTGATCTCATTAGGGCAGCTAAATTCTATGGGTTACACATACAAAGCAGAGGGAGAAAAGATCAAGGTAACTAAGGGATCTTTGATAGTGATCAAAGTAGTAATGAAGGATGGTCTCTATGAGATGATCGAAGACACGGAGAGCAAGGGTCAAGCAGCAAGCTTGATAGCTGAGATGGATAAGGCAGTCTTTTGGCACAATCGCTTGGGATAGATGAACGAAAAGGGCCTGTAAGTTCTCAGCAAGGATGGTCTACTTGGTGGTGACAAAATAGAGGAACTTGATTTCTGCGAATGTTGTATTCTTGGGAAACAACATCGGGTCAACTTCAACACCGGAGTGCACAAGTCTAAGGGAATTCTTGACTACATTCATGCGGATCTTTGAGGACCAGCAAGAACACCAACACAGGGGGCTTAAAAATAAATCAGATGCTTTAAATAAGTTAGTGGTGTGGGAAAAGCTGGAAGAAACTCAAATGGGCAGGGTAGTTAAGGTGTTAAGAATCGATAATGGCTTAGAATGTTTTAACAAGGAACTTGATAAATTCTGTAGGTTAAATGAGATTCTAAGACATAGAACGGTTGTGAAAATGCCTCAGCAAAATGGAGTTGCTGAGAGGATGGATAAGACCCTTAAGGAAAAGGTTAGGTGCATGTTAATAGGATCCGAATTACCCAAATGTTTTAGGGGGGAAGCGGTGTCTATTGCTGCGTATTTGGTTAATAGATTGCCCTCTAGAGCTTTAGAGCTCAAGACTCCCGAGGAGATGTGGAGTGGTAAACCCCTTGAGTTGGACAACCTTAGGACTTTTGGGTGTGCTGCATATGCATATCAAAAGGATGATAAGCTTAACCCAAGATCTAGAAAGTGTGCGTTTTTAGGATATGAGGAAGGGGCTAAGGGGTATAGGTTGTGGTCCTTAGAGAAAAAAGGATTTAAACTCATAATAAGTAGGGATGTCATTTTTAATGAGCATTTATTTCCTTATTTAGAGAAAACTAACCCAGCAGGGGCTAGTGGGCAAACCAGTTCGGTATTTGTGGAGCATAGCGTCAAGGAATATTCAGTTCAGGTAGAGTAAGGAAGGCAAGAGGGTCCAGACCAGGTAGAGCCCATTAATGAAGGCTAAGCTTGAGACACTCATGAGGAGGCTGAACTAGAAGGGGATGATGCAGTAAGTCAGAATGACTATCAGCTCACAAGGGACCAAGAAAGGAGGGTGGTCAGACCACCTTCGAGATATGGTTTTGCGGATGCTGCGAATGCAGCAGCTCCTTGGACAAAAGGAAGGATAAGTGAACCAAAGACTAACGTTGATGCCATAGGATGTAAGGATTCGTCAAGATGGAAGCTAGCCATGGAGGAAGAAAGGGATTCTTTGAGGAAGAACAGCTATTGGGAATTGGTGCACATTCCGAAAAAACAGAGAGCTGTGTATTGTAAGTTCACTTACAAGATCAAAGAAGGGAATCCTCTAGGAGATGAAGTCTGAAATAAGGCTAGACTGGTGGTGAAGGGGTTTACGCAAAGAGAAGGCATAGATTTCACAGAAACCTTCTCACCTGGACGCAAGGTGGAAGAAGTGGTGATTATCCTCATCTATGTTGTTGATATGTTGTTGGTTCGGAACAGCAGGGAGAGGATAGAAAGGTTGACATCTCAACTAAGTGAAGAGTTCGAGAGGAAGGATCTTGGCCTTACACAAAAGATCCTTGGGATGAGAAGAATTCAAGAAAGGGAGAGAAATGAGTTAAGAGTTTCTCGGTCTTCCTTCATAGAAAAGGTGATGTACAAGTTTTCTATGGAAGATGGTAAGCCAGTGAAGATTCCCTTTGCTGGTTAATTCAAGTTCTTCAACGAACAATGTCTTAGAATGGATGAGAAAAAGAAGGAAATGGATAAGGCCCCTTACTCTAGTGCGGTTGGATCAGTCATGTTCATGATGGGAAGCACTAGACCCGACATTTCTCAGGTAATGGTTGTTCTCAGCAGATTTGTGAGTAATCCTTGAAAGAAGCATTGGTTTGGGATGAAGTGATTGCTGAGGTATTTGAACGCTCAGTTGCAACTGATGGTAGCACTCTTAACAACTAAGGCTGAGTACATAGCGGCTACGGAAGCCATAGAGGAGGCTATGTGGTGCATATTGTTGTTAGACAAGTGGAAGGTCCTAAAAGAGCAGGTGGTGGTGTCTTCGGATAACCAAAGTGCGGTGCACTTGTGTAGGAACCCAATGTTCCATGAGAGGACTAAGCATATGGATATTCGGTATCATTTCATTCAGGAAAATGTTACGAAAGGATGCATTCACGTGGAGAAAGTCGCAACAGAGGAAAATCCTGCAGATTTAAGCACCAAGGTTCTACCTCTAAGTAAGTTCAGTCATTGCCTTGGACTTCTTAGGAGTGGAGTAGGATGAATGGTGACTCAAGTTAAGTTTGGATCCTGAGTTCTCTGCACAATGGGTTCGGGTTTAAACGCTTAGACAAAGATAGAGATTGTTGGTATTTTGTCCAAGGTTTAAACAAGGTTGGAAAAGGTTCAGCATCAAGTCTTGGCGCCTCGACTCAAGGTGTGCACACCTCGACCTCTAGGAAGTCTAGAAGATGGGAGAGGGTCTGTGCGCCGCTGCCCAAGGTGTGCATGCCATGACATAGCCCTGTGCACCGTGACTCAGCCACCCCAGGCCTCGACTTCCAGCATGACAAGAAACCTTTGTCCTCTCCAGGCCGCGACATGCACTGTTCTAGGCCACGCCTTGAAGGTACACTGATGCAAGTTTTTAGTCTCTTTGAAAGGTGCATAGATGCATGTTCAGAACACACAGTATCACTTAGGATTGATTAAGGGCTATGATTGATTGGTCCTCAAAATCTAAGGGTGGAGATTGACCTTCAAGATAGGTTCAATAAGTGGTGCACTATATAAAGGGTCACCTAGCTTCAATCTCAAAAGAAATGTGACATAACATGAGATGACATATGAGTGTGTGTGAAATAGAACACATGGGTGTGTGAGAATGCAAAGACACTAAACACAGGAGAGATCTCATTGTAAAGAGGCTGGATGTTTAAAGAGAGAGTAGTATAGATTGGGGATTCAATGGACTTGTAAGTGGTATTTTCTTGGGAAAAATTTCAGAGTAACTCAAGACCTTATCACTTTCTTTTCTCTTCTTTTGTTCTTCAAGAATGGTGTTAAGATCAAGATTAGATTGTGTTCTTAAAGAGGTGCTACTGTAATTGTAAGAACCATTGATTTTGTGCAGAGAGTTTGGAGGAACTCACGGGGACGTAGGCTATTGCCGAACCTCGATAACAAATTGCTTGTGTTCTTTCTTTTCTTTGATTTCTGTTTCTGTTTTCGATTCATTACAAGTCATTCTAGACTTGGGTGTTTGGAAAATCACCACCTGGGTATCTTGAGGTGATTTTCCAACACATTAAACTTTAAAACACAAAAGAAATAAATTAAAGCTAAAAATACATTGAGAGAGAAATTACATTTGTAGCTTCTCTCTTTGTTTTCTTCTTCTTTTTGTTTTGTTTTGTTTTTTTTTTTTTTGTACAATGCGGTGCTCTTCCCCTTGATAGCAAAGCCTTCGAGATCCACACCTTGAAGATGAAGTGAAATGGGGCTTTTATAGGGAAACTCCATGAGTGCAATGTGTTTCTAACCGATGTGGGATGTGGGATGTAGAATGTGTTTCCAACCGATGTGGGATGTGGGATTTAAGCCTTCACATGCCGCTCAAAACTTCTACCCACGTCTCTTTAATTTTAGCAGTTCATATACTCAAATAAAATCTTCCTTTAAATGAGAGAAAAAGTCCTTAGATGATAGGTTGCTAAAATTTGGATATTCTTTTTCTTCAAATCTGAAATAAAAGAGATGTGCTCTCTTAATCGTCTCTCACTCAACATGGTGCGCTTGATCAGCATGGTGCACTGATAATCGTCTCTCTCCTTTCCAAAATAGGACCAGCCGCCATACTGCGCGAATGCGCTCGATCGCAGCATGGTGCACTCCATCGTCCTGCGCTCAATCCTACTTCTTTGCTTACGCGAGCGCAGGTGCGCTCGATCCTGGGCTTGGGAACTTGAGCGCTGTTGCGCTCGATCGTAGGTCTCCTCTGCTCGATTGCAATAGCAAATTCCAGCTTTTCCCTATTTTTCCTTTTAAACCGGATAATTTCATAATGCTCCAAAAACCTAGAAAAACACAGTAAACACAAAAAGGAGATAAAATGGGATGAAATAACTCAAACTAAGAGTTTAACAAATATAGATTAAGGAGCTTAAATATGGATATTTAAGCATTAAATAATGATGTTGAATTGATAATCTCAAGATGATTAAATATATTAGAAGAAAAATTGGTATGTTTGATGATTAATTTAAAAAGATATTGGTAAATGGTTGGAATTATGAAATGAGTAGTGATAATAGAATGTTATTATTGAATTATGTGAGATAATAGATGAAAGAATATTAGAAGATTATTTAAAAGATTGAATTGTTATATGTGAAGAAATAGATAATTAATATTGGTGAATTAGAAACGATTGAATTATAAGATGTGACTGGAAGAATATAATATAGTACTTCTAGTAAATTTAATTCACTGAGATTGTGAAGCCCACTCCTTATTGTTGATAATTTTTAGGCAGCGGTTAGGACAAATAGAGTTTAGAGCTGATATCAGAGTAATTACCTTAAGTAAGTCTCGTGATCAAGTCCTCAGACATTGTAAGAAAGAAGAAAGAAAATTTGTAATAAAAAAAACTTTTCATGCACTTTTTCATATTTATATATTGTTTCTGATAGGAGAATAATGATGTATCTCCTCTGAAAAGAGTTAAGGATTGGATGTAATTTTTAATTTCAGTTGATGTATTTTTATATTGTTGCATATATGTGTCGTGCTAGGATTTCAAAATGTGACGACACCGTCTCAGGGTTGGCCAACCTAGGATTGGTCGTTACACTTGTTGTGCGTTTATCTACCTAAATAAATAAGTAAATAAGCGTACAGTTTTACTTGCAAGTGCACAAGGTCAATAGTAGCATAGTGTACAAGTGTGAGATCATTTCCACAGGGATTGGCGAATTTCGTTTTTAGAATCAGTTTCTCAAGATAAAAAGCTAGCAATAACAGTTGAGTGTGATTTAATAATAATAAGAATATAGGGCTTTGATATCCACCTCTAGTTATACTTTCCCAATGAGTATTATGTCAATGCACTAGCCTTACTATGAATACCTAATGGTTGTCAACCTAATAGTATGGTATCTACTCCTTAAGCTATTGATTTCCCTAAGCAACGAGTTAGGTATGGTATCTACTCTAACTCTTTTCTTTCTTAAGGGATTCAGCATGGTATCTATTGAGTTGTTCCTTAAGAAAGCATAAGATTTATGGAAATCGACAACCATATGAGGCCTAGGGCATGGTATCTACTCCCATTTTCCCATGTTGATTAATCCAAGAATCCGGTGTGGATATCTTTTGTTACTAATGTCAGACCCAGGAGTCGGACATCCAACTTGATCTAACTAACAAGTTCATACCACATGCATATATTGATCAGACATATACATATGAGGAATTTAAATAAATGCAGGTATTAATCAAGTTAAGCATCATAATCAAGGCTATTACAAAGATAATCAATGAATGTATATATGGGAAAGCATAACTAGGGCTTCAATTGAGCCCTATGAAGAGTTAGTTACGCATGCTATCTAAGATAAGCATCATAACATAAACTAAACATAAAATATAAAACCCGAAGAATACTGTGGAGACGGGTTGTTAATCCTCTCCCAGCTTACAACTCCAAGCTAAGCAAAAGATAAAAGAAGAGATGTCCTTTATGTGTGTTTACAGGTGTATTTATAGGGTTTAAATAACCCTAGAAGACTCTGGAAACCCTAAACTTCCTAAAACTTAAAACCTCCTTTATTTCCAAAACTGGTTCTGCCGTTTTTACTGTTCACACCTGTACATATGCACTCGATTGTATTCGTTGTGCACTCGATCGCAAGGCTGTGCTCGATCCTTCTTTGTGTGCGCACGAGCACTGATGCGCTCGATCGCACTTTAGCCAGCAGTTGCTCCAGGATTTCCAGATTTCTTCCTTTAGGTGCCAAAAATGCTTCTTTTTCTCCAAGACCCTATAAAAACATGTGAAACACAAAAATGAAGTAAAATGGACTAAATTAACATAACTAAGGACTTAACAAATGTAAATAAAAGGGCTTAAATATGAATATTTAAGCACCTATCAACACTTCACCACACGACAATTGATAAAACACTTGGCCCAACAATCTACCCCTCAGCAATTGCATCTCTGGGAATCGAACCCGTGACCTTAGCTCCGATACCAATTATTAAGAAATATGATGATTAAAAAAATGATTAGCACAACAATAAGCAATAAAAATATTAATAAAGAGTGAAAGAGGGACATAGAGATTTATAATGGTTTGGCAAAGAGCCTACATCCACTTCTTCAGTAGGCCTCCTCTTGATCTATTGAGTTCCACTTATCTCAACGATTACACCTAGCTTGAATTTTTTTAGTACCAAGCAAACTTTTACACCTTGTTTTGCTTTACATATAGCAAGAAAACCTTACAAAATAAATCTCTCTCTTACTTTTACACTCTATAGATTTAAACACTACCAAAGTAGTAAACACTAAATCTTTCAGCTCTCTGTAAAACTGAGACTAAATTCTTTCTTCTTTCTCTTGTCAGAACTCCTAATAGAAACCGTTGGTTTATAGCTTCAGCCAAGCTCTTCAAAAATAGTAACTCTGAAAAACTTCCTTTTCATATTGATATCTCATTTATTGTAGATCCTCTTATCTCCAGCGGACACTTCCAGCGGACTGGTCTTCTACTCAGTAGATCGGGTCTTCTGAATGGTCCTTAGAAAACACTTAAACCACTATTAGTCAGCTCCCCATGTGAATGCCTAGGGACTAATCGTCTCTGTAGAATCCATTCTTTATTTTAAGCTTTTTTATATTTTATTTTATAATTCAGTTTTGTTTTAGGAACTTTTACAAGAAACAAAAACTTTAAGGGTGTTTAATAACTAGAAGGAAACTAAATGAGGGACTTATAATTTAATAAAAGAAAAGGGAAAAGGGTGGAGTGGTAAAAGTCCAAGACTTATTAGGAGTATATAAACTAAAATTTAACCTAGAATAGTAAAAATCTCTCATTTGGTCTTGGAAAACTCGGCAGAAGGGAGAAAAGGAGAGAAAAGCTCTAGAAAAGTTTTTTTTCTCAAAATCCCATTTCCTTCCCAAACTTTGACCTAGCCTTAACTTAACCATCCAAGTTCCTTTTGCCCCTAAACTTTAAAATACATCTTCTTCCACCATAAACTTTTGTTCGACCATGGAGGTGGACCTCCATGAGCAGGCCACAGTGGCGCGTGGCCTACATGTGCTGAGTAGGGGAGGAAAAATCCATTTTCTTAATTTGGATTTTTCGTACAGAATTTGAGGTAATTTCAAAATGTTGTCAACTAGAAACTTAAACTAGACTTCTTGAAGTTTATTTTTAGATTTTGTTTGAGATCATTTCGATTTGATATGATTAAGTTATGAATTTATGAAGTTTGAAGTTTGAAGATTGTTAGGATGATTTTCTGCTCAAAGTTTGAAGTTTTATTCTAGTATAACATGATTTTTCATATAGGTATTGTTAGAGAATTATGCTTTGGGCTGTAAGTTTGAGTCCTTTATATGAATTAAAAAAATCTCTCTAGGTAAGAGACTTTTTCTTGATTGGAAATTTATGTTTAGAAAGAAGACTTTTTACAAGTTGGAATTGTTGGTAATTACTCTAACTTAGTGTCTTTAAATTTAAAGTCCTTATAAATTGAGAGTTTTATGGAGTGAAGATGGTTAGACTTGAATGAATTCTTTGAGTTGGAAGAAGTTTGAAATGAGTAATGGAACCAAGTTACTTTGGGCAATGTTATCACTTAAGAAGTTGAATTTTTCTTATCTTTTCAAATTGGAATTTTGACTATGTATTTGAAGAGTATCATTTTTGGATATAAATCTCAAACTTGGATAAGGAAAATAAGTAAAGAGTGAAGGGAAGAAGGAAAGAATGAAGAGAGGTGATTAAGGAGAAGAATGAACTTTTAGTATTATTTTCTTTGATTTATATGTGTAAGTAAATGGAATGATTGGTTTCTTATTAAGTGTTTATAGTTTTAAATACTATACTAAATGACTATTTATATATGTAGTTTCCTTTAATTGTTAAAATGGCATTTCAATAGGAGTGGTGGATGATCATAGTAAAGACAAAGAAGTGATCTAAGACTAAGATTTGGCGTAAGGTGAGTATTACCCTACTCTTGGTAAGCACGAAGGTTAATGGGGAAACCAAAGCAATAAGGTTACATAAGAATTATAATTCGTTACTAAAATATAATAATTATATGTATAACTATGAAGTACGACAAGCTAATTATACACTAATGATGAGATAGTGATTTCGAAATCTTTGTGTTGAAGGTTGTGTGATCGCATGGATTGATGAGAATTTGTTGATGTTCATCATTTGATTTCATTTCTTTTCATGCATTGAAATTTATGGTATGTTATTGAGGGGGGAGTGATGTGTGAGGAAGATATGTCCCTTCCCACAAGGGGTATATGGGAACCGAATATATTTAGACGATTAGACCCGGCCCGGATCAAGGGGGTTCAAAAAATTTATTGTTTGTGAAACGTAATTGTATGTGGGGAGACATCCTTAATGGATTACAATAGATTATGAGATGAGACATTGCATCACATCATGCTGCATTGGCATATCATACTTGAATTTGATTTGCTTGGCCCGTAAGAGGGCATATGAATTGTTTGGTTATATGGAGAAATTGTGATGTTTTGATTGACTATTGAATGGTGAATGGAAATTGGATGTGGGTTCTATATGACCGTATTATGATTACTAAGATTGTTGATTTGCAAAGCGTTATATGACTATGGATAAGGACAAATAAAGTAGAAAGGAAAAAGAAATATTAATAAGCTCTCAAATTTTTTCAAACAATTGATTACTTTGTGTAGAGTAAGAACTCGCTGAGCTTATTAGCTCACCCCCCCTCCTCTTTATAACCTTTCAGGTAAGCTTACAGGAGATCTCGAATCTTAGGTGGTGAAGTTTTAAAGATTTGACTAAATTCTTAGGTGGGTCCGTGAGTGTCGCATCCTCGGTCAAATCTTTTTTTTTTTGTAGTAAATGTTATGTTGTATATTAAATGTGTGAAGTTGTAACCTGATGGTTGTGTCCCTTTAGATTCCTTGTAAAGCTATAACTTTATAGTTTTCATAACTATTTGATCTTAACTTTAGGTAATTGTGCGTCCAGATGCTCGATTCTAAAAGGTAATTGACACCATCTTGAGTGGGCCCGGTTAGGATGGGTCGTTACAATTTTGGTATCAAAGCTTTAGGTTTAAGATTTTGTAGACCATAGAAGTCTAGTATTTTTGTATCTAAATGAGTTCTTTTATGTAGGATTCGAGGATGCCTCATGGACCGAAGAAAGGTAGAGCTCAGGGAGAAGGGCGTGCCTAAGGAAGGGGTAATATTCCACCTCAGGGGCGTGGACGACCCCCGTTACGTAGGATGGAAGCAAATGTTGAACCTGAAGTTCTTGAAGGGGAACATGTTGGTAGTGTGATCGGTGCTACTAGTGGGAATGTGAGAGATGCTGATGTAGAAATAGATGAGTTTAGGGAAGCCTTAGCCCAATCAATGGGTAAAATTAGGAAATTAGAGTAGAGATTGGAAGAGCAAAACATATGAGCTCCAGATTTTTCAGAAAAGCATGCAGATGTTCCTCTAGCGTATGATGAACCATTAGGGGAGGATGAGTTGAGGCATGAAATGGAAGGGGATGTGTATAACAGGTTTAACAAGTTGATGCCACCGACTTTTTGAAGTGCTAAAAACCCTCTAGATGTCGAGACATGGATTAAGAAAATGGAACGTCTGTTTAGGGTTTTGCCGGTGTCGGACCGACAAAAAGTTGTGTTTACATCATTTAAGTTAAAGGAAGAGGCAATAAATTGATGGGAGGATATACTTCCTATACTATCAAGGGACATTGATGTATCATTGGCTTGGGAGAAATTTAAGAAAGTATTTCATGACAAGTATTTCCTAGAATCTATTAAGGTTCAATTGGAGAGGGACTTTATTTTCTTGAAACATGGTGCTATGTCGATGACTCAGTATGATGTGAGATTCATTACCCTATCTAGATTTGCACCGAATTTAATAAGCACTGAAGAAAGAAAGTGTAAGAGATTCCTTAATGGTTTGAATTATGAAATTTGTACTCGGCTTTCATATTTGAATCACCCAAACTATGCAAGATTGGCGGATAAAGCACTATTTATAGAGAAAGATGTAATGGAATTGAGGGGAAGTCAGGATCAACAAAAGAGGAGCAGGTTGAAGAGTGCTAGGGAAGGTAGTTACGGGTTTGGAGTCCGAGGTGGTCATCCTTTTCGGTGAAGCAAATCAGTTTCCCAAGAAGAGCAGAGTGTGGGAGGTAAGCTATTCGAAATGAGTTAAGGTCTTCAGAGTGAACCAGCAGCATCTGTAGTGTAAAGTTTAACTAGAGGAATTCAGAGAATTGTAAGACAATCATATCCCTTAAGAACTCAAGGCAAAGGAGGAAGTGCACAAGGTAGAGAAAGTGGTACCATGTCAGAGATTAATACTAAAGGATGTTTTCAGTGTGGTCAGGATACCCAAGCCATACCCGACGTGGTGACTGGTATGATTTCTCTTTTGGGTAGAAATGCTGGTGCAACACACTCCTTTGTTTCTACTTCTTTACATATATATATATATGTTTTGATGTACCCACAACACGTTTGCATAATATCATGATTATTGAGACTCTTATAGTAGAGAAGGTGGAAATCCAATGGATGTTATGGGATTACGTTGTGAACATTGGGGATAGAGAACTTCAGGTGGATTTGTTGCCTTTGAAGATGAAGGACTTTAACTTGATCTTAGGTATGGATTGGTTAGCTAAGTATCACGCCTCAGTAGATTGTTTCAGAAAGATGGTAAAGTATTGAGTTATGGGGGAAGAAGAATTTTCTTTTCAAGGAGAACATAAAGTACTTTCACAATGCCTCATTTCTACCTTTTCAGCTAAAAGATTGTTAAAGAAGGGATGTGAAGGTTATTTAGCCGGTGTGATCAATTCTTCTAAGGAATGTGTGGAATTGAGAGGAGTACCTATAGTTGGGGAATTTCCAGATGTATTTCTTGAAGAGTTGCCCGATTTACCACTTGTTAGGGAAATTAATTTTCCTATTTATCTCGCACCCAGTTCTAGTCCTATTTCGATACCCCCTTATCGAATGGCATCAGCAGAATTAAAGGAACTTAAGGTCCAACTTCAAGAATAGTTATATAAGAAACTCATTCTTCCTAATGTATCGCCTTGCAGAGCTCCAGTGTTATTTGTCAAGAAGAAAGATGGGACTCTGAGTTTGTGTGTGGACTATAGGCAACTATACAAGATGACAATTCACAACAAATATCCGTTACCGAGGATTGATGATTTGTTTGAGCAGTTGAAAGTAGCTCGAGTGTTTTCAAAAATAGATTTGGGATCGGGTTATCATCAACTATGGATTAAAGATTCTGAAGTTCCGAAGACTGCTTTTCGTACCCGTTATGGACACTATGAATTCCTAGTTATACTGTTCTGTTTAACTAACGCCCACATAGCCTTCATGGAATTTATAAAAAAAGTATTTAGGCCATTCTTGGACAAATTTGTGATAGTTTTTATTGATGATATTCTATTATATTCGAAGAGTGAAAAGACTATGCCAGACATTTAAAGATAGAACTGGAGACCCTTATAAATGAGAAGATTTATGTCAAGTTTAACAAAGGTGAGTTTTTGTTGAAAAAAGTGACCTTCTTGGGGCATGTGGTGTCAAAAGCAGGAGTGGTTATGGACCCTCAAAAAGTTGAAGCAGTTCTAAACTTGGAGAGACCTATAAATGTGACCAAGATTAGGAGCTCTTTGGGATTGGCAAGATATTATCAGAGATTTCTTAAGGATTTCTCACTCATTGCGGTACCCTTAACAAAATTGATAAGAAAGGGAGAAAAGTTTATATGGTCATAAGAGTGTGAGCGAAGTTTTCAAGTGTTGAAGGAAAAGCTAACAATGGCACCGGTTTTAATCCTTCCTTCAAGTGATGAGGAGTTTGTGGTTTATAATGATGCTTCACATCGAGGGTTAGGTTGTGTCCTGATTGAAGAACCACGAAAAGAACTACCCCACCCATGACCTAGAGTTGGCAGCGATAGTCTTTGCCCTAAACATTTTGAGACATCATCTTTATGGAGGGATGTGAGATCTTTATGGACCACAAGAGCCTCAAGTATCTACCCACCCAGGTGAAGTTAACTTAAGACAAAGGCGATGGATGGAACTGACCAGTGACTACGAATGTATCATACGTTATCATCCTAGAAAGGCTAACGTGGTAGCTGATGCATTAAGTCGAAAATCGAGTAGCAACTTTGAAGACATATGATTCCAAGTTAAGTGAGGAATTAAGAAGTTTAGAAGTAAAGCTTGAAGCCAATACCATCCAAGGGTTAGTAGCTAACATGGTGATAAAATCATTAATAGTAAGTCTTCTATTGAATGCTCAAGGTAAGGATGCAGTATTAATGACAATAAAGAATGAGGTATTAGAAAACAAGTGAAGCAATTTTATAGTGAGTGAGGATGGATTGGTGATAATGGGAAATTGAATATGTGTGCCAAACGAAGTGGAGTTACATAAGGAGATCCTAAAGGAAGGTCATGACACTATTTATTCTATGCACCTGGGGAGTAATAAAATGTGTAGAGGGTTTAAGCAAACTTTTTGGTGGTTAGGTTTAAAAAGGGACATAACAGACTATGTTTCTCGATTCTTAGTATGCCAGCAGGTGAAGACTGAGCATAAACATCTACCAAGGTTACTACAACCTCTTCCTATACCAGAATGGTTGTGGGAGAGGATGACTTATGGATTTTGTGATAGGACTTCCCTATACTCAGAGAGGTTTTGATGCTATTTGGGTCATAGTTGATCGATTATCTAAATCTGTTCATTTTCTACCCATCAAAATAACTTGTTCTCCTGAAAGATTAGTGAAGATGTATGTGGCTGAGATAGTGAAACTGTATGGTGTACCATTGAGTACTGTATTGGATCATGATGCTTGGTTTATGTCTCGATTTTGGAAGGGATTTCACCAAGCCATAGCTACTCAATTACATCTTAGCATGGCTTTCCACCCTCAAATGGATGGTCAATCAGAGAGAACAATTCAAATCTTGGTAGATAAGCTGCAAGCGTGTGCTATGAACTTTTCGATTGGTTGGGAAGCGTACTTACCCCTTATAGAGTTTGCATATAATAATAGTTTTTAGATTAGCTTTGGGATGGCACCTTTCGAAGCATTATATGGTAAGAGGTGTAGAACTTCGATATGTTGGGAAGAAGTGGGGGAAAGAAGGGTCTTGGGGCCGAAATTGGTAGAAATAACCATGGAGAGGATCAAGAGAATACGATAACATTTAAAGACGGCTCAAAGTAGGCAGAAAAATTATGTAGACAAGAGGAGGAGACCATTGGAGTTTCAAGTTAGTGATCATGTGCATCTTAAAGTTTCTCCTTGGAAGGGAGTATTGAGGTTTTGTTGAAAAGAAAAGTTAAGCTCTCGTTACATCGAACCTTATGAGATTATTGAAAGGATTAGACTTGTAGCATACCGATTAGTCTTAACTCCCGAACTTTCATAACTTCATGATGTCTTCCATGTGTTAGCTTTGCGCAAATATGTACCGGAAGAGTCGCACATCATTCTATTCCAACCCATAGAAGTTTAAAAGGATCTTTCATATATGGAGATGACAGTAAAAATCTTGGACTCTGGGGAACAATTTCTTCACAACAAAGTCATCCCTTGGTTAAGGTTATTTGGAGAAATAGAGGAGTCGAAAAGGCTACTTGGGAAAGTGAAGTGGTAATGAAGAACCAATACCATGATTTATTCGTCAATCCATGTTAGTTGAAATTTTCGAGGGCGAAATTTTATAAGGAGGGAAGAATTATATAATCCAATCTTTCTTTTGATTCTGTTAGCAAGAATTAAAAACTTTAAGAGTGTTTAATAACTAGAAGGAAATTAAAGGAGGGACTTATAATTTAATAAAAGAAAAAGGAAAATAGTAGAGTGGTGCGTAGCCTACACGCGTTGAGCAGAGGAGGAAATTCCTTTGGCTTTTTCGTGACAAATTTGAGTTAATTTCGAAAAGTTGTCAACTACAAACTTAAACTAGACTTTTAAAACTTTATTTTAAGCTTTTGTTTGAGGTAATTTGGATTTGATATGATTAAGTTATGAATTTGTGAAGTTTAAAGATTTTTAGTGTGATTTTCTGCTCAAAGTTTGAAGGTTTCAGTCCAAAGACAGTAGAGTCTATACATTGACCCAACATGATGCACAAGCCACTCCTGATGTTGTTATGGGAAGTTTTATTCTTATATAACATGATTTTTGAGATGGGTATTATCAGAGAATTGTGGTTTGGTCTGTAAGTTTGAAACCCTTGTAGGAATTAAAAGAAATATCTCTAGGTAAGAGACTTTTTCTTGATTGGGAATTTATGTTTTGAAAGAAGACTTTTTACAAGTTGGAATTGTTGAGAGTTACCCTAAGTGTCTTGAAATTTAAAGTCCACATAAATTGAGAGATTTATGGAGTGGAGATGATTAGACTTGAATGAATTCTTTGAGTTGGAAGAAGTTTGAAATGAATAATGCAAGCTTTGTTATTAAAAGCATAGAAAATGAAAATTTGTAGAGTAAAGGAACCAAGTTACTTTGGGCAATCTTATTACATAAGAAGTTGAAATTTTCTTATCTTTTTAAATTGGAATTTTGAATACATAATTGAATAGTATCATTTTGGATATAATCTCAAACTTGGATAAGGAAAAGAAGTAAAGAAAGAAGGAAAGAATGGAGAGAGGTGATTAACGAGAAGAATGAACTCTTAGTATTATTTTCGTTGATTTATATGAGTAAGTAAATGGAATGGTTGGTTTCTTATTAACTGTTTATAGTTTTAAATAGTATACTAAATGACTATTTATATATATAGTTTGCTTTAATTGTTAAAATGGAATTTCAATAGGTGTGGTGGATGATCATAGTAAAGGCAAAGAAGTGATCCAAGACTAGGATTTGGTGTAAGGTGAGTATTACCCTACTCTTGTTAAGCACGAAGTTTAATGGGGAAACCAAAGCAATAAGGTTACATAAGAATTATAATTCGTTACAAGTTAATTATACATTAATGACGAGATAGTGATTTCAAAACCTTATGTGTCGAAGGTTGTGTGATTGTATGGATTGATGAGAATTTGTTGATGTTCATCATTTGATTTCATTTCATTTCATGCATTTAAATTTACGGTATATTATTGAGGGGGGAGTGATGTGTGAGGACGATAGGTCCCTTCCCACAAGGGGTGTATGGGTACCGAATATATTTGGACAATTGGACCTCACTCGGATCAAGTGGGGTTCCGAAAATTTATTGTTTGTGAAATATACTGGTATGTAGGGAGACATCCTTGATGGATTATGATTTATTATGAGATGAGACATTGCATTGCATCATACTACATTAGCATATCATACATGAATTTGATTTGCTTGGCCCGTGAAGGGGCATATGAATTATTTGGTTGTATAGAGAAATTGTGATGTTTTGATTGACTATGAATAGTGAATGCAAATTGGATGTGGGTTTCTATAGGACCGTAGTACGATTACTAAGATTGTTGATTTGCAAGGCGCTATTTGACTATGTATAAGAACAAATAAAGTAGAAAAGAAAAAGAAATATTAATAAGCTCTCAATTTTTTTTTAACAAGTGATTACTTTATGTAGAGTAAGAAATCATTAAGCTTTATAGCTCACCCCCCTCTCTCTTTATAAACTTTTAAGCAAGCTTCTAGGAAATCTCAGATCTTAGGTGGTGAAGTTTTTGAAGATTTGACGAAGTTCTTAGGTGGGTCTATTAGCGTCGCATCCTCAGTCAAGTCTCTTTTTGTAATAAATATTATATTGTATATTAGATGTGTGAAGTTGTAACCTGTTAGTTGTCCCTTTATACACCTTGTAAAGCTACAACTTTATAATTGAAATAACTGTATGATCTTAAGATATATATATTTGATGTTGTCATGTTGGATTATATTAATTGTGCATTTAGATGCTCGATTTAGAAAGGTAATTGACATTGTATTGAGTGAGTCCGCTCGAGATGGGTCGTTATAATCTCCCTGTGTGACTGGCTAGGGACCAGTTGGCTCCCCGTGAAATTGGAATCTCTCTCTAGTCGTCTCCCTGTGCGACTGCCTCCCTCTTGTCTCTGCATCAGATCTGCCTATGATCTATTGCGCATTTACTAGTTGAATTACGCTATAACCAATCTCATCTTGCCACGTTGGCACACACATTAAAAATGGAGACTACTTTAACTTGCCCATGCTCAGTTGTTTGGTTTGACTTTTTAGTTGTACTTTATTTTTTAAGCAAACTCTTTTATTTGTTCAAAAATCGGTCTTGATACTGTAACATCATTATGCAAACTATTAAGCAACTCGACCATTTTGCTTGCATCATCCTGCGCATGGACCCCACAAAAATTCATCCACCATGGTAGCACTTCAATTGAGATTGCCTTTGGTTTATTAAACTTTGTTTGGTTTTCTCTTTCTAAACATAAATGCTTTAAATAATTAATTAATTTAATCATTCACACTAAACAAACTTGTTAGTCATTTAACACAAGTTTGTCTACATGAAAAGTAAACCTTAGGATAATATAAAATATCCTAACATTCTCTCCCTATTTGTTGTAAACAAAACCATTAAACAAAAAAATTAAATCTCTCCCTCTTTTTTGTCTAAAATCAAAAAGGGTAGTTTTTAAACTCCCCCTCAATAAATGCAATTTTAAGAACAAACAATTTAAATTAAATTCCTCCTAAACATTTGAGGCATAAAAGCATGCAAATCATGCAAACATACAAATGACACAAAATTAAACATGCAATCAAAATTAAACTAATTAAAAATTTTGGACACTCAACCTTTACCAGATTTAATTATCTCATCTCCCTTATTTGATAAACAGTTCTTGTCATCTAAGACAAAGAGGTAGAGGTTCGCGACTTATTCTTCGAGATCTGAATCCTCATACTCACCATTGCTCTAGGTTGCTACTAGTCTTTTTATCGTTGAACTTTTAAGCTTTGGACAATATGCCCTTTTGTGACCTGGCTGGTCACATTCATAGCAGATTCGTTCTCTTTTTCTTAATGACTCACATTTCGACTCTAGAAGCTCACAAGTAAATTTGTCGATATAATTAAATAAAATAGTTTTTATAATTTTTTTACCCTCCGTGACTCGTTTGAGATTTTTCTTAAACCGTCTGGTTATTTTAGTGACTTCGTCATCATCTGATGAGGTTTTGTCCTTTGATATCTCTTCATTGTCACTCTTAGCTGCTTTGAAAACAATCATTTTTCCCAACACCTTCAGGTTAATCTCTTATGTCAACAATATACTAACGAGCTCCTCTAGGGTCATGTTTGTGAATTTCTCTTATTCCTCAATTGTCAACACTTTGCGAAGCCATTCCTTGGTCATCTCTTATGACCTGATCATCTTGATCACCCGATCAGTCTACGAGAACTCCTTTCCCAGTTGTTTCAGATCATTTACTATCCCAGTGAATTGAGTGGTCAATTCTGAGATGTTCTTGCCCGGATTCATCCTTAAAAAGTCAAAGATGACATTAGAATATTTATTTTGGTTAACTTGAATTTATATATACCTTAAAAAGCTACTTCTAGCTTGTTCCAAATTTCTTGGGCAGTCTCATAGGATTGTATCCGATTAAACTGATTTTTGCTGATCCCGCAATATAGTAAATGCATAGCCTTGTTATTGATTTCTTGTCGAATTTTTTCTGCTTGAGTGCATTCATCTCCATCCTTTTCGAACCTTTTTAGTGTGTCTTGAAGGTCCTTTTCTAATCACCCTCCAACAATTTGAGTCTATACTCTTGATGAAGACTGGCCACCTTTTCTTCTAGAATACTAGTGGGTGAACTTTGCAAGCTACTCAGAATTGTTGGTAATATACGCGTTCATCCTTTAGGAACTCCTTAACAATTAGTCAAATATAATGGAGACCTGCTCAAATACCAATTGTTAGGATCGAGTGTCTACCACTGCACCAAAAGCTATAGTTGATAGCTAGAGTGCAACTTAAATCACTAAAACCACATAGCAGAACAAGCGCCACATTTCGACTGTGAATTGGCCCCACTTGAGCCTCTGCCACGGAATAATTGTTGTCAACACCTGTCCCAACATATTTAATAGTGAAAAATAATGATGATATTTTAAAAAAATATATAAATAATGTTGATGTGGCATTATATATACTAACTTTATAACATAATGGTTGGTGTTGGGATATCCACACGCAAGTTATCCTACATCTGAAAGAAAAAAAAAATTATATATATATATATATATATATATATATATATATATATAAGTGACTTATATATAGTTTGGGCCCAAGACTTTAGTGTTGAAGTTTTTTAATCATATTGGTGTCGATCCATGCTTATCAAGCCGTGTTCATGCAATCTTCCATGTGTGAAGGACTCTTAATCCTTAATAATTGGGATGTGGTCAAATTTTCTCTTCATTTTCCACATGAAATTGGGAGAACCAAGATCTTGTGCTATGGTGGAGTATGTGAGATGGTTACCTCTCATTGTATAACTTAATTTTAAAATAAACTAATTTTTTATCATGTGCTATTCACTAATCTGTTTTCAAATTATTTTTTATATAATTTTTTATCTAATTATAATAATCACGTTTTCATTCTCTCAAACACATATATTTTATCATATTAGAATTACATCTAATAAATTAAGAAAAATCCCTTCCAAGTTAAAGCAATAGTATTAAGTTTGTACTAAAAAAAAATAAACATTGAAACTAATTAGATAACTATGTTTTAATCTTTTTTTGCTTGACATCACGCCATCAGAGTTGTACAAAAACTCATTATATTTTATTTGCTATAGATATTAACTCTCCAATTTGTTAAGTAGAATATTTGATAATAACAACTTTATATTGTCTTATTTATACTAAATTATAGGAATCTAATAACCAATCCATTGAATTCATTCTCTCTTCTCGTAGATTTACATGCATTAATATTCATTGAAAGATAAACAGTTGATATCATGCATGTAGTAGTTCTTTTCCTTTTCCTCCAATCTCGAGATGATTAATTTGGTACATCACTACCAAATCAAGAATGAAAATATGAAAATTAATGCCACATAGTAAAGGAAAAAAACCAAACCCATGCACTTGAAAGGCAAGTGAACCAAATTTGTAAATTTCGTGCCGAACAACATTTCAGTTTAACTATTTAAATAGAACATTTATGTTTCATTTCGTTTCGGTGCGCTATTTCAGATTGGATAGTATTTTCAAATACATGCCTGTAAAATTACATATATTTCAAAAAATATATAATTATAAATATATAACTTATTGAACCCAAGTTTATATATATATATATATGATAAAACAAAATCCTCCATTATGAGCTCGATAATGTAATACCCGTCTTCTTAAAGTAAGGGCAAATAAGTAATTTGATAGATATTACATAGAATTTAAAACAGTATATATATGAAAGATTTACTATTGAATAAAATAATTCTTTTGGAAAAAACTGGACGCGTGGTGGGGTGTAGTTGATTTGTTGCCAGAAGGGATGGGGGGACCAACACCTGGACGTCTAGGTGTTGACTGCCTAACATGCAAAGTATGCATGTTAGACAACAAATGAAAAGTTGCAGACGATTTTTTTTATAAAAATTAAGTTTTTGTTTTGTTTATTTATTTCCTACCAAATCTTGTTTGGTTTTCCTCTTTCTTCAATTCAAATTTCTTAGCAAAAAAGTTATAAAGAAAATTTCTCCAATATTAGAGATAGTACAGCCATTCGATTACAATAACAAGACTTCATGATATTTTAGGTAAATTTTCAATAAGACCCATAATTAAATAATTATATTATTTGAACTAAGTTATGAAATAGTAAGATTTATGGAAGTTTATGATTAGGTGTTGGTGATCAGCAATCTCATGAAATTGTTGAAAGGAGCAGGAAAGACAAGAAGGTGATCCACGGGTAGCTTTAAGTGCTACGTGGTGAGTTAGATTTACTTTTAGTAATTGAGATCAATAAAAATATGAATTTATGATATTTGAATAAATGGTTGAATTATAATGATTTAACGATGTACTTTTCGATAAGTATGGTAATTGATTGGTTTATTGATTAAAAATTTAATAATATGTTGAATATTAATTATATGAATAAATGAAAAATATGTTGAGAAGTTTTATGAAATTTCTGAAAAATATTATTGAAAAGTTGACATGATATATGAGGAGATAATTTAATAAATATAATAAAAATAATAATTTTGATAAAGAGCTAGATAATTGAATTGAATGTTTTAATGTATGCCTGCATGCATATTATTGCTCATATGCATAAAAGAAAAGACCAGGAAGGTAGCTAGTCTAGCAAAAAAAGACTAGGAAGGCAGCTAGTCTAGCTGAAAATACCAAAAAGGCTGCTGGTCTAGCAAAAAAAAAATACTAGGAAGGCAGCTGGTCTAACTGAGAAGACTAGGAAGGCAACTAGTCTAGCTATATGTTGGTATTTCTCTAAGGTTCAAACATGTCCAAGCATGGTTCGAAGATGGTTAAAGTCTAAACCAAAGTTGGAGGATTAAATTTCAGTAAGTTAGAAGACTGCACACATATGTGTGCATCACTTTGGAGCAAGGTAAGGCTAATTTCACTAGTGTGTGCACTTCTGCACTCAAGCTGATGGAGTGTGCGCACTGCTGGGCAGCATAAGTGTGCACCAGCACCTCACCGCCCATCCGCTAGCACCGCACCGTCTAGTATGGGTGCTACTGGGATAGGGCTAGCACCGCACCGCCCAGTGTGCATGCCTCCAGGAACTGACCAGCACCTCACCGCTCAACTCCAGCGGCGCACCGCCCAGAAGCTGCTGCAAAGGCACTCTGCCCAGCACTGCACCTTGCCCTGTTGAGCACCTAGGTGCTAGGCAAAGTCAAGCACACATAGGCAGCATGCATAAGGACTCTCTTAGGTGCGTGTGTGCAAGGTCAAAATGCACAGCACCACTTAGGAAAGTGATGAAGAGCCATGATCAAAGGGTGGAGATTGAATCTCAAGAATGTCCAAGAAGGGGATGGCTATAAAAGGGGTTTCCTAGCCTAATTTTTCATAATATATACAACAACACAAGTTTGTGATATTGTGAGATCAATTGTAAACACATAGAGAGAATTGTGTAAGAGTGACAAACACAAGAGGGACTCTTTGTAATGAGGCTGGTTGTAAAAGATAGAGAAGTCTAGATTAGAAAGAGAGCATTGTTAGTTCTCATCTTCTTCCTTTCTTCTCTTCTTGGTTTCTTCAAGAACTTGGTTTCTTGAAGGAGATTGTTGTAACTTGTAAGAACCATTTAATTTAGTGCAGAGAGTTCAGAGGAACTCACGGGGACGTAGGCACATTGCCGAACCTAGATAACAATTTCTTGTCTTATTTCTTTCTTTGATTTTCTATTCCTGTTTTCGATTCCAATTCTTTCTACAAGTCATTCTAGACTTGGATGTTTGGAAGATCACCACCTGGGCATCTTGTCAAGGTGATTTCCAACAGTGGTATTAGAGCTTTGGACAGTAGTATCAAAGCTGCACAGCTAGGTATCGGAGCAAGAACAAGAAGGTGACGGAGCCAAGACTCCAAGAATCAAATATCAACTTCTTGGGTGATTCAAGAACAGAGTTAAGATCTATATTTGATCGTGTTCTTGAGGAAAATCAAGGACGAAGTTAAGATCAATATCTAATCGTGTTCTTGAGGGTGATTCAAGAATAGTGCAAAGATCAAAATCTGATCATGTTCTTGAGGTAGATTCAAGAACGGTATTAAGATCCATCTTCGATCTGTGTTCTTGAGGTTGAAGAAAGCATTTGTGGGTAGTGCACAAATCAGGAATCTTGTCCACAAAAGATGGGTTCAAATTTCAGTATTGAGAAGTTTGATGGAAAGGGAGATTTTTTCCTGTGGAAGCGGAAGATCAAGGAGGTTCTAGTGCAACAGAAAGTGGACTTGGCTCTTAGAGAAAATGATGCTTTTCCAGCAAGTATCACGGAGGACCAGCAGGATGAGATGAAGAAGATGGCATACAGCACCATTTTCTTGCACTTGTCGGATAATGTAATAAGAGAGTGCGAAGACTCAGAAGATCCGACTACAGTATGGAAGAAACTAGATGAGTTGTTTCTTCCCAAGACTCTCCCGAATAAGAGGTATCTTCGTAAACGAATCTTTACTTTTAAATTTGATCCTAAGAAAGAGTTGCAAGAAAATCTTAGTGCCAAGATAAGGAGTGCATCAAGTGGTAAATGGGTGTTCTTTAAAAGAAGGCCAGCAACTTGGTATGGCAGCAACCATGGCTACTACTGGGATAGAGGTAGAGGAGAGAGCCATGGGAGAGTGCACAGCAGCATGCATGGCTACTACCGGGACAGAGGTAGAGGATAAAGCCATTGGAGAGTGCACAACAACATGCATGGCTACTACCAGGACAGAGGTAATGGAAAGAGCCATGGGAGAGTGCACAGCAGCATGCATGGCTACTACCGGGACAGAGGTAGAGGAGAAAGCCATGGGAGAATGCATTCCAAACTGAGATTTGGAGGGAAGAATTTCTACTACTGCCATAAGGAGGGTCTTGTCAAGAAAGATTGCAAGAAGATAATAAGGGATAGAGGAGAAAGCCATACCAAGAATGGAGAGGCTTCAGTTGCCAAAACAGAACAGCAAGATGATGATGTTCTTGTTGTGTGCTCGGGTGTGAGCAAAAGGCAAGAAGGCAGTGGGAAATGGATCTTGGATTTCGGGTGCACTCATCACATATGCCCTCACCGGAGTTGGTTCAAGAATTTCAAGGAAAGCAATGATGAAAGGGTTTTCTTGGGGAATGATATTTCTTACCAAGTGAGGGGCACGGGAGACATCCAGGTGAGGATGTTTGATGGAATGACAAGGCTGCTGAAGAATGTGAGGTATCTCCTGGATTTGAGGAGGAATTTGATCTCATTGGGGCAGCTGGATTCCATGGTATATACATGCAAGATAGAGGGAGGAAAGATCAAGGTAGCCAAGGGATCTTTGGTAGTGATCAAGGCAGCAAGAAACAATGGACTCTATGAGATGATTGGAGATATGAAAATCAAGGATCAAGCAGCAAGCTTGATGGCTAAGATGGACAAGGCAGCCCTTTGGCACACTCTCTTGGGACATATGAGCGAAGAGGGCCTGCAAGTTCTCAACAAGGATGGCCTACTTGGTGGAGACAAAGTAGAGGAACTTGATTTCTGTGAGTGTTGTGTTCTTGAGAAGCAACACCGGGTCAGTTTTAACACCAAAGTGCACAAGTCTAAGGGCATTCTTGACTACATTCATGCGGACCTTTGGGGACCAGCAAGGAGACCAACACAGGGAGGTAACATTTACTTTCTGTCTTTAATTGATAATTATTCAAGAAGAGTGTGGGTTTATTTGCTTAGAAATAAATCGGATGCCTTGAATGAATTAGTGGTGTGGAAAGGGCTGGTTGAGACTCAAATGGGTAGAGTAGTTAAGGGGATAAGAACCGATAATGGCTTAGAAATTTTTAACCAATAACTTGATCAATTCTGTAGGTTAAATGGCATTCTAAAACATAAGACGGTTGTGGAAACCCCTCAGCAAAGTATAGTTGCTGAGTGGATGAATAAGACCCTTATGGAAAAAGTTAGGTGCATGTTAAATGGATCCGGTTTACCAAAATATTTTTGGGGAGAAGCTGTGGCTATAGCTGCGTACTTTCTAAATAGATCACCCTATAGAGCTTTAGAGCTCAAGACTCCCATGGAGATGTGGATGGAAAACCCCATAAGTTGCAAAACCTTAGGACTTTTGGGTGTGCTGCGTATGCACAACAAAAGGATGATAGACTTAGCCCAGGATCTAGAAAGTGTGTGTTTCTAGGATATGGGAAAGGGGCTAAGGGGTATAGGTTGTGGTCCTTAGAGAAAGAAGGATTGAAACTCATAATAAGTAGGGATGTTAATTTTAATGAATTGTTATTTCCCTACATGGAGAAAACTAACCCTGCAGGGGCTAGTGAGCAAACCAGTCCGAAAGTTGTGGAGCATCGCATCAAGGAGAATTCGGTTCAGGTAGAGCAAAGGAGGCAAGAGGGTTCGGACCAGGTAGAGCCCATTGATGAATGCCAAGCTCAAGAAACTCAAGAAGAGGCTGAACAAGAAGAGGTTGATGCAGCAAGTCGGAATGACTACCAGCTCACAAGAGACTGGGAAGGAAGACTGGTCGGACCACCTTCAAGATATGGGTTTGCAGATGCTGTGGATGTAGTAGCTCATTGGATAGAAGGAGAGATGAATGAACAAGAGACTTACATGGATGCCATGAAGTGTAAGGATTCGTCAAAGTGGCAGCTGGCTATGGAGGAAGAAATGGATTCTTTGAGAAAGAACAACTTCTGGGAATTGGTGAAAATTCCAGGAAAGCAGAAAGTTGTAGAATGTAAGTGCACTTACAAGATCAAAGAAGGGTACCCTTCAGGAGATGAAGTCCGGAACAAGGCTAGGCTGGTGGCGAATGGGTTCACATGAAGAGAAGACATAGGTTTCATAGAAACTTTCTCACCTGGGCACATGGTGGAGAAGATGGTGAGTATCCTCATCTATGTCGATGATGTGCTATTGGTTTAGAATAGTAGGGAGAGGATGGAAGTTTTACATCTCAACTCAGTGAGGAGTTCGAGAGGAAGGATCTCAGCCTTACACAAATGATCCTTAGGATGTGTAGAATCCAAGAAAAGGAGAGAATCCGGTTAAGGGTTTCTTGGGCAATGGGTGTTCTCAGCAGATTTGTGAGTAATCCTGGGAAGAAGCATTGGCTTGGGATGAAGTGGTTGTTGAGGTGTTTGAAGGCTCAGTGGCAGCCGGTGGTAGCACTCATAACAACCGGGGCAGAATGCATAGCGGCTACGGAGGCAATGGGGTGCAAAGGGTTGTTGGACGACTGGGAGGTTCTAAAAGAACAGGTGGTGGTGTCTTTGGATAGCCAAAGTGTGTGGCAATTTTGGAGGAATCTAGTGTTTCATGAGGGGATGAATTATATGGATGTTCGGTATCATTACATTCCGAAAAATGGTACGAAATGATGCATTCATGTTGACAAGAAGACCACGGAAGAAAATCTGGCTGATTTGGGTACTAAAAGTCTACCTCTAAGTAAGTTCAATCATTGCTTTGGACTACTTAGGATTGGAGTTGGTTAATTGATGACTCAAGATGAGTTTGGATCCCAAATCTTTCTGCACAATGGTTCAAGTTTTTTGAACACTTAGACGAAGGTAGAGATTGTTGGTATTTATCTAAGGTTCAAACATGTCCAAGAATAGTTTTAAGATGGTTAAAGTCTAAACCGAGTTGGAGAATTAAAGCTCAGCAAGTTATAAGACTGCACACATGTGTGTGCATCACTTTGGAGCAAGGTAAGGCTAAGTGCACTGGTGTGTGCACTTCTGCACACAAGCTGATGGAGTGTGCGTACTACTGGGCAGCATCAGTGTGCACCAGCACCTCACCGTCCAGCATGGGTGCTGCTGGGATAGGGCCAGCACCGCACCGCTCACCATTCAGCACCACACCACCCAGTGTGCATGCCTCCAGGAACAGACCAGCACCTCACCGCTCAACTCCAACAGCGCACCGCCCAGAAGCTGCTGCAAAGGCACTCTGCCCAGCACCGCACTTTGCCCTGTTGAGGACCTAAGTGCTAGGCAAAGTCAAGCACACATAGGCAGCATGCATAAGGACTCTCTTAGGTGTGTGTGTACAAGGTCAAAATGCACAACACCACTTAGGAAAGTGATGAAGAGCCATGATTAAGTGGAGATCATGATCAAAGGGTGGAGATTGAATCTAAAGAATGTCTAAGAAGGGGATGACTATAAAAGGGGTTTCCTAGCCTCATTTTTCATAATACATACAACAACACAAGTTTGTGACATTGTGAGATCAATTGTAAACACATAGAGAGAATTATGTAAGAGTGACAAACACAAGAGGGACTCTTTGTAGTGAGGCTGGTTGTAAAAGATAGAGAAGTCTAGATTAGAAACTGAGCATTGTTAGTTCTCATCTTCTTCCTTTCTTCTCTTCTTGGTTTCTTGAAGGGGATTGTTGTAACTTGTAAGAACCATTTGATTTAGTGCAAAGAGTTCGGAGGAACTTGTTGTGAGTTTTAATTTACTCGCAAGCGCACGAGTCGTTTGCAATATAGTGTGTGCAAGTGCGAGGTCGAATCCACAGGGAATTGCGTTGTGAAATTATATTTTTTTAATCTAAACTAACTCTATTTTAACCTAGTTCCAAATTTCAGAATGATATTGCAAAATAAATTAAAACTAAATTAAATTGATTTAAAAACTAATAATTAAAAAAAGGCACTAAGGTTTCCGAATCCACCCCACCGAAGTTAAGCATACATGTTCTAAAAATATAGCCTATCAAAACATTCAATGAATCCAACTATAAGACAAAAAACAAAGAATATCCCAACTAAACCAAAAGCACCCGATGTATCCGCTTTTAACAAATCACAAAGGGAATCCAATTTAATTGAAAAGCATTCAATGTATCCATCAGATGAAACACAAAGAAAATCCAACAGACAATTTAAACTCAATCAATTATAAGATTTACTCAAATAATTGACAGAACATTTATACTAAAAATTGTCAGATTTGTACAAGCAAATCTGAACTACTATGCCAAACAACGGCGGCGCTTCATCTTCAACCTTAGCTAAAGAGTCTAGCCACTCATAACTATAAAACTATAATAAAAAGTGCTAAACATTTAAACTAAAACAACTGAATATAAAGAAATAAATAAACAACTTTACATGAGAGAAATTCCACTCGCTGACGGGCGGCGCTTCCCCTCGTGGTAGCAATGCCTTCGGGATCCACCAGAATGTTGGCGGACATCCACCGGTAAACACCAAAGTGGCTCAGGAATTGTACACTGAATGATGAAGTTAGGTGGTGTTTATATAGGGGGAGACCCGGAGCACAATGGGTTTCAAAATCGATGTGGGATACTGTCCGAGTGCGATCGATCGCACTCTGGTGCGCTCGAGCGCACATTGGTGCACTACAGAGCATTTTTAACCGATGTGGGTTGTGCGAGTGCGCATTTGCGATCGATCGCAAGTATGGTGCGATCGAGCGCACTAGACATCTTCAGCTTGACCCTTGTTTACTAAGATGGCCATAACTTTCTCTAGAAAAATAATTTTTGCAAGCCGTAAATCCCTCAGAAAATAGACTTCCGGATCTTTACAAGCATATATGGCTCATCTCCTGGTTCTTCCGGAATCAATACAGTAAAATCCACAAAAATGACTGATCTGTAAGGCGATTTTGGCAATTTTAGTGAAACTCCTTTCCCAGTGCTTCTAAACCTGAAAAACAACGAAAACAACTCAAAGTAACAAATTCCTAAGTTAACAAATGTAAATTAAAGGGCCAAAATATGCAATATTTGGCACTCATCAATTACCCTCAAACTTACAATTTGCTAGTCCCTTAGCAAAACAAAATAAAAGACTCAATGAAAAACAAAGAACATAAAGATAAAGTCATCACTCATGGTATCCAAAAATTTAAGGAGCACACATCACCATGATATTCATTCATAAGCAAGCTTAAAAAGGTAAACCCATCTTCACAATGAATAGAAATGTTAAAATATAATTACTTACAAAAGGCAGGATAAGGCATCACAAGCTTGAATCAGTGTAAGGTGAATTAGCATATAAAAATGAAGCTTCCAAGTAACTCTAATGTGTAAGGTCTCCATGTCTCAAGATTCACCCAATTTCCCATCAAAAATGAACGACAAAAGCATAGTATTTTTATTTTTATTTTTATTTTTTTTTAATAAGGCACGGCTATGTTTAGTTCCCTTAAGCTTTCTAATTGACCCATATAGCGAGTGTTAAGTCAATGACTCCCAAACCAGGTGGTTTTAGGGCATTAGGTGTAAAGACACCCCTAAGGACTTACTAACTCGAGTCAAAAAGGCTACGAAATTAAACCGACCTTAATATTACCAAGCAAAATTTCACCTTTTGACGTGAACACTCACTGCTTACTGAGGCAAGAGGTCCAGTTACTCAGCGAAAAGTTTATTGATAATTTTTTTTTTATTTATATTTTTCTATGCCCAAGAGTTCATCCAACAAGTCATCCAGTTTCAGTTAAGATAAGGAAAAATACACATTAAAATCACATGTCATACCTCACATAATTTGTGCTAATGTGCTCGTGTTAGATTAGATCAAACATGTGAATTCTCAAAATGCCTAAAGTAAGTAACTAAATTTTAAAAATTTATCACCAGATCATGTGTTCAAAATGTTAAGCTCACTAATGACATCACATCACAGAAAATGTTTAGATCAACTAAAATTTCACGATAACATGAGCATGCATTTATCTCTATGACGAAAAGACAACAAATTAGGACAAAGTGTGTGATGTGTCTCCCATACCCCCAAACTTAAATTACACATTGACCCCAATATGTGACTAATATGGAAAGAGCTGACCTAAGATATGGAGAACTATCTGGACTGGTATGGCTCATAGCATACCCCCAAACTTGAACTGAAGTACGCTTTGTCCCTGAAAAATAAAAACTGGAAAACAAAAAATACTGGAAACAAACATTAATCATAAAAATGCGAAATAATAAATAAACAAAAGAAAAGATAAGCTGTGGGGTGCCTCCCATGAGCGCTAAGTTTAACGTCTTCAGCCAGACCCAACATTAGTAAACAGGCCCAACTAAGCTCTCCACCATCTGATCAATAAATGGGAATGAAAAATGATCAGGCCTAGTGGCAGCATTCAATTTACGGTAGTCTAGACACTTTCTCCATCTTGACTGCACTCGAGTTGGAACCAACTCGTTGTCTTTATTTACTACCATAAATTCAGCACGTTTGGACACGACTGGAATCTGGCTCACCCACTTGCTATCAGAGATGGGATAAATGATCCCTGCCTCTAACAGCTTAATATCTTCTGCCCTCACAACCTCTTGCATAGCAGGGTTGAGCCTTCTTTGTGGCTCCCTCGATGGCTTGGCATTCTCCACTAACTGTACCGTGTGTATTACCAATGAGGGGTTGATTCCCTTGACATCCTCAATAGTCCAGCCTATAGCTTCCTTATGCTCTCTTAAGACGTCCAATAATTTCTCCTCTGGAGCATCACCCAAATCTAAAGCTATGATTATAGGCAAAGAATCTGCTGGACCTGGGAACTTATACTTAAGATTATCTGGTAAAGGCTTAAGTTCCTTCTTGGGGGTGTCAGGTGCGGCGGTCTCCTCCGTCTTATTGCTTTCTCTAGGATCGGACTCCAAAATGACATTTACTTCATCAAGTAACTTATCTAAGCCCAAGTCCTCTCCAAAGTGAGCAAAGCATGCCTCCAAGGGATCCTCAATACGGGATTCATCTATAGTCTCCTCTGTCCTACTACTCTCCCGAGGAGCAGACTCCACGATAGTATTTGCTTGCTCAAGTAACTTATCTAAATCCAAATCCTCTTCAAACTGAGCAAAGCATGCCTCCATAATGTCCACAGACTTCCTTTCTTTCTTGGGCACTTGTAGTCTCTCAGGGTAAGGCGCTTTAGGTAAAAACGACCTAGAGAGATCCTTAATAATACGAGTGGCTGTAGATGGCTCAGCATCTCTCTTCTCGTTGTTGCCACTCTCTTGCCCTTGGTGCATAGTAGGGTTCTCTTCCACTTGATTGTCCACTTGTCTCCCAGACAAGTATGGGACAGTTGATTGCACTTGTTCCTGCCAATGCATTGGAGTTGAAGAATTTCCCACCGCAAACTGTTCCTTTGGGTTAGGATCAGTTTGACTGGGGAACGTTCCTTCCTCTCCTTCACCCACGTAACTTGCGATTTGATCAATTTGACTCTCTAGTGTGGCAATCGCTTGGGTGTTTTCTATTGTTGCACTCATCACTTCACTCATAGATTGGCTAGTCGCTTTCATGAAATCATTGAGAGCGTCCTCCAATGACTGTGAAATCGACACTGGCGCTTGAATGGGAGCTTGGTAAGCGGGTGATGGTGCTGGACAAGCTGAGTGACCATAATTTGGAATTGGTGGAGGAAATTCGGGAGTGTATTGATTGTGAGAATGGTAAGGGGCTCCTCCCTGATTCATTGGTTGGTTCTGCTCCCATGAAAAATTAGAGTGGTCCCACCACCCTGGATTGTATGTTTCGAAGCAAGATCCATTTGATTGCCAACAACAGTCATTAAAAGCATTCATTTGTTCCATAGGATACTCGGCACAAGCCGGCATTGATGGGCAATTCTGTGCTAGATGCATGGGACTAGCACAGATGGAACAGCTTTCAACATTGAAAGTGTTGCCAATATTGAGGGACGAGCCGGTCATTTTAATGAAATCCTTGAGGGCGTCCTCTAAAGACTGTGAAACCGGCGCTGGATTCATCCACTTTTTTTTTCTTTTTTTTTAAAAAAAAAAAATTAAATTAACTAGTAGAAAAATAAAATCAATTCAGACAAAAAATTTTCACAAACCAAACAACTCCCCGGCAACGGCGCCAAAAACTTGTTGTGAGTTTTAATTTACTCGTAAGCGCACGAGTCGTTTGCAATATAGTGTGTGCAAGTGCGAGGTCGAATCCAGAGGGAATTGCGTTGTGAAAATATATTTTTTTAATTTAAACTAACTCTATTTTAACCTAGTTCCAAATTTCAGAATGATATTGCAAAATAAATTAAAACTAAATTAAATTGATTTAAAAACTAATAATTAAAAAAAGGCACTAAGGTTTCCGAATCCACCCCACCGAAGTTAAGCATACATGTTCTAAAAATATAGCCTATCAAAACATTCAATGAATCCAACTATAAGACAAAAAACAAAGAATATCCCAACTAAACCAAAAGCACCCGATGTATCCGCTTTTAACAAATCACAAAGGGAATCCAATTTAATCGAAAAGCATTCAATGTATCCATCAGATGAAACACAAAGAAAATCCAACAGACAATTTAAACTCAATCAATTATAAGATTTACTCAAATAATTGACAGAACATTTATACTAAAAATTGTCAGATTTGTACAAGCAAATCTGAACTACTACGCCAAACAACGGCGGGGCTTCATCTTCAACCTTAGCTAAAGAGTCTAGCCACTCATAACTATAAAACTATAATAAAAAGTGCTAAACATTTAAACTAAAACAACTGAATATAAAGAAATAAATAAACAACTTTACATGAGAGAAATTCCACTCACTGACGGGCGGCGCTTTCCCTCGTGGTAGCAATGCCTTCGGGATCCACCAGAATGTTGGCGGACGTCCACCGGTAAACACCAAAGTGGCTCAGGAATTGTACACTGAATGATGAAGTTAGGTGGTGTTTATATAGGGGGAGACCCGGAGCACAATGGGTTTCAAAATCGATGTGGGATACTGTCCGAGTGTGATTGATCGCACTCTGGTGCGCTCGAGCACACATTGGCGCACTACAGAGCATTTTTAACCGATATGGGATGTGCGAGTGCGCATTTGCGATCGATCGCAAGTCTGGTGCGATCGAGCGCACTAGACATCTTCAGCTTGACCCTTGTTTACTAAAATGGCCATAACTTTCTCTAGAAAAATCATTTTTGCAAGCCGTAAATCCCTCAGAAAATAGACTTCCGGATCTTTGCAAGCATATATGGCTCATCTCCTGGTTCTTCCGGAATCAATACAGTAAAATCCACAAAAATGACTGATCTGTAAGGCGATTTTGGCAATTTTAGTGAAACTCCTTTCCCAGTGCTTGTAAACCTGAAAAACAACGAAAACAACTCAAAGTAACAAATTCCTAAGCTAACAAATGTAAATTAAAGGGCTAAAATATGCAATATTTGGCACTCATCAGAACTCACGGGGACGTAGGCACATTATCGAACCTCGATAACAATTGCTTGTCTTCTTTCTTTCTTTGATTTTTTGTTCCTGTTTCTGATTCCAATTCTTTCTACAAGTCATTTTAGACTTGGGTGTTTGGAAGATCACCACCTGAGCATCTTGTCAAGGTGATTTCCAACACTATAAAAAAAAGACTAGGAAGGCAACTGGTTTAACTAAAACATGTCAACATGTGGGAAGATGTTTCCAGATGATAATATGAAATGATCTGATGAGAAACAAAGAAAGATAATTTAAATTCATGCATTACATTTGTTTTAAATTTTGATTATTATTGATTGAGATACTAAAGTATCATTCTTGATTGTGAAATTATTAATAGATAAATGAGTCTCATAGAGAGACATATATGATGAGAAAGCCCCACATCCTCTGATTAATGGCAAAAAAAATTGTAAATATCCATGCCTTATATGTTGTATTTATTATTTTAGTTGAAATTTTAATAATATAACTCCTATGTTGAGGGTTGAGGATTGATGTATATATATACATTCAGTTAATGTACGTTTTTGTATTATTACATATACGTGTTATGCTGTGATTTCAAAACGTGACGACACTATCTTGAGGGTGGCCAACCCGGGAAGGGTCGTTACAGATAAGCACTAAATTTGTTTAATATTTTGCAAAAGCCTTAAAAAAAGAATAGTGTGTGATAGCATGTATCTTAATTTAAAGACTACTTGGGAGATTAAATATAATTTCTTTTCTATTAAAAATATATAATAACATTAAAAGAGCACTAAAGGTGCCAACTCAATTACAAAAGAATAACTTTGTTAGACATTAATATTTTTATATTTATCACAAGTTTGTGAAATTATAATTAATACATATATAATAATGTGATATAAAAATTATTTTATATTTTAATAAGTTAAAAACTGTAATAAAGTCAACTGCAGCAGGAAAAATTTATACATTTTAAACCTGAAAATCTACAACGGTTTGAATTCCTCCGACATACACCCCTCATGTTTCTTGCCAATGTTCGTGTTTGATAACAAATTGGAAAACACACATTGTTCACCACCTAAGAACCATAGTTTACACTCTATGGAATAAAATGAGTGTTTCTCTTTCTAGAATTATTTTCCTCTCTCTAGAATATTTTTTTCAGCATTCTTTTCTTACTTTCATATATATATATATATATATATATATATATATATATGCATGCATTCAATCAAGAGTTACATGGTTTCATCCATGTCTGTTGGTTCAAAGTTAAATGGGCGGGTCGGGTCGCCCATCATAGGTGCCCAACCTGGTCTAGATTTCCTACATCTCTCACTCACACGTAATGGGCTCGACATCACCCAATAGATAGAGAGAACCTCAACATCTATTCCTTTTGAGAACTTCATTCAAGCAAATGGATCGTGCAACCTACGAATACACCTATACTTGGGAGCTTAATACTATGCACCTGTTAGGGATACATAACGGCTTCAACACAAAATAAACAAAATTAAATTAGAAAAGTGTCTCATTGTGCCCCAGACATATTTTATTACATTAGTCATAGCATACCTAATCCCTTAAAGGTTATGCTACTTTACTTTCCTCACCATGTATCCACAATTATGTCCAAGCTTCAACAAAGTGACATAATTGGTCGACCTGTGAATATATGTGATAGATGTAAAATAAACAATCTTCTTTCCACACTCATACCTCTCTTTTTCAAACTAACTGATTTCCTAGACATACCCCACAAGGCTAATTATTTCATTACCGTCGGAAACATGCTAAAGTAGCAAACTTCAGTCTCTCCCTTTGAGAACATAGTAGAAAGTCACATAGAGCACTAGCTGAGGTTTTTAATTTACATAAGTCTCTAGGTCTAACACAGTTAAGAAATAGAGATTCACTTACTCACTGTCCTTTAAGTTCATACTAAGAAAATGTAGTATGAAATACATGCTATAGTGGATTGTTGTTTCTTGATAAGGGTGTGTGTCCTTTTAAATTGTATATCACTATATGGATCTTAATCTAGTCGCAATCTACTTATGCATGCTCTCATGCGCCTAGCTCGAGTTCTTTATTAGCTCACTCCTTTGAACGCTTTAATAAATACTTGCATCCAACTTTAATTTAGATTTCTATGATCGTGGGATGATCATGGTTGGTCTTAGTTTTAAAGCTTTGGCTCTAGATGTCATCTTGACTCTAGTCAAGGTGACTTTTATTAAGGTATATTTGTTATGAATTTATCACATTCACTATATACTTATCTCACTTTCATTAGCATCAAAATAATGTACCAAGTCTCATCCCAGCTCACTATCTCAACGCCTAAGGTGATCGCTCATGTTAGAGAGCCGACCTTTTCCTGGTGATATACTTTAATATATATATATATATATATATATATATATATATATATATATATATATATGTGTGTGTGTGTGTGTGTGTGTGTGTGTGTGTGTGTGTGTGTGTGTGTCTTTGTGGCAATATCAATCTGTATGAAATAACCAATCACATAAAACAAACGTAATATTTATATATAGTAGTATCACAGTCTTTAAGTTTGTACAATGATCAATCAAATACAAATTACATCAGATTCTATGCAAACCTAGTGACTTTATACAAGACAGAACCATGTCTCTAGGAATGGGTTTAGTAAACTAATCAGTAACCATCTTATGCATAGAAATATACTTAAGGATCACCTCCTTTTGTTCCACAATGTCTCAAATAAAGTTATTCTTAGTATCAATGTGTTTTGTTCTACCATGATACTTAGGATCCTTTACATAAGCCAAAACAGCTTGACTATTACAATAGACTATCACAATAAACTATCACTAGGCCTGAAGCTTCAGTGACAACATTCATATTTTCCAAGAATCTTTCGAGCAACACCACCTCTTGTACTGCTGCAGAACAAGCTATAAATTCAACCTCCATCGTTGATAAGGTTGTGCAAGATGGTTTCTTGCTACTTCGAGACATGACTACATTGTTAAGAAAGAAAGTATTTAAATGTTGATTTATAGTCATCTAAATCTCCTGCCTAATTAGCATCTGTGTAACCCACTAGGCGCAAGTCATTCTACAAATAACATAGGGAAAAATCTGTATTGCCTTTAAAATATTTGAGAATCCTTTTAATCGCCATCCAATGCTTCTTTCCAAGGTTTGACTAATAATGACTTACTAGCCGTACAACGTAGAAAATGTCAGGCAGAGTACACATCATAGCATACATCAGGCTTTCGACAGCACTAGAGTAAGGAACGCTCTCCACTTCTTTCTTTTCTTCCAAAGTCTTATGACACATTTTGAGGCATAGACTTTCACCTTTGACTATAGGAGTATTTATAGGATTGGCATTATGTAAATTGAATTGTTCAAAAATTTTCTTAATGTAGGACTCTTCTGACAAAGCTAAAACTCTCCTAGAACGATCAATATGGATCTTAACACCCAATACATAATTAGCCTCTCTTAAGTCCTTAATTTCAAAATTAAAGAACAACCATTTTTAATGGTAATTAAGAACTCCTTATCATTCCCAACTAATAGAATGCCATCTACAAAGATAAACAAAATTGCAAATTATGTATTGGGTATATCCTTAAGAAGGTTTCCTCATAATCTGTACCCTCCTTTTGGGTATAACCTTTCACCACAAGGTGAGCCTTGTACCTCTCAATAGTTCCATCTGCCTTGCATTTGACTTTGAGAACCCATTTGTTCCCAATTGTCTTTCACCTAGATGAAAGATCAACCAAGTCCCAGACACGGTTTACCCTCATAGACTCCATTTCTTCATCCACTTCCTTTGTCGAAGATGAGAGAGTTTCTTGAACTAGTTTTGGTCCAGTGTCATCATGCGAAGCAATCATAAAAGTTTCACCCTCAATCTCAAAACAATGACGTGGGATACTTCTACGACTACTTCTATGTAACTGTAGCTCTCGTGATTCTAATTGGATAGAACCACCAACCAATGCATTGCTCCCACTAGGTTGAGAAGGTTCTAAGAAAACCTTATCAAGCTCCACAATTTGATTGGGTGCACCTACATTGTTAGGGTCATCCATATCATAAAGTTTGAAATCCTATCTATCTCACCTCATTTAGGAAAATCATTCTCTAAGAATGTTTAGTCTCGTGATTCTAATATAGTCACACCTTCATCAGAGTGTTTGCCTATAAACATGTATCTTTTAAAGTGTTCAGAGTACCTTATAAAGATCCACTTTTTACCTCTCAAACCTAACTTCCCATATTTGTGAGAAGTATCATGAATATAAGATGTAGACCCTAGTGTCGCAAATAACTTAAGTTGGGTTTTCTAACTGTTCATAGTTCATATAGAGTGGAAGTAACTTATTTAAAGGGCACTCAGTTAAGCACGTATCAGCAGTTAACAAAGCATCCCCCCAATATGATATTGAAATATTAGCTTGCGCCATCATAGATCTAACCATTTCCAATAGAGTCCTATTCCTTCCCTATGAAACACAATTTTGTTACAAAGTACAAGCTATAGTTAATTGTCTATTAATACCCTTTTCATCACAGAGCCCTTTAAATTGCTCAGACATCTATTCACGCCCTCAGTCTTTTCTTAAAGCTTTAATTGTTTTCTCCAACTGATTTTCAACCAAATTGATGTAATGTCTAAAGCAATCTAAAGCTTCAAACGTATGAATAATCAGATACACATGACCAAAATGCATGAAATCATCAATAAAAGTGATAAAATATGAGGCTCCATGCCTCACTCTCACATTCATTGGTCCATAGATATCCGAAGGAATTAATTTCAATGGAGTTTGCCCTGGTTCCCTTTCAAAATGGTTTTCTAGTTGTTTTCTCAACTAGACAATTTTCACATAAAGGCAAATTTATTTTAGTGAGTGAGCCTAATAGCCATGCTCTAGCTAGTCTATTCATTCTTTTTAGCGCTATATGACATAGTCTAGCATGTCAAATATTTTGCATCAATATTACCACTACTAGTAGACGCAATTAATGAATAACAACCATCATTATTATATAAATTACATAATGTGTCAAGTATCATGAAACCATCTGAAATAAAACCAATACCATAGAAATATGTATCTAAAAAAATAACCATACTAGCATCGTGAAAATTGAAACTAAAGCCTAAGCTAATTAATACTAAAATAGACACCAAGTTCCGTCGAATATCAAGAGCATAGAGGACATCATGTAGGATCAAGGTTCGACCACCACTCAATTTCAATTGATAGGTGCCAATCCCTTTTACTTTAATTCTTGAATGTTTCCTATGTATATCTACTTAAGTCCTTGTACTAATCGACGGTACTCAACAAATGCTCCTCGATCTCTAGCTACATGTTTTGTTGCTCCTGAGTCTAAAATCCAGAAAGGATGAGATTTAGTGAGCATTATACAACTAGAAACAAAAGCATAACTAAAAAGAGTAGAAATGGAAAATACCTTCTTCGGCTTAGTGCATTAACGAGCGAAGTGACCCAACTTGCCAAAGTTGTAGTAGGTCAACTTGGTTTTGTCCCTTTTTCCACCATGCTTTCTTCTTTTGCGTGGGTTGAACTTAGCATCCTTGGTTGCCGGACCAACATCCTTACCTTTCTTAAAGCTCTTTCAAACTCTTTTGTTCCCTTTGCACGAACTTGATTCAACAACATAGGCTTAGGTAGGGATCTTAGCAGCTCCTAAGAGCTCATCCTCTAACTCCAAGTGTCAAGCAATATCATCAAAGGTCTTAATATTATCATTATGTGTTATATTAATCTTCATGTGCTCCTAGCTCTTAGGTAAAGATAGAATGATAGCTTGAACTGCTTGTTCATCAGTAAGAACATAATCTGCTACCTTGAGCTCTTTGATCATGTTGGACATCTCCCTCAATAGTTGCCTCATCGAATGATTTGGGCGCTTCCTGTAGGTGTCAAACTTGATAGTGAGCCTCCTACTTTGGTGGCAAAAGTACCCTTGTACTTCTCTTATGGAATAGTAAACCTTTCAAACTCACACATGAAATCATCTTGCATACTACTCAGCAATGTAATGCGAGCAATGCTATTCCTTTTCCCAGGCTTGATAGGCCTCATTGTTCCTTATGTGTTGAGCTGAAGATACTTGCTCAGGCTTTTCCATGATGTGGAATAAATTTTCTTTAACCTCTTGTTCCTCAAGGACATATTGAATATTCTGGTGCCAAATGTCATAATTGTCACCATTCAGTTTCTCACCCTTGTTGAGTTCAGCCACGATATTTTTAGAAGCTAATGCCATTGTCAATTACAACTTATCTCTACAAAGACATGTATACAAAAAAAAAAGAATGCTAGCACATATACAATTTTACACATATTTATTTTGTAGCAAATTCAAACTAAACTGATGATAAATTTACTTAAGACACAAAATCAAAAGTTCACTATGTTCCTAGACATCTTATATCTTCTAAAGTTAATTCATCACAAGTTTAATTCGATTTGCACGAAATTTTAAGTCCTAGGTGAGAATTTACTACAATCCTCCCAACATAAGAAATCCCACTCAATTAAAAACTTATATATATATATAGACACACACACACACTATTTCATGTTCTATATAATCAACACTAATTACATCAATCACACTTATTACAATATTCAGACTATTAAAAACATTCATACTATTACATTATTATCTGAGTTCTTACTTAAACCACATAATTCTATGTCTTTTTCTTTATTCCTATATGAGAGATAGGTAGATGTTTAGTCAAGTGTTCATCACTTTTATAATTTATGTGATGTCCACTTTGAAAGAACACCAACTGTTCATCCATCGCTTTCCAATTTTAATAATCCAAAGATCTCTCTTTCCTACTAAACCTATATGTCTTGTATTGCGGAGATTTGGAAGTTGTGACAGTACAATGGTATGCCTTACACCAGAAAGTATAAGATATTCCTCTTCCAGCTCCAGCTCACTAGCGACCTTCCAAAAACTATTCTTGATTTTTGGGTCTTACTTGAGAGTGGACTTCACAACCTTTCATTCATCATCCGGTAATGACTCAAGCAATACATGAGTGGCTTCAGAGAAACGAATGGAACAACTAGTTTCCCTTTTAGCTTCATGCCACAATTGTTCTATAACTCCTATGTGAATGCTTATAGGATGTACTTGTTTCTTTTTACATGTGATGAAGTCTGAATATTGAGTCATGTTAACTACATCCAAAAGTTATTAAGACTTATAAGTATTTTCTTTTTAATACATAAAAATTAACTTTATACACATGATAACAAATATATATGCATGATATCCTGAATAAATTTGATTTAATTTGTATAGAGAAATAAAAAAATCTAAGAATTTAAAACAAAAAACTCTCGTTGGATTCCAATCCCACTAATTTTTTTAAATAATAATTAATTTTTCTGCACTCCAAATTTCGTAATCTTAATTATCGTAAATTTCTTTTTTTATTTTTTTATTCAAAAAAATAACTAATAAATAATACATGATTAATTAATTTTCAGAAAAATCATAGCAAAATCAGAAACATTTTTTGAATAAAATACAATTTTCAAGTTCGCCGGAGTCCCTATCGACCGCCCTCACGTGCCAACCACACGTAGGTAGTATTTATGTTAAAAAAACTAGAAAAAACAATATGACCATTCCACTCACCATGATGGCCCGTGCATGACACGCGCCACCCTCCCAGCGTCGTTTCCTGACTGGACCGGCCATGCCCGCACACAGCATGCACAGCCCGCACTTTGATCATACTGAGGCCTTTTAGCGGCTACAATGCACATAGACTATGCAATCTATGCACACACTACACGCACAGCCTGCACACAGCGCGCACACTATGCGCACAGCCGACCTCCCAACATTGCCTCTTAACCGGACCAGCCACATTGATCACGTTGGTGGTCTCTATTTCTGTGTTAGATCATTGAAAATTGAGGGAGTGTGTTCACTCTCCCTTTTGTACGTGGGACATACTGTTCTAGAGGTTGTCTTCAACCTCCAGACTTGTGAATTTTGGTCGAAAATGACCAAACTTTAGGGGCCTTTATCTCCCTCTACAATCAACCAAAACTTTCATGCAATATTGGATGGAAATCTTATGAAATTATATTTCTAACCATATATGTCTTGTGTCGTGTATCTAAAATTACAATTTATAATAATTTTACAAAGTTTTGGGTATACTAACTAGGGTTCCATTTTTCACTCTCGTCTTTGAGAACAAACCATATTTTTCAGATTTAACATAGATACCATAAACTACATTATTCTAGAAAATTAAGGCATAATATTGAGAATTGAAGGATTTGCTAGTTTCAATCATCAGACCTTTATATCTTTGGGTTTTATGAATTTACATGTATTCTCTACCAATTCTACACATGCATTCATATTCATAAATTATTTATAAACCCAAAGAAAGTATAAATTATTTATAAATCTACGATGGTTTGAATTCCTCCAATGTACACTCCTCTTAATTCGTGCCAGTGTTCGTGTGTGATCACAAATTGGAAAACACACTTTGTTCACCACCCAAGAACCTTAGTTTACTCTCTATGGAATAAAATGAGTGTTTCTCTCTCTAGAATTATTTTTCTCTCTCTAGAATATTTTTCCAACATACTTTTCTTGTTTACATTTATATATATATATATATAGAGAGAGAGAGAGAGAGAGAGAGAGAGAGAAGGTAGTTATAAACAACTAACAGACACATGGATTCAACCTAGAGTTGCATGGTTTCATCTATGTCTCTTGTTTCAAAGTTAAATGAGTAGGTCGAGTCGCCCATCACGGGTGCCCAACCCTGCCCAGATTTTCTACAAAACTATTTTTATAAAATTACATTGAAAAAAAATATCTGCTATGCAAAGAAAAACGTACTCACTAATTCTTCCATGCCCTTTCTAATTCATTTTGGCATTTTAAAGTTGTACCAAAAACATTCTATGCTTATATATAACTTCATATATACTTGTTATCCAAACGCCAAACTACTTATTTCAAAAATCCATTTTTAAGTAACTAATTATAATATGATGTTGATTAAAGTGATAAGTTCGATAATTTCTTCAACAATTCGTCAATCCCAAACAGACTTAAGGAAAAAAAAATACTATCTTATTTATTCTATATTGAAGTTGCAAGTGAGGATGTAATAAATTATGTTGTCATATTAAATCTGAGAAAGTGGGATTCCAATGGAGGCAATCCATTATGCCCCTGTAATGAAGTTTTGCATGGTAAACACATTATAGCGTCTAAGCTATTAACTAATACGAATCCTATATCCCAACCACCAGACTCTTCATGTAGTATTAGTGCCTTGTTCGCTATTCTAGGTTTCAGCACAGTATATCATGTCCATCATGTTTCCTTCCCACTTTAACCACCCCTAGGATCTGTAATATTGTCAAGAAAAGTAAGCATGATTATAGTTCGAGAGTAGTTTTGTCAAGGCCATCCCAAATGATTTAATCTATATAAGGCTTTCTGCAATTGTGATTATGAAGTTGTGAATTATTGTCCATCCTTTATTTTTAGGCAATTCCCTTCCTTGTATAATGATAGTGTTGGATTGCCCCATAAGGGGAACTCAAGCATAAATGTTACACTCGCATCAATCCCCAAAACAAAATCAACTGTGCCATAAATTTCACATTCCCTATAAAATTTGTCTTTCTTTTTTAGCGTATAAGGTATTTTGATAATCAAGGAATGGCATACTGATTGAAGACATAGTTTACATCACTCCTCAGGTATACTTTCATGCTATTGTTTGGTCATGTTGTATCTTCAAATGTAACATCCATTGTAATAAGGCCAGCACCACTTATCCCCAATAAAGAAAAAAGTAACCATCTCTGAATTAAAAATTGGCCTAAGAAGCTATATATGAATAGAGTTTCATACATACTATATTTAATAACCCTGAAGAACAAAGTCAGCATACTAGCGTACCTACATAGTTGTGCCATATGTTTTGATGCTTTTCTTATAGCTTCTTTTCCTTAGCTCTTATTTCTAGAGATGATTGTTCTTCGCATTCCACCTCCAATAAATGTTAGGTTAATCTTGCCATTTCTGATAATAAAATTTTCCCTATAATTTCTTTCTTTAATCCTGATATAATATTATCGTGGACTATGGTTGGAGCAGCTAGGAATACATCAACAATTCATGTATAGTGTTCGGATCCAGCTTGTGCCACAACCAAATCAATTTTGAGCATGGGTTTGGTCTTGAACATTCATCCGTATTGTCAAGTAGATAGTAAGACACTTCATAATTACACAACTTCTTTTAGGAGTCATACTCTCAATTTGTAAAGCAATGATCATCCTTCTTTTTATCAGTAAAAGCGATGATCTATTTTTATTTGCAAATAATTTCACAACTTCTATTGTGTGTTTATCTACCTAAATTATTAAACAAATAATCAAACTTGTTTTACTTGCAAGTGCACAAGGTCAAGAGTGGCATAGTGTGCAAGTGCGAGATCATTTCCATAGGGATTGGTGAATTTTGATTTAGAATTAATTTCACAAAGTAAAAATAGATAGAAATAAATATTGAGTCTAGATTAATAATAATGATAGAGGCGTAGGGACTTGGTATCCACCACTAATCATGCTACCCCAACAAAACAATATACCAATGCTCTACTCATGCTATGAATACCTACTGGTTGTCAACCTAAAGTCTTGGTCCGCTCCTTAGGCTATTGATTTCCCTATGCAATGAGTTAAGCATGTTGTATACTCTAACTCTTTTCTCTCTTAAGGGATTCAGCATGGTGTATACTGAGTTGTTCCTTAAGAGAGTATAAGGTCTGTGGAAATCGACAACCACATGAGACCTAGGGCTTGGTCCACTCCCGATTTCCCATATTGATTAACCCAAGAATCCGGATAAGATATCTTTTGTTACTATTGTTAAACCCAAGACTTAGTCATCCAAATTGATTTAACTAACTAATCCGTACCACATGCATACGTTGATCAGACACACACATATGAGGAATTTAAATAAAAATAGGCATTAATCAAATCAAGAATCACAGTATAAATATTGCAAAGGCACCAATACTAAATTATCGGTTAAACATAATTAGGGCTTCAACCAAGTCCTTACTAGGGTTTAGTTACATATACTAAGTATTATGAACATTATAACCATAACTAAACTAAATAAAAAAATAAAACCCGAAGAATACTGTGGAGAGGAGTCGTCAATTCCTCTCCAAAGCTTCCAACTTCAAGCAAAATCAAAAGTATGTTTTCTGTGTTTTACAAGTCTATAGATAGGGCTCTAAGGGTGCCCCAAAACACTAATTTCCAATTTAAGGTACGAAGACTTCTTTACAAATCTGGCTCTGCCGCCTCTGGTGTGTGTGCGCTCGATCACAAGAGAGGTGCGCTCGCAGATTTTTACTTTTTCTTCCTTAAAGCTCCAAAATGTCTTTTTTTCTTCAAAGACCTATAAAAAATGCAGAAAACACAAAAGTGAAGTAGAATCTACTAAAATATATAAACAAAGAGCCTAACAAGTGTAAATTAAGGGGCTTAAATATGACTATTTAAGCACTTATCACACCCCCAAACTTACATATTGCTAGTCCCTTAGAAATACAAAATGAAAGACTATATGAAAACAAAATCAAAGATAAATTCATTCTTCATGATATCCAAAAATTTGGGTTGCACATAAAACTATGATGATCGTTCATGAGTAAGCTTATAATAAAAACACATTTTTGCAATGAATAAGGATTTTAAAAGCTCATGTTACTTACCCAAGGTTGGTTTAAGGCATCGCAAGTTTGATTTGGTGTGAGGTGAATTAGCACATAAAAGATGAAAATTCCAAATAATTCTAAGGTATAGTGTTTCGGTGTCCAAACCTTCATCGAATTTCTTATCAAACAAAACAATAATGGCATAGTTTTTACTTCTTTTCTTTTTTTCTTTCACCATGATATTGTTTTGTCATGTTGAGTTCCATTAAGCTTTCTAATTGACCCTTGTAGTGAATGTTTAGCCAATAACTCCCAAACCAGATAGTTTTAGGGCATTAGATGTAAAGACACCCCTAAGGACTTACTAACTCGAGTCAAAAAGGCTACGGAACTAACAGGTTTTAATGCTGCCAAGTGAAACTCCCACCTTTTGACGTGAACACTCGCTGCTTATTGAGGTAAGAGGTCCAGTTATTCAGTGGGAATTTTTATGATCATTAAATGCTTAATTCCCACCTTTTTACGTGAACATTCACTGCTTACTAAGACAAGAGGTCCAGTTACTCAATGGAAAATTTATTTAATAATCATTAGGAGCATTTTATTTTCTCTTTTTGCATAATGGACATTTTTCTTTATTTTTCTATGCCAAAGTGTTCATCTAACAAGTTATCCGATTACAGTTAGGTCATGGAAACATATACATAAGAATTATATGTCATACCCCACACAATTGTGTGCTAATGTGCTCGTGTCAGATTTAGATCAAACTTTGTGAATTCTTAAGTGCCTTGAGGTAGGTAACTAAACTATTAAAATTCTTATTACTAGACTATGTGTTCTAGATTTTAAGCTTACTAATGAAGTTTTATCATATTTGTTTTAAATCAACCAAAATTTTCAAAACAAAATGAACATGCATTTATCTTTAAAACAAAAAAAAAACTAGGACATAGTGTGTGCATGTGTGTCCCCCTACCCCCTAACTTAATATACACATTGTCCTCAATGTGTGAGTGACATGGAAAGATCTGACCTGGGAGTTGGAGAACTAGACTGTTGGCATGGCTCGTAGTATGCCCCCAAACTTGAACTTGATGCACGCACTATGTTCTTGAAAAAGAAAAACAAACGTTGTGCTGGAAAACAAGAAACATGGATACTAAATAGATAAATAAACATAAATACTAACAAGAAAATAAAATATTATAATGAAAAGGATATGCTGTGGAGTGCCTCCCATGAGCGCTAAGTTTTATGTCTTCAGCCAGACAGGGTTTCCTCTCACTGCTGGTCGTCAGGCGGTGTAGTAGAAGAGGAATCGAGTTCAGGAGGTAGGTGATCGAGGATAGCCTGTAGCATCACCTCCTATTGTGTAAACTGTGCCTCCAAACCATCTATCCGTTGATGGATCAGTCGGGTCACCTCCCTGTCCTCCCTACGGATATCGGATAGCTCACAGCAGAAGGAGGATAACTCCTCTAGAAAGTATTGGTACTCTGTGGACCCCATGTCTGGTTGGTCCTCTTCCCAAATAGGGCTCTCTATGGGATGCTCGGTGTCCATAGGATCATCCACCACAGGCTCAGTAGCTAGGACAAACACCCGAGGTCCTCAGGGCATATGGGATTGGCTCAGGCGCCACTGGGCCATCCCGAAAAATGGGTGGTCGCTAACTGGTCCATCGATAGAGGAGCCCTTGATCCCCTTTTTCTTGAAGATGTGGCTAAGTAGGAAGGGGAAGGGAAGCCCCTATGCATTAACCGTGGTGGTCTGACAGTTATGCACATGGTCCCAAAACTTATGTATCTGGCTCTATATGATGAATGGTATAGAGTACCAGTGACCCTGATGAAAGATGTATAGGGCCTGTATGAACTAATCCCTCCATTAAGTCTTGTTCCCCAAAGGGTACCATGTTGCATTGGAGGATGGAATCCATGAGCCATATTAGGGGACGTAACTTCGACCAGCTCCCCGCATTGTTGTGTCGGTCCGCGTACTGGCCCGTACACATATCCTCGATGATGTGGGGTAGGGAAAACGAGTCTGGCTACTCCTCTATATGGCTATCCTCTGGAGGGGACTCATCACAGTAGTCGAAGGCAGTGGCAATGTCGGCGGTGGTCAGCTCAATGAATTTGCCCTGGACTAAGGAGGATAGGATCTCTGGTCGGGTAGAGTCATAAGATAGGTTCTCGTAGAAGCTGACAACGAATCGAGCAAACTAGCTTGAATAGTCGCTTGAGTCCCCGGGCCTAGAATTCTTGGACCGCCCATCTTGTGGCATCCATGCTCTTAAAGTCCGCATCTATACTGAATGTAGTCTCGAACAAGATGTCTCGTTGTTTGAAACTAGGCCAAGAGGATTGAGGATGGCTGCAAGAAGCTCGGGAACTAGAAGCGACTTGTTTAGGCATTGTGGTGGAGGCTTATGGTGTAAATGTGCTCGATCATAAGAGATGGTGCGCTCGATCGCACGGATTGAGGTGCGCTCGATCATAAGGGCCTAGCGCTCGATCGCACTCGTTCAGGCAATTGATCAAACAGTTTCTGTGTGACAGAAACTTGAAGCTCTAGAAATCACACGAACTCAATCCCAACCTCCTATAAACATGAAACAAAACAACCAACAAACGAGACAAATACATAATAGGATGAAAATATAAATTAAAAACCCATGTGTGATGGTGTGCAATAGAAAAAAAATGGATTTTGCATACCGTGTGAACTTGGGAAAGTACGGGGGCGTGTGATGGGGGAAGGAGGATGGTTGTGCTGGTAGTAGGGTGGTTTATGGTGGTAGGGTGGCGGTTGTGTGGGAGTGGCAGTGGTGAGAGGGAGGTGTGAGGTGAAATTTCGGTAGAACAAAGGCGAGTGCGACAGACAGCAAGAAGGCGTGCACTAGAGCGTAATCTTAGGTGAATAGGTTTTGTGGGTGAAATATGTTTAAAAACCCTCGCTTGCCTTCTCTGCTCTGAGTGCACTCGACTGCAAGGTGAAGTGCGTTTGATCGCACTTGTGCGCAAGTGTGTGGTGGGGTGCGCTCGTGCGTGATGGAGCACAGTGAATGTGCGCTTGAGCACACTGAGTGGTATGCTCGAGTGCAAGGCAGTATGTATAGAACAATACAACCATACCGTACTTTAGTGGCCTCAATACCACTAATCTCAATAGAGGCGCTTTGAGCTATATTGGTATGAAAGTGGAAATTGCTCAAGTACTCTCTATAGTAGCTTCAGTGCTACTCCCTTTGAAGGGGGCACTTAGAGCCCACCTCATGTGGTTCAAGTGCCCTTGACAGCTGCTTTATCTCCAATTTTGGTGCTTGGACAATAGAAGAGAAAAGAGTAGTATTAGTAGGCTCACGAGGTTCAACTAGAGGAATAAACTTACTTAGATGCTTTGGTGCAGCCTTAAGGGGCTGCATAGCTTTATTGATGTCCTTAATCACATCGTCATCCTCTGGCTTAATATCCAATCTTTTGACACCATGGTTGAGGGTGGTCTTCAATGGATCAATGTGATGGACCTGAAAAACTTGTTGAAAAACACCTTGCATCAAGCTTACACTAGAACATTCTATATCATCTTTGGGTGAAGTTAATGTATCAAATATTTAAATTCTATCTCCTCACCATTTACCTTCATAGTGACAATACCATTTTTCACACTAATATTTGTATCAGCAGTTATCATAAAGGGTCTTCCTAAGATTATGGGTAAAGGTAACGGCATAGGACATTCTTTTATATCTAATACAATAAAATGAGCAGATAAAATAAATTTACCTACTTTCACTAAAACATCCTCAAGAATGCCTCTTGGACAGTTGATGCTTCTATCAGCTAGTTGCAAGGTGATAGAAGTCGGTTGAAGCTCCCCCAAACCTAGTGTCTCACATACACTGTATGGTAGCAGATTGACACTCGCCCCTAGATCCAATAGTGCATGCTTAAATAGCTAGTCACCTATCCTGCAAAGAATAGTAAAACTCCCCGGATCTTTTAGTTTTGGTGGTAGTTTTCTTAATAGCACAAAACTTACCTCTTCAGTTAAGGGTAACGTCTCATGCTCCTGAAACTTCCTTTTATTAGTGCAACATTCTTTCAAAATTTTAGCATATGCAGGAATTTGTTTAATTGCATCTAATAAAGGAATATTAATCTCTACTTTTCTCAAAATTTGGAAAATGTCAATCAATTTAGTCTCTTTCTTTGGCTTTACTAACCTTTAAGGGAAGGGTAGTGCATTCACCTTCTCCATCTCACTTACCTTAGATGTGGATGCTTTGTCTGTAGATGCTTGTGCAGGATTATCAATGCCTATGATCTTACAACTTCTTAGGGTTGTCACAGCATTTAGTTGCTGATGTCCTCTTAGATTAGGTAGTGGTTGGGCTGGAAGCTCACCTTGCTTTCTACTACTCAGTTCCTTAGCCAAATGCCCCATTTGTACCTCTAGCCTTTGAATGACTTGTTCGTGTTTTGCAGTGGTCGGTCTTAACTCAGTCTGAAATTTCCTTTCATCTGCTATGAATTGATCTTGTGAATTCATCAACTGTTGTTGCTGGGATACTAATTGTTGTTGCTGAGTTGCCAGTTGCCTCACAAGGCTCTCTAGGTCATTTTTCTTTGTTTTAGGAACTGAGTGGGCTGCTGGTTGGGAGTTCCTTTGCTGCCCTTGACCATTCTGATTGTTGCTCTAAGAGAAGTTAGGGTGATTTTGCCATCTAGGGTTATAAGTGTTTGCATATGGATTGTTCTTTGGCGGATAGTTGTTTGGTCCCACATAATTTGTTTGGTCAGGGTCTGCAGATGAATACAAGGGACATGTCTCAGTATTATGATCAAATTGAGAACATATAGCACATACCTGGAGTGGTATAGCTGGTGGATTAGGTGATGCATTCTGAGCAGTCATAGCTTTAACTAGCAGATCTAGTTTCCTCTCCACAGTAGCTATTTGGGTAGAAGATCCTCCATTTAGGTTCACCTCATACATACCTTTGCTCTTGGTTCCATGTCTACCTCAAGAGGAGAATTGTTGGGTATATTCACTTAAGGTCTCGAATAGCTCCATGGCTTCTTCGCTACTTTTCTCCATCAGCACTCCTCCACAACCTGAATCCACAATACTTTTATTAGTATCACTTAAACCTTCATAGAAAGCTTGTACCAGTTCATCCTGAGGTAGGTTGTGATGTGGGCATTTGACTAGCAGCTCGTTGAAATGTCCCCATGCTTCAAAGAATAGGTCTCCATCCTTTTGTTGGAAAGACTGAATCTCCTTCCTCATTTGCCTCGTCTTTTGGGCTGCGAAAAATTTCTTTAGGAATTTGCTGTCCAACTCCTCCCAAGTGTGGATAGAAACTACAGGCAATGAATTGTACCACAGTTTAGCATTATCTTTTAAGAAAAAAGGAAAAGAATTAACCTGATTCTTTCTTGGTCTAAGCCTCAGATGTGCTGGAATTTACAGAGATTAAAGAACTCTCGAAGGTGTAAGTGTGGATCCTCATTAGGTGTACCCCTAAAGTGAGTCAATGCACTGAGTATCTGTGGAGATATGTAGTAGTTGCCTTCCGCCTCTGGTTGATAAGCAATGCAAGATGGCTGATCAAGGTTCCGTGGGATGAAGAATTGCTTCATAGGTCTTCGCTCAGGTGGTTGTTGATTTTCGATCTGTTCTGCCATTGGTGCTTCTTCCTTGATTTCTTCTTCTACTTCTTCAAAGTTGTCTCTAAGCCTTTGTCAGATAGTTCGCTCAAGCTCAGTATCGAGGGGAAAGAATGTTGGATGTCTGGATCGAAGCCCGTGCATGAATCAGTAACAATTGCTTCAGTGCAACAGTTCAACACTGCTGCCCGGGTGACTCTTTGCCTCAAGTGCACTCGATCCCATAGAGGGGTGCGCTCGATCGCAAGTGGCACAGGGAGTTCTGCTGTAGTACCTGAAACAGAAAATGAAAAAGAAATAGATTCGGTTTTTGATGAAACAAAAATAAAGGTGAAAAACAGAAACTTAAAATTTAAGTTTTTTGATAAAAATAAAACAGAATAAATAAATAAAAATTACTAAACTAAACAAAAATAATTCTAAAAAGAAATTTAGGGCAATTCTCGGCAATGGCACCAAAAACTTGTTGTGCATTTATCTACCTAAATTATTAAGCAATTAATCGAACTTGTTTTACTTGCAAGTGCACAGGGTCAACAGTAGCATAGTGTGCAAGTGCGAGATCATTTCCACAGGGATTGGTGAATTTCGATTTAGAATTAATTTCCTAAAGTAAAAATAGATAGAAATAAATATTGAGTCTAGATTAATAATAATGATAGAGGTGTAGGGACTTGGTATCCACCATTAATCATGCTACCTAAACAAAACAATATGCCAATACTCTACTCATGCTATGAATACCTACTGGTTATCAACCTCAGGGCTTGGTCCGCTCCTTAGGCTATTGATTTCCCTATGTAATGAGTTAGGCATGGTGTATACTCTAACTCTTTTCTCTCTTAAGGGATTCAGCATGGTGTATACTGAGTTGTTCTTTAAGAGAGCATAAGGTCTGTGGAAATCGACAACCACATGAGACCTAGGGCTTGGTCCGCTCCCGGTTTCCAATGTTGACTAACCCAAGAATCCGAGTAAGATATATTTTGTTACTATTGTTAAACCCAAGACTTGGTCATCCAAATTGATTTAACTAACTAGTCTATACCACATGCATACGTTGATCAGACACACACATATGGGGAATTAAAATAAAAACAGGCATTAATCAAATCATGAATCACAGCATAAATATTGCAAAGGCACCAATACTGAATTATTGGTTAAACATAATTAGGGCTTCAACCAAGCCCTTACAGGGGTTTAGTTACACATGCTAAGTATTCTGAACATTATAACCATAACTAAACTAAATAGAAAAATAAAACCTGAAGAATACTGTGGAGACGAGTCGTCAATTCCTCTCCAAAGCTTACAACTTGAAGCAAAATCAAAAGTATGTTTTCTGTGTTTTACAAGTCTATATATAGGGCTCTATGGGTGCCCCGAAACCCTAATTTCCAATTTAAGGTCTAGAGATTTCTTTCCAAATCTGGCTCTGCCGCCTCTAGTGCGTGTGCACTTGATCACATGGGTCTGTGCTCAAGCGCATGGGTGCGCTCGAGCCTTCTAAGTGTGCGCACGAGTGCCTATGCGCTCGATCACAAGAGAGGTGTGCTCGAGAGCACCTAGCTTGTTTGCAGATTTTTACTTTTTCTTCCTTAGAGCTCCAGAATGTCTTCTTTTCTTCAAAGACCTATAAAAAAACATAGAAAACACAAAAATGAAGTAGAATCTACTAAAAGATAAAAACAAAGAGCCTAACAAGTGTAAATTTAGGGGCTTAAATATGACTATTTAAGCACTTATCATGCCACAACCAAATCAATTTTGAGCGTGGGTTTGGTCTTGAACATTCATCCGTAAAGTCAACTAGATAGTAAGACACTTCATAATTACACAACTTTTTTAAGAGTCATACTCTCAATTTGTAAAGCAATGATCATCATTTTTTTATTAGTAAAAGCGATGATCAATTTTTATTCTTGTTTATACAAGTTATCCTCAAGATGTAATGCATATCTAAATTACTTTAAGATTAGGATTTAGCAAGATGTCATTCAATCATATATATATATGTACATACATATATATACACATACAAATACATAAAGATATACATATATACACATATACATATACATATACATATATATACATATACATATACATATTCATATACATATACATATATATATACACATACATACATATACATATACATACATATATACATACATATATACATACATATATATAAACATATATACATACATATACATACATATATACATACATATACAGACATACATACATATATAAATATATATATATATATACACACACACACACACACACACACACACACACACACCTTGCTTGAGCAGTACATACATAAAACGTGCATAGAACGTGAACAAAGCGTGCATGATGTGTGCATAATTTTCATAATTATATATTAAAAAACGGATTAAATATTATAATAAAAATTTATATTCATGAGCATAAATGTTACACTCGCATCAATCCCTAAAATAAAATTAACTGTGCAATAAATTTCACATTCCCTATAAAATTTGTCTTTCATTTTTAGTGTATAAGGTATTTTGATAATCAAGGAACGACATACTGATTGAAGACATAGTTTACATCACTCCTCAGGTATACTTTCATGCTATTGTTTGGTTAGGTTGTATCTTCAAATGTAACATCCATTGTAATAAGGGCCAACACCACTTATCCCAGGTAAAGAAAAAAGTAACAATCTCTGAATTAAAAATTGGTCTAAGAAGCCATATATGAATAGAGTTTCATACATACTATATTTAATAACCCAGAAGAACAAAGTCGGTATACTAGCATACCTACATAGTTGTGCCATATGTTTTGATTCTTTTCTTGTAGCTTCTTTTCCTTAGCTCTTATTTCTAGAGAATATTGTTCTTCGCATTCCACCTCCAATAAATGTTAGTTTAATCTTGCCATTTCTGATAATAACATTTTGCCTATAATTTCTGTAGACTGAGGTTTCAACCTAAGAGGGGGGGTGAATTGGGTTTTAAAACTTTTGCTGAATTAATACAAGTTTATAAAAACGTACAAGCAGCAAACAATTAAAACAAGTAATGTGCTGTAAATAAAGAGTTTAAGAGTAGAGGATGCAAACTCAGATTATAATGGTTCAGCAATATCGGATTCTTTCCGACCCTACGTCCACTCTCTTCAAGGAACCTCCTTAAAGTAATCCACTAAGTAACTTAGTCGTACAACTTTACCGGTGTTGTACAAACCTTACAATCCCTTCCTCTCGGAAGCTATCCCCTTCCTTTCGGAAGTAATCCCTTTACAAAAGATGCTGTAAAGTAGATGGTAGAGAGACAGCAAATGAAAGCTTATATAACTTAATAATATCTCTCTTTCAAAGCAAAGCTTGAAGAATGGCTCAACAAGAATATTTCAAATCTTTTTTGAGTTTCAAGAGTATAATAACTTAATTGTGTGAGATCAACTATTTTTGAATATGTGCAGCTCTCTATTGAATGCTCAATAGAATGGGTTTATATAGCCATCAAATAATATGGCCGTTGGGACTTTAATTTGAAAAATATTTGCTTTTAAAACGTTCAGATTTGGTGTCCAATGGTCATATTTTTGAACTACCAGTCGACTGGGTTCTCTTGAAAAATCTCGTTTTCAAAGCTTCTGGGGTACCAGTCGACTGGGGACTTACTCTCCGTTTTACCAGTCGACTGGTATGACTGACCCAGTTGACTGGGGACTTACTGTCCCATATACCAGTCGATCGGGTTGTCTTCCAACCCAGTTTTTCTGTTTTTACTTAAAATGTTTGTTTTAAAAAGATCGGTTTAGTAAACCTTTTTGTGTTCGAGCCATTGAAAAAGCTATAACAATGTACAAGTGAGACTTACACTGGTTCTAATATCTTAGACCTATACTAGTTCTTCAGTCTTCATTTGATAGTTTGATTCGGTTTGAGTTCTTGCACTTTGATCCTTGGTTGAATGCTTTTGTTGTTTACTACACTTAGTTTGAACTATTAGAATAATAGCAGTTGTGTTTTGTCACCATTAAAATACGGGTGAGGGTCAACAATCTCCCCCTTTTTGACGATAACAAAACTAATAATGTGAAAACAGTTTAAAAAACTAAGTGTTTGGATTTTGAGAAAATTTGGACAGAGTCTCCTCTATTTTTTGAGTAATACCACCCTGTAAACAAGAAAACGCAGTTTATATAAACATTTCAACCAACCACAATCAACTCAACCAATCAATGAATCATTTTTTAATAAGCTTTGGAGCAGTGCTCCCTCTAAATCTATGCATTGGTTTCTGTTCACTTAGTTTTTCTCGTTTTTCTCTCCCGTTTTGACAACAGCAACCAAAGGGGCCAGAAATCGAAAAACCTGCATAGGAAAATTTGGCTTCATTCAGAGTTCAGAAGCCATCCCGGGAAAAACCAGAAGTTTTCATACAAGCATAATCATTTTTAGAGCATTTTCGTGAATAAAAATAGTTGGAAACTATGCAAACATATCACAAATAATGTAAATAGATGTATGAAATATGACTAAAGTAAAAGCAACATCATATATAAAAAGTCAATACACGAATGGGCTTCATAGAGCCAAATATAAGACAGAAATACATAAATAAATGTCTGTGCAACATGCTAAGAGCTGGAAAATGCTATGTATATCAAAATAACATGGAAAATGACTCGAGGAGAGGTAGAATCTGAGCTGTCGCGAATGAGATCCCGTATCTCAACTAATGAACCCTTTGTACGCTCTCTGTGTAGCTCGAAGTCATCCTGTAGATGATCGATTGAGGAGCTCAATCTCTGATACTCTGACTGCATGGTCTAGAACCTGGACTATATGGTCATCTTGAGGCTCGTGATAGCCTGTAGTAAGTCACCATATCCAGGCTGACCAGTACTCGAGTCACCAATGGGAGGTGCTTGGGTATCTGTGTCCATATCAATAGCAGCATCAGTAGCAGCCTCCTCATCCTCATCATCATCACTCGCATCCTCTCGGATCCGTAAGCACTTCTCGGCCTTCGGATAGAGGAAGCCGTCACGAACCGCGCATCCCATCTTTTTCAGTGATTAGACATTGATGATGTCCATCAGTCCAATATCCTGAGCCTCGGAGGCAGGCAGAAGCACCCGAAAATGTTGGAGTATGAGTGTAATGAGCATCCAGTTAGGTAGACACCCGGAGTCACTCGCTTCGCCATTTATCATGTTGGCGAGCAGCAGAGGATATATACTGAAGTGGTGCCCAATTTTAAGGCACCAAATCAATACTGTATCTATCTTAGATAGATACCCTCGACTCCTGAGTCTCGGGTGGATGGTCCAACTTACTATCAGCTGAAACATCTTCGAGTCTAGGGGCATATCACTACATGTATGAAATGTAGTGGGTATGTACACATAGTTAAGGTCTCTCCTGACTATCTGAAAGGCCGCCTCGACATCGAAGTTGTCTGGCCATCCATCTAGACTCCATTAGATCCCCCTTACAGGGATCTTTAGTATGCTCATGAGGAGGTCAGTGTTGACCTCAAACTCCACACCCTGGACACTAGTTCTAAATCTCAGAGCCAGTGGACTGGGTTTCACCAAGTTCGCATAGAACTGGTGAATCAGTCTCGGGTAGTACTTATCATGTACTCTGACCAATGGGGTTAGATTTATTGCCTCAAAGGCCGGCAGAATATCGAAGTTTCCGTGATGAATAGAGTCAAAATCGACAACTCTACCCGTCATGATCTTCTTGTGACGGATTACAGAATCATACCTCGCCTTGGCAGCAGGACTGGAAAACAGAGCTTCATCAAGCTTTGTTCTGGGTTTTTTGCTTGAAGAGCCCGCTACTCCCTTCCCCCGTGTATCCGGATCCTTAGGTTTAGTGGACCTTGGCCTTGTAGGCTCATTTGGTCCCCCGGTAGTGTATTTGATACGGATTCTATCGGTCATTTTAAAAAAAATGGGGTTTTTGGGAAAAAGAGATTTTAGTGAAAATAAGAGACTTTAACCGTAGAAAGTTAAAAATCTCCTTATGGATGAGTAGATCGGTGTGTTTAGATGAAGTTTGGATGGTTTTTAGACAAAAAATGTGAAATTTTCTATAGAGAGAAAGCTGAGTTACTTGAAAATGGCGTAAAAATCAGAAGAAAAAAAAATGAACAGTCTTTATATAGACTCGCAATACCAGTCGACTGGGTCCTTATACCAGTCGACTGGGTCCTTTTGAAAAGATGAACTTTTTTCATACCAGTCGACTGGGTATATGCACCAGTTGACTGGATAAACTGGCAGTAAGATACCAGTCGACTGGGCAGTTTGTTCCAGTCGACTGGATGATAACTGATTTTCAAAAAAATGGCTCCAAACAGGGTCTAGATGTACCAGTCGACTGGGTAAGATTTACCAATCGACTAGAAGAATTGGCAGAGACTTACCAGTCGACTGGAACATATTTACCAGTCGACTAGACCCTTAAGAAAATTTTCAGTCTTGAATTATAGCACGAAATTTGTTTATCTATGACATCTTGAGTGAGAGAGATATTTAAAAAAGAATTAATACTCTTTTACTAGATGTCAAACTATGCAGATGAAGAATTATGAACCAATCAGACATTCAGTTTATCATAATCCAGCAATCCCATCAACTTTCTAATTTTACAAAAACTAGCTTCACCTAGAGGTTTTGTAAGAATGTCAGCTATTTGATCTTCTGAAGGTATGAATTCTAGTCTTATATCACCTTTTTTAGCATGGCCTCTTAAGAAATGATGTCTGATTTCTATATGTTTGGTTCTAGAGTGCTGAATAGGGTTCTTGGTTAGGTTGATAGCACTAGTATTATCACAAAATATTTGGATGTTTTTGAGGTTTATGCCATAGTCTTCTAGTTGTTGCTTCATCCATAATACTTGGGCATAACAACTTCCGGCTGCTATATATTCCACCTCGGCGGTTGATAGTGTAACGAAATCTTGTTTCTTGGAAAACCAAGAGGTTAACATTGCACCTAAGAATTGGCATGTTCAACTTGTGCTTTTTCTATCTAACCTACATCCAGCATAATCAGCATCTGAATATCTTACATCTCAAAAGATGAATCTTTAGAGTACCATAATCCTATGGTTTGGGTTCCTTGTAGATATCTAAGGATTCTTTTTACTGCAACTACATGTGATTCCTTAGGATTTGACTGAAATCTAGCACACATGCATATACTGAACATTATATCAAGTCTCTTGCAGTCAAATAAAGTATAGCACCCATCAGCTTCTATAATATTTAGTATCTACAGTTTTACCTCCTTCATCAAGATCAAGTTTAGTGGTTGTGCTCATAGGAGTTCCAAGTGGCTTTGAGTTTTCCATCCCGAACCTCTTTAGTAGGTCCTTAATGTACTTCGATTGATTGATGAAGATTCCCCCTTTTAGTTGCTTGATTTGAAGTCCAAGGAAGTAGGTAAGTTCTCCCATCATGCTCATTTCAAATTCACCTTGCATGCACTTTGCAAACTCTTGACACATAGATTCATTAGTAGCACCAAATATAATATCATCAACATATATTTGAACTATAAGAGTGTCATTTTTGTGAGTTTTTGTGAAGAGAGTTGTGTCTATTCTACCTCTTACAAAATCATTGTCAATCAAAAATTTACTTAGTCCTTCATACCATGCCCTTGGAGCTTGCTTCAACCCATATAGAGCTTTAGAAAGCTTGTAGACATGATTTGGAAGACTAAGATTTTCAAATCCAAGAGGTTGCTCAACATAAACCTCTTCTTCTATAAAGCCATTTAAAAAGGCACTTTTTACGTCCATTTGAAATAGCTTGAATTTATTAAAGCATGCAAAGGCTAATAACATTCGAATAGCTTCTAATCTAGCTACGAGAGCATAGGTTTCATCAAAGTCTATTCCTTCTTCTTGATTATATCCCTTAGCAACTAGTTTAGCCTTGTTTCTAGTTACTATTCCATTTTCATCCATCTTATTTCTATATACCCATTTAGTTCCAATTATTGAATGATTCTTAGGTCTTGGAACTAGTTTCCAAACATTGTTTCTCTCAAATTGATTAATTTCTTCTTGCATTGCAATTATCCATTCATTATCTTTTTCAGCTTCTATAAATGTCTTAGGTTCTACTTGAGACAAATAAGCTACAAAATTGCAAATATTTCTAATAGAAGAGCGAATTCTTACCCCTTGTGAAGGATCACCAATCACTTGATCAATCGGGTGATAATTTATATACCTCCAATCTTTGGGTAGACTTTCCTCTTGTTGGCTTGAGGATGGTTGGTCCAAATTAGGAGTTTCTATCTCTTCATTTGCTTGAGGTGGACTCTCCTTTGGGTCAACAATGGGAGTAGAAGTTTCCATTCTTGGAATAAAATCTGCATCATCTTTAAAGGAAACTTCTCTACTCCTAATTGGGTTAGACTCATCAAGAGTTACATGTACATATTCTTCTACCACTAGAGTTCTCTTATTGAAAACTCTATAAGCCTTACTAGATGTTGAATATCCTAAAAATATTCCTTCATCGGTCTTAGAATCAAATTTACCCAAGTTAGTTTTATTGTTATTTAGGATGAAGCATTTACAACCAAATACTCAAAAATATGAGATATTAGGCTTTCTTCCTTTCCATAGTTCATATTGAGTTTTATCAAGCAGAGGCCTAATTAAAATTCTATTTAAGATATAGCAAGAAGTGTTCACGGCTTCAGCCCAAAAGTATTTTGGTAAACTATTTTCACAAAGCCTAGTTCTTGAAAATTCTTCTAGAACTCTGTTTTTCCTCTCAACAACTCCATTTTGTTGAGGAGTTCTAGGAGCTGAAAATTTGTGATTAATTCCATTTTCATCACAAAATCTTGAAAAGCTTTGATTTTCAAATTCTTTTCCATGATCACTTCTTATGTTTGAAATACAAATTTCTTTTTCATTTTGTACCTTTTTACAAAACTTTTCAAATCCTTTGAAAGCTTCATCCTTGTAAGCAATAAAAATAACAAAGGTATATCTTGAATAGTCATCAACAATAACAAGAGCATATTGATGGCCACCTAGACTAATGGTACTAATTGGATCAAATAAGTCCATATGCAGAAGTTCCAAAGGTCTTGTAGTTGAGACTACATTTTTTGCTTTAAATGAAATCCTAGTTTGTTTTCCCATTTGACAAGCATCGCATACTTTGTCTTTTTCAAAATTGATATTAGGAAGTCCAATGACTAAATCATTTCGTGAAACGATTTTGAGCAAGTTCATGTTTACATGACCAAGCCTTCTATGCCATAGCCATGGATTTTCACTAAAAGCACGAAAACATTTTTCATTTTCAGAATGCAAGGATTTCAAATCAACTATGTAGACATTTTCATGTTTATGGCCAATAAATTTGATCTTGTTGCTCTTGATGTCTATAACTAGACAATGAGAGGTCTCAAATGTGACTTTGTTGCCTTTGTCACATAGTTGACTAATGCTAAGTAAATTTGGCTTAAGGCCTTGTACTAGCAATACATTATCTAAGGTTGAGAAATCATTACCGACTTTTTCATACCCGATAATCTTAATTTTGGTGTTGTCTCCAATGGTGACATATCCACCATCTCTTAGAGTTAGCTCCTTGAATACATTCTTATCACCGGTCATGTGCTTTGAGCATCCACTATCAAGGTACCAATAGTTACTTTTCTCCTTGGTGTGGAGATATATCTACATCACACAAGGATATACGATAGCACTTTTAGGTTGTGTTTTTAAAAATATTTTTGGAGCGCGCCTCGAGGAAATTTCTGGCTAAAACGCCCCAGGGCGTGAAACCTGGGGCGGAAGTACTGCTGGGCGGACGATTTTGGGGTCTGGGCGTTCGCCCAAGCCCGAGGCCTACACCTTTGACTCCTCGGGTGTCTGGGCGTACGGCCAGTGATGTTTTACTCAAATCCAATTACCTAAAGCAAAAACAAACATATCCCATCCGAATAACATCACAAAAACATGAAATGCCATAAGAAAACAATGATTCAACGAAAATATAGGTTCTAAAATCACATGAACTAAAAAAATAAAAAGACAAACTGAGATTCAAAAGATATGCGTATAAGTTAATAAAGCTAAGTAAAGTGACTGGGAAGAATAAAACTCAACCATTTTCCAGGTCTCTGTATGTGCTCAAGACACTCTTCAGGAGCTGAGCTGCGTCTATGCGGCTTTTCTTTAAGATTTAGAGTGAGGATTAGTAGCGGCAAGCTACAACTCTGCCGATGACCAAAGAAACTCTCCGGATACACTAGAGACTCAAAGCCGTTTGAGGAACAAGAAAATGAAGGAAAATCTCTCTTTTGGACTCAATTTCCTCGCACCAACGAAAAACGCACACTGATATTTTAAGGAAAAAACTCTCGCTCGCTGTTTCTTGCTTTTTTCTTGGGGGCAAAGAAGGGAATGAGTGTTTGTTCGATGGGAAAAGTGAAGCAGAGAAAAATATTTCTCTGCCCTCTCTCTCTCGATCTCTCTCGAAATTACTAAGAGCCAGGAGAAAATATGCCTTTTGGGCTTCTGTAAAGTATAATATATATTTGGCATATTTATTTATTTATTAACTATTATGGGCTGGACTGCAGTCTAATATCACTTTTAATCCAATATCATTGCTGGACTGCAGTCTAATATCACTTTTAATCCAATATCATTGCTGGACTGGAGTTCTTTTAACTCATTTTTTCAGGCCCATGGAAATTGAACAAATATGAGAGAAACATAGAAATCAATTGCAGGGCCATATTCAAGTTCCCAAATGGACCAATAAAATTGGGACTTTAAATTTGATTCCAAACTTATGAGCTTGCTTGACCGGATGAAGTTGTTGATGGACTTTCGAATACATGTTATTTAGTTTAATAATAATTATAAATTATTTAATTAATCATTTACAAATTACAACAATATAAAATATAAGTTATACTTCATATAATTTATATATAAATATTTATAAAATTATAATTATCACATTATAGAGAGTTAGTAAAGCATTAAACTTTGATAAAAATTAATTAATTAAAATTATTTTTATTTTATTATTCTAAATAATTAATTAATACTATTTTATTAAAATTTTGAAACGCCCCATCGTTTCAAAAGGCTTACGCCCCAACGCCTCGGGGCTTACACCTCGCTTCATTGAAGCAAAACGCCTCGCCCAACGCCCTCACCTCTGAAAACACTGCTTTTAGGTACCCAAAATTTCTTGGGTCCTTTGGGGTTAGTCCTAGAAAGCACGGTTCCTTTTGGAACCCATACTTTCTTAACAGTATATGGTGATCTAAGGACATGTTGATGATGCACAATCCTAGGATAGTAGTTATTGAAATTTCTAGGATATCTTAGATGTGCATGCCTATAATCTTTAGGATAATAGTTCCTAGGATACATGTTTCTATGGTGAGGAATATGAAAATGCATGTCATTTCCAGAAAATGTATGATGATGCATTCTAGGATACATGCTAGCATTATTATGTGTATGCATATTATTTCTAGGATAACCATGATGGTAATTCCTAGGATGAGCATGAGCAGAGTGCATATTTTGATTATACATATTGTTCCTAGAATGTACATGATGATTATTTCTAGGATGTGTATAAGCATTTCTAGAGTGTGCATACATATAAGCATGTGTATTTCTAGGATGCTTCATTTTTGTATGAACATTTAAATTTCTAGATTTCCTAGCATTCATTGAGGGAGTGCTTTTAACCTTTCTAGGGGTTTTTGAAGTAGAGGCTTCACTCACACATGAGGCTTTCATGAATAAGCTCTCTTTTGATTTTTGCTTTCCTAAAGGAGAGTATCTTAAACCAGATTTTCCTCCCCTTAATCTTTGGGAAGAAAGCACTTCATCAAGCTTTTCTTTTCCAAGCATAAGTCTAGATATAGTGCCATTTAATTCTAAAATTTTAGTTTTTAAATTCTCATTGTCATCTTTGAGGAAATCTTAAGAAGAATTATATAGTAAAGAAGATAACTTATCTTTTTCTTCTCTGAGACTTATCATCTCCTTAGAGAGATGATACCTCTTTCTTAAGAATTGAATTTCTAGAATCAAATTTCTTCAATTCATCATGCATTTCATTTATTACTTTTAGCAACTCTTCACTACTACTCACAATATTATTCTTATAAGAAGGAGAAGATGTTACCTCACTTTCATCGTCGATTGCTATCAGACAAAGGTTGGCAATTTCCTCGTATCCGATTTCTTTGTTCGATGACTCATCTTCTTCCTCGTTATCGCTCCAGGTAGTTGCTATCATGGCTTTCTTTTTTAAGCTCTTGTATGATTTGTTTGAAATCGTACAATCAGCCCTGATGTGATTGGGCTTCTTGCAGCCATAACACGTAAGTGGTTCCCTTTTCGAAGTGGGATCCTTTGTATAAGGTTTCTTGCTTTTCTTCAAGAACCTATGGAATCGTTTGGTGATTAATGCCATTTCACCATCTTCCTCGCTGCTCTCCGCTTCTTTTTCCGATTCCATATCTTTGTTGCTCGTAGAAGCTTTGAGAGCAATTACCTTTTTCTTCTTCTCATCATCATTGACGATGGGAGTCATTTCTTCCATCTTATATGTCAACAATGATCCAAGTAGTGTCTCAACATCAAGTTTGTCAAGATCTTTGGCCTCCTGAATGGCTGTCTTCTTTGGTTTCCATGAAGGTGGCAGAGATCTCAAGATTTTTCTAGTTAGTTTAAACTCCTCAATATTCCTACCAAGTAGCTTTAAACCATTTATAATAGTTGTGAATCGTGAGTGCATTTCAGAAATTGTTTTGTTAAGAAATATTTTAAATGACTCATATTCAGAAACTAGCATATAGATTTTTGACTTTTTTACCTCACTAGTTCCTTCATATGTAATTTGCAGTTTGTCCTATATCTCTTTAGCCGAAACACATGCAGATATTTTATTATATTCAAAAATATCTAAAGCACAATGTAACATACTTGTTGCTCTGCTATTGAGAGACATCATTCTACAATCCTCGTCAGTGTACTCAGTTTTGAGTTTAGGCATTGTATGATTGATCTCTCCAATAGTTATTTCTTTTGAAGGAATTCTAGGTCCTTCTTCAATGACTTTCCACATATTGTAATCTTGTCCTTCGACAAAGATTTTCATTCTGTTTTTCCAGTAGTTATAGTTGGAACCATTGAACAAAGGTGGTCTAGTATAAGAGTGTCCCTCAGAGTAGCTATTTGCTGCCATCAGATTAACTCAAGGATTTTAAGCCTGAATTTTAGAACCTGGCTCTAATACCAATTGTAGACTGAGGTTTCAACCTAAGAGGGGGGGTGAATTTGGTTTTTAAAACTTTTGCGGAATTAATACAAGTTTATAAAAACGTACAAGCAGCAAACAATTAAAACAAGTAATGTGCTATAAATAAAGAGTTTAAGAGTAGAGGATGCAAACTCAAATTATAGTGGTTCGGCAATATCGGATTCATTCCGACCCTACGTCCACTCTCTTCAAGGAACCTCCTTGAAGTAATCCACTAAGTAACTTAGTCGTACAACTTTACCGGTGTTGTACAAACCTTACAATCCCTTCCTCTCAGAAGCTATCCCCTTCCTCTCGGAAGTAATCCCCTTCTTTTCGGAAGTAATCCCTTTACAAAAGATGCTGTAAAGTAAATGTTAAAAAGACAACAAATGAAAGCTTATACAACTTAATAATATCTCTCTTTCAAAGTAAAGCTTGAAGAATGGCTCAACAAGAATATTTCAAAGCTTTTTGTGTTTCAAGAGTATAATAACTTGATTGTGTGAGATCAACTCTTTTTGAGCAGCTCTCTATTGAATGCTCAATAGAATGGGTTTATATAGCTATCAAATAATATGGCCGTTGTGACTTTAATTTGAAAAAGATTTGCTTTTAAAACGTTCAAATTTGGTGTCCAACGGACATATTTTTGAACTACCAGTCGACTGGGTCATGATACCAGTCGACTGGGTTCTCTTGAAAAATCTTGTTTTCAAAGCTTCTGGGGGTACCAGTCGACTGGTATATTTCATCCAGTCAACTGGGGACTTACTGTCCATTTTACCAGTCGATTGGTATGACTGACCCAGTCGGCTGGGGACTTACTGTCCCATATACCAGTCGACTGGTATATGTACCCAGTCGACTGGATTGTCTTCCAACCCAGTTTTTCTATTTTTACTTAAAACATTTGTTTTAAAAAGATCAGTTTAGTAAACCTTTTTGTGTTCGAGCCATTGAACAAGCTATAACAATGTACAAGTGAGACTTACACTGGTTCTAATGTCTTAGACCTATACTAGTTCTTCAGTCTTCACTTGATAGTTTGATTCGGTTTGAGTTCTTGCACTTTGATCCTTGGTTGAATGCTTTTGTTATTTACTACACTTAGTTTGAACTGTTAGAATAATAGCAGTTGCGTTTTGTCATCATTAAAATACGGGTGAGGGTCAACAATTTCCTTCTTTAATCTTGAGATAATATTATCGTGGACTGTGGTTGGAGCAGCTAGGACTACATCGGTAATTCATGTATAGTGTCTAAATCCAGCTTGTGCCACAACCAAATCAATTTTAAGCGTGGGTTTGGTCTTAAACATTCATCCGTAGAGTCAACTAGATAGTAAGACACTTCATAATTACACAACTTCTTTTAGGAGTCATACTCTCAATTTGTGAAGCAATGATCATCCTTTTTTTATCAGTAAAAGCGATGATCAATTTTTATTCTTGCTTATACAAGTTATCCTCAAGATGTAATGCATATCTAAATTACTTTGAGATTAGGATTTAGCAAGATGTCATTCAATCATATATATATGTACATACATATATATACACATACATATATATAAAGATACACATATATACACATATATATAAATACATATATATAAATACATATACATATATATACATACATATACATATACATATATATATACATATACATATACATATATACATACATACATACATATATATATACACACACACCTTGCTTGAGCACTACATACACAAAACATGCATAGAACGTGAACAAAGCGTGCATGATATGTGCATAATTTTCATAATTATAAATTAAAATAAGGATTAAATATTATAATAAAAATTTATATTCATGAGCATAAATGTTACACTCGCATCAATCCCCAAAATAAAATCAACTGTGCCATAAATTTCATATTCCCTATAAAATTTGTCTTTCTTTTTTAGCGTATAAGGTATTTTGATAATCAAGGAATGGCATACTAATTGAAGACATAGTTTACATCACTCCTCAGGTATACTTTCATGCTATTGTTTGGTCAGGTTGTATCTTCAAATGTAACACCCATTGTAATAAGGCCAGCACCACTTATCCCTGATAAAGAAAAAAGTAACCATCTCTGAATTAAAAATTGGCCTAAGAAGCCATATATGAATAGAGTTTCATACATACTATATCTAATAACCCAGAAGAACAAAGTCAGCATGTTAGCATACCTACATAGTTGTGCCATATGTTTTGATGCTTTTCTTGTAGCTTCTTTTCCTTAGCTCTTATTTCTAAAGAATATTGTTCTTCGCATTCCACCTCCAATAAATGTTAGGCTAATCTTGCCATTTATGATAATAACATTTTCCCTATAATTTCCTTCTTTAATCTTGATATAATATTATCGTGGACTGTGGTTGGAACAGCTAATACCATATCGATAATTCATGTATAGTGTCCGGATCCAGCTTGTGCCGCAACCAAATCAATTTTGAGTGTGGGTTTGGTCTTGAACATTCATTCGTAGAGTCAACTAGATAGTAAGACACTTTATAATTATACAACTTCTTTTAGGAGTCATACTCTTAATTTGTAAAGCAATGATCATCTTTTTTTTATCATTAAAAGCGATGATCAATTTTTATTCTTGCTTACACAAGTTATCCTCAAGATGTAATGCATATCTAAATTACTTTGAGATTAGGATTTAGCAAGATGTCATTCAATCATATATATATGTACATACATATATATGCACATACATATATATACACATACATATATATATATAAAGATACACATATATACATACATATATACATACATAAACATACATACATACATACATATATATATACACATACATATACATATACATATACATATACATATATATACCTTGCTTGAGCAATACGTACACAAAACGTGCATAGAACGTGAACGAAGTGTGCATGATATGTGCATAATTTTCTTAATTATATATTAAAATAAGGATTAAATGTTATAATAAAAATTTATATTCATAACATTTTAAATAATAGTTTGAGTATCACGTACACTAAAAGTGTCAATCAAGTGAGGGACTAAATCATCTCTGGGAGGAGCATTATATGTGGGTCAAGTTGATGCGGATAAATATGGATGGATTAAAAAGAAGTCATGAAATGTTGATCCTTTACCCAACCCACGACAAGTATGTTCGCGAGTAACCCATTTTTTTCTATTAGAAGTTTTTGGTGACATTCAAATCTACTATCATTTATACAAAATAAAAAGTCCTAAAAATCTAAATAACAATATAAAATGATTTTTCTTTTTAGAAATATTTGATGGCACTCAAAGCCTTTGGATTCATAGTTGTAGCAGTACTCCAATAAAAATCAATTACATGAACCCTAGGGATTGAAACAGTGTTGTACTTGACATTAGGGGTGAGCAACAAAACCGATCGACAAACCAATCTAAATTGGTGTAATGAGTTGGATTGAATTATGTTTTTGAGTTTTTGTTGAAAAAATACTGAAATTGGCAATTTTAGTTGGATCACAGGTTTAAATTTTTGTAACCTGTTGGTGTTTGTCTAAGATTTAAATGGAAAAAGGAAGGAAGAAAAATTAGCATGTTCAGCAAAGGGTGCTGATGAGAGTCATAAAATGCATCTAAACAATACTTAATTGTTAACATTTTAGGATTGATCTCGGTCATAATCACACTTTTACATGTTGATAACTCTAAAGTGATATTCATAAATCATTGACTTAATTCAATGCATTTTCAGGTGCTTTGAGTACAAAAGAGATAATAAAGCGATCCATGTTTAAAGCACCAAAAGATCTTGGGTGTCGGTGTTCGTTTTTGTCCAAGGTTTAGACATGTCCAAACATGATTCAAAGATGATTAAAGTCTAAACCAAGGCTGGATTAATAAAGTAAAGTAAGCTAAAAGACTGCACACAAGTGTGTGCATCACTTTGGAGCAAGTTAAGGGTAGGCACACTAATGTGTGCACTTCTGCATACAAGCTGAAGGAGTTTCACTGAATTGCCAGAATTTCCCGTACAGATCAATCATCTTTGCAGATTAAACTGTATTGATGTAGGAAGAACCAGATGATGAGCCATATATTCTTAGAAAGATCCGGAAGTCTATTTTCCGGAGAATTTTACGGTTCATAAAAAGGATTTTTCTAGAGAAAGTTATGGCAGTTTTAGTGGAAACAGTTCAGGCCAGCACAGCAGGCCCAGACGCACAGCAGGCCCAGGTGCACAGCACGGCCCACTCGCCTCTTGACCGGATTAGGGCGAGAAAATGACATTCTCCAAGACCAAAACACCCCCCTCATGCTCTATAAATATATATTTATGGAGTGTGCAGCTGATTATTGAAGAGAGAAAGCAAGGAAGAGAGAAAAAAGAGAGGATTCAAGGGATCCAAATCCAGCATTCTTCCATTTTATTTCTAAGTTTTCTTTGGTTGCAAATCAAGGGGAGAACATCCATATTGTTCATCCACCTTGAACTCTATGGCCAAATCAAGGGGAGAGCATCCTTATTGTTCTTCCACCTTGATTTCCATGGCCAACTAATCATATTACAAGGGAAAGGGGGGATGAATCTTTAGGGATTTATTGTTCTTTATTTCCTGTTCTTGATTCAGTTGTATGGATTTATTGTTAAATATTGTTTATGAATTATTCAATGATTAAGTAAGAAGATTTGAGTTCATGTGATAGATGTACTTTTTATTCTTCTTCTTTTAGACTCTCTTAATTCGGTGATTGCATCCTTCTCCTCCATTGAGGTTGCTTGGATGTGATTGATTCCGGTAGATTTATCTTATTGATTGTCCATTACTGCGATATTGTCTTTTAAGATATATTGTCGTTTCTTGATAATCTTTAAGATCGGTCATGTGTGCATGAACCGAAATCAATGATTAATTCGTAGCAATTATATAAGAGTTGTAAATGTGCTTGATTGAATATATTCCGATTGCTTGTTTGGGAGTTGAAACTTGCAATCGAGATAAAATCGATTGAATCAAGAGTGGAAATAGGGAACAAACCTAAGGAGGATTCCTGGAACCTTGTTATTTCTCATTTATATTTCATTTACATTTACGCAATTTTCCTTTACATTATTTCACCATCAAAGCTCAAAAATCTTGAGTTTAACTTTTATCGTTCGTTTTAAGGTTCACACACTTTCCATTGTACTTAACTTGTTTCCCTGTGGAATCGACACCCCAAAGTCGTACTACAATAACTATGTTATACTTTGGGTGTAATCAAATTTTAGTGTCGTTGCCAGGGAAACGCGCTTAAGTATAAGGAAACTTGTCAACTTTGAGTGTGACGGTAAAAAAAAAAAAATCGCAAACATTTTTCTTTTCAGCAGTTTGTAAATACGGTAATATTATTCCTTTACTTTTGTTTTGATTTTCTAATTTTATTTTATTATTCCGTTTTTATTTATTTATTTTTTATTTTATTCTGTTTTTATTTATCTGTTTATATTCTGTCTATTATTCTGTTTTTATTTATATGTTTATTATTCTGGTTTTATTTATCTGTTTATTATTCTGTTTTTATTTATTCTGTTTTATTATTCTGTTTATTATTTTGTTTTTATTTATTTGTTTATTACTCTGTTTTATTTATTTGTTTATTATTTTGTTTTATTTATTTATTCCCCCTCTAAATTAATTGGTGCATGCTTAGACCGAGATATTCGCGAGGTAGATTCATTAGAGGACCCGAATTAGAGTTACCCTCTCCTTCCACCTCCATTGGTGAAACCTCGCCTAGATCAAACCATAGTGCACCCCCATCAGAGAATTTAGAGGATTTTGTTAACATGGCTGAAAATCCTAATGAGAATGGTGCTAGGACACTTAAAGATTACCTACATCCTAGCCGGACAGCCACACCATCGTGCATTATGTTTCCAGCCAATACCCGTCATCAAGATTTTAAAACAAGGATGATACAACTTCTCCTTACTTTTCATGGCATGGAAAACGAGAACCCCTATGTGCACATTAGAGAATTTGAGGAAGTAGTTGCGACTTTCCATAGTCACGATGCAACTGATGATATCGTGAGACTCAAGTTTTTTCCTTTCTCCTTAAAGGATAAAGCTAAGAGTTGGTTATACTCGCTGAGACCACGATCAATTGGGTCATGGAATGAGATGACCCAAGTCTTTTTTAACAAGTACTTCCCTCAACATAAGACTAACGCTTTGAAAAGACAAATCTCCACCTTTGCACAAAAGGAAAACGAGACTTTGTATCAGTCTCGGGAGAAATTTAAAGAGCTGTTAAGTATGTGTCCACATCATAGGTACGAAAATTGGCATTTAGTGAGCTATTTCTATGAGGGTCTTACCTATAGAGAACGTCAATTTGTCGAGATGATGTGTAATGGAGAGTTTCTGCAAAAAGACCTTGATGAGGCTATTGAGTACGTCAATGAGCTTGCTGAGAAAGCTCACACATGGACTGGACCTAGTGCTACTGAGAGCACAAATAGGTCACGACCTAGTGGTGGAGGAATCTACCATCTTAGGGAAGAGGATAACCTCAAAGCCAAGGTCGAAATGCTTACTAGAGAGTTGGAGGCATTAAAAACGAAAAAACCAACACACATGGTTAATAAGGTCGAACCTTTAGAATCATGTTTTGTGTGTGGTGGGGTTGATCATCCCGCCCAAGATTGTCCCACTTTTGTTGACATGAGAGGGCTGTACGAGGAACAATGCAATACCTTAGGCATGTACAAGAAGCCCTCAGCACCCTTCTCTAAAAACTTATAATCCGGGGTGGCGAAATCACCCCAACTTCAGTTGGAAATCTGAAAATCAGCAGCATGTGCAGCCCCCTAGATCGTACCCAGCATCTTATCATGCACCCTCATCTTCTAGGAACTCTTTAGAAGACTCTTTACATACTTTTATAGAAGCACAAGGCAAGACAAACCAAAAGTGTGAGGCATTAATTACACAGTTGGTTGAGGAAAACAAAGAAATAAGGAGCCAAGTGTCTAAATTGATGAGCTCCTTGAGTGTGACTGAGCGAGGTAAGTTCCCTGCCCAAGCTCAGTCTATACCTCACGGTCAACATATGGCACAAGAAAATGTGAAAAATGTAAATGCTATTGTGACCCGAAAAGGTAAGTCACTACACATTCCACCAGAAAATAAACCCGAGAATGTGAAGGGTCAAACTAGTAGTGAGACCAAGTTGCCTAAAGACCCTGAAGTGACCCAAAGTCCTGTTAAGGCCCCATTCCCCCAAGCCTTAAAATCCAACAAGAAAAATCTGGAAATGAATGATGAAATCCTTGAGAACTTAAGGCAAGTGAAACTTAATCTTCCCCTTTTGCATGTGATTAAACAAGTCCCCACCTATGCAAAAGTTCTCAAAGATTTATGCACAATTAAGAGGAAACATCATGTCAAGAAAACAGCTTTCCTAACTGAGCAAGTTAGTGCACTAATTGAGCAAAGAATTCCCCCGAAATACAAAGATCCGGGCTGTCCTACCATTGCTTGCTGCATTGGAAATCATGAGATTGGACAAGCCTTACTAGATCTGGGAGCTAATGTAAACCTGATGCCATTTTCCATTTACTTACAGCTGGGGTTAGGAGAAATCAAACCAACCAGCATGGTATTACAATTGGCTGATCGCTCAGTCAAGGTACCCCGAGGTGTGGTTGAGGATGTTTTGATTCAAATTGATAAATTTTATTATCCTGTTGATTTCTTAATTCTTGAGTTTAACTTTTATCGTTCGTTTTAAGGTTCACACATTTTCCATTGTACTTAACTTGTTTCCCTGTGGAATCGACACCCCAAAGTCGTACTACAATAACCGTGTTATACTTTGGGCGTAATCAGGTGCACACACCAGTGTGCGCCATGGCCCAGCCTTGTCCAGGCTGTGACACCCAACAAGAAGGAGTGCTAGAAGAAGGAGCAAGCCGCGGCGCTGCCTTCCCCAGGCCGCAGTGCTCAGAGGGGCAGCAAGTGTGCCCAGCTCCAGGCCACAGTGCGCCTTGTTCTAGGCCGCAGCGCTAGGCACACTGATGCACACATATTTCAACCTTTAGTTGAGTTCGTGAGACATGCTCAAAATGCATAGGATCACTAAGGATTGATGGAGGGCCATGGTTAATTGGTCATTAAGATCTAAGGGTGGAGATTGACCCTCAAGATTGAACAAGAAGTTGGTGCATTATATAAAGGGTCACTTAGCTTCATTCTCAATAATTAATTGAGAGATTACAAGAGACACATTGTGACATACAAGTGATCATTACACAAGAGAGAATTGTGTGAGAGTGCAAAGACACAAAACACAAGAGGGACTCATTGTAGAGAGGCTGGTTGTAAAGAGAGAAGTAGTATAGATTGTGGGTAGAGTGCTTTTGTAATGGTTCTATCACTTTCTTTCTTCTCTTCTTGGTTCTTTAAGAACTTAGATTTCTTGGAGAGGGTTGTTGTATTTTGTAAAGAACTCCCTTGATAACATAGTGCAGAGAGCTTAGAGGAGCTCACGGGGACGTAGGCACATTGCCGAACCTTAATAACAAATTGCTTGTGTTCTTTTCTTTCTTGCTTTCGTTTGCTGTTTCATTTCATTACAAGTCATTCTGAACTTCGGTGTTTAGGAATCATTACCTGGGCATTCTTGTGAGGTGATTTCCAACAGTGGTATCAGAGCTGGAGGAGCTTGTACAGCTGGGTATCAGAGAAAGAATTGAAGGTATCAGACCAAGACTCCAAGAATCAAGGAACAAACTTCTTGGGTGATTCAAGAACAGACTAAGGATCAAGATCAGATCGTGTTCTTGAGATTGATTCAAGAATGGTGTTGAGATCAATCTTTGATCCTGTTCTTGAGGTTAAGAAGAAGTTGGAAAGCATTTATGGGTGTTGCACATATCTGGGATCATCTCTGCAAGATAGGATCAAATTTTGTTGGTGAGAAGTTTGATGGAAAGGGAGATTTTTCCTTGTGGAAGCGAAAGATCAAGGCTGTTTTTATGCAACTGAAGGTGGACTTGGCTATTGGAGAAGATGATACTTTTCCAGCAAGAATCACTAAGAACCAGCGGACTGAGATGAAGAAGATGGCTTACAGCACCATTTTCTTGCACATGTCGGATAGTGTCACAAGAGAGTGCGGAGACTCGAAAGATCTTGCTGTCATATGGAAGAAACTAGATGAGTTGTTTCTTACCAAGACTCTCCCTAACAAGATTTATCTTCTTAAAAGAATCTTTGCTTTTAAAATAGATCCTAGTAAAGAGTTACAATATAATCATGATGTCTTTAATAAACTAGTTTAAGATTTGGCTAGTTGTAGTATTAAATTCCCGGATGAACAATTGATTGTTATGTTATTAAATTCTCTTCCTGATTGCTTTGATAGTTTAATTGATGCAATTGAATATGGAAGAGATACACTAACCAAAGAAATTGTGGTCAATGCTATAAAGGCTCATGATTTCAAAGCCAAGAGTAGGGAGGCATCAAGTGGGGAAGGGCTGTTCGTAAGAGGAAGGCCAGCAACTCGGAATGGCAGTAGCATTCATGGAAAATACCGGAAGAAATCAAGAGGTAGAGGGCAGAGCCATGGGAAATCATTCCAAATAAAGATTTGGAGGAAAGAGATGCTTCTACGGTAATAAGGAGCGCCATTTCAAGAAAGATTGCAAGAAGAAGATGTGGGATGAGAGAAGAAGCCATACAAACAATGGAGAGGCTTCAGTTACCAAAGGAGAACAGCAAGATGATGTTCTTATTGTGTGCTTAAATATGAGCAGGAGGCAAGGCAGCAAGAAGTGGATTCTGGATTTCGGGTGCACTTATCACATGTGCCCTCACAAGGAATGGTTCAATAATTTCAAGGAGATCACTAATGGAAGGGTCTTCTTAGGTAATAACAATTCTTGCTAAGTGAGGGCGATAGGAGACATCCAGTTGAGGATGTTTGATGGAGTCACAAGGCTGCTGCAAAATTTGAGGTATCTTTCAGATTTGAAGAGGAATTTGATCTCATTAGGGCAGTTGGATTCCATGGGCTACACATGCAAAGTAGAGGGAGAAAAGATCAAGGTGGCTAAGGGATCTTTGGTAGTGATCAAAGCAGCAATAAAGGATGGACTCTATGAGATGATCGGAGAGACGAAAATCAATGATCAAGCAGCAAGCTTGATGGCTGAGATGGATAGGGCAGCCCTTTGGCACATTTGCTTGGGACATATGAAAGAAAAGGGCCTGCAAGTTCTTAGCAAGGATGGTCTACTTGGAGGAGACAAGGTAGAGAAATTGGATTTCTGCGAGTGTTGCGTTCTTGGGAAGCAACACCAAGTCAGCTTCAACACCAGAGTGCACAAGTCTAAGGGCATTCTTGACTACATTCCTTCAGAATTTTGGGGACCAGCAAGAACACCAACACAGGGAGGTAACTTTACTTTCTGTCTTTAATTGATGAATATTCAAGAAAAGTTTGGGTTTATTTGCTTAAAAATAAATTAGATTCATTGAATAAATTTGTGGTGAGGAAAAGGTTGCTGGAGACTCAAACGGGTAGGGTAGCTAAGGCTTTACGAACCGATAATGGCTTTGAATGTTGTAATAAGGATTTTGATAAATTATGTGAATTAAATAGCATTCTAAGACATAGAACGGTTGTGAAAACCCCTCAGCAAAATAGAGTTGCTGAGAGGATGAATAGAACCCTTATGGAAAAAGTTAGGTGCATGTTAATAGGATTTGGTTTACCAAAATATTTTTAGGGGGAAGCTGTATCTACTGCTGCATACTTGGTAAATAGATCACCCTCTAGAGCTTTAGAGCTCAAGACTTCCATGGAGATGTGGAGTGGGAAACCCCATGAGTTGAGCAACCTTAGGACTTTTGGGTGTGCTGCATTTGCACATCAAAAGGATGATAAACTTAACCCAAGGTCTAGAAAATGTGTATTTCTAGGGTATGGTGATGGGGTTAAGGGATATAGGTTGTGGTCCTTAGAACCTAAAGGAATGAAACTCATTGTAAGGAGGGATGTTATTTTTAATGAATTATTATTTCTCTACTTGGAGAAAATTAACCCTGCAGGAGCTAGTGAGCAAACCAGTCTGGAATTTGTGGAGCATCGCATCAAGAAGAATTCAGTTCAAGTAAAGCAGAGGAGGTAAGAGCGTTCGGACCAGGTAGAGCCCATTAATGAAGGCCAAGCTCAAGAAACTCAAGAAGAGGTTGAACTGGAAGAGGTTGATGCGGCAAGTCAGAATGACTACCAGCTCACAAAGGACCGAGAAAAGAGGGTGGTGAGACCACTTTTGAGATTTGGGTTTGCGGATGCTAATGTAGCAGCTCCTTGGACAGAAGAAGGAATGGTTGAACCAGAAATATACATGGAAGCCATGGAGTGTAAGAATTTGTCAAAGTGGCAGCTAGCTATGGAAGAAGAAACGAATTCTTTGAGGAAGAACAACTGTTGGGTATTGGTGCCCAAACCAGAAAAACGGAGAGTTGTGGATTATAGATGGATCTATAAGATCAAAGAAGGGAATACTCTAGGAGATGAAGTCCGGTATAAAGCTAAGCTAGTGGAGAAAGGGTTACACAAAAAGAAGGCATAAATTTCACCGAAATCTTCTCACTGGTTGTGAAGTACAAGACAATACGGATAGTATTGGCAATGGTGGTCCAATTTGATTGGGAAATCGAGCAAACGGATGTGAAGACAGCGCTCTTACATGGAGGGCTTGATGCGACCATCTACATGAGGCAACCTGAAGGCTATGAGAAAGGAAGGCAGGGAGAGTTGGTGTGCAAATTGAAGAAATCTCTCAATGGCCTGAAGCAATTACCTCGGCAATGGAGTAAGAGATTTGATTCCTTTGTAATCCGCTTGTGTTTCATGAAGAGCTACTATGATTCGTGCTTGTACTACAAGGGGCAAAAGGGTGAGGAAGTGGTGATCATCCTGATCTATGTTGATGATATATTGCTGGTTGGGAGCAGCATGGAGAGGATAAAAGAATTGAAGTCTCAACTCAGTTCGGAGTTTGAGATGAAGGATTTTGGCTATGCACAGAAGATCCTTGGGATGAATATCATCCGAGAAAGGGAGAGAAACAGATTGAAGATCTCTCAAACTTCCTACATAGAGAAGATGATATCTAAGTTCTCTATGGAAGATAGCAAACCACTGAAGGTTCCCCTTGTCGGTCATTTCAAGTTCTCCAGCGATCAATGTCCGAGATCGAAGGCGAAGAAGAAGGAAATGGAAAAGGTCCCTTACTCTAGTACGGTTGGTTATGTCATGTTCATGATGGTAAGCACTAGACCTGACATTGCTCATGCAATAAGTGTTCTCAGCTGGTTTATGAGTAATCCTGGAAAGGAGCATTGGCTTGGGATGAAGTGGTTGCTGAGGTACTTGAAGGGAAGCCCAGAAGTAGGGCTGGTTTATGAGAAGAGGGGTAAGTTCATCTGCCTTGAGGGTTATGCTAATTCGGACTATGGAGCAGACCGGGATAAAAGGAGATCGATTACTTCCTACTTCTTCAACTTAAACAGATGTTGTGTAAGTTGAAAGGCTCAGTTGCAGCCTGTGTAGCACTCTCAACAACCGAGGCTGAGTACATAGTGGCTACGGAAGCCATCAAGGAGGCTATGTGGTGTAAAGGGTTGTTGGAAGAGTTGAAGGTACTAAAGGAGCAGGTTGTGGTGTATTCGGATAGCCAAAGTGCATTGCATTTGTGCAAGAATCCAGTGTTCTATTAGAGAACAAAGCACATGGATGTTCGATACCATTTCATTCTAGAAAATGCTACGAAAGGATGCATCCATGTGGACAAGGTAGCCACGGAAGAAAACCTTGCGGATTTAGGTACTAAAGTTCTACCTCTAAACAAGTTCAATCATTGCCTTGGACTTCTTAAGATTGGAGTCGGTTGACATGATAACTCGAGATGAGTTTGGATACTGAGTTCTCTGCACAATGGGTTCGGTTTAAATGCTTAGACAAAGGTAGAGATTGTTGGAGTTTGTCTAAGATTTAAACAGAAAAAGGAAGGAAGAAAAATCAGTATGTTCAGTAAGGGGTGCACACCAGTGTGTGCCGTCGCCCAGCCTTGTCCAGGCCACGACACCCAGCAAGGAGGAGTGTTGGAGGAAGGAGCAAGCCGCGGCGCTGCCTTCCCCAGGTCGCAGCGCCCAGAGGGGCAACAAGTGTGCCCAGCTCCAGGCCGCAGTGCGCCCTGTTCTAGGCCGCGGCGCTAGGCACACTGATGCACACATATTTCAGCCTTTAGTTGAGTTTGTGAGACATGCTCAAAATGCATAAAATCACAAAGGATTGATGGAGGGGTATTGTTAATTGGTCATCAAGATCTAAGGGTGGGAATTGACCCTTAAGATTGAACAAGAAGTTGGTGCACTATATAAAGGGTCACCTAGCTTCATTCTCATCAATTAATTGAGAGATTGCAAGAGATACATTGTGACATACAAGTGATCAGTACACAAGAGAGAATTGTGTGAGAGTGCAAAGACACAAAACACAAGAGAGACTCATTGTAGAGAGGCTAGTTGTAAAGAGAGAAGTAGTATAAGTTGTGGGTAGAGTGCTTTTGTAATAGTTCTATCATTTTCTTTCTTCTCTTCTTGGTTCTTCAAGAACTTGGGTTTCTTGGAGAGGGTTGCTGTATTTTGTAAAGAACTCCATTGATAAGATAGTGCAGAGAGCTTAGAGGAGCTCACAGGGACGTAGGCATATTGCCGAACCTCAATAACAAATTGCTTGTGTTCTTTTCTTTCTTGCTTTTGTTTGCTGTTTGATTTCATTACAAGTCATTCTGGACTTGGATGTTTGGGAATCATCACCTGGGCATTCTTGTGAGGTGATTTCCAACATAACCCAACCCAAATCGGTAACTCATTGAATATATATTTTATTATTTTGTATTGGGTCACTATCTAATTCAAGTTTTTTTGAAGTATGCCAATTCAAGTTGAAAAGAAAAAAAAAAGCTTTAATAATCATGACCAGTACCGTTAACTCTTATGAACCACTTATATCATAATTAGCTCTTATCTAAAACATTAAGTATTAAGATAATTACTCTAACTAACTAATTATATATTTTTTATTGCTTTCCTAATATCAATTACCCCAAGTGGGTACTTGTCACAAATAGAAAAGTATTAGTGCCAAATGTTCTACCGTCCTTCTTTTTCTTTTATTTAATTTTATGTTATTAAAACAAAGTGAAAGGTGTTATGAAAAAAAATATTTAAAAATGTCTAAGAGAATGAATCAAATTAAGAATGATTGGTGTTCTTGTTACGAGATATGTAATTCAGTCACCCCACTTAAACCGTCATTTTATACAATACTACAAGAAAAACAAGTATTTGCGATGGATTTTTCAGCGAGGGATTAATTTCCCTCGCAGAAAATATGTATCTACAACGTAATTTCGTCTCATATAGTATTTGGGATGGAATATTCCATTGCATATACAAAATATTTTGCCGTAATTTTAAAAAAAAAATTCAAATTCAATATTTTTGTTTATTTTTTAACATTATCTATGATGGACACATGTCCATTACAAATAGATTTTTAATATTATCTACACATTTGTACCATAAAATGTGAGTTGTGAGAACAAGTATAATTGAATTCGGATCACTAGTTTGGGTTTTGTGAGAAAAAATTAGAGTTTTAGGTTCAAATTGTTAGAGTTAGTCGATTTAGAGCCAAAAATGAGAAATACTCATCCCATAGATGAGCTGGTAGTATCGGAACGTCCATACCATAGAATATGAGTTGTTGAAATAAGTTTAATTTAATTCAGACCACTGGTTCGGGTTTTGTGAGAAAAAAGTGAGAGTTTAGGTTCAAATTGCTAATACTTAAGGGTAAAAAATATAAAATAATCATCATGTGGAAGAGCCGGGAGTACCAACACATCCATACCATAAAATATGAGTTGTAAGAACAAGTTTCATCAAATTTGGACCACTGGTTTGGGTTTTGTGAGAAAAAATTAGAGTTTTAGGCTCAAACCATTAACACTTAGTGGGTTTATGGTCGAAAATTTAAAATACTCATCCCATGGATGAGCTTGGAGTACCGGCACGTTCATATGATAGAATGTGAATTGTGAGAACAAGTGTAATCGAATTTGCACCACCGGTTCGTGTTTTGTAAGAAAAAGTGAGAGTTTTAGGTTCAAACCATTAACACTTAGTGAGCTTAGGATCGAAAATGTAAAATATTCATTCCATAGACGAGCCGGGAGTAACGGTACGTCCGTACCATAAAACATGAGTTGTGGGAAAAAGTGTAATCGAATTTTGACCACCGATTCAGTTTTGTGAGAAAAAGTGAGAGTTTTAAGTTCAAATTGTTAACACTTAGTGAGTTTATGGTCGAAAATGTAAAATACTCATCCCATGGACAAGCCAGGAGTACCGACATGTCCGTACAATAGAATGTGAGTTGTGAAAATAAGTCTAATCGAATTTGGACCACTGGTTTGGGTTTTGTGAGAAAAAAAATTTTATGTTCGAACCATTAACAGTTAGTAGGTTTAGGGTCGAAAATGTACAATACCAGTCTCGTGGATGAGCCGGGAGTACCAACACGTATGTACCATAAAATGTGAGTTGTGAAAACAAGTTTAATCGAATTTGGACCACCGGTTCGGGTTTTGTAAGAAAAAATGAGAGTTTTATATTCAAACCATTAACACTTAGTGGGTTTAAGGTCGAAAATGTAAAATACTCATCCCGTGGACAAACCGAGAGTACCAACACATCCGTACCATAGAATGCGAGTTATGGGAATAAGTGTAATTGAATTCGGACCACTGGTTCAGTTCTATCAGGTTTTCACCGTAAACATTTCAATTGATTATTCATTTTTTTATGTAATTAATGAATACCTTCTACTTTGATTATGAAATATGTCTTATGGTTTTTCTTTAACTTTTTTATAGGATCATTTTGACGAAGCACCAATGAAGAAGTGGATGATAAATTCTATCCGGACTTGTTATATTTCTGGTTATATTTATATTTATGAGAATACAATAATGACATCGTATTTTAAATATTTTAGGAGCTTGTATGATATGGTTTATTAATTGTACAATTTGTGTTTTAACTGAACAGATTAATTGAACATGTGATTTAAAAAAAAAAAAAATTATCTAAGACGAATTTGATACTAAATTTGAAGCTTTTGCAATGGATTTTAATCAGTCGTAGATACCTAAAATTTAGTATCTAAGATGGATTTAATCCATCGCAGATTTATTTTAAGTATATGTATGCAACGGATTTTGTAGTCGCAGATAGTTTTAATTAAATATTACTTTTAATCAAATTTATTTTTTAAAAAAAACAAAAAAAAAATTGATGTATGTGCGAGGAAAATTTTCGTTGCAGATGATATTTTTAGCGATGGATTTTTTTTTGTCGCAAAAAAAAATTATCAACGATGAGGATTATTGAGAGGGATGTATCTAAGACTGATGCTCATCACAAATAAGCATTTACAAGGAAAATGGCACTTCCTGCGATAGAAAAATCCATCACAGATACCTAATTTTCTTGTAGTCCACTCGAAAAACTTGAGTAGTAATTACTACTCAAATATTTAAGCAATTAAACAAGATACTAATGAAAAATAATATCGTATAAAGAATCATGTGCATGTGAATATAATAAATGCATAAATAATAATAAAAGAGAATTTATAACCTTAAAAAATTAAATATCAAATAAATTATTATTTTCTTCTATCTATTAAATAAATTAAATATCAAATTAATAATAGGTCATATTATGTATCTAAAAATAAATATATGCATAAATATTAAAAAATTAACATATTATATAGAATGAATGATGTATGTAGAAGAACTGATAAAGTAAGTTTATTATATATGACAAGAGAGAAATGATATGTAAGGAAATGTGTTTTGATTTTCATTTTCTAATGTAAATCAACTTACGGGCAAAAAAAGAGGATGTTGTTTTCTATGTCTTATCCTTTAGTAGTGTAAAATCTGATTTTACAATGAAATTGATTTACATTCTACTAAACACAATGAAAATTACATTTTATACTGCAACAGATTTACACATATAAAAGAGAATTATAACCTTGAAAAAATTAAATATCAAATAAATTTTTATTTTCCTCTGTCTGTTAAATAAATTAAATATCAAATTTATAATAGGTCATATTATGTATCTAAAAATAAATATATGCATAAACATTAAAAAAAACTAACATATTATAAAGAATGAATAATGTACCTGCCGCACTGCAGAGACCGATAACATAAGTTTATTATATTGGCAAGAGAGAAATGACGTGTAAGGAAATATGTTTTGATTTTTGTTTTCTAATGTAAATCAACTTACGGCCAAAAATGGAAGGAGTTGTTTTCTATATCTTATCATTTAGTGGTGTAAAATATGATTTCACGACAAAATTGATTTACATTCTACCAAACACATTGAAAATCACATTTTACACTGCAAGAGTTTTACGCGTATAAAATAGAATTTATAACCTTAAAAAATTAAATATCAAATAAATTATTATTTTCCTTCGTGTATTAAATAAATAAAATATCAAATTAATAATAGGTAATATTATGTATCTCAAAATAAATCTATGCATAAATATTAAAAAAAAACTAACATATTTATATAGAATGACTAATGTATCTGCCGCACTACAAAAAGACTAATAAAGTAAGTTTATAATATATGGCAAGAGAGAAATGGTGTGTAAGAAAAGGTGTTTTGATTTTCATTTTCTAATGTAAATCAACTTAGGGCCAAAAAAGGAGAGAGTTGTTTTCTATGTCTTATCTTTAGTGGTATAAAATTTGATTTTACGAAGAAATTGATTTACATTCTACCAAACACAGTGAAAATAATAATTTACACTACAAGAGTTTTACTTGAATGATTTTCCCTGCAAAATAAACATAACCTACACTTTTTAATTTGGTATTGTTTCTGTATAGCACGATTTACTTCACGCCCTAATAGTTATCAGGCTAACACAGTAGTCTGCTGGTATGTTTATGTCTCTTTCTTAAGAATTTTCTTGATCTGTCATCTTAAAGAGAAAAATGGGCCCTCTATGATGTGTTTTTTTTTTCTCCTTAAAGGGATTCTTTGGTTTTTTTCGTGTGTAAATTAAGGTTATTCTTGAAGGAACTATGTAAAATTGTAAGATCAGTATCGTATAATTTTATTTAATTTCTTAGTACTTGTTTGGTATCTGCTGTGCTTATGCAGTGCAATCACCTCTCTGTGTTAATTACTTTTGTGGTTCAATTCACCTGTGTTTTTTTTTCTTCTCACTTTTAGTCCTTTTTTCTTAGTGGGTTTCCTACTTCTGAATAAGGAATTTTTAAATGGTAAAAAACTCACTGTATTATGATTTTCTACTTATGATATATAAACGAATGTAAAACCTCATAATACCCTTTGTCCCAAAAAAAAAAAAAAAAAAAACAGCTCATAATACCGGATTCTCGGGACAACATTTCATTTTAGCTATTAAAATGAAATACTTCGGTTTCGGATTGTTTTGGTGCGCCCTATCGGATTTGACAGCATTTCAAATATGTTCATGTCAAATTATATATATTTCAAAATATATATATATTTATAAATACAAATTATAATAAAAGCATAATCATTCAAACGTAAGAAATGATAAAGATGGTGTATTAACCAAAATAAAATCAAAATTGTAATCCTAAATTCAAATACGAACACAAATAACACTAAGTTCATGTTATTAATTTTAAGAACTACTAATCTAAAACAACATTAATTAAAAATATTTACAGTTGCATTCTCAAACTTTCTAAACTTATTTAAAGGTGTCATTTGTTAATTATATTAGTTACTATTATTTATTATTAAGGGTAGAATAGTCTTTCTTTTTTTACTAGCCTATAGCGTATATAAACTTGCTTCCTAATGTAATACACTGATTTTGAATAGCTAATGAGAAACCCTAGTCTCTGTTTTTCTTTGTAGAGTTCACATGGTATTAGAGCCTATTAGTGTCATCCAGGATTGAACACTGATAGGCGGCTTATGTATAAAAAGGACATTGAACACTGATAGGTGGCTTATGTATAAAAAAGAGACTCAAGCTTCACAGGATTTACAGCTGATGGGGCAGAATGGTTAATACAGAGCACACCCATACAATTTGTAGGACTTGATTACGTATCTGTTTCTGCCTTCGTTGATGTGGTGCCTGTATTTCATTTTCCTTTATTTACACTTGATGACAATGATGTGTGCAGTGCTGTGTAAATAGTGTTTGGCAGTAGCCTACTCTACTTCAGTCTTTGTTCAGTCAAAGCTTTTCATAGATCTTGATGAATTTCTTTGTTAGCAATTACTCCCACACAAAAAATAGTTACAATTTTCAGGCTTGTGGTTACTGTATTACTGTGGCATGTACCACTCTAGAAATACTTCGGTAGCGTGTTTTTGTTTATTATTTTGAATCAGCTTTCACCACTGTATTTGTGGTTTTGTGATTGTGGACAGTTTATGAGTGGTGGATAGTTTTTTTTTTTTTTTAAACATGACTAGGGCTAGAGACGATTCTCTGCAGTCTATTAGTGTGCAATTAGATGGCAAGAATTATTCATATCCGTCTTCATATCGATGATTGGTTGGGAAGCTGATATACTTGACCATCACTAGGCTAAACTTAGCATATGCAGTACACATTCTGAGTCAATTCATGGACAAACCTTGAACATTTCAGTTGGATGCAACACATCGAGTCTTACGATATCTCAAACAATCATCTGGCCAAGGAGTTTTCCTATCAACTTCTAGTGATGTTCAATTGCATGCATTTTGTGATGCGGACTGGGCTCTATGTAGAGATACTCAACGATTAGTTACTGGTTACTTTATTCTACTTGGAAAATCATTAATTTCTTAGAAGACTAAAAAGCAAACAACAATTTCATGATCCTCAGTTGAAGTAGAGTATCAATCTATGGCATCAACCTGTTGTGAAATTACTTGGTTAAAGCAACTTCTGACTAATCTCCAGATAGCACATCCACAACCAATCAAGCTATACTATGATGACAAAACAGCTATCCACATTGCATCCAATCCGGTATTCCATGAGCTAACAAAGCATATAGAGATCGATTGTCATCTTATTCGGGAGAAGCTCTATAACCAAGTCATTCAAACCATTCACATGCCCACAAGTCAATAGCCAGTAAATCTATTTACCAAAGCTCTCGGACCTACTCAATTCAACCATCTACTGAACAAGTTGAATGTCATTAATATCCACTCCAACTTGAGGGGGAGTGTTGAGGATACATCAGATTTGGTCAAATCAGCAAATAATGGCTGATTTGTTGAGATTGATTCTATTGATTGATTTGGCTTAATTGTAGGTAATTGATTAGGCTAAATTGGTGTAATTTGTCTACAGAGAATGTGTATAAATAGGAGCCTCTGTATAGTGTAAACTTCACCCTAAGAAATACAATTCTTCTAACAATTCTTCTCTCTCCCTTTTTGTACTCCCTCTGTGAAATACCAAACTCTAAATTTCTTCAAATTTTATCCATAATCTAAGATACTTAGCTAGTTTATGGGTGCTTATCGCAAGAGATTATTATCTAAAGATAACATAGATTTGTTTATGAATTACAACTTAAAAGTGCATTGTTGCTATTTTGGGTACCGTGTTTTGAAGTCCTAAAATTTGTTGCCTTTCCTCTTCCAAGTTCCTAGCTGAAGGAAATGTACGAAGTTAGTTTCCATTTAATTTTAAGCATATGTGTCGTATCAGTCTTTCGAACTTTCATTTTGAAGATTTTGATTCAGTGTATTGTGCTGTTTACTTTATTAAGAGCTCACCAGAAATAGTGCGACTTGATATCGTAGTGAGTTCTTAGTACTTGATTCTTTTGTTTTAATGTAGCTCTACAAATTTATTTAAAATATAAATTTCTTATTTGATCATCTTTTGCAAGCTCGAACAAATCTATCTGCTGATATGAGACTAGTCACAAAGTTTCTTGAAGCCAAAAACCGCTTATCTTGTTTCATTAATTTAAGACATGTAATAGTGGGGCACATAACAGGTGTGAGGCCTGAAATGTTGTTCATAAAACTATTACTTGACAAGTCAGTCACACCTTAATAGGATGATTGTTGAATCGCACTAAGTAAATCAATTCTACAAAGGACAGATAGTGTTGAAGGACTTAACTCGCTTTCCTCGAGTTTCACCAACTATAGAAATCATATACTTGGATCATGAAGGAAAAATGCAGAGGAACTTAAACCTTGTAGGTAATGGCCTTCTTCATATGATGAAAAATGAACTTGATACCCTATAAGTCTTGTGACCGAAAAATACTGCATGCCTTGTAGTATTAGGTTTACGAAGTTGACAGCATATGGTTTTTTTGTAACCCATAGGAGTTCATTAGTCATATATAAAAAATGTGTGAAGAATAGTTTTAGAAGAATTGTTTAGTTTCTTGAGATACAAAAGCATTTCCCGAAGTCATCTATGAACTGTATGGATAAAACCAAGGGTGTGTTTGGATTGAAGGGAAATGAAGGGAAAAGTAAGGGAAGGGTATGTGTATTTTATAAAAACAATATATTATTGAAGAGATATACATACTCCTTTTTTTTCCATTATTCCCCACCATCTAAACATACTATAGAAGTTTTGATCACTTGCCCCTTATTGGAGTGTAAGACTTTGCAATCCTTTTGATTACTTGTTTGAGAACTATGATCTTTGCCTTTTGGATTGAATCGTTTTCTTGTATTTGGGGAATTTGATTGAAATGAATCAGAATTCTTCTTCTGTGATTGATCAGTATAAAAGTTTCAACTAGGAATTGGATAACTTTCTCCTCAACAAACTATTGGGATTTTATCTCTAAAATCCACTTACTCAAAATTTAGCCAAAAACACAACCATGACAATTAAATTGGTAAAACAAACAAAGAGTAAGAACACCAATAATTAATATGGTTCGGCAACCTCTTTGCCTATATCAACCAACATTTCCACTCTTTTATTAATCTTCAACTACAACTTTAGGAAGAGCAAAGTTCTCAAACTCTCACCCCAAAGTCACAATACAACAAAAGCTCTTAACCTAGCTCTAGTTGTAAGTGTCATCTCTACTTGACAACCCAAAACCCCAATACTCCCAAAGCTCTCATCCTACCTCTAATAGTAAACCCCTCTAGTTTATAATGTATATGGAATTAAGAGTTCACCTCAAATCTTCTCAGGGACCCCAGATGATATTTTCCTACTATTATTAGGAAAAGAACAGTAATATCATAGCAGACTACTACTATTTGTACAATCAACAATCTAATAGGAAATTACTACTATTCCTACTAGAATAAGCAACTACAAAATAGGAAAAAACTTTTCCCAAACCAATTAGAAGTCTTATTTCTGGGAATTGAGCCAAAATCCTAACAAATCTCCACCTTGGCTCAAATTCTCCACCTCATCATCAAATTTGTCTTTCTTATTTGGTTGGTGTGATCATTCCTTTTGGTCTTCCCATCTCATCCACTTACTCTTCGAAGCAATCGTCCTCTCATTCAACACGTATAAGCTTTCTTCATTCAAATTATCTATCATCACTACCTTTGAAGCATCAAGAACTTGCATCTCATCATCCTCATTAGTCTTTCCATTATCACTCTGCTTCATTCTACTCAAGTCCTCCACTGTGACCTTATTTTGCAATTGCATGTGTTTTTCTTCCTCATTGTAGATGCACTGCTTATTTGAAAAATCTAGAGACTTAGATTTTGATCTTTCCTCCACCTTCCTTAAAGTGCCCCACTCGCTCACTTTGTTTAGCTCTTCTCTTCATATAATCATGAACAATTATTCAACCTTGAACATACTTGGCCTCTTCAACTTATCTCTCTCTGGAGGTACCACAGAAACCTCCCCATCCATCCAAACTTCCTTGCCCACCATTAATATCGTGACTATGTCATCTCCTTCCGGTTGCAACTACTTCATCTCTGTCAACATACTACTCAACAAACTAGTGATAATGGAATTGAAAAGGTTAATATTCATCATACCTTCTTCCATCTTCAATTCATCAAATAACTCAATATTAATCATGCTTACTTCTTGAGTTCTTGTATTTTTTCCATCGGAACCACATCTCTAATACCACTTTTTGGGATTTTACCTCTAAATTTACCCTACTCAAAATTTAGCAAAAAACACAACCATAACAATTAAATAGGCAAAAAAAAAAATAAAGAGTAAGAACACCAATAATTATTGTGGTTCGGTAACTTCTTTGCCTACATCCACCAACAATTTCGCTATTTTATTAATCTTCAACTACAACTTTAGGAAGAGAAAAGTTGTCAAACTCTCACCCCAAAGTCACAATACAACAAAAGCTCTTAACCTAGCTGTAGTTGTAAGTGTCATCTCTACTTGACAACCCAAAACCCCTATAGTTTACAATGTATATGGAATTATGAGTGTACCTCAAATCTTCTCTAGGACCCCTTTATATAGAGGATATTTTCCTAATACTATTAGGAAAAGAACAACAACATCATAGTAGACTACTACTATTTGTACAATCAACAATCTAATAGGAAGTTACTATTACTCCTACTAGAATAAGTAACTACAAAATAGGAAACGATTTTTCCCAAACCAAGTAGAAGTTTTCTTTGTGTGAATTGAGTCAAAATCCTAACACAAACAAGTTTTTGGGCCAATAGAATCCTACCTAATGGAGAGATAGTTGGAGAGTGACAAAACCTTCACGCTTTTCAATATTACAAAAGCATTAAACCAGAAAAAATTAGTTCGTTAAAGAATTTTTGGCCCTATAAAAACTTAAAATGTATTTAAAGCAAATAAATTCAATAATTTTTATGGAATTCATTTGCAATTCTAGTTATGTTTGGAACAACGAAAAGCTATGGAATTAATTTCGAAATGAATTCACTTTTGAATTAAGTGAGCTTATTGCAAATTCTATCAAACTTGGCAGAATTTACAAATGAATTACTACAAAATGATAATTAAAAATTTATATAGACAAAAATATTCTCTCTTTTTCCTTCTCTCATTTTCTTCCTCTTTCTCTCCCTTTTTACCTTTTCCCTTTCTTTTTGAATTATTCATTTATTCCAAACATTTTAATCATAAGAATTCAAATCGAATTCAATTGAATTTACCATTTAACATTAAGAAAGTCAAACATAAAAATTCATTTCAAAATGAATTTTATTTTTATTTAATATATGAGTTACAAATTTTGATTATTTAATTATAAAGTTTCATATTTTGATGGCATCATGTCAAAAAACCACATGCATGCTCTGTTATTTCTGTTGATCTTCGATCAAATAAACTCTAGAACTCTTGAGATGGGTTTCACGGATCCATGTGATTTTAATTTTAGTTTTCTTAAACAAAATAAATAATAAAAAAAAAATTGTCCCTTCAACATTAGCCCTCACAATTTGGGTCATTTTTTAAGGAACTGCTTATCGTAAATAATTTAATATAAATTTTGAGCACTTGTGTGATTTATGTTATGCTTATACCTTATATCTGGGTGATCATGTAGGCAATTTAATTTTTTCCTTTAGACTATATGCTATGCATATGTTTTTGCCTCACTTCAATCTTTTTGGGTTTTCCATTGATGAATGAGTTTGAATAATTTAAATATTAAAAAATTCACCATAATATAATTTTGTGATTACTATGCATAGATAGACAAATGTGAAATCTCATAATACCCAAATCTATTTATCTAAAATCACTGACACAATGTGTTTGCTTATTGCTATTTGCCAAGGGTAAAATTTATATGAGGTTCTTTATACCAATTTTATAAGGTCTCGTTTAAAAATTAATATTTTCAAAAATAAAATTTAAAATCAAACTTTACTATTAAATAAAAATCGTATCACGGATCAAATATACGAAATTTCAATCATAAATTATTACTTTAGTTCAAGTTGGATACAATGAATTATGAGGGGGTTATGATTAAAAAGAGGATAAGATGAAATTTTTTTACAGATTAGTAACCTAGGATCATTTTTATATTATTTTTTTTATCAAATGTAAACTTTAATGGGATCATCTCATTTATTTCACTCTTCATCCAGCATTCCAAATGAGCACTTAGTGTATAAAACCTCAATATTGATCACTAAAGTAAGAAACCAGTGTAATCAAACCAGTGTAATCAACCGTAAAATCACTGTCAATGATTGAATACAATGACGAGATATGGTTTCCATATTAAAAAGAATTAACAAAAATTTACAATGAAGTAAATTTTGGAAGTCAATTGTAATCAATCTCATTAAAATATTCTTTATTTGGGAAGAATCTAAAATTTTCAATACTAAATCCGTCAAATTATTGTCAATGACCTTGATGAAATATGGTTTCTAATTGAAAATTAGTCAATAAAAATTGACTTGATTGTAAATTATGGTGAAGGTATGTCAATCTCATTTAAGAATACTTATCAAGAAAAAATTAGAGGAAAATTTTACCAGAATGCGTCAAGATTACCATCAATGAGAAGATTCAATAAAAAACTATTTGATTGTAAATTTTTGAGAATATATATCAATCTCATTAAAAACATCCTTATCGGGAAAGAATCTAAAGAAACATGTTGAATGTGAATGTGTCAAAATTACTGTCAGCGACAGTGACCGAATACATTTTCTAAATAAAAAAGAATCAACAAACAATTACTTGATTGTAAATTGTGGAGAACACGTATCAATGTCATTAGAAAATTATTTTTTTTTCATAAGTATCATTAAAAAATTCTTATAAGGAGAAATTCTAATGGAAACATTGTTTAATCGTCAATGACAATATGGCTTCCAAATGGAAGGGAATCAACAAAAATTTACTTAATTGTAAATTGTGGAGAATATTTATCAATCTCATGAAAAAAGGGATTACAAAGGCAGAATCTATAGGAAATATTTGGAATAGTAAATGCCTCAAAATCACTGTAAGTCAAGAACCAGATATATCTTCTTTCGTTTTTTTTGGTCTAAAGGTTGGGCTACACAACAAAGGGGTTGCACTCTACCATCCAAATTCTAGTTGAAGGCAATATTTTATCCTAAGTTTTTAGAACAACTCCTAAGGGACTTTACCAACTAAGCTACTTGGCACATTCACTATATATGGTTTCCAAATGTAAGCAAATCAACAAAAACGTACTTGATTATAAATTTGTTAGGGATTTTATCTCTAAAATTTATGTACTCAAATTTTAGGCAAAAACACAGCCATAGCAATTAAATAAGCGAATAAAATAAAGAGTAATAGCACCAAGAATGAATGTTTTTGAGCAACCTCTTTTGTTTATATCCACCAACAAACTAATTGTTTTATTAATCTTCAATTACAACTTTATGAAGAGTAAAATTGCCAAACTCTTACCCCAAAGTCTCAATACAACGAAAACTCATAACCTAGCTCTAGTTGAAGTGTCCTCTCTACTTGACAACCCAAAACCCCAATATACTCAAAGCTCTCATCCTGCCTCTAGTACTAAACCCCTCTAGTTTATAATGTATATGAAAATTATGAGTGTATCTCAAACCTTCTCTGGAACCCCCGTTATACAGAGGATATTTTTCTAATGCTATTAGAAAAAGAACAACAACATCATAGTAAACTAATACTACTTGAACAATCAACAATCTAATAGGAAATTACTACTATTCATATTAGAACAAGCAATAATAAAATAATAAACCACTTTTCCCAAACCAATTAGAAGTCCTTATGAGGAATTGAGCCAAAATCCTAACAAATCTCCACATTGGTTCAAATTCCTCACCTCATCATCATATTTCACTTTCTTCTTTTGTTGGTGCGATTCTTCTTTTTGGTCTTTCCATCTCACTCGCTTACCTTTCGAAGCAATCATTCTCTTATTCAACACATATAAGTTCTCTTCATTCATGATATCTCTCGTCATTACCTTTGAACCATCAAGAACTTGCATCTCATCATCCTTATTAACCTTTCCATTACCACTCTTCTTTGTTCTACTTAATTTCTCCAAGTTCTCCATCGTGGCATTGCTTTGCAATTGTGTGTGTGCTTCTTCCTCATTGTAAATGCACTATTTATTTGAAAAATCTAGAGAATTGGATCTTGATCTTCCCTACACCTTCCTTAAAGTGTTCCACTCACTCAATTTGTTTAGTTCTTCACTTGATATAATCACGAACAATTCTTCAATCTCAAACACACTTGACCTCTTCAACTTATCTCTCTCTACCTCCCATCTATCTAAACTTCCTTGCCCACCATTAATATCGCGACTGTGTCATCTTCTTCTGGTGGAAAAAACTTCACGTCTATCAACATACTATTCAACAAATTAGTGATAATATAATTGAAAAAGACTAATACACATACCATCACCCATCTTGTTTCATCAAATAGCTAAATATTAATCATGTCGATTTTTGTATTTTTGCCATCGGAACCACAACTCTAATACCACTTATTGGGATTTTACATATAAAATACACGTACTTAAATTTTAGGCAAAAATACAACCACAACAATTAAATAGGCAAATAAAATAAATAGTAATAACACTAAGAATTAATGTGGTTTGGCAACCTCTTTGTCTATATCCACCAATAAACCAATTGCTTTAGTAATCTTAAATTACAACTTTAGGAAGAGCAAAGTTGTCAAACTCTCACCCTAAAGTCTCAATGCAAAAAAAAAAAAAAAAAAAAAAAAAAAAAAAAACTCTTAACTTACCTCTAGTTGTAAGTGTTTTCTCTATTTGAGAACCCAAAACTCTAATACACTCAAAGCTCTCATCCTAACTCTAGCAGTAAACCCCTCTAGTTTACAATGTATATGAGAATTATGAGTGTATCTCAAACCTTCTCTGTGACTCCTTTATATAGAGGATATTATCCTAATACTATTAGGAAAAGAACAACAACATCATAGTAGACAACTACTACTTGTACAATTAACAATCTTATAGGAAATTACTATTATTACTATTAGAATAAGCAACTATAAAATAGAAAACTACTTTTCTCAATCCAATTAAAAGTCCTCACCGTAAGGAATTGAGCCAAAATTCTAACAAAATTGTGGAGCAAATTAAATCATTCTCATTAAAATTACTTATCAAGTAAGAATTGAAAGGAACCACATTGATTAGTGAATGTGTCAAAATCACAGTTAATGACCATATATGCTTTCCAAATGTGAAGGAATCAACAAAAAGTTTACTTGATTGTAAATTGTGGAGAATCCATTATCTCAATTTAAAGTTATTATCGAGAAAGAATCTGAAAGAAAGATACTGAATAGTGAGTGCGTCAAAAAAACTATTCATCAGTTATATATTAAAGTTATGATATGCATAACGCATCATTATCAGAAAAATAAAATAAAATTGAAACCTTTCTTGAGTGTCTTTATCAGTTTTTTCTTTCCTTTTTTTTTCTAATTAAGTTAATATACATCAAAACTAACGATTTTGAGAATACTATATAAAGAAATTATTATTATTTGGAGTGTTGTATATTATTTTATTCTAGAAGAAGTGGACTTTCTTATGCACAATTTTCAAGAGTATTTTCTTGAAAAAAATATGTACTCTAAAATCCATCCCAAAAACTTAAGTTCCAAACAATCCCTTAACTACTCATGATCATCTCTAACCCTATAGACTGATAGTCCTCTTCTTTCTCTTAATTTGAACCCAACCCCTATCAGCAGCACTACCGAAAATTAAGGACATTATTCCCATCGTGATCTCTTCGATGGCCATACTGTGCGTGCTTTCCCTCTCTCCCTCATTTCCCTTTAGATTTACAGCAACCACTAGACCTTAAGACATGAACATCAGAGTCCATATGTCAAGGAGGCTGAAACTTCTTCAATGCTTTGGTAAACCTCTCTAACGCTCTTATAATTGAATTACAATAGCATAAGAATCGATATATGTATATGCATGGGATTTAATGGTTGCTGAATAATCTGCTTTAATTTCTTTCCCTTTTTTTTACCAGTTTATGCCTCTAAATGGGAACACCTTTACATTTTGTTCCTTGGCCGAATTGGATAGGTGAGGGTAGAGATGGCAAACGGATTGGGCCGTGACAATCGGATTCGGGTCGGGGTTGGGGTCGGGGTCAGTCGTTCGGATCACTGGTCGGATCGGGTCGGGTTCAGGTCATTTCAATCTCAAGTCGGATAGGATCTTCGGTCATGTTGGGTCGGGTTCAGGTCACTTTGAGCTCGGATCGTATCAGGTCTCGGGCTAGGTCGGGTCAACAAAATAGATATTTATGCTTAATTAAAAAAAAATTTATTTGCATATAATAGGACTAAATGAGTTACATTCTCAAATACGAAAAATTAATTAATAATAAATTAACACTTAATTTTTTAAATAATATATTTAATTTTCTGATGCAATATGCAATGTTATAATTCTTAGTCCTAAAATTCAATCTTACGACTGGTCCACAAAGTCATTCTCACTAGTAAGTTCTTATACTAAATTTTAGAGATTAAATTTCATATAATCACTTCATTCCATTATATTTTTTCAAGACAATTAAAAATAAAATTTTATTGCGACTTGAAGAACAATGCAAAATTCATTATTTTTCTCGATTTTTTTAGTTGAAATTAATGAAATTATTCATATTAATAGAATGTTGAATCATGCATATCAACACATGTAAATTAATAATTAATTAATTTTTATATAATTTATTTTATTTGAAAACTAATAAATTAACTATTATCCCAGTTTTAGAAAGCAAATTATTTTTTATAAAAAATATATTTTCAAGTCATTTTGGATCGGATCGTTTCGGGTTCGAATTGTTTCGAGTTTCTGGGTCGTTTCAGGATTTTGGTTTTGGGTCGGGTCGGGTTCGGGTCATTTTGAATCTGGGTCATTTCGGGCTTAATATCGCCCATGTTAGGGTTGGGTCGGGTCGGGTTGGGTCATATTATTTTGATGTATTTTTAGGTCTAATCGGGTTTGGACCGGGTCGGGACAAATTTTACCACCTCTAGGTGAGGGTACATATTAACATTAATTTTTATTTTGGAAATAAAACAAGTGATGGAAATGTGATGATTGTGTAATGGGTGATTTGGTTTTTGAAGAAATTGATGAGAAATGATGCACTGCATCATAAACTTGATAATCTGAGTTTGAATTTTATGTATATACATATAAAAGTTGAAGAAATATGTTTAGAAAATAGCTGATCTGAGTTTGAGGAATTAGAAAATGATTTAGAGTTAAGAAAAGATCTCCAAATTTGAAAAACCTTCTTGAAGAATGTACCAAACTAAACTTGGGGTTTAGAAAGTGATAATAAGTGAATTGAAAATTTCTATCAACTTGGAGAATTATCGAATAATTTCATTTTTGAAGTTATTGAAAGATTAATGGTGAGGACTTCTGGAGTTATAAATATGTAAGATTCTAAAAGATATAGTTTGATAACTGGAGTTATAAGTTTACTTTAGGAGGAATATAATTAATTAAGAGTTGTTTGGAAGTGGAGGAGACGAGGAAAAGGAACCAAGTTGAAAAAAATCCTAAATTTATATATTTTCTAAATTCCATATATTTGTACTATTAATCATGAACTTCTACAATGTTTTAAAGCAAAAGTCACACAAACATGAATCATGTCATGGCATAAATATTGCAGAGTCATATTTATTATACATTGTATTATGATTAGGCATGAAAGCGAGCATGGTTAAAAGTAATATGAGCATGTGATTGTTTAGTTAGTGGTTTTGGTTTTGTGTCGAGGTGAGTACTTCTACACTATTCCTATGTTTCCACTCCCTTTTGTCTGATGTGAGAGATTCTATTTGCAAATTCTTCATATATCTTATTTTGAATACATCTAAAAACATGTGTGTTTAAGATAGTTAGATTTAGTAACCATTTGATACTCTGATTCAAATTTCATTTAATGATTGTGAGACCTTATAACATCTTGATAATTGCTTCCTTAAACGAGTTTATTGGGATTGAGTTGTTATACTGTGTTTGATTAGCCTATCAAGGTGCATACGTATTATGGTTGACCCGTTAAAGAGTGTCACCATACTTTGATGGCCAGCAAAGGGGTATATCGTCATATCTTGATTGGTCTGCTAAAGGGGATTTTTTGATATTGTGGTTGGCCCGCTGAGAGGTGTCATCCTACTTTGTCTTGAGAAATTCTTCAGTGGAAAAGATATTTTATTTTTCTCAAGAATATAATAATGTCTTTATATTTATATATATTTGTATTATACTTCATTTTCTCATGTGGTTAATTTTCCTCTCATAAATATCCATTATTGGTAAACTCATATTAGCTTATCCAAAGGTGATTGATCGTTTCTTGATGAAATGATTAAGTTTGGTAAAGTGTAGATCAGCTACTGTTATAATGGTGGTTAACTTTTGTATGTAGGCACATTCAACACCTACTCCTTGGGCTTACTTTTCTTTATTGAATTTTTTCGGACTAGTTGAATTTAGGAAATAATTTCTTTGTAAAACTGTATGTTGGACTTTTAAATGTGGAGATTATATTTAGCATCCTCATTGTCTTTTGAGGAATCATGTGGATGAATAAAATGGATGTAAATTTGTAGTTATGTACTCTTTCAAGTATCACTATGTAAATTGTGATAGAATAAAATTATTGGATTGACTGTGGATATATTTTGAAATAATTACAAGTTTGTTTGTTTTGAAAAATGTTAAAAAATTAGAGATGGTTTTATCAGGTTCTTTTTAAAATTTTGAGGTTACCCATTTAGGTAAGTTACCTTAACTGGGTCGGAGCGTTACAATCTAACAGTAGAATATAAGAAGTTTTGAACTTCCACTGGTGTCTATAATTGTTCAGATTTCCAAGTATTAGAATGAATTGCTAAAGGCTGAGCGAGAAATCACCTTTAAATGTAATTAGTGACTTAACAGAAAATGTAAAAGAATACATTCTCACTAAATTTCCCATTCGAAATGTGGTAAGAATAGGTGTACTATCAAGGAAGTAGAGACATAAATAGGTTTCGTTGCCATATCTATTTTTGATAAAGACGGTATTCAAAGTGCTTTCGTTCATGCCTGCCATCAAAGTTCATGATGAACTTGTTAAGGTTATGAATAAAATTCTACTTCAGCATGATGGACCAATATTTGCATTCACTCTTTCAATTAGAAATATGGGAAGCTACCCTGATATCGATTAATGGATTATATATCTGTCAAGGAAAGGTATAAGGGATTTCACCCTTGAGTTACAGAGCAGCGAACGATATAAACTACGTTCTCTTATTTTCTTGTTCAGATCTTAAATGCTTTAACATTTGCCACTGTATAATTTAGCATCCTCTTACATTTAATGGGTTCAGGAGTCTTTCCGGTATAAAGCTTTTTATCGGGTCACAATTTCAAATGATGATATTGATAATTTCATCTCTAAGTTCCCACTACTTAAGCTTTCGCAACTTCAAGAACTGGATGGTATTGATTTTCCAAACATCCATGCTCGGTCTTTGATCGGTCCAAATATATCTGCTTCAAAGATACAACGTTTTAAATTTCGGTATCAGTACTTTTATGGGAGCCACTTCAAATGAATCAGCAGTCTGTGCATTGGAATCCCACAAATTTGACCACAATCTTAAGGTGTTTTCCGTTCATGCCAGCCTTCTAAGTTCATGGCTGAACTTGTTAAGGTTATGAATAAAATCCTCATTCTGATTGTCCAATACTTGCATTCACTCTCTCAATTAGAACTATGAAAAGCTGCCCAGATATCAATTAATGAATTCTGCATCTGTTAAGGAAAGTTATAAGGGATTTCACCGTTTAGTTACAGAGTGGTGAATGATATAAGCTACATTCTAGCTTATTTTCTTGTTAAGATCTTAGGAGCTTGAATCTTCGCCATTGTGTAATTCAGCCTCCTCCTGCATTTAATGGGTTCAGGAGTCTTTCTTGCATAAAGCTTCATTGGATCACAATTTCAAATGATGATTTTGAGAATTTCATCTCTAAGCTCCATGTGCTTAAGCTGTTGAAACTTCAAGAATTGGATGGTCTTGATTTTCTAAACATTCACGTTCCACAACTGCGAGAGTTAAAAGCCTTTGATAGGTCCAAATATATCTGTTTCAAAAGCACTACACTTTTAGCTTCGGTAGCAGTCATTTTACATTGGCAATATTTGGATCAACTTAAAGCCCCACTTTAAGATGGAGTTTATTTTTTAAAACTTACTAAAATAATTTAATCAAATTAAATTACATATTAATAGATATTTTAATTGTTATGTAATGAAATTTAATAAAATTTAATTCAATTTAATTAAGTTTTGACAAATTTTAAAAAATTGCGTTTCAACTTAAAGTTACCATTATACCAACCTAAACATAGCCATCAACTACCACAAATGAATCAGAATTCTGAGCATGGGAAACACATAAATTTTATCCACAATCTAAGATGTTCAGCTAGCATGTGGCAGTTTGTTGCTGTACATTATTTTTTTAAAAGTAACATAGATTTGTTTATGAATTACAAATACATAGTTGTTATTTTGTGTACATTGTTTAGAAGTTCTAAAATTGATTTATTTTTTTTAGGGGTAGATTCAAGCCGAATCGAACCCGAATACCAAGGTATTCAAGATCGGCTCTAGTTCGAATCGAACTCAAAAATTGGGCTTGAGCTCGTGTTGGGAAATCATCTTGGAGATGCCCAGGTGGTGATCTTCCAAACACCCAAGTTTAGAATGACTTGTAAAGGTGAATCGGAAACATAAATAGAAATCAAAGAAAGGAAAGGGCACATCCATTGTTATCGAGGTTCAGCAATAGCCTACATCCTCGTGAGTTCCTCTGAACTCTCTGCACTAAATCAATGGTTCTTTACAAATACAGCAACCCTCTCTAAAAAAACTCAAGCTCTTGAAGAACCAAAGAAGAAGAAGTAAAAGAAAGTGATAATAATTAACTCTTGAATTTTCCCAAGAAAATTCCCTTTACAAGCCCTTGAATCCCTTTTCTATTCTACTCTCTCTTTCTAAACAACTAGCGTTTACAATGAGTCTCTCTTGTTTTGTGTCTTTGCACTCTTACAATTGATCTCACTTTCAATCACAAGTTATTCCTCACACTTGTTGAGATTGAAGCTAGGTGACCCTTTATATATAGTGCACCAACTTCTTGACGGATTAATATCCACCCTTAGATCTTGAGGACCAATCAACCTTAGCCCTCAATCAATTCTAATTGATCATGTGCGTTTTGTTCATGCCTTACGCACCATTTGAAATTCTGAAACATAAGCATCAGGTGTGCCTTGTGTTGAGGCTTGGAACAGGGCGTGCTGAGGCTTGGAGCTTCGTGCTAAGGCTTGGATTAGGCTGGGCCGCGGCATAGACCAGGGCACCCTCTTCATCCTTTCTGGGTGCCGCGGCATGGGGGAGGCTGAGCCGCGACGCACACCTTCTCCAGGTCTTCTCCTTTGCTAGTGGCCGCGGTGCACAGCTTGACCTGATGATGAATTTCAACTCCCGTTTAATCCTTAGACAAATACCAACAATCTCTACCTTTGTCTAAGCGATTAAACCTGAATCCATTGTGCAAAGAACTCAAGATCCAAACTCAACTTGAGTCACCATATCAACCGACTCCAATCCTAAGAAGTCCAAGGTAATGATTGAACTTACTTAGAGGTAGAACCTTGGTGCCTAAATCTATAGGATTTTCCTCCTTTGCAACTTTAACCACATGAATGCATCATTTCGTAACATTTTTCGGAATGAAATGATACCAAACATCCATGTGCTTTGTCCTCTCATGGAACACCGGGTTCCTACATAAGTGCCATGCACTTTGACTATCTGAAGACACCACCACCTGCTCCTTTAGGACCTTCCACTCGTCCAACAACCCTTTGCACCACATAGCCTCCTTTATGGCTTCTGTAGCCGCTATGTATTCAGCCTCAGTTGTTAAGAGTGCTACCACCGGCTGCCACTGAGCCTTCAAGTACCTCAGTAATCACTTTATCCCAAGCCAAAGCTCCTTTCCGGGATTACTCACAAATCTGCTGAGAACACTAATTGCCCGAGAAACCTTCAACTTGTCTCTCTCCCTTTTTCGGATTATTCTCATCCCAAGGATATTTTGTGTAAGGACAAGATCCTTCCTCTCGAACTCCTCACTGAGTTGAGATTTTAACCTTTCCATTATCTCATTGCTGTTATAAACCAACAACATATCATCTGGATAGATGAGGATACTCACCCTTTCCTCCACCTTGTGTCCAGGTGAGAAAATTTTTGTGAAACCTATGCCTTCTCTTTGTGTGAACCCCTTCTCCACCAGCCTAGCCTTGTTCCGGACTTCAGCCCCTGGATTGTTTCCTTCTTTGATCTTGTAAGTGCACTTACAATCCATAACTCTCTGTTTTTCTGGTTTGGGCACCAATTCCCAAGAGTTGTTCTTCCTCAAAGAATCCATTTCTTCCTCCATAGCTAGCTGCCACTTTGGCGACTCCTTACATTCCATGGAATCCATGTAAGTTTTTGGTTTAACCTCTCCTTCTGTCCAAGGAGCTGCTACATTAGCATCTGCAAACCCATATCTCAAAGCTAGTCTGACCACCCTCTTTTCCCGGTCCCTTGTGAGCTGGTAGTCATTTTGACTTGTTGCATCAAACTCTTCTAGTTCAGCCTCCTCTTGAGTATCCTGAGCATGGCCTTCATTAATGGGCTCTACCTGGTCCGAACCCTCTTGCCTTCCTTGCTCTACCTGAACTGAATTTTTCTTGATGCGATGCTCAACAAATTCCGGACTGGTTTGCTCACTAGCCCCTACAGGGTTAGTTTTCTCCAAGTAGGGAAATAACAATTCATTAAAAATAACATCCCTACTTATTATGAGTTTCATTCCTTTTGGTTCTAAGGACCACAACCTATATCCCTTAACCCCATCACCATACCCTAGAAATACACATTTTCTAGACCTTAGGTTAAGTTTATCATCCTTTTGATGTGCAAATGCAGCACACCCAAAAGTCCTAAGGTTGCTCAACTCAGGTGGTTTCCCACTCCACATCTCCATGGGAGTCTTGAACTCTAAAGCTCTAGAGGGTGATCTATTTACCAAGTATGTAGCAGTAGACACAGCTTTCCCCCAAAAAAATTTTGGTAAACCGAACCCAATTAACATGCACATAACCTTTTCCATAAGGGTTTTATTCATCCTCTCAGCAACTCCATTTTGCTGAGGTGTTTTTACAACCGTTCTGTGTCTTAGAATGCCATTTAACTCACAGAATTTATCAAAATCCTTATTGCAAAATTCTAAGCCATTATCGGTTCGTAAAGCCTTAACTACCCTACCCGTTTGAGTCTCCAGCAACTTTTTCCACACCACAAATTTATTCAAAGCATCTGATTTATTTTTAAGCAAATAAACCCAAACCTTTCTTGAATAATCATCAATTAAAGACAGAAAGTAAAATTACCTCCCTGTGTTGGTGTTCTTGCTGGTCCCCAAAGGTCCGAATGAATGTAGTCAAGAATGCCCTTAGACTTTTGCACTCCGGTGTTGAAGCTGACTCGGTGTTGCTTCCCAAGAACGCAACACTCACAGAAATCCAATTTCTCTACTTTTTCACCACCAAGTAGACCATTCTTGTTGAGAAGTTGCAGGCCCTTTTCGCTCATATGACCTAAGTGAGTGTGCCAAAGGGTTGCTTTATCCATCTCAGCCATCAAGCTTGCTGCTTGATCCTTGATTTATGTCTCTCCGATCATCTCATAGAGTCCTTCTTTTATTGCTGCTTTGATCATTATCAAAGATCCCTTGGTCACCTTGATCTTTCCTCCCTCTGCTTTGTATGAATACCCCATGGAATCCAGCTGCCCTAATGAAATCAAATTCCTCTTCAAATCCGGAAGATACCTCACATTCCGCAGCAGTCTTGTGACTCCATCAAACATCCTCAACTGGATGTCTCCTATCCCCCTCAATTGGTAAGAAGTGTCATTCCCCAAGAAAACCCTTCCATCATTGATTTCCTTAAAATTCTTGAACCAATCCTTGTGAGAGCACATGTGATAAATGCACCCGGTATCCAAGATCCATTTCTTGCTGCCTTGCCTCCTGCTCATGTTTGAGCACACAACAAGAACATCATCTTGCTGTTCTCCCTTGGCAATCGAAGCCTCTCCATTGCTATGGCTTCCTCCTCTCTCATCCCACATCTTCTTCTTGCAATCTTTCTTGAAGTGACCTTCCTTATTGCAGTAGAACCATCGCTTCCCTCCAAACTTCGATTTGGAATGCAATCTCCCATAGCTCTGCACTCTACCTCTTGATTGCTCCTAGTGGTTGCCATGAATGTTACTGTCATTCTGAGTTGCTGGCCTTCCTCTAATGAACAACTCTTCTCCACTTGATGCTTCCCTAATCTTGACTTTGAAATCATGAGCCCTTATAGCATTAATCACGATTTCTTTGGTTAGTGTATCTCTTCCATATTCAATTGCATTAATTAAACTTTCAAAACAATCAGGAAGAAAATTTAACAAAATAACAGCCAATTGTTCATCCGGGAACATTATACTACAACTAGCCAAATCTTGAACTAGTTTGTTAAATACATCAAGATTATCTTGCAACTCTTTATTATGATCCATTTTAAAAGCAAAGATTCTTTTAAGAAGATAAATTTTATTAAGGAGAGTTTTGGTAAGAAACAACTCATCTAGTTTCTTGCAAATGATAGCTGGATCTTCCGAGTCTCTGCACTCCCTTGTGACATTATCCGACATGTGCAGAAGGATGGTGTTGTATGTCATCTTCTTCATCTCATTCCGCTGGACCTCTGTGATACTTGCTGGAAAAGCGTCATCTTCTCTAATAGCCAAGTCCACCTTTTGTTGCATAAAAACAGCCTCGATCTTCCGTTTCCAAAAGGCAAAGTCTCATTTTCCATCAAACTTCTCAACAATGAAATTTGAAGCCATATTGCGGAGAAAATCCTAGATTTATGCAGCACCCACAATTGCTTTCCAACTTCTTCTAAACCTCAAGAACACGATCGAAGATTGATCTCAATACTGTTCTTGAATCACCCTCAAGAACATGATCTAATCTTGATCTTTACTCCATTCTTGAATCACCCAAGAAGTTGATCTTTGATTCTTGGAGTCTTGACTTCGTCACCTTCTGTTCTAGCTTCGATACCCGCTGTCCAAAGCTCCTTCGACTCTGATATCACTGTTGGGGTATCTCCTTTAGCTATGATACTACTGTTGTGGTATCTTCTCTAGCTCTGATACTACTGCTGGAAAATCACCTTGGAGATGCCCAAGTGGTGATCTTCCACACACCTAAGTCTAGAATGACTTGTAAAGGTGAATTGGAAACAGAAACAGAAATCAAAGAAAGGAAATGACACAACAATTGTTATCGAGGTTCGGAAATAGCCTACGTCCCCGTGAGTTCCTCTGAACTCTCTGCACTAAATCAATGGTTCTTTACCCCTTTCTATTCTACTCTCTCTTTCTAAACACCCAGCCTTTACAATGAGTCTCTCTTGTTTTGTGTCTTTGCACTCTTACAATTGATCTCACTTTCAATCACAAGTTATTCCTCACACTTGTTGAGATTGAAACTAGGTGACCCTTTATATAGTGCACCAACTTCTTGACCCATCTTGAGGATTAATATCCACCCTTAGATCTAGAGGACCAATCAACCTTAGCCTTCAATCAATTCTAAGTGATCCTGTGTGTTTTTTTCATGCCTTACGCACCAATTGAAATGCTGAAACATAAGCATCAGGTGTGCCTCGTGCTGAGGCTTAGATTGGGCTGGGCCGCGGCGTGGACCAGGGCACCCTCTTCATCCTTTCTGGGCACCGCGGGGTGGGGGAGGCTGAGCCACGGTACACACCTCCTCCAAGTCTTCTCCTTTGCTGGTGGCCGTGGCGCACACCACCTGGGTCGCGGCGCACAGTTTGACCTGACGACGAATTTCAACTCCTGTTTAATCCTTAGACAAATACCAACAGCTCGAGTTCGATAAATTTTATAAAGGCTCGAGCTCGGCTCGGCTCATGTTTGATAACAAACGAGCCTATTCGAGCTCGAACCTAAGCCTTGGATTTCTCATTCGAGTTTGATCTCGAGTCTAAACTATAATTTTAATAAATAAAAATATTAAATAAATATTAGTTCGAGCTCGAGCTCGATAATACCTTATCGAGCTGTTCGAGAGCCTTTCGAACTGAACCTTAATGTATTTGAGCTCGGCTCGATAAACTATTCAAGCCTAATTTTAAGGTTCAAGTTCGAGCTCGAGCTCGAATAGTTCGATAAAAACTCGGCTCGATTCCAATGCTATTTTTCCTATTCTAAGTTCTTGACTGAAGGCAATGTACGATGTCAGCTTCCATTTCCTTTAATGCATATGTATGTTCCTTTACAATCTGTTTGGTTCATGGACAAGATTATAGTGGAATAGGATTAAGATTAACATGAGATAAGTAAAAGAGAATTAAAGTAGTAATATCTTAATATTATATTTAGTTCATGACACTACAAGATAAATGGCATACGCCAACGCTTTTTTTAGCATATTTTGGTGCTTTAAAATGCCGCAATATTCGATACCGGTGCTTATGGTAAGCGTCGGATAAAGCACCGGTATGTGTGGTGTCGAAGTGCCAGTATAGGCGCTTAAAGTAAGTGCCGAAATATGCATTTTTTTCGGCGCTTCTAAGCGCCGAAATATAACGGTGCTTCTAAGTGCCGAAATATAGCGGTGCTTAATATAGTGGCGCTTTTGATTGCAAACACCAAATATTGGCAATTTTCTGTGACACTTTAAAGGGTCAATATACATTTGCCTTGCGTTTTTACACTATTTTGGGTTTAATATCAACACGAATACCCATGTTCTTCAATATATAAAATGTACCATCAAATCCATAAAAATTCAAATATCAATACAAAAGTCATTTCATTAACACAGAAAACATTCATAGTTAACATATAAATTCATACAAAACCAAGTAATGGAATGAAGTCTGAAAAATTATTTTAACATTACACTTGAAATCAAATATGAGTTCCTCCATTAACCAACCGTTGTAGTAAAGACTTTAACTCATCCACTTGGGACTGCATACTGTTCATTTGATTATCCTGCTTCGTTGTTATTTCTTGAATCTGATGCTTATGCTTTTGATTGATTTCTTCTATTTGTGCTCTCAAATTATGTATCTCTTCAGCATAAGCCCCATTGTATCCCATATCGTTCCTAATTTCAACTGAAAATCCATACACGGTTGAGGGTGTAACTCCAAACCCTTGACCTCGTACACGTCCAGAACTCTCTTCACCCATAAGCTTGGTGAAGACTTCATTTTGTATTTGTAATTATTGCTAGCATCAGAAGATCCTGAAGCAACAACAAGTTCTGCCACACGAGCTTCAGCAGTCACCTACAATTACAAAACAATAAAAATTAAACTCCCCCAAAGATTGAGTAGCTATTTAATTACAGTAAAAGTTACATAAAACAAAATTTGCTTATTAGATTTTATAAAAAAAATGAGCAGAATTTCCACTATTTTTCCATAAAACCTCTTGCAAAAGAAAAACAAAAATATGATCCAAACAAAGTAGCCAATTCACAACTTAACAAGGAAGTGAGCAAGATACAAAGATGGACATTAGAGAGAAAGCTTGAACTATGCAACTGAGCATGAAATGGAAAATGAGCAAAAATCACTTGAAAGAGTAATATTAGTAATGCATTCAAAAAGAAAACATCTTGCAAAATTATTCAAAGCGAAACACAACCGTACTCATATCAGATGCTACATGAATGACAACCAAAAAATAGAAAACTTCATCAATGTGGGCCCTTTGTTTTAAGGCATGTGAACTTCATGGCTATCCTTAAAACTTCCACATTAAGATGATTACAGATTGTTTAGAAGATATACTTGTTAGTGACATCCCTTTCTCGAGTCAAATCTGTTAGGCTATGTGTGGAGCCTGGTGGGCTTTTTTTGGTCCAATCTGGTGTTTTCAGCACTGTTTGGTATCTGTTTTATTTTAACCTAGAAATATAAGGGGTTCATCTTATTCTTTTGTGTCAGTGAGTGAGCTGTCTTTTGGTGAATACTGTGAGGGGTGTCTAGGGGTAAGACCTTCTTGTATTGTTTTTCAAGACAGTGAAATCGCTGCAACTCCTTGGACGTAACCCGAGTTTGGGTGAACCACGTAAATTTGTGTGTTGTGTGTTTATCTTTGATTTATTTCTATTTTCTTCTCTATATTCGTATCTCAAGATCCGTAGAGATAGAGTAGTTTAACCCTAACAACTGGTATCAGAGCAATCGGTTTTTGAGTGGAAGCAATGGCCGGAGAAGAAAGAAAGGCGATAGGAATCGAGAAATTCGATTGTACAGATTTTGGGTATTGGAGGATGAAAATCGAGGATTATCTCTATGGGAAGAAATTACATTTGCCTCTGTTAGGGGCAAAGTCAGACAGTATGAAAGAAGACGAATAGAATCTTCTTGATAGACAGGTACTGAGAGTTATTCGATTAACTCTATTAAGATCAGTTGCACACAATGTTATGAAGGAGAAGACCACCAAGGATATGATGGCGACTTTGTCCAGTATGTATGAAAAACCATCGGCTAACAACAAAGTGCATTTGATAAAAAAGTTGTTCAATTTGAAGATGGTGGAAAGTACCCCTGTCGCGCAGTATCTGAATGAGTTCAATACGATTGTTAATCAATTGTCCTCTGTTGAGATTGATTTTGATGATGAGATCTGTGCTTTAATTGTTTTGGCTTCTTTGCCAAACAGTTGGGAAGCCATGAGAATGGCGGTGAGTAATTCTGCAGGGAAGAATAAACTCAAATATGAAGATATTCAGGATTTGATTTTAAGCGAGGAGGTTCGCAGGAGAGATATGGGTGAAACCTCAGGTTCTAGTTCCATTTTAAATCTTGAGACAAGAGGTAGAGTATAGGATAGAAATTCCAATCAGAATAGATCAAAATCCAAAAGAGAATGTAGGAGTAAATCCAGATTTGGACGACAACTGGAATGCTGGAATTGTGGCAAGACTGGCCACTTTAAGTAAAATTGTAGAGAACAACAGAAGAAAAGGAATGAGAACGATGTTGCAAATGCTGTGATAGAAGAACTACAGGATGCCCTATTACTTTCTGTTGACAGTCCCATTGACTCTTGGGTTTTGGACTCAGAAGTTTCTTTCCATACCACTACACACCGAGAAATCATGGAGCACTATGTGATAGGTGATTTTGGGAAGGTATATTTGGCGGATAGAGAAGCCTTGGATATTGTGGGTATGGGAAACATTCGCATTAAATTGCCGAATGGGCCTGTGTGGTTGATACAGAAAGTGCGACATGTTCCAAAATTGATGAGGAACTTGATCTCTGTAGGACAGCTTGATGCTGAAGGTCACACGGTGACATTTGGGGCTTGTACTTGGAAGATTACAAAGGGAGCCATGGTAGTGGCTCGTGGAACAAAAATGAGTACTTTGTACATTACCTCAAGTGTGAGAGATACTATTGCAGTGGTTGATGCAAAAGTTGATACAAACCTATGGCAACGTAGGCTTGGTCACATGAGCGAAAAAGGGATGAAAGTGATGCTGTCTAAAGGGAAACTGCCAGAGTTGAAATCCTTTGACTTTGATTTGTGTGAGAGCTGCATTCTTGGGAAACAGAGAAAAGTCAGTTTCTTGAAAGGAGGCAGAACTCCAAAGTCTGAAAAATTGGAGTTTGTACACACAGATTTGTGGGGAGCTTCCCTGGCTGCATCTTTTGGAGGTTCGCGGTATTATATCACATTTATTGATGACTCAAGTAGGAAGGTATGGGTTTATTTTTTGAAAATTAAATCTTAGGTATTTGAGACCTTTAAGAAATGGAAGGCCATAGTTGAGACTGAAACAGGTTTGAAGGTAAAATGTTTGAGGTCTGATAATGGTGGAGAGTACACAGATGGAGGGTTTAGAGAATTTTGTGTTGCTAATGGGATTAGGATGGAGAAGACTATTGTCGGGACACCACAGCAGAATGGCGTGGCTGAGCGCATGAACAGGACACTCAATGAGCATGCTAGAAGTATGAGGTTGCATAAGTATGAGGTTGCATACTGGGTTGCCATAAACTTTTTGGGCCGATGTAGTTAGCATAGCAGCTCACTTGATAAATCGAGGACCGTCAGTTCTTTTGGAGTAGAAAGGAGGTAAACCTTTCTTACTTAAAAGTTTTTGGTTGTTTGTCTTATGTTCATATTGACTCTGATGCTCGCAGTAAACTAGATGCTAAATCCAGAAAATGTTTCTTTATTGGCTATGGTGATGAAGCTTTTGGTTATCGGTTTTGGGATAATCAAAATCGAAAAATCACCAGGAGTATAAATGTGATTTTTAATGAACAGGTTATATACAAAGACATGTCAAGTGCAGAATCTGTTGTTACAGGGCCAGAACCAAAGAAGTTTAAGTTTGTTGACTTGGATGAATTTTCTGATAGCATAGTGCAGAGTAGGAGTCAGGAAAATGATGAGAATATAGACCCATAAGTAGAACAGTGTACGCCCATAAGTGCTGTCCGAAGGTCTTCTAGGACCATTAGACCCCCACAACGGTTCTCACCATCCTTGTTCTATATTTTTTTGACTGATTGTGGTGAGCCAGAATGTTATGATGAAGCTTTGCAGGTTAAAAATTCTAGCAAGTGGGAGTTGGCCATGAAGGATGAGATGGACTCACTGATAACGAATCAGATATGGGAACTAACTGAATTGCCAGAAGGGAAGAAAGTTTTACATAACAAATGGGTGTATAGAGTAAAAGAAGAGCATGATGATAGCAAGCGCTACAAGGCCAGATTGGTTGTGAAAGGGTTTCAATAGAAAGATGGTGTTGATTACACAGATATTTTCTCTCCAATTGTGAAGCTAACAACAATCAGGCTGGTACTGGGAATTGTGGCTGCCGAGAACCAACATCTTGAGCAGTTAGATGTGAAGACAACATTCCTTCATGATGATTTAGAGGAGGATATTTATATGCATCAGCCATAAAGATTTGCAGTGCAGGGAAAGGACAATCAGGTTTGCAAACTGAGAAAGAGTTTGTATGGGTTGAAACAAGCTCCAAGAAAATGGTACAAGAAGTTTGATAGCTTCATGTGTAGCACCGGGTTCACAAGGTGCCAGGCAGACCATTGTTACTATGTTAAGAGTTTTGACAACTCTTATATCCTATTATTGTTGTATGTGGATGATATGCTCGTTGCAGGGTCTAACATTGAGGAGATTAATAATCTCAAGAGGCAGTTGTCAAAATAGTCTGCAATGAAGGATTTGCGTGCTGCAAAACAAATCCTTGGTATGAGAATCATCAGAGACAGAGTCAGTGGGACTTTGAATCTTTCACAGACAGAGTATGTGAAGAAGGTTCTCAGTCGATTTAGCGATAGTGCTAAACCAGTAAGCACACCTTTGGCTAGTCATTTTAGACTATCTAAGGATCAGTCACCAAAGACAGAGCAGGAGCAAGACTACATGAGTAGGGTTCCCTATGCCTCAGCTATTGGAAGTCTTATGTACGCCATGGTCTGCACAAGGCCGGGCATTGCACATACAGTGGGAGTAGTGAGTAGTTACATGAGTAATCCGAGAAAACAACATTGGGAGGCAGTCAAATGGATCCTGAGGTATTTGAAAGGCACTTCAGATACATCTCTGTGCTTCACAAAGGCAGGTTTAAAATTGCAGGGTTTTGTGGATGCATATTTAACTGGTGATGTTGATAGCAGGAAGAGTACTACAGGGATTGTGTATACTCTGGGTGGTACAGCTGTAAGTTGGGCTTCTAAGTTGCAGAAGATCGTTGCTCTCTCTACTACAGAAGCTGAATATGTAGCCATAACTGAAGCTGGGAAGGAGATGGTTTGGTTACAGGGTCTCTTTGATGAGCTGGGTAAAAAGAATGAGAGGGATACTCTACACAGTGATAGTCAGAGTGTTATTTTTCATTCTAAGAATTCGGCATTTCATTCCAGGACGAAGCATATACAGTTGAGATATCACTTTATTCGCTCTCTTCTCGATAGTGAACAGTTGGTACTAGAAAAGATTCGTGGAACTGAGAATCCAGCAGATATGTTGACTAAGGGTGTCACTATTGAGAAATTGAAGTTGCGCTCAGCTTCAGTTGGTCTTCAAGCTTGAGGACAGGTGAATGAGTTGCGGCGATGGTTGCTTTGTTTGAAGGCATGTGGTGCTAGGTATTGGTGATTGGACCGGTCTCCAAGTGGGAGATTGTTAGGCTATATGTGGAGCCTGGTGGGCATTTTTTTGTCAAATCTAGTGTTTTCAGCACTGTTTGGTATCTGTTTTATTTTAACCCAGAAATATAAGGGTTTCATCTTATTCTATTGTGTAAGTGAGTGAGCCATCTTTTGGTAAATACTGTGAGGGGTGTCTAGGGGTGAAACCTCATTGTATTGTTCTTCAAGACATAATGAAATCGCTGCAACTCCGTGGACGTAACTCGAGTTTGAGTGAACCACGTAAATTGTGCTGTGTTTGTCTTTGATTTATTTATATTTTCTTCTCTATATTCGCATCTCAGGATCCATAGGGATAGGGTAGTTTAACCCTAACAAAATCCAACATTTCCTCGAAAGTTTGCAGGGATTCTTTCTAAAGACTTTCTATAGTAGTTTGGTTGCATTTACTGGCAAGGTGGGCAAATCCGAGTAAGAGTGAGGAAAGTTGCTCTTCATGCCCCACCAACCTGCCTACTGCTTTACTATTAGGTTGGACCACTTCTCTTGATTATTTTCCAGAAATTATGTAGCTAAATTTGCAGCTGCATTGAATCATTGAACCCGATAGACCCTAGATGGTAAAACTTCCATGCAATCATTGTGTGACACTAGTTACTTTCGTTATATGAGAATAGAAGATTGTTTGTGATATGTTATTTAAGTTTTAGTGGGGCTGATTAGTGCTTGCTGCATTGCTTCATGTAGGAATTTTCAATTCAGAAGTTCCAAACAACTTGTTGGGTGCATTTTCTATTCAGATTGACGTGGGCATATCTTAGTAGCAGGTTTCCAATTCAGTACCAAAATATAGGGATATCTAAATTACTTATTGTCGGGGCAATGGCTGGCTTTTCTATGTTGTACTTAGTTAAGGACAAGCTTAATTCCAAATAATACAGGTAAGGTTGTACATTTTGAAGCTCTATGACATTCATATCAATGAGGAATAAATTCTATGTTTGGAGAGTTCTTAGGCCCCTTGCCTTAAAACAAGGCACTGTAAAAGTAGAAAACTTAAATGAGTTTTAATGACTTTGAAAGTCCTTTGTTCCTTGACTCTACATGGAAAAAATGACTTATGTATAGGTCTATGACTATATCATGGACACCAACCACAAAAGGCTCTGAAAGGACACAAATATGATGTTTGTGTTAGACACCTGAATCATATAGGACGAGACCTTGTCGTTTTAATTATTTTCATCTTGATATACACCAAGCACAGCAAGCTTTGAAAGGTGGAATATCTTTTTGACATAATAATAAAGACGACGATCATACTATAATATTGCAAGATGAAAAAAAACATCCACTGGTGAAAAAAATTGTATAAGAAACCATTCACTTTGAGCTATGTACTGCAGAAATTATAGCAAGAGTGTATATGGAAGAGTTTGATATTCACCATCAGAATGTCCATCGCTCTTGATGAATGACAAGCAGTAATAACAAAACTCACATACTGACATGGGTATGTCCAACCTAGCATGGGCCTGCCCAACAAAAATCTAATAATCTCTTGTCAACTAAGCAAGGTGCAAGGTCCAAGCCCAAAGTGGAAGAAGATTCGGATGCAACAGCTTACTAGATTTAGGCTGATCATACCAGGCCCAAACGATCTCCTTTTTGAGATTTTCTTAAGTCCAAATTAAAGTTCAAGACGTCATCTTTCCAACCAAACAAGTTTCAGCCCATTTGGAGATGTCTACAAGAAGATATGACCATTTGAATTCTGGTCATTGGGTGCTCCTGAAAATCCGAAATTGTGTTCCTCTTTTTACTTTTGACCAATTCCTTGATTCCTTGCATGTTTTAGGGATTGTCTCCTTCCTTGTTTTAGGGATTGTTTCCTTGCATGTTTTATGGATTGTTTTCTTACTTTTCCTAAGCTTAGAGGGTTGTTCTAAGCTCTATAAGTACTTGTGTTTGTAAGCTAAAAATCAGACTTGAGTTTATAAATTGAAATCAGCCTTTGGCTTTTAGAAGAGAGTTTTCTCCTTCTTGTAATTCTGTATCTCTTTGGTATAATCCTTAGAGTGGTGAATTCCTATAGTTCTGTATCCCTTGTGTTAATCCTTTGGGTGGTGATATCCTATATCCCTTTGGTGTTATCTCTTGGGTGGTGAACTCCTATCTTTCATTTCGTTGTTTGTTTGTTTAGTTTCCTTCAATTCTATTTAAATCCGGTATCAAATTGGTATCAGAGCTTTGGTTTCTCAAGTGTGATATCTAACACCTTGATTTCCATAGTTCTTGTTATTATGGCTGGTCGTGGTCGTCGTGGTCAAGCTATTCCAATAGCAGCTCCAGCACCGCAAGGAGACCCGCGAGATATCGAGCTGGAAGCCTTGAGGAGACAAGTGCAGCAACTCGAACAACGCCTAGAGCGTTATGAAACTTCTGAACATGGTGCTCCTCATCATGGCTCAGATGCTGAAGTTTCCAGCAATGATGGAGATGACGTTAATCCTTTTCACCAAGCTCGTAGCCATGCCTCAAATGACAGCACGCCACCTCACCCCCGTGAGCTAAGAAATCACGTTTTCCAACGTGATTATGACGTCAAGGTGGACATTCCAGAATTTGAAGGAAGAATGCAACCCGATGAATTCATTGATTGGCTTAACACCATTGAGCGGATCTTTGATTACAAAGATGTTGCAGATCACAAGAAGGTGAAGCTTGTTGCCATCAAGCTACGAAAACATGCTTCTATTTGGTGGGAACACCTTAAGAGGCAGCGAGAACGTGAAAGAAAGAGTCGCATTGTGACATGGGCAAAGATGAAGAAGGCTCTTAAGAAGAAGTATTTGCCAGATCATTATAGGCAAGATGCTTTTCTTAAGTTCCACAACTTTCGACAAAACGATCTCTCCGTGGAAGAATATACAGCAGAGTTCGATTATTCTATGATGCGTTGTGACATCGTAGAGCCCGAAGAACAAATGGTAGCCCGCTACCTTGGAGGGTTACGTCGTGAAATCAGTAATGTTGTACAATTACAACCTTACTGGACCTACAATGATGTTTGCAAGCTAGCACTAAAGGTGGAGAAACAATTAATGGAAGGGCGTAAGAATACTTATCGACCTTTCAATCGCGATGGAATCACAAACCGGGGGAGTAGTTCTACTTCCAAGGCCACTCCATCAACCAAAACTGCAGCTGTCAAACCACCTGCAAGGAATGAAGCTCCATCAGGTTCTAATCGCTTCAATAATTCTAATTCAAGTAGAAAAGGCTTTAAATGTCATGGTTTTGGACATATTGCTTCCGATTGTCCAAATCGCAAGATAATCTCCCTTGTTGAAGAAGAATTGGAAGATAATGCTGAGGAGGAGCAAGTTGAGGACGAATCCGAGGAGGAGTTCACGTATGCGGATCAGGGAGAGTCTCTTGTTATTCGTAGACTCTTGAAGTCAACTTATGCAGAAGATGATTGGCTTCGAAACAACATTTTCCACACCAAATGCACTTCCAATGGCAAGGTGTGTAATGTCATCATTGATGGGGGAAGTTGTGAGAATGTGGTGTCTACAACCATGGTGGAGAAGCTGAATCTAAAAACAGAAGCTCATTCCCATCCCTACAAACTTCAATGGCTTCGAAAAGGCAACGATATTCAGGTAACTAAGAAATGCTTAGTTCAATTCTCCATTGGGAAAAATTATGAGGATGAAGTTATGTGTGATGTTGTCCCTATGGATGCATGTCATATACTACTTGGTAGGCCATGGCAGTATGATAGGAAAGTTATCCATGATGGTCTCAAAAACACCTATTCTTTTGTAAAGAATGGAATTAAAGTGACTTTAGCCCCACTGAAAATGATATTCACTCCTAAACCTTCTAAAAGGGAGGGTTGTAGTTTACTTTCTGTAGGTGAAGTTGAGAAAACTTTAACAGAATGTGGAGAGGGGTACGCTCTTATGGTTGTTGAAAAGAAAGATCCCATTGAGATTCCACTTATAATACAACCACTTCTTAAGGAATTCCCTGATATTATTCCTGAAGAACTTCCACCGGGCCTTCCACCTATGAGGGGTATACAGCACCATATTGATCTTATTCCAGGTTCTGTTTTACCTAACAAAGCAGCTTATCGGATGAATCCAAGGGAGCATGAAGAGTTACAAAGTCAAGTTGATGAGCTGATCTCCAAAGGCCTTGTACGAGAAAGCATGAGTCCTTGCGCTGTTCCAGCACTTCTAGTACCAAAGAAGGACGGTTCATGGCGAATGTGCATTGACAGCAGGGCTGTCAACAAAATCACCATCCGGTACCGCTTTCCCATCCCACGGTTGGATGATCTCTTGGATCAACTTCATGGAGCCATAATCTTCTCAAACATCGATCTTCGCAGCGGATATCATCAAATTCGCATGAGAGATGGCGATGAATGGAAGACAGCGTTCAAAACGAGAGATGGTCTTTATGAATGGATGGTCATGCCATTCGGACTATCTAATGCTCCGAGTACTTTTATGCGCCTTATGAATCATATTTTCAAACCATTTATGGGTCAATTTGTTGTTGTTTACTTTGATGATATCTTAGTTTACAGCAAGTCTCAAGAGCAACATATGGAGCATCTTCGTCAAGTTTTCCAAACCTTACGGGAACAAAAGTTGTATGTCAACTTGAAGAAGTGTCATTTCTTCACTAATAGCCTTGTGTTCTTAGGCTATGTTGTTTGCAAAGAAGGAATCATGATGGATCCGGGCAAGATAGAGGCAATCACCAGCTGGCCTATTCCCAAGTCCCTTCACGACATAAGAAGCTTTCATGGACTTGCATCATTCTATCGACGGTTCATCAAAGGCTTCAGCACCATTATTGCTCCTATCACGGAATGCCTTAAAGGGGGAACATTCAAGTGGACGAAGGAAGCCCAAAAGAGCTTTGAACTTCTCAAACAGAAGGTAACGGAGGCCCCAGTCCTTACACTTCCAGATTTCTCCAAAGTGTTCGAAGTTGATTGCGATGCCTCTAATTTAGGGGTTGGTGGTGTTCTCAGCCAAGAAGGTAAACCCATTGCCTTTTTTAGTGAAAAGCTCAATGAATCTCGAAAGAAGTATTCAACATATGACAAAGAATTCTATGCTCTTGTTCGTGCCTTGGGGCATTGGAGTCATTATCTACTCCATAAAGAGTTTATACTTCATTCTGATCATGAAGCTCTAAAGTATTTGAGCAGCCAACAAAAACTCAACAAGCGACATGCAAAGTGGAGTGAATTCTTGCAAGCCTATTCATTCTCCATCAAGCACAAGTCAGGTAAACTTAATCAAGTTGCTGACGCCCTAAGTCGAAGACACTCTTTACTTAACACTATGCAAGTGCAGGTTTTGGGTTTTGAAGTTGTCAAAGAACTTTATAAAGATGATCTTGATTTTGGCAATGCATGGAAGGAATCTTTTAATGGTCCTAACAACCATTTCTTGTTACAAGATGGTTTTCTCTTCAAGGGCAATCTTTTGTGCATTCCTTGATGTTCGTTGAGAGAAGCCATTATCAAAGAAGCCCATGGAAGAGGCCTTGCTGGTCATTTTGGTAGAGATAAAACTTTAACTCTTGTACAGGAACATTTTTTTGGCCCAAAATGGTGAGAGATGTTGAGCGACATGTGAAGCAATGTCAAATTTGCCACCTCGCAAAGAGCCGCAAGCAAAACACCGGGCTATACATCCCATTACCTATTCCTAATGCCCCATGGGAGGACGTTAGTATGGATTTTGTTGTAGGTTTGCCAAGAACTCAACGAAATAAAGACTCCATTATGGTGGTGGTTGATCGATTCTCAAAGATGGCTCATTTTGTTCCTTGCCACAAAACTCTTGATGCATCTCATGTTGCTGACCTATATTTCAGAGAAATTGTCAAACTTCATGGCATTCCTAAGACGATTACTTCTGATCGTGATTCCAAGTTCGTCGGACATTTTTGGCGTACTCTTTGGCGAAAGCTTGGCACTATCCTTCAATTCAGCTCCGCTTATCATCCCCAAACAGATGGTCAAACTGAAGTTGTTAATCGAAGTTTGGGAAATCTTTTGAGAAGCTTTGTGGGGAAGAACATCCGTCAATGGGATCTCCTCCTAGCTCAAGCTGAATTTGCCTATAATAGGTCTACTAGCCAAACCACTGGCTATAGCCCCTTTGAGGCTGTCTATGGTCTCAAACCTATTAGCCCTCTTGATTTGGCTCCACTTCCGACTACTACCCAATTTAGTGGAGATGCCAATGAACGAACGAAGGAGATCAAGAAATTACATGAGCAGATTCGAGCTCATATTGAGAAGCAAAATGAGAAGTACCGCAAGCAAGCAAATAAACATAGAAAGCCTGCAGCTTTCAAAGAAGGAGATCTAGTATGGATTCATCTTCGAAAGGAACGTTTTCCCGCAAAACGACGGTCTAAACTTCTGCCACGAGCTGATGGCCCATTTAAGGTACTTCAACGCATTGGAGAAAATGCTTACAAGATTGAACTTCCAGGAGATTATGGAGTATCTGCAACTTTCAATGTGAGTGACTTATCTCCCTATGAAGTAAATGAAGAAATCTTGGACTTGAGGGCAAGTCCCCATCAACTGGGGGAGCCTGACATGGGTATGTCCAACCTAGCATGGGCCTGCCCAACAAAAATCTAATAATCTCTTGTCAACTAAGCAAGGTGCAAGGTCCAAGCCCAAAGTGGAAGAAGATTCGGATGCAACAGCTTACTGGATTTAGGCTGATCATACCAGGCCCAAACGATCTCCTTTTTGAGATTTTCTTAAGTCCAAATTAAAGTTCAAGACGTCATCTTTCCAACCAAGCAAGTTTCAGCCCATTTGGAGATGTCTACAAGAAGATATGACCATTTGAATTCTGGTCATTGGGTGCTCCTGAAAATCCGAAATTGTGTTCCTATTTTTACTTTTGACCAATTCCTTGATTCCTTGCATGTTTTAGGGATTGTCTCCTTCCTTGTTTTAGGGATTGTTTCCTTGCATGTTTTATGGATTGTTTTCTTACTTTTCCTAAGCTTAGAGGGTTGTTCTAAGCTCTATAAGTACTTGTGTTTGTAAGCTAAAAATCAGACTTGAGTTTATAAATTGAAATCAGCCTTTGGCTTTTAGAAGAGAGTTTTCTCCTTCTTGTAATTCTGTATCTCTTTGGTATAATCCTTAGAGTGGTGAATTCCTATAGTTCTGTATCCCTTGTGTTAATCCTTTGGGTGGTGATATTCTATATCCCTTTGGTGTTATCTCTTGGGTGGTGAACTCCTATCTTTCATTTCGTTGTTTGTTTGTTTAGTTTCCTTCAATTCTATTTAAATCCGGTATCACATACATACAATATTACACTAAATAAAAAATTGAAAACATTAATCTACAGCTCAAAGCAACAGAATGTTATCGATTTATGAATGTTAACAAGTGTTTGTGCGCATGCATACATCATAATGCAGCAGAAAGTGACTGATATTACCACACACAAACATGCCAAAACAAGTATGAATGAAAATACAATGCACATTTACCTGTGTATATATACTGCAAATAACTCAAAAGGCAAAATTGATACGAAGAATATGAATTAAGGACTAAAAAGAATAACAATTGTGGAAGTAAAGAAAGCAAAGAGTATGCATGACAAACCAATCATATTCAAAGTATTTTACTTAAATAATATAGTCTTGAAGATAAAAACAACAATGAGCCTCAATATATGTGCAGAAAAATTTGAAGAAAAAAAAGGAATAGAGTGAAAGAAAATGCAATAAATATTAAAAAAAATCAGAAAGTTACAACAGAAATGAGACTTGTTAAACAGAAAAAGCAGTACTTCTCATGGATTAAATGTGAAATTATGAGAGAGCAAAAAAGGAAATAAAGAAGTAAAATGTACCCATTAGTGATTAGTTTGTGATTATAGAAAGAAAACCACATCCAGTAAAGAGATTTTGCAACACAAAGGTTGATGCACAAACCCTACGAAGAGATCCAGATGGGTGAATATTTAACCAGCATAAGAGATAATGTAACACTAAGGAAGATAAGAACTACTAGTTTTGTTGAACTTACCACAAATTATCTTGATGCTTCATCAATAAAAATTTCATCCTTGCGTTTATGAGTTTCAGTAGGAAAAAAACTCTACGCACCCAGGCTCATTTCCATATTTCATCTCCTACCATTTATGAAAAGAGTTCAAACAATGTCTTAGTCAATGTTACTTAAATGAAAGATTGGATGAATAAAGCAAATCAACTCACATATTCATCCCTTTTCTTAGCAAAACTCTTTGATCCAGTCATCTGAGGACATTGTTGTTTTTCACGTGCTGTTGTCCCTATCATAGAATATTTCTACACCAACGATAAACCAAGTGGCTAATAAATCATTAAAAGAAAATAGAAACAATGAGAATTCAAATGAACATAATTATGAAAAAACAACCTCACTCTGCTCAGAAAACCAGTAGTTCACAAGTTGTTTCCACTAGTCTTGATCTACTACTTTAGGAACATTATTGCTCAAAACTTGTTGTTTTGTCTTATTTTGCCTTGTTCCTCACGTGGTCCCTTTTAAGCACATACCTGTAGTCCTTCAATTTCTTTCCGATCATCCTCAATAATATTTTGTCGATCACCTCAATCATAGGATAATGGAACTTCCTCTAACACAAGGAAAAGAAATAATACAAATAAGCATTTTTGGTGTTAGGGAGTATCTGCATGTACAACACCACAAAAAAATGGAAGAAAAACCCAAATTAAGTTGTTGTTACTTACCCAAATCAATAAAACAAGGTCTTTCTTATAGTTAGAAGGCACCTTCTTCCAATTCGTGTAACCAAGCGGACAAAGATTCCATCTCTTTGCAACTTTGCCCAACCAACTACTTAAAATTTGCCCACCTTTTTAAACAGGTTGATTACGTGCATTGAAATTGCCCATCTTTGCAACTTTGCCCAACCAACTACTTAAAATTTGCCCACCTTTTTTCACAGGTTGATTACGTGCATTGAAATGGACAACAATTTTCTCCCCACGTTCTAAGGACCACACTTGCGAAATTCGCAAGACACGTGTTTGCTTCCTCACCCTCCCTTCAGAATCTATACATTGAAAACATAAATTTTATAATTAGTATACCAATGTGATATCAAACTAGTTATAAAGAGAATGTCTTATAATACAAAAATTACCAATGATCTCGTATTGTTCATTATCATGGTTTTGACTTTCCGTTGTTATTGGCCCGATCTCAGAATCACTTTGAGATTCATGCTCATCTTCAAGGTGATACTCATGCTCATCTTCAATATTTTCTTGATATTGTGAAGGCCCAGCTTGAGACTGGTTTGACATAGTAGCTTTGTTTGAGGGAGGAATATATTTTGACCTAAACATGTTGCAATCTGTATAAAAAAAAAACATAAACATGCTTATATATAACATGTCCATCAAACACTGTGCAAGTAATGCTGCTGCACCAGCCCTTGTGCAGGTGCTAGTGCAGCATCAGCCCGTGCAGGTGCTGGTGCTGCACTAGCCCCCACTGCAATTATACCTCAATTAATTATAAAGAAACATTAGACAATATGCCTGTTCATAACTGTTTTCTTACATGTATCTGCTACTACAACGCCAAAACTGAAAACCAACAAATGCATGTAAAAGTAAACAAGTAGAAGTATTGTTTTTGTTTCTCACCTCACATTTTTATTTCCCTTGTTTACAGGGTGTATAAAATATTTACCTTAGCAGAGCTATATTTTCAATTATTGACTTGCATAATTGATGTCATTGCTGCGAAAGCAGTAAAACTTGAACCCCTCCATTTCTAGGTTACATCATGTGGACTTGAGGCAGCTCAATCTTCAAAAAAGCTATACTTCGTAGATTCTAACTAGTACCTATATATGCTAGTACAAATTATGTGCACTGGGAGAAAAGAAAAAATGATAGCAGTAGCAAAATTAAGTCTAAACTGGCAGAACTAGAACTGAAATTGGTATAGCTAAATCAATTACTATAGTTGACATTGGTGGGTAAACTATATGACTAAATCAAAATCAAGCCTATTGCTTTCAAATTGATCCTTAATTTCTTTTGTCAACAGTTGTCAATCTCTTAGCTAACCAAAGAGAAAAAACTTCACGTTCAATATTTTTCAAAGTCTTGCATATAGCATGTGGGATTGTTCTTGTCCCTTGTAAACTACACAAAAAAAAAAAAACAACAAAAACAACAAAAAAGCTTCAAAGCTTGCTATTTTAAGTTTATAGGAGACTTCTAGCAGTCTGCTAACATCCATCCTACATCAATAAAGTTCATGAAGCCTCTAACATGCTTTTTATTATATTAAAAATTGTAGTAGATAAAGTAGGTCTGGTCTATCCTCAAGCACTTGCACCATTCTAGAACTCACCAGGGCAAAGAAAATTGATAATTGTAGCAGCAAGCAAAAGAAGATATTTCTTCTTTTTCTTCTTCTTTTGGGGATCTTTAATATTCCTCAGTCTATTGAGTAGAATTTTTAAGGAATCTGTTGTTGATGATAAGAGAGGCAGAGGGAGACTGGTAAGTACACGTCCAGAAACGCAATCATGATTTAGAATACAAACCTCAAAGACTAGCTGATGCAGGAAGCACTTCAGAGTACCTATGAACAAATGAACAAATAAGTTATTTAAATAGGATTTAAAGAACAAGAAATAAGCAATCATACAACTAAAACATAAATTCACAACATTCTGTAGTTACATTCCACATATTGTAGTTAAAAAAGTTCACAACTCGTGAACTATGTGATACAAAGCAATAGTAATCCGAAAGAATACAATAAAACATTACAAATCTCCTTAACACACATGTGCATCACATAAATACACATCCAAATACAAGTACATGGAAATGTACATATAACTAATTGGTATCTTCATCAACATCCATTCTAGCCCAAGTTGAGATACAATCTAATTGATCGTCTACCACTACATTAGAAAGCATGCACTGATTGTAAGTGTCATCATCCTCTTCCTACGTTTTTCCCCCATTTCATATAGGTCCCTTGGCTTTGTATTCACAACATGATACTATTCCTTTCTTATTCGGTCTTGCACATAAAACACTTGTTTCGCTTGAGATGAAATAACGAACAGGTCATCCTTCAATAACTAACCAGTGTGTTCTACCTAGACAAGTTCACGAGAATGCACCCACCTGCATCTTTCTTTAAAATCCCTAGGTGAATTAATATCCACCCAATCACAACGGAACAACACAATCTTAAACATCCCATAGTAATCCAACTCGATGATATCTTTGAGCACACCGTAATACATTTGATCATCCGCTTCAACCATAACTCCCGAATTTTGAGATCATCTAAACTTCTCACATTCCTTTGTGTGGAATTTAAAGCCATTGATGTTGAATCCACTAAATTTCCTAACAACATTATTTGGACCTCGAGCAAAGGCAATTATTTCATCTGAATAATTGTTATCCACCATCCATGGCACCTAAACATTTTCCAACAATTAATATGAGATAACATCAGTCAATGTTTTATTGAACACACTTATAACATTTAAAGACAACTGATATTATGCCTAACCTGTCTCATAAGCCATGAGGGAAATTTCTCAACCAACCACTTCTGTTCGAGACTTTTTATTGGTCGATTGAAACAGTTGGTTAGTCTTTGAGCAGCCAAAAATTTGCTGCAATGATTGATATTTTTATCAAACTGTTAGCCCTCACAGGGATAACAAAACATAATAACTACTCAATTTAAACAGATGATTACTAAGTTCCTTTATTGATACTAACCTACAAAAGTGAGAAAGTTTATCATTATGGAGCAACACATAACGATGTGCTTGAGCCAATGACATGTCATCGAGCTCAACACTTACAATCTTTCCCATAATTCGTCCACCCGAGAAAAACATGTATTCATCTGGATAATTACAGTATCATTGTTCTTTTGGGGGCGGTTGAATTTTGTCTCTACACCTTTGAAGTATTGTGAGCAATATGTTAGACATTCTTCCCCATTGTACCCTTCAGCAATTGACCCCTCGGGTCGACTTTTATTACGTACATAAGATTTCAAGCACACTAAATACCTTGCAAAGCCAAAAAATTAAAAGATAAATTTACTAGCCATTAATATACAAATTAAGTATTCACAAATGAGATTTGAACACTAACCTCTCAATATGATACATCCACCTATAGTGTACGGGACCACTAAGTCTAGCCTCAGAGGCTAAGTGAATGATAAGATGAACCATAATGGTAAAGAAACTAAGGGGGATATTTTCTCAAAATGGCAAAATTTCAAAGCAACACGCGACTCCAATATGTCAAGCTCCTGGGGATCAAGGGCTTTAGAGCATAAAGCTTTGAAAAATGATGATAACTCATAAACAACTGCTACAACATGTCTAGGCAAAGATGCTCTTAAGGCAATAGGAAGGATTTCTTGCATCAATATGTGATCGTCATGACTCTTTAAGTTTGACAGCTTACGATCCTTTAGGTTGACACATCTTGAGGTGTTTGATGCATACCCATCAGGAACTTTTGTGTAGTATGCTGGAGGCGAGTGATCTTTTCCATTAGGAAGAACAACTAAATGGAAGTCTTTTCTAATACCAATTTCCTCGAGATCACGACTTGCCTTTTTATTATCTTTAGTCTTACCAACTATATTCGAGATTGTTCCAATCAAATTATCACATACATTCTTCTCTATATGCATCACATTTAGATTGTGACGCAAGAGATTGTCTTTCCAATAAGGTGACTAAAAAAATGCTTCTTTTTTTCCACAAAGTATCTACAACTCCCTCATCCATGGGAAGATCCTCTTTATCAACATTTTCTAGGAATTCGTCCACACCTTAAAAAAGGTTATCAACTTCATCCACTAGTACTTGCCCCGTAGAGGTACCAACATCCTCTCTTGCCCTTTTCTTAGAAGGCTTCGAGGATTTACCATAGATGTAGTTTCTACCCTCTAGTTGTCTTAAAACATCGTGTCCAGACGGTGGAACAGGAGCAGATCCCAACTTTATGGTACCATTAAACTGATCATTTTGAAAACGAAACTCATGGTTTTCTTCTAACCATCGACGATTACTGATGAGAGTCGTAAAATGCATCTTAACAGTACTTAACTGTTATCACTTTAGGGTTGATCTAGGTTTTAATTGCACTTTTATACGTTAACAACTCTAAAGTATCATTCTTGGATCATTGATCTATTTCGGTGCATTTTCAGGTACTTTAAGCTCAAAAGAGGAGGAAAAGTTATCATTGCTTGAAGCACAAAGACTCAAGGCATACTGGAGTGAAAGAATGCTTTCGAAAGGACAAGATGGAGGGCTTAAAAGAGCAACAGCTGCTGCCCGCACTGGAAATGAGTTTCACTAAATTGCAAGAATTGTCCGTATAGATCAATCATCTTTGAAAATTAAACTATATTGATACAAGAAGAACCAGGAGATGAACCATATATGCTTAGAAAGATCTGGAAGTCTATTTTCTAGAGAATTTTACAGTTCGTCAAAAGGATTTTTCTAGAGAAAGTTATGGCAGTTTTAGTAGACAAAGGTCAGGCTGTGCGGGCTTTCAGCGTGATTTTGGGCTTAAATCCCACATCCCACATCGGTTGGAAAACACATTTCTATATCCAACATCCCACATCGGATGGGAAACATATTACAATCTTGGTATTTGCCTATATAAGACCTACTCCACTTCAGCTTTGAGGAATCAATCGGAGATGAATCCAGAGGGCCTTTAGGAGGAACCCCAAGTTTAAAGTTTGAAGGTCGGGAGAGATGATCGTCGGGAGGCCGGAGGCAACTCGAGGATGCATGAGCCCCATGACCGGCTAATCTCCAAGCAAGGCGAAGGGATGAATCCCTAGGTGTAGTTGTTCTTATTTTTCCTTTATTTGATTCGGTTGTAGTTGGAATTATTTTCGTTAAATATTGTTATGTTTTATTCTTTAATTTAATTAGTAGATTTATTATAACTCCGGTGGTTGCATGCTTCTTTTCCATATAAGTTCAGTCAGGCTTTTCTTATGTGTACCTGTTTGGGTGTGATTGAGTCCGGTAGATCTCTTTTATAGATTTTTCCATTGCTGCGGTATCGTCGTTTAGATATATCGTCGTCTCTTGATAATTTATAAGTTATGTCATGTGTGCTTGAAAGTAAAGAAGATTTCATAACAATTACATTAGGATTTATAAATGCGCTTTAATTGAATATTTTCTGATTGCCTGTTTGGGATGTGAAACTTGCAATCGAGATAAAAACAACTGAATCAAGTTAGGATTAGAGCAACGAACCTAGGGAGGATTTTCGGAACCTTGTCATTTTTATTTTAAACTTATTTACACAATTACCCTTTTTCTCAAACAACTCAGATTCTTTTAATCTTTTATCGTTTGTGTTGAGGTTTACACCTTCTGTTGTACTTAACTTGTTTCCTTGTGGAACCGACACCCCAAAACTATACTACAATAATCGCGTTATGTTTTGAGTGTAATCAAATTTTGGCGCTGTTGCCGGGGAAACGTGCTTAAGTACAAGGAAGCTTGTCAACTTTGAGTGTGATGATAAAAAAAAAAAAAAAAAAAAAATTATTGTTTTATTTATTTTATTTCCTCTCTGATTCATTTGGTGCATGCTTAAACAAAAGATCTGCGAGGTAGATTCATTAGAGGACCTGAGCTAATATTACCCTCTCCTTCCGAGTCTGATAGTGAAACCTCGTCTAGATCAACCCATAGAGAAAACTCAAGTGAGAATCTAGAGGATTTTGTTAACATGGCCGATAACCATAATGAGAATGTTGCTAGGAAACTTCAGGATTACCTCCACCCTACACGCACAGCCATACCATCATGCATCATGTTTCCAGCCAATACTCGCCATCAAGATCTTAAACCAGGGATGATTCAATTACTCCCTATATTCCATGGCTTGGATAACGAAAACCCATATGTGCACATTAGAGAGTTCGAGGAAGTAGTTGCGACTTTTCATAGTCAAAACGAAACTCATGACATTATGAAACTTAAGCTCTTTCCTTTTGCTTTGAAGGATAGAACCAAGAGTTGGCTATACTCACTTATACCACGATCTATTGGATCGTGGACTGAGATGACTCGGGCTTTCTTTAACAAATACTTTCCCCAACATAAGACCAACACTTTGAAAAGGCAAATCTCCACCTTTGCACAAAAGGATAGTAAGACTTTATATCAGTCTTGGGAGAGATTTAAGGAGTTATTGAGTATGTGCCCTCACCATGGATATGAAAGTTGGCGCTTAGTGAGCTATTTCTATAAGGGACTTACCTATAGAGAGCGCCAATTCGTAGAGATGATGTGTAATGGTGGGTTTTTACAGAAAGATCCTGATGAGGCCATAGAGTACCTCAATGAGCTTGCTGAAAAAGCTCACACTTGGACTGGACCTAGTGCTACTGAAAGCACAAATAGATCACGACCTATAGGGCACCCAAATGGTGGTGGAATTTACCATCTTAGGGAAGAGGATAACCTTAGAGCCAAGGTCGAGATGCTCACTAGGGAGATAAATGAGTTAAAGACTAAGAGCTTAAAGCCAACACACGTGATTAATCATGCCAAGTCTTTAGAGCCGTGTTTTGTGTGTGGCGGGGTAGATCATCTCTTCCAAGAATGCCCCATATTTGCTGATATGAGAGGGCTGTATAAAGAACAATGTAATGCCTTAGGCATGTACAAGAAGCCTCTTACACCTTTCTCTAACACTTATAACCCGGGGTGGCGAAATCACCCCAACTTCAGCTGGAAATCTGAAAACCAGCATGCACAGCCCCCTAGATCATCCCCTGCACCTTATCATGCACCCTCATCCTCTAGGAACTCGCTAAAAGACACCTTACAGGCCTTTATAGAGGCACAAGGTAAGACAAACCAAAGGTTTGAGGCATTATTTACGCAGGTGATGGAAGAGCATAAAGAAATAAAGAGCCAAGTGTCCAAGTTGATGAGCTACTTGAGTGTGACTGAGCGAGGTAAGTTTCCTGCTCAAGCTCAGTCCACATCCCATGGTCAACACCTAGCACAAAAGAATTTGGAGGAGGTGAATGCCATTGAGACACTTGGTGGTAGATCAGTACACATCCCAACAACGAAAAAATCAGAGGATGTGGCTGAAAGCCATCAAGCACAAGCATACATGATGGACTCGTTCATGGAAAAGGTCCAGCACCTTAATCCATTAGAAGCTACCTTCACCCGTGGCTTCACCAAAGCATATATCGAGCCAGCATTTGCGGATGTTACTGATGACATCCTTGAGGCCTCTCCCAAGCATAGAAGCACCGAATTTGGCAATGAAGCAGTGGCGGATGCATTCAAGCTATGTTTGTCAAGGAGGGAATAAGAGTGTCTGGCTGAAGACGTAAAACTTAACGCTCATGGGAGGCAGCCCACAACGTATCCTTTTACTTTTACTGTTTTTCATATTTCTTTTTCTTGTTTATTATTATTCTTTTGCGGTTTTCCAGTTTTACTTTAGTATTTATTTTTCAGGGACAAATAAACGAAGCAGTTCAAATGATCGTGCACAACTTTCAACTCCACGCACCGTTGGTTACAAAGGGAGTTTCCTTAACTTTCGTTTTTTTTTCATTGAGGACAATGCTTATCTTAAGTTGGGGGTGGAAGATATACATTTCTTATTGCATATCATTGAACTACTTGGTGTCATTTTTGTTTGTTTTTAGCATGCTTGGTGTTTGCCTTAGAGTTAATTTACATGTCAATGATATAAACTTAATTGAGATAACATATAGCATTTAGAAGAAGTTAAATCTTGCTTCAGTTTGAAATTAATTTAAGCATCAATCTTCATTTGGTTAGAGACTCTAGTTTGTGGTAAAATTGTATGATTAGTCTATAACATCTAGAGAAATTTTATGTGTGATTATTTTGTGAATATTTTTACGGTCTCAACAAGCTCAAGAACTTACTTGATAATCACTTGAGACGAATTCCTAGAATGTACACTACTTAGGATATGATATAGGCCATTTTTGAACCGTTTGAGCCTCTCAAACCTACCATTGCTATATTTATCACTAGTCACCTATTTGAGCATTTTTCTTGAAAAGAAAAATTGAGCCTTGTTTCTTCTGATAAACCATTTACTTACCTTTATGAGCCTAAAAATATTTTTATCCTTACCTTTCTTTTAAAAGAACTTAGTTATACACATGTTGTAAGAAGCACTTAAAAGGAGTAAGGGTGGAAATATGAAAAAAAATTATCACTACCGCAACCCAAGTACATTAAAGAAGATAAGTTGGGGGTTGTGGAAAAGAAAAGAAAAAAAAATGATAAAGAAAGTGAATGGTTATGTGCCAAAAAAAAAAAATGAATTATGGCAAAGAAAGAAGAAAGAAAAAAAAGAAAAAAATGACGATTTGTTGAAAGAAATGCTCAAAAAATGGTTGAAAGACTTGGGTGTTGAAGTAAAGTTATTCAGTGCTTAAAGAGCTGTGTTCAAAACTACGAGATTAAGTTCTTTTACTTGTGAATTCTTCCCATTCTTTCTTAGCCTTTACCTTAGCCGAACGTTACAAGCTTATTAAAGACCTATTGATCTAATGTAGTGTGATTTTTCTACAATAGTGGAGAGTGATTTGAAAAGTGAGCTTATGGAGCTTATTTTTGTGATTGACGTCACGCTATTTATTATGTTTTTAGAGACAAAGATTTGTATTCATGAATGTTATGCATAAAATCATCCGGATGTTTGGATTAATGGTTTGTGGTAAGATGGATGTTAAGAGTCAATAACAATTTTAAGATTGATGTTTGGATTATTTTTGGACTTAGGTTAAATTTAATGATTCTATGTATCGTATGTTATGTGCAATTTTTGAAACAAAAAGTGAATTACTCTTGGTTCAACGCTAGTATTGCTTTACTTTGTTTTTAACTCCTACCATAGAATTCATCTCTTATTTTCGCTTCAATTGCTAGGGACTAGCAATAAGCTAGTTGGGGGTTGTGATGAGAGTCGTAAAATGCATCTTAACAGTACTTAACTGTTATCACTTTAGGGTTGATCTAGGTTTTAATTGCACTTTTATACGTTAACAACTCTAAAGTATCATTCTTGGATTATTGATCTATTTCAGTGCATTTTCAGGTACTTTAAGCTCAAAAGAGGAAGAAAAGTTATCATTGCTTGAAACACAAAGACTCGAGGCATACTGGAGTGAAGGAATGCTTCCGAAAGGACAAGATGGAGGGCTTAAAAGAGCAACAGCTACTGCCCGCACTGGAAAGGAGTTTCACTAAATTGCAAGAATTACCCGTACAGATCAATCATCTTTGAAAATTAAACTATATTGATACAAGAAGAACCAGGAGATGAACCATATATGCTTAGAAAAATCTAGAAGTCTATTTTCTGGAGAATTTTACGGTTCGTCAAAAGGATTTTTCTAGAGAAAGTTATGGCAGTTTTAGTAGACAAAGGTCAGGTTGTGCGGGCTGTGCGGGATTTCAGCGTGATTTTGGGCTTAAATCCCACATCCCACATCGGTTGGAAAACACATTTCTATATCCCACATCCCACATCGGATGGGAAACATATTGCACTCTTGGTATTTGCCTATATAAGACCTACTCCACTTCAGCTTTGAGGAATCAATCGGAGATGAATCCAGAGGGCCTTTAGGAGCAATTCAGAGGGCCTTTAGGAGGAACCCCAAGTTTAAAGTTTGAAGGTCGGGAGAGATGATCGTTGGGAGGCCGGAGGCAACTCGAGGACGCATGAGCCCATGACCGGCTAGTCTCCAAGCAAGGCGAAGGGATGAATCCCTAGGTGTAGTTGTTCTTATTTTTCCTTTATTTGATTCGGTTGTAGTTGGAATTATTTTCGTTAAATATTGTTATGTTTTATTCTTTAATTTAATTAGTAGATTTATTATAACTCCGGTGGTTGCATGCTTCTTTTCCATATAAGTTCAGTCAAGCTTTTTTTATGTGTACCTGTTTGGGTGTGATTGAGTCCGGTAGATCTTTTTTATAGATTTGTCAATTGTTGCAGTATCGTCGTTTAGATATATCATCGTCTCTTGATAATTTATAAGTTAGGTCATGTGTGCTTGAAAGTAAAGAAGATTTCATAACAATTACATTAGGATTTATAAATGCGCTTTAATTGAATATTTTTCGATTGCCTATTTGGGATGTGAAACTTGCAATCGAGATAAAAACAACTGAATCAAGTTAGGATTAAAGCAACGAACCTAGGGAGGATTTCCGGAACCTTGTCATTTTTATTTTAAACTTATTTACACAATTGCCCTTTTTCTCAAACAACTCAAATTCTTTTAATCTTTTATCGTTTGTGTTGAGGTTTACACCTTCTGTTGTACTTAACTTGTTTCCCTGTAGAACCGACACCCCAAAACTATACTACAATAACCGCATTATGTTTTGGGCGTAATCAATTACCCATATAGCAAAACTTTCCCCCCGTGCTTTAACCATATAGAATGCGTAGAGTCCCCACAACATGGACAAGCAACATGGCCCTTGGTGCTCTAACCAGTTAAGTTTGCATATGCTGGAAAACATTAATGGTCCAAAGAATAAAAGTGCGTAGATTAAAGCTTTGATTGGTGGACGCATCAAATGCATCAACACCATCCCATAATTGTTTTAACTCTTCCATTAGAGGCTGCAAAAAGATATCAATATCATTACCGGGGCTTTTCTCATCCGGAATCACCATTGAAATAATTAACGATGTTTGCTTCATGCAAAGCCACGGTAGCAAGTTGTATAGGACCAAAAGAACGGGCCATGTGCTATAAGTAGAACTCATTGTTCGAAATGGATTGAACCCGTCACTAGCTAGGCCAAACCTAACACTACGAGAATCAGCTGCAAAATCGGGATACAAAGTATCAAATTCATTCCAGGCTAATCCATCCCTCGAGTGTCTTAAAATCCCATCATTTGTCCGATCTTTATCATGTCATCTCATCAACGAAGCCGTTTTAGGTGACATATATCCTCTTCAATCTCGGTATTAGAGAAAAATAACGCAATACTTTAGCTGGCTTTTTCTTTTTAGATTGACAATCCCTCTCATTCAACAGATCCTCATCATCAGCATTATTTTTAACCCACCGTGGCACACCACACGCGCATGACAAAATTCATCATTCACATGCTCACTCGAATACAATGTGCAGTCATTAGGACAAACATAAATCTTCTCATAGCCAAGACCCAATCCTTTGATAACCTTCATGGCTTCATAATAATTTGATGGCAATGGAGCACACATCGGAAATGCCATGTTGATAAACTTAAGCAACATAGTAAGAGATTTACTAGACCACCCATTCAAACATTTGATGTGTAGTAGATATAACATAAAAGTTAACTTTGTGAAATTCTGACAACCCAGATAAAGTTCATTATCATAATCTTTCATCAAATTGCAATAATGAGTCATCTTATCAATAGTAGAATGAACTAGATGTTCGATGTGTAAAGGATCACCACAATTATTGAACTCAAACACACCGACGATTACCCATATAGCAAAACTTTCCGCCGTGCTTTAACCATATAGAATGCGTAGAGTCCCCATAACATGGACAAGCAACACGGCCATTGGTGCTCCAACCAGATAAGTTTGCATATGCTAGAAAACATTAATGGTCCAAAAAAGAGAAGTGCGCAGATTAAAGCTTTGATTGGTGGACACATCAAAAGCATCAACACTATCCCATAATTGTTTCAACTCTTCCATTAGAGGCTACAAAAAGATATCAATATCATTACCGGGGCTTTTCTCAGCCAGAATCACCATTAAAAGGATGAGCGATGTTTACTTCATGCAAAGCCACGATGGCAAGTTGTATGGGACCAAAAGAACGGGCCATGTGCTATAAGTAGAACTCATTGTTCGAAAGGGATTGAACCCGTCACTAACTAGGCCAAGCCTAACACTACGATAATTAGCTGCAAAATCGGGATACAAAGTATCAAATTCATTCCAGGCTAATCCATCCGCCGGGTGTCTTAAAATCTCATCCTTTGTCCGATCTTTATCATACCATCTCATCAACGAAGCCATTTTAGATGACATATATATCCTCTTCAGTCTCGGTATTAGAGGAAAATAACGCAATACTTTAGCTAGCCTTTCTTTTTAGATTGACCATCCCTCTCATTCAACGGATCCTCATCATCAGCATTGTTTTTAACCCACCATGGCACACCACACACATGACAAAATTCATCATTCACATGCTCACCCCAATACAATGTGCAGTCATTAGGACAAACATAAATCTTCTCATAGCCAAGACCCAATCTTTTGATAATCTTCATGGCTTCATAATAATTTGATGGCAATGGAGCACACATCGGAAATGCCATGTTGATAAACTCAAGCAACATAGTAAGAGATTTACCAGACCTCTCATTCAAACATTTGATGTGTAGTAGATATAACATAAAAGTTAACTTTGTGAAATTCTGACAACCCGGATAGAGTTCATTATCATAATCTTTCATCAAATTGCAATACTGAGTCGTCTCATCAATAGCAGAACGAATTGGATGTTCGATGTGTGAAGGATCACCATAATTATTGAACTCAAACACACCATGAGCCTGTTGCTCTTCACCATGCTCATTTGAAGATCCCATTTCGATTCCTACACTTAATGGTTCATTGTTTTGGTTTTCACAAGTCACCTAAAAGGCACCTCGGACCAAACCCAACACGACGTCTCGTCTCATGAAGCCAACTGGAACACTAGTGAGTTCTAAACTAGTGTGGGTATGGTCTATACGAGAGACTTTCTCCCTATAAAAAACCCACTCGGTGTAACCTGGACTAAACCTATTATACAATAGATGCTCCTGAACAACTTCTGGTTCAAATGAAGAACAATTACCACATCTCCTACATGGACAAACAATACTACCACAACCACAAGCTTTCTGACACGCAAATATAATGAAGTTTGCAACACCATCCATATAGGCTTTACTCGACCTTGGTTTATCTATCCAACTTTTATCCATTTTTAGATGATGCCAATAGACTTTCCTAAAACAATATTAAGAAAGTTAGAATTGAAATATTTTTGGCCAAAGAAGGCATAATCACAAACTAAGATTTGATTGCTAGGTGGATGAACTAAAATTGATAATCACAGGTTAGTACTCCATATATTACAATTGGTCCCATCGAAAGTGAGTATTTATTTGTTCTAGTGACTTCTCTTTAAACAAAGAGAAATCTTTTTAGGCAACTTGATACAAACTCAAGCTCATGTTGGCAATTGGTCCCAATACTTCTCTCTGCAAACTTCTAAAGAAAATGATAGTTGAAAGGTATTACTTTTGGTGCTAGATAAACTAAATAATTTTTTAATGTAATGGTCCATACTCCATAAAAATGAAACCATAACCAGCTATGGTATTGCTGTTTCCTAATATAGTAAGTCTTGGTATATATATTCTTTGGCTGCAAATAATTCTCAGCAAAACAAAAGGTTGCAAATAACACATGTATGCAGATTTTACAACTTCTTTGACAGATTATTGATTATTCACTTCTAAAAGTTTACCAACCTGTGAATCTTCCACCAATTGTAAGCTAGTAACATTTACTAAATTAATGAGAAGTCCTAAATTTTCAATTCATTGTGCAATGGCTTACAGTATATTTTCAGTTAACAGTTTTTTTTTTTAATTAGTATTTTCAGTTAACAATTAAGACCTTAAGAACTTCAAAGGCCCCTGACAGGTGAAGAGAGCCCATCTGATTCCATGGAAATGTAAGAAGCAGCCAAATAAGATAAGCCCATAATACAGTGCTTCTACTTCAAAATAGATCTGTCATAAATTGGTAAAGGGAATTCAAATTGGCAAAGATAGAGAATGCTAATCTAGGAAAGAGTGAACATAAGAAAGGCAGATCAAGCACATTTAGCTAAGGAAAAGATTTAGTGAAACAACTGACCAGTAACTACTACTGCTACAAGATGATCAGGAGATTTAGACACCATAAAACTAGCAAGAATCTGCTCTTAAGTACATCAGAAAAAGAGGGTTGATGTAGTGTGACCAATAGTGGCATTTTGAATTAAATCTAACGTATTTACTACAACTAGTCGGAGATGTCAAAGATATATCAGATCAGCATTATACTTTGGACACTACATCATATCTCACCCCATTATGGGCAGATGCAAACCTCCACGTGAGAATTTACTACTTTCCAATATTGAGGGCTCATTACAACTTAAGGTGTTGGTTATAAATACTTAATCTTAACCAGATGACATAACTGTATGATGTAAGAGTTTCCTGCTTCCTAGCTATCAGAATATTCATGATATTAAGATATGTTGCAAAACCAAGACAGATGTGTTCTGCCTGACGCAACAAGGCATATGTCTTCGGCATTATGCAACAAGGCAAGGACAGTACCTTTGATGTGGCAATCATCCCAGGGACACCCTCTTTGAAGGCCAAACACAATGTATTCAGCAGCCCATTTATGATTTATCTATGGTATTACCAGGGCAGCACGAGCACCCCAGTGTCACCACATGGTTTTAAGCCTAATATGAAGATTCGTTCTGATACATGTTAGTTACACATAATTACAAAAGACTAAGCTGATGGGAAAGAAACCAACAATGTATATAAAGCTCAAAAGACACTAAAAACCTAGAATGTCATGAATGTATAAAACTATATCAGAGATATCTTTGAGCAATCTGTTTGTGCCTTTCATTTTTCTCATTGACTATTAGTTAATCATGTCTATAAGCTCATCAATTGTGTATGTCTCGGTCCTTATCCTAATTACTGTTAAAATATACGTTATAATTCTAATTAATGAGAGTATTTATCAGTACCCAGTGAGTACTGTTCAGTGAATCTAAGTCACTAGGCAAATTAGCGGCATAACTCAAGTTCGCACTTATATTTAATGTTACTCTTAATGGAAATACACATTGTTATCCAGTTATAGTGTTCAATAGACCTTCCTTTTAGTTCTTCTTTCTCAGCAAGAAACTTCGCTAGATTACCAAAAACTCCATGGCCATTTAAAAATACCGGAAAATTTCCATGTTTGTCATCCCTTCTTGAAGAAATTTCTAAAGTGGGTAGTAAACCAGCTAATCTTGCAGATTCAATCTGATTAAAACTACGAACTCTTCTAATACACTCTATTGGCTACCTTTTCCATATTTCATAATGGAAGATTGCATAATTTGGCATAGTGTTAAGGAAAGAACGAAATACACAACGCAATAAGACGGAAACTTAAAAAGGCACAAACACACGCCCACAGAAAAAGGCACAAGCACTTTTGATGAAATTTATAAAGAAGTATATAATCAAGCCCCAGAACATGACATTTGATGAAACTCAGAAAAGAAAAAAGTAAAGAACAATCAAGCCCTCAGCACGCGCAAAATTGAAAACATAACATAAATAATCAAAATTAATGACTTACCTTGAAAGGAGCTAGAAAAATCTTTGGCTGGCCGGTGATGAGTAAGCTAGGAAAATCTTTTCTAGGCTTGTTCCTAATTCACAAATGAGATAGAGAAGATGAGCAAGAGAGACCCGTGTAGACGGAGAAATTACATTCAGTGCGCGGTATTTTAACTTTTATTTTGGCGTTTTAAAACGCTGCAACATGAAATGAGTTGCTGCATTATGCTCGAAACTATGGTCTCGGGCATATGAAATGAGTTGCGGTATTTTCAAGTATTGAAATATGAAATGAGTTTCAAGCATATTTTGACGCTTAGAAGTGTCGTAATATGGTCTCGAATATTATACAGAAATCTATTTTATATTTCAATACTTTTAAACATCATAATATAAAATGAGTTTTGATTATATTTCGATCCTTTTAAACGTTGAAATATGAGATAGGTTTGGCATATAATGGTACTTTGAAGCGTTGATATATGTTTTTTTGGTGTAGATTATTGTGCTTTATATAAGCATCAGAACTAAAGCATCGGCGAATTACTTACGCCGAAAATGAAGCGTCAGAATATTCCATTAATCTTGTAATGTGAGATTGCTGGATTGAGATTAAAGTAGGATAAAAAATTTAAATATCAAAATATCCTAATACTATTCATCATCTTTAATAATCTCTAATTTTTTCACAAACCATAAAATTTAATAATAATAATGATAACAATAATATATTTATTATTATATTAGTATAATAAATTATTATTATTTTATCATCATAATTATAATTATTAATCGTTATTATTATTACTATTACTATTATTATTATAAAAATAATATTATTGTCATTATTTTTATAATAATATCATAAATATTGGCTGATGGGTATTGAAAAATCAAAGGGTATAAATGTGACAAAAAGATGAATATCCACAATTATACTCTTATTTATTATGGTTGTTTTATTGGTCATTTATCATTGTTAATGAAATAAATTCTCCTTTGCACTCCCCTTTTTTATGATCCGCAAGAAATTTTTGTTTGCATTTGGTATAAAATTTAATTTTGCATCGAAATAGAAACTTAATTGATAATTTTAAGGAATTTCACTATTAACATCAGTGCATACTCAATTAATGTTATCAATGAAGGTAAAAAAAATTACAAGTCGAGTTTTCATCCCGATGCAAAAATCTCTATCTATCCCTCCTTGAAAAGTGAATGATGAGGGACAGAAAGAGATTTTTTTTTTTTTAACTAATTGATGGGGAGAGAAATTTTTACTCTTTAAATTCTTAAACAATTAATAATGCTAGGGTTAATTTAAATATATTTTTTACTATTAATTTATAAGAGTGGTGGTTGTTACCTGTGACAATAGAAATCAACTCATTTATAGTTTAAAAATTATGAAATAAAATTTTTAAAGAGAGAAAGAGAGAGATCTTGTAACAAATGATAAGAAAAAATGCTACACGTAAGAAACAGAGAAAACAACAAGATAATTTAAACTCTTGTTCTGTTGCTCATCCTTTGATTATTATAATTATGTCTCATTTTTGTTTTCATTATGCATACATTACGTTTTACAATCCATTTGGTATCGATGAATTCTATTTATTATAGTATTTTCTTTATTAAATAAAGTGAAATCAAATGAATTTTCAGATGAAGGATTTATTTGGGAAATGAAAAGGATTGTAACAGACTAAACCCAAATTTCATGGTTTTTCCAGTTAGGGACATCCAAGCAAGAATGGTAACATAGTATTGAACTATTTGGAGGAGCAAAGCTGCAAAATCTGCACCCTGGACAAACTCAAAGCTGTGAGCATCAATGTTTGTTCCGCTTTGAAGCTATCAACTGTAAAGGGTTTAAAAATGACTTCGGTACTTGAATTGAAATGTCGTCGTTTTTCCAGCTAAGCTTAACTGCATATCGTTGATGGAGAAAGGTGTAAAAAACAAATACTTTAATTGAGGGCCCAACCGGGTTCGAACCGGTGACCTCTTGATCTGCAGTCAAATGCTCTACCACTGAGCTATGGACCCTTTGTTGACAAGTTTGTTTCATAACTTTCTAAAATTCGTTGTTCTATTCACGACCTAGAATGCTAGAAGTAGTTCTATTCTATTTCCCTTCCCGCCCCTCTATTTTCAGTCTGACGCAAAAGTGGAAGACGACAACAATGGTGGTGTATCAGTACGGAATCAACTACGCCGTTCACATCATCACCAATCACTTCGGCAACCTCGTCGCTGTAATTCCTCTCTCTCTGCATATACATATTATGTATCTATATGCGCGTCTGTATTTACGTTTTCAATCGGATTGATGTGTACAGAAAGTGTGTGAATGTCTTCTCCGCAAAGGACCCCTTACTCTCCAATCCATAACACGATACACCGAACTTAAGGCTTTGCAAGTCAAGAACAGTTTGCTTGTCTTGATTCAACACAATTGCCTTCAAGCTTTCGTTCTCGAGCAACCAGGTACTCCTCTTTCAATTTAGCGTCTTTTTTTGCCTCTGTTTGGGATTGTTTACTGATCAATTGAGGCTGATTCCAAAGGAAAAGAAAAAAAAAAAGTAGCTCTCATGTGTTTGTTTCTGGTGATTATGCATTGAATTGGTTTGGTAGTCACTTTAATTTCAAATCACGGGCATGATTTTGAATTCCACATAATTAGAATTTCAAATTAAGATGAAGTATAACTTTCTTATGCTTTAGTGCAGTTTAGTGGTAATTTTAACATGTTTGCAAAAAATTTCATAAAATATTTGGTATTGCTCCACATGTTTAACCATTTCCATTTACGTGTTTCTCTAGCAACCTAAAAGAGAAGGTAAGGTGAGCTCATGATGATCGTTTTAAAATATTGTGTATGTAGGTACTTTTGGAGAGGGGCCGAAACTTAATACTCACTATTTGGTGTTGTTCGATAACATAATCCATCGTGCGAGGTTTCCCAAATTTTTGAAGATTGTGGCCAAGGAACTCGATCAACAAGTTAGTTGTTTTAGTTATGTTCTGACATGTACTCATTTTGTCAACTGTGAGGGTAATATTAGATTTATTTAAGTTTTGTTTGATTGGTTTTTGCAGTGTTTAGAAGTTCTCGAGGGTTTGCTTCAACATGGTAGGCTTACAATGAAACAAATGTTTGATAGAGCCACATCGAACCAAAAGCAAGGCAAGTCTCTCGTGAGTGTTCTAGTTGATTCGTTTCTTTTGATACACTAATGCTTTTTTGAGTTATGTTGAAAATGATTTGTCAGTTTGACATGTTGGTGACCCGTTTCTTATAAAATTTTACCCATTCAGTTTAAAATATTCATCCTTCTATTGGTGAGTGATTAGTTTGGGTGGACAAAACGACTTTCCATGCCAGATGCTTCTTTTTGTTGTTGAGCTAATCCAGAAGGAGCAGACTATGTGAAAACATCATCCGTTCTACATCAGAATGTTTTGAGAACTGCTTGTTCTTCAGTGAATTTCAAGATGCTTATAGTTTAGCTCAGATAATTCCAAAAATGAAAATAAATGAACTGTGCCTTTTCTTATTTTAACTAGGAAAGTATGTTTTACCCAGACGTGATTAGGTTTTCGGCAATTTTCACAAGTGAATTAATCCATTTTTAAGTAATTTATACTGTTTAATCCTTTCAGGGATTGCAGTAGTTCCAGATGCTATACGAGAAGCCCTACTTAAACTTGTTTCTGCCCATTATGTTGAACGCTGCCCAGCCTCTGAACCAGTTCTTACCATGCCAAGTGAAGAAGAAACTGCTGCCAACAAACGACGCCTTAAATCTGCTAAGGTACATGCTGATTCATGTCATATTTGCTGGTGATTGCTTTTGTACAGAATCAAGACTATCAGTTGATTATTTACATATGGTGTCTATCTATTTAATGTCCTAACTGTAAATCAATATGTTGTTTCTTTTATCTGCCTTGACTGTGGTGATAGAGTTGATACTTTGATCAAAATTAGCATAGTGGTGTCTAGTCAGTTTCAGAAGTTAGGAAAGATGCTAGCATGATTGAGGTGATTCTGGGAGATATATCTTTTAAGTACCGGTACCACATGTAATGGGAGCTTCACATGATTGAGGATCGGATTGCCTTCCCTGTCTCATTATTGGGAGGTAAAGGCATCATCTTTTTATTGTGGGAAGGGGATTGACCAGCACTAATTGTCTCTCTGTGGTTAAGACATATAATTAAAATTACTCTTTTGAGCCTTCCTATCTATTTTATGTCCCTTTTCCCTATTCTGTGTGCGGTTGCTAAGAGGTTGAAAGACATTCAAAGGAGGATCCTTTGTGGTGGTTTTAGGGATGATTTCAAGTATATGACTTAGTAAAATGGAGCATCGTCACTCAAAATGATTCAGAGAGGTGGTTTGGGGCTTACCTCTTCCAATAGGGATTTGCTTGGTAAATGGTTATGGATTTGGAAATGAAAATAATCACTTGTGGCGGAAAGTTGTTAGTGCAAAGCTTGGTATCGATAGTTTTGGGTGGACCACTAGGGAAGGAAAAGAGGGCTTATGGGGATAGGGTGTGGAAAAGAATTAGGAAAGAATGGGATGAGTTCTTGCTCCTGGTATCATTTGAGGCAGGAGGGTATCCTTTGAGGCAGGAGGGGAGACTATTCGCCTTTGGCATGATACTTTGTGTGAAGACACCCCTTTGAAAGACCAATTTCTTTCGGTTTTTTCTATTGTAATAGAGTCGGATGCTTTAATCAGTGAGCGTGTGTCTATGGAAAATGGTGAGATATTTTGGGATATTCTTCTTGCCCACAATGCTCATGATTGGGAACTTCAAAGTATTGGAAATTTTTTTGATCTAATCTACAAAGTGAAGATTGACTTACATGGGGGGATAGAATGAAGTGGACGCTTAATTGTAATGGAAAGTTTGAAGTCGGCTCTTTTTATAAGGATTGTCTTCTCCCTTTAGAGGAGAGCACCACCTTACATTGGAAACCCATTTGGAAGTCTTGTGCTCCCATTAAAGTGGCCTTAATTGTTTAGAAAGCTACTTAGGGAGGATTTTAACCATTGATACCCTCCAAAGGAGAGGAAAAGTGCTTGTGAATCGGTGTTACTTTTGCAAAAAGGAGAGTGAGTCTGTGCATCATTTATTGTTAACTTCTTGTTGGACCAGACAATTTTGGAATATGGCTTTCAGGTTTTGGGTATTTGTTTGGTGAGTAGCAGTTCTGTTTTAGAGGAGGTTTGGGCATAGAGTGGCATTCAAGCTTCTAAAGAAAAGAAGAAGATTATTACCTTGATTCTCCTACCTATTATGTGGTTAGTTTGGTTGGAAAGGAATAGGAGAGCTTTTGATGGGGTGGAAAGGTTGATTGATTCTCTTAAAGGGTCTGGGGGCTTCTGAAGTTAGGGTTTGAAAATGGATTCGAAAAGGATGTGACACTTTCATCCCTTTTGTGGCGTTTGAGATTGGTAATGGTCGCACCATTTGGTTTTGGTACGATGTCTGGTGTGGAGATATGGCCCTAAGAGAGAAATTTCGTGAGGTCTTTGTGATTGTACGAGATAAAGATGCTTTAGTTAGTTCGAGTGTGTCTTCCCTTATTGGTGTTATCAATTGGGATGTTCCTTTTATTCGGAACGTACATGATTGGGAACTTGATAGTATGGGTGGTTTCTTTGATCTTATCTACCAAGTGACGTTTGATGTGCGTCGGGATAGGCCTAGATGGGTTTTGAATAGGGGAAAAGATTTTGTTGTAAAGTCCTTTTATAAGGCCCTTTTTGGAGAGCTTCCCATGGAAGGTAGGTTAAATTTTCTTTGGAAAGCAATTTGGATGTCGAGCGCTTCTAAAAATGTCAGATTTGCATGGGAGGCATCCTGAGAACAGATTTTGACCTTGATAATTTGCAAATGAGAAGAAAAGTGATTTTTAGTAGGTGCTATCTTTGCAAGGAAGAGATCGAGAACATAAATCACCTCTTGTGGGTTGTTCCTTTGAAAGCAACTTTGGGAGATGGCTTTTTGTGTGATGGGAGTTTCCTGTGCTATGGTCGGGTCCATTCAAGATGAGATTTGGGCTTGGGCTTGGGTTTGGACTGGTATTAGAAAATTGAAGGAGATGAGGAAGGTTTTTGCATTGATTCCTCCCTCTATCATTTGGGTGGTGTGGAAAGAGAGAAACAGAACGGTATTTGAGGGTGCAGAGAGCTCAATTTATACCATTACAAGTATATGGTTAAATAAGTTTTTGGTTTAAGGAGAATTTCTTTGTTCATGAGGAAGAGTTCCTAGAGTTCATAGATATATTATCTTGTAGATAATCCAATAGTCCTTTTTTAAATGGGTTGCAGCCTCTTGGTGCTTTGTTATTATATAATATATAGGTTTACTTATAAAAAAAAAATGGTGGCTTTAACACCCTTGTTTTTTGGCTAGTGGGAATTTTTTGTAAATGAGATTCACCTTTCAGATTTCATAGATACAATATTTATAAGATAGCTTAACTTGTACATGAGTGGCACCCCCTTGGTGCCCTTGTGATATCTTTATAATACTTATAAAAAAACCCATACAAACTCACATTTAAGGAAATAAAAAAGAAAAAATTGTCAAATATAAATTGTTGAATGAGTGCATTTCATTATCTGCTCAACTGCAATTCATTGCATAGTTAGATTTGGCTCTATATGATTGGCTTCAGTGCTACGAGTTTGCAAGTTTGAGTGCTTCAAACTATCTTTGGCTTGGGTTTGGTTTGACTGAGATTTTGTTAACATTTGTCAATCAGGCATAAAATAGGGGTAAATTAACCTCTATTTTCTGGAGTGGATAAATAGAGCTTTTCCTTTTCTTTTTCTCATACTTATTCTGATTTTGGCTTTTGTCATTAAACTTGCACCATTTAATTTTTGTTTCTGTATTCTGAAATGAGTTTTAGGACAAAATTTCCTCAATTTATTCTTGCAGATAATTGTAGAAACAGAAACCCTAGAACAACGTGTGCTAGCAGAAGCAATGCCTAAGGAAGGAATTAGATTTTCAGTGATAACAAATACAGAGCCTGATGTTGATGGAGAAAATAATGAGAACGATTCCATTAGCATGATTGTTGGGGTGAAGGTTGGTATGAGGATTCTTATTTGCACATGCCAGGTATACTCATATGTCAACAGTACTTATTCATTTTCCTTTAAATTTTATTTTGCAGCGTAAGCATGACGCTCTGGAGTCAGATAGAGAGTCGGGGGCTACAGATGAGCATGTTCTTTGGCGTGCCAATTTTGAGGAATTTATTCGTCGCCTGAGGCACAAGGTTTGTTTTACCTTATCATTTATCATCTTATTGTTCTTGTATATCTTAGTGAATAAAAGAATATTATTTTTGTAGTTTAAATTTTTATATTGAGATTGTTGAGGTATATAAACTGCTTTCACAACTATGATGTGTTCTAGGGACCTAGGTGGTTATGTTTGACCAAAATGTTCTAGGTTCTTGATCAAGCTGGGTCTCGTTACCTATTGTTGAAAATATTAAATATGAGAAACACATGCATGTAATGTGCCAGTCTTAGTGTTCGCGTTGCCACTGATATGAAACTTCCTTTCTTTTGACTTCCACAAGTTTAAAAGTCTTTCACGCAGAGTCAGCTTTCTGCATAAAATTTTGGTAAAAGGTGCTCCTATTTCAAAATGAGAGACAAGATAACTTGAAAAGTCAGTAAATGACAGAGGGAGCAAAGTGTCACAGTTTGAGCTTTTGGGAGTTCTTTGTGTTTCACGGGGGTCAATGTGTTGAAGTGAACACGGCCTCAATCTGCAACCCCATCCCTTAAACTTCTTCCTTTTATTTTATTTCATATTTTTTATCTTTAGCTACTTTACTGCCATTTTCTGTGGAGTTTTAATTGGATTTCAATAACAACTTACTAAGGTTCCAAGCAAGATGCTATCTCTTAAGTTTGTTCTAAAGTTGTTCAGTATGCTTCCCGCAAATTATTATTAATGTTGAGAGTTCTAATTAGGTTTAAGTTGAGAGTCCTAATTGGGTTTCATATTATGTGTTTTAGTAGGTTTCTTAATCTTACTTAGTTTATGTCTATCTTATCTAGTTGATGTCTCCTAGTCCTATTAGGTTTGATATTCATAAGTCTATATATAGGACTGTTGAATTGTATTCAGATCAATCAATCAATAATACAAAGTTCTTTTCAGTTCTTAATTTCAACATGGTATGAGAGCTATTGATCCTGTTTTGAGAGTTCTTTTAAAGCTTCTGCAATTTCGGCAAGTGGCTTAATGCTGCTCATCCGGTCATTAATTCTAAAAAAAACTGTCCTCGGGTATTTGTTCACGACACTGTTCTCAAGTATTGTTCACGACACTATTCATGGGCACAACACTATTCTTGAGTACTGTTTATGGAACTATTCAGGTAGCAGAAAAAGTTGGTGATGCCGTATAGTGGCTAACAGATTGTAAATTTAAGGAAACACTCAAGCACACACTGATTCAAATTACATGGACAACTCAACACTCGAGTATGACAAATAATATTTAGTCTGATTTCGTTCATAAGCTTCGAATATCATTTTAGAATCCCATATTTACAGGAAAATTCCTAACATAAAGATAACAACTAAATCCTAACAATAGAAACCTAATCTTATTCCAATAAGGAAGCTAACTAAAATAATAATTTTTAATATTTTCAATTATATGATTATTGCCATATCGCTCAATTCTTATATTAAAATCCCTAATTCTAATCTTCCTCTTGTTTCCTATCATTCTCGAACTCGGCCTTGAGTTGAAAAATGTGCTAGTAGCAAAAGCTTCGAGGCATGGAGAAACAAAGCATGGTCATGAAAGTTTGTGAAAGTGAAAGCACCAGAAAGTGAAAAAAATTCATTGAAAACGTCTGTTATCGAGGTACTTGAAACTAGGTAGGGAGGATAAACTCAATAGCAGAGGCAGGTGTATCCATAAGAGCCTCACTTTTACAAGCAACTTTATCTTCCTTTCGAACTGTTTCAACCACCTCAATGTGCTCAGCAAAGTCAACTGTACAAGAAACTGGCTCAATAGGTGCAACCTCCACTAGAATATCTTCATTCTCATCGATTTCATCTTGGGTTGGAACTGGCTTATATTCCACAATATTCTCTTGTTGCTCTCCGGAGTTTTCCCTATCAGTGGGCTTTGAGTTATCAAGTTCGGGATCATCTTTGACATCCAAAGGTTTGCACAATTCTTTACATTCTTTCATTGTTTCTTTACATTCTTTCACTGTTTCTTTACATTCTTTCAGTACTTGGATTATCTTCTCTCCAATGTTTTCAAAGGCGATTTCTAGGCGCGCCCAAAGGCGAGTCAGACACAAAACGCCCCAATGCGTCAAAAGTTAGGCGTTTCATTTCAAAGTCGTTCGTTTTTTGAGCTAGGGCGTACGCCTCGACCCGAGGCGTACATATTTCACGCCCAAGACGACGAGGTGTACGTCTTAGGATCTTTTTTTGGTCGGCGACAAAGACAGGAACGGTCTCATGAAAAATAGCTTAGGGGTCGAATTGGAGCTCTCGTTCACCGGAGATTTCTTTAGGAAGACCAAAATTGCCACCAAAACCAAGAAAACCCACGCCTCAACACCTCAAGAACCACAACAAAAACAAAGTTCCAAAATTTCAAAAAAAATAACACATCAAACGATTCAAACCCCACGCCACCAAAAAAAAAAAAAAAAAAAAAAAACAGCCCTCAAAGCGAACAAAAAACAATCCTAAAAGCAAACACCAGCAAGAATTTCTCTATTGATGGAGCTTGAAGGAGGTTTGGGGCTATCTTTGGGCCGGATAGGGTCGTCCTTGATGCAATTTAAGCAATATTAGAGGCGGATTTTGGAGAGGTTTAGTTTGATGATGGTTTGGAGTTGTAGAGATTGGAGACCCATTTGAGAGATCCATGGCCACTGGGATTTGGGAGAGGTTGGGTTTGATAGGGTGGCTTGTGAATTTATGATCATACATGTGGCATGTGGATGAGGTTTTATGGTGATTTCGTGTAGATAAGGTTGTGATAAAATTTGTTCTTTTTTTGTTGTGTGCCTGTGCTTGTTCTGGGATTTGGCAATTGGAAATATTAATTGGTTATTTATTTGTTTTCTTGTTTGATTAAATTTTTTAGTTTTGTATATCTACACCTTAAATTTGGTCTCAATATGTTTGTGCTTTGTTGTGATGTTACTGTAAATTTTATGAAATATTATGAATTTATGATAAATATTTATTTATAGATTTTAAATTATATAATTAATTTGATAATTTACTTATTTATATTTATTTATTATTTTTATCATTTTATTTATTTATTATTATTATTTTATTTAAAACACATCAATGTTTCAAAAAACTTACGCTCTTACGCCTTGCTTCATTAGGGAAAATGCCTCACCCAACGCCCTCGCCTCTGAAAACACTGCTTTTCTCGAGCTTGGGATGAAGTTAATGGGTTGGACTTCTGTTCTATCACAAACTAGTCTTATGCATCATACCCATCATAACTTTTGGAAGCACAATCATACCCAACACAACCATGGTAAGCAGCTTTAGGAGCATAATAATAATTTTTATAAGCAACTTCTTCATCATCATAAATATAATCGCCAGTACTATTCAAATAATGGACATCTCGAGAACTAAGCTTGTACTCATATGCATATTGGTTCTTCAATTCTTCAAGTCGTCTCTGATACCGGATTTAAATAGAATTGAAGGAAACTAAACAAACAAACAACAAAATGAAAGATAAGAGTTCACCACCCAAGAGATAACACCAAAGGGATATAGAATATCACCACCCAAAGGATTAACACAAGGGATACAGAACTATAGGAATTCACCACTCTAAGGATTATACCAAAGAGATACAGAATTACAAGAAGGAGAAAACTCTCTTCTAAAAGCCAAAGGCTGATTTCAATTTATAAACTCAAGTCTGATTTTTCAACTTACAAACACAAGTATTTATAGAGCTTAGAACAACCCTCTAAGCTTAGGACAAGCAAGAAAACAAGGCATAAAACATGCAAGCAAACAATCCCTAAAATATGCAAGCAAACAATCCCTAAAATATGCAAGCAAACAATCCATAAAACATGCAATGAAACAATCCCTAAAACAAGGAAGGAGACAATCCCTAAAACATGCAAGGAATCAAGAAAAAGGCCAAAAGAAGAATACAATCCCGGAATTTCAGGAGGACCCAACTAGCAGAATTCAAACGGTCATATCTTCTTCCACACATCTCCAAATGGGCTGAAACTTGTTGGGTTGGAAAGATGACATCTTGAACTTCAATTTAGGCTTAAGAAAGTCTCAAAAAGCAGATCGTTTGGGCCTGTTTTGATGGGCCTAAATCTAATAGGCTGTTGCATCCGAATCTTCTTCCACTTTGAGCTTGGACCTTGCACCTTGCTTAGTTGATAAGAGATTTTGTTATTTTTTGTTGGGCAGGCCCATGTTAGGTTGGACATACCCATTTCATGAGGCCTTATTTGTTAGGTTAAAGGTTTGTTGGACACACCTGTGTCAGACTCCCCCGGTTGATGAAGACTTGCCCCCAAGTCCACTTGATCTTCTTGATCCTCAAAGTAAGGAGAAAGATCTGAGACATTAAAGGTTGTAGAAACTCCATAAGCACAAGGTAGCTCAATCTTATAAGCATTCTCCCCAATGCGTTGAACTTGAAAAGAAAACTTTCTTGCACCAAGAAAGGATTGAATGAAGCCTTAGAACAATTTTCCCACGCATTTCCAAAGTCAGGATCATTCTTGTACAATTCATTGAGCACTTCAGAACCCAATACTTGCACCTCCATAGTGCTAAGCAAAGAATGTCTTCTACTTAATGCGTCACCTACTTGATTTAACTTTCCAGATTTATTCTTGATAGAAAAAGAATAAGATTGAAGGAATTCAACCCAACTCGCATGCCAGCTATTAAGTTTCTGTTGGCTATTCAAATACTTCAAAGTTTTATGATCGGAATGCAACAAAAACTCATTTGGGAGGAGATAATGACTCCAATGATCCAAAGCACGAATAATAGCATAAAATTCCTTATCATAGGTAGAATATTTCCTACAACTCTCATTCAGCTTCTCACTAAAAAAGGCAATAGGCTTACCTTCTTGGCTGAGCACAACACCAATTCCCACTCCGGACGCATCACAATCAACTTCAAAAAGCTTGCTAAAATCTGGAAGTATCAGCACTGTCTCTTTTCGAAGAGTTTGAAACACTTGATAAAGGTGCTCCATATGATCTCGTTGAGTTTTCCTGTAAATCAGAATGTCATCGAAATACACAACAACAAAAAGCCCAAGGAAAGGCTTAAACACATGATTCATCAGTCGTATAAAAGTGCTAGGAGCATTAGAGAGCCCAAAAGGCATCACCATCCATTCATACAGCCCCTCTCTAGTCTTGAATGCTATTTTCCACTTATCTCCCGACCTCATTCTGATTTTGTGATAACCGCTGCGAAGATCAATTTTTGAGAAAATAACAGCTCCACAAATCTGGTCAAGAAGATCACCTAATCGCGGAATAGGAAAGCGATATCTGATGGTGATCTTATTCACCGCTCTACTATCAATGCACATACGCCAAGAGCCATCTTTTTTGGGAACAAGGAGTGTCAGAACAGCACAAGGACTCATGCCCTCTCTAACAAGCCCCTTTTCGATCAACTCTTCAATTTGTCTCTGTAATACTTCATGCTCCTTAAGGTTCAATTGATAGGCTGGTTTGTTAGGCAACACAGATCCTGGTACAAGATCAATGTAATGCTGCATATCTCTCATCGGTGGAAGGCCATGGGGAATTTCCTCTGGAACAACATCACTAAATTCCATGAGGAATGGAATCAAAGAAGGGGGAATTTCTGTTGGTTCTTTCTCTTCCCTTACCACAATTGCAAAGCCTTCACCATTCTTCATCAATGCATTCTCAACCCCAGATCTGGTCGACAAACTAGTTCCCTCCCCAAAAGAAGGTTTAGGAACATGAACAATTTTCAATGGAACCAAAAGGACCTTAACTCCATCATTCTCAAAAGAATAAGTATTTTTGAAACCTTCATGCTTAGTCTTTCTATCATACTGCCAAGGTCTTCCAAGCAACAAATGATATGCATCCATAGGCACTATGACACAAACTACAGCATCGTTATAATTCTTGCCAATGGAAAATTCAACAAAGCATCTTTTATTTACCTTCACTTCATTGCCTTTGCGAAGCCACTGGAATTTGTAAGGTTCCGGATGATCTTCAGTTTTTAACTTCGGTTTCTCCACCATTGTTGATGCCACAACATTTTCACAACCTCCTCCATCAATGATGACGTTACAGACATTTCCATGAGAAGTGTATCTAGTATGAAAAATATTGTTCTGCAACCATTCATCTTCCACATAGGTTACGTTGAGGCTTTTTTGAACCACAAGAGCCTCCCCTCGATCAGCATAAGTAATTTCTTCTTCCACAGCAACATGTTCATTAGTTTCTGGTGAAAAATCATGCTCACCTTCCGTTTCCATGTCTTCTTCCATAAGAGACACCATTTTGCGATTTGGACAATCAGAAGCAATATATCCAAAATCTTGACATTTGAAACACCTTCGAGTTGTATTGGAAATGATTGGATGATTTGAACCTGATGTAGTTTCATTACTTTGCTTGGCCGCGGTTGTCTTGGGTATGGTCGTGGTTTTAGAAGTGGAACCACTTCCACGGTTAGAAACTCCATCTTGAATAAAGGATCGAAAACAATTACCACATTTTTCTTTCAGTTGCTTCTCCACCTTCATAGCGAGTTTGCAAACATCATTATAAGTCCAATATGGTTGTAGCTGCACCACATCACTGATTTCAACACGTAACCCACCAAGATAGCGGGCTATCATCTGCTCTTCTTGCTTAATAACTTCACAACAAATCATTAGATGATCAAACTCTGCTGTATACTCCTTCACGGACGACTCCCTTTGCTTGAAATTATGAAATTTCATAAAAGCATCTTGTTTGTAGTGGTCAGGTAAATACTTTCTTTTTAGCTCTCTCCTCATCTTTGCCCATGTTGCAATACGTACTTTTCCTTCACGTTCTCGCTGCCTCTTCAAATTCTCCCACCAGATTGAAGCATGTTTCCTTAGCTTGATGGCAACAACTTTCACTTTACGATTTTCTGGAACATCTTTGAAATCAAAGATTCGCTCAACGGTAGTAAGCCAATCAATGAAATCATCTGGTTGCATCATTCCCTCAAATTCTGGAATGTCCACCTTGACATCATAATCATGTCGAAAAACATGATTTCTTAGCTCACGGGGGTGAGGTGGTGTGCTGTCACTTGAGGCATGACCACGAGCTTGGTGAAAAGGATTAACTTCGTCTCCATCATTGCTGGAAACTTCAACGTCTGAGCCATGATGAGGGGCACCATGTTCAGAAGTTTCATAACGCTCTAGGCGTTGTTCGAGTTGCTGCACTTGTCTCTTCAAGGCTTCCATCTCGATATCTCGCAGATCTCCTTGCGGTGGTGCTTCTGGAGCTGCTATTGGAATAGCTTGACCACGACGACCACGACCAGCCATAATAACAAGAACTATGGAAATCAAGGTGTTAGATATCACACTTGAGAAACCAAAGCTCTGATACCAATTTGATACCGGATTTAAATAGAATTGAAGGAAACTAAACAAACAAACAACAAAATGAAAGATAAGAGTTCACCACCCAAGAGATAACACCAAAGGGATATAGAATATCACCACCCAAAGGATTAACACAAGGGATACAGAACTATAGGAATTCACCACTCTAAGGATTATACCAAAGAGATACAGAATTACAAGAAGGAGAAAACTCTCTTCTAAAAGCCAAAGGCTGATTTCAATTTATAAACTCAAGTCTGATTTTTCAACTTACAAACACAAGTATTTATAGAGCTTAGAACAACCCTCTAAGCTTAGGACAAGCAAGAAAACAAGGGATAAAACATGCAAGCAAACAATCCCTAAAATATGCAAGCAAACAATCCATAAAACATGCAATGAAACAATCCCTAAAACAAGGAAGGAGACAATCCCTAAAACATGCAAGGAATCAAGAAAAAGGCCAAAAGAAGAATACAATCCCGGAATTTCAGGAGGACCCAACTAGCAGAATTCAAACGGCCATATCTTCTTCCACACATCTCCAAATGGGCTGAAACTTGTTGGGTTGGAAAGATGACATCTTGAACTTCAATTTAGGCTTAAGAAAGTCTCAAAAAGCAGATCGTTTGGGCCTGTTTTGATGGGCCTAAATCTAATAGGCTGTTGCATCCGAATCTTCTTCCACTTTGAGCTTGGACCTTGCACCTTGCTTAGTTGATAAGAGATTTTGTTATTTTTTGTTGGGCAGGCCCATGTTAGGTTGGACATACCCATTTCATGAGGCCTTATTTGTTAGGTTAAAGGTTTGTTGGACACACCTGTGTCAGTCTCTTAGTACAATAACCACAATATTTAAGTTCTTCATATTCTTCATATATACTTTGGGGAAGATAACACCAACCATACTTGATCGCTTTGGATTTCAACTCATCTAAGGGGAGAATAGTTACTTGATAACTGAGCTTGGAGGTTTTGAATGCGAGTTTGATTACGGTAAGACATGATATCAAACTAACATACGTCAAACATAATTATTTTTCCCTCTTTTTTTGCTGCGTTTTTGGTAATGGCAATAAACTAAAATAAACCTGATTTTTTTTTTAACTCGGCTTGGCTCGGCTCCAGCAGGCTTCGGTTCAGATGTGGCTCAACTCCAAAACGGCTTGGCTCGGCTTGGCTAAGGAAATGGTGGCTTTGTTCAACAACACGGAAAATGAACCAGGTCAGGTGTTTGGGTTGGATTTGACCCAATGATGTACAGGTCGGATCGGGGCCAGACTTTAAGGGTTTGTCAGAAATTGACATCAGATCACTATGGTAGGGTCGGCCGAGACGAATGATGGTAGACGGCGGCGGATCTGGTCACTAAAAGGCTGAAACAGGTCGGGAGCTTCATGGTGGAAGAACAGGGCAAATCAGTCGGAAATGATGTTTCGGTCAGGTGGGTGGGGGCAGTTGGGCCAGGTGGCTAGAGGAGCCAGATCGGATTGCCAAGCGCGGAGACGGCGCGACTGTTTTGACGGTAGTGGTGCGGCATGTGAAGACCGATGTTGGATAGATCGGCCAATTCTAACCCTGGTGGTAGCCTCAAATCCCAGCAAGGAAGTTTCCGGAGTGGAGCGGCGGCGCGTGACGGAGGCGACGACGCGTGGCGATGGTGGACAGTGGTGGCAGGCAGCAAAAAAAGGTGGCTTTTGCTACTGTACGCTGGGTTTTCTATGGTGTTTTGCTTTTTTGTGGCTTTAACTATTGTATGTTGGGTTTTTTTTATGGTGTTTTTTTTTAATATCACAAGGAAACGAATTTTGGGCTCTGATACCACTTGGCGTTGGACAGTAGCTACTAGATAGTAAATTTAAGGAAACATTCAAGCACACATTGATCCAAATCACATGGAACAATAGTCCAAATCACATGGACAACTTAACACTCAAATCACAGAGTATGACAAATAATATTTAGTATGATTTCATTCGACAAATAATATTTAGTATGATTTCATTTATAAGCTGTTGAATAACGTATGAGAATCCCATATTTATAGGGAAAATCCTAACATAAAGATAAAGACTAAATTCTAAGGAGATAAGAACAATAAAAGCCTAATCCTATTCCAATAAGAAAGCTAACTAAAATAATAATTCTTAATATTTTAAATTACATAATTATTCTCATATCCCCCAATTCTTAGATTAAAATCTCTAATTCTAATCTTTCTTGTGTTCCCCATCAGTTTGATAAATAGATCCGTACGAAAAAAAATGAGTGAAAAAAGGTAGTTAAAAAAAAAGAGGACTGTCAAAGAAAGGTAGTAAAAAAAGCCTCAATATTAAAAAAAGACGGCAGTTTGAAAAAGAAGAAGAAGAAGGTTCAACAAGAAGAAGAAGAGTTCTTCACCAAATGTTGATGTTGTTAACCCATATATGTTGATGTTGTTTCCACCAGACTCAATGATTGCAGCCCATTCAAGTTGAAGTTAGTTAAAAAAAAAAAAAAAAAAACAAACAAACAAACAAAAAACAAGACAAAAAGTCAAAGTCTTATTAATCATGTGTTCTCAGATCTCGTCTAGGTGGTATCGACGTGGTGACCTAACTGTTTGTCGTGGGTATGGAGCCTCGACGTGTTGTTATGGGTTATTGTAATTTATGGGTTTGAGTTTATTTGTTTCAGATTAGATGAGGTTTGTTGTTGATATGGGTTTCTTTGTAACAAGTTGGTGCATGTGTATGCTCCAACTTGAGGGGGAGTGTTGAGAGTTCTAATTAGGTTTAAGTTGAGAGTCCTAATTAGGTTTTCTATTATGTGTCCTAGTAGGTTTCTTAGTCTTACTTAGTTTATGTCTATCTTATCTAGTTGATGTCTCCTAGTCCTATTAGGTTTGATATTAAGTCCATATATAGGACTGTTGAATTGTATTCAAATCAATTAATCAATAATACAAAATTCTTTTGAATTCTTAATTTCAACAATTAAGATACATGTTCTATTATATTCTAGGCTTGCGTTGAGAATGTGAGAGCAGGCTTGGATGATGGAGCTGCCACTGTCTTAAGTGCAATGCTAGAGGCAACTAGAAGTGAAGAGAAGAAAGTGAAAGCAGAAAGATCAGGTCTACACTCTACCCTAATTTCTGGGATGATTGCTTTATTTCTTATAGTACCTATTTTTTGACATTCCATGCGCTGGTAAAATCATATTCTGGTTTTTACTTTTCTCAATTGTATATAGCATAGTTATCAAATCGAGATTCGAATCGTGAATCAAAATCTCAATTTTGTGAATCGAGAATCTAATCGTAAGGTTCGGTACAAATTTTTAAAAGCAATTTAAATTGGCATGTACACTTGTAAAACAAACAATATACATTAATTAAATATTATAGTAAAAACATTGAATGATAATGTGACCAATTAGAAAGACATTTGTCTCTAAGCAAGTGATGTTAGTTTGAATCTCACCATTATCTACTCTAATTAACATATTACATATTGTAGTCATAGTAATTTGTTAACAGCCAACAAACAATAACCAAGATAGCACGATATAATAAATTAATAAATAATAAATAATGAATAAAGTAATAAAATAAAATAATGGTATTACTATATTTAATATTATTATGATTGAAATCAAAGATATTAATGTTATATGGTCTTGTTTGTTTCATCGCAAAAAGTCTTAGAATCCTAAATTTATAGAATAACTTATGAAAGAGAAAAACTAATGAATTATGTTTATTTTAGCTATAAACATCTTGTCTTAAACCTTATTTTTATCTTCTTCTTTTTTTAAAAATTGTAAGTTTTAATGAATCTAGCGAATCGTACGAATCAAATCATACTAAATCGTAAATTCAACACTGATTCAGGATTAACTTAAATTCGGCATACTAATTTGAATCATTTGGTCTGAATTGAATTGAATCGTGAATCATAAAATTACGATAACTATGGTATATAGTATTCCAAAACAAGATATAGTCATACTAAGTTGAGATAGGAAAAGAACAGACTTGTTATCTAATATGTTGAGTTTAATAAGTTAACAAAGCAATGTAGGCCGTAGGCCTAGGTCCACTTCTGGAAACTACATCAGCTTAGTTTTGTCTGTTTTATTTGTCTTAGCAGCTAGTAACTCTAAGCAATTTATGGCCTAGATTAATACATATGAAATGGAGTTGCTTTTCAGTTAGTAATAGTTGATGAAATATGCCTTTTTGGTCTGGTTAGAATTGTGGTTATTCATGCATTTTTTCTTTGTTTGTTCATCCTGCATCAAATCTCTATGCTGTAGTTACTTGATTTTTATCCTATTTTGTCTTTAATTCCTAAGTAGATAATCGGAGTTGCAAAGAAATAATAGGAACTTTGTAATTTTGGAAACAAGAGATAATACTATGAAATAGTTTTTTTTATTATTGATTTAATGTTTTCTTGGTTTAGGGATTTATTCCTTTGTCCACTACTTCTGTCTCATGCAACTTCCATTGTTACTTAATACTTATACTCTTCATAATAACTATATTCTGTAGTTCCCTTGTCGCTGAATTCCATTTATGAAGAGGTGATAAAGAGTGAAGCAGGTCGTAATATGACCTTTGATCGCGTCAAAGCTTGCCTTGTTCAGTTGGGTTGTCCATCCTTTGTAAAAGAGTTTGGCGAATCATATAGTATTGGTATCATACCCGCCTTTTCTCACTCCATTTTGTTTTGGCTGGTTAAATATTTTTAGATTCCCAGTTTCATCCATATTTCTTGTACAGATTTCAAGAACATTATCGAACTAGCTCAGAATGATGAGGTCTGTTTTGATCTATGTACTCATTTCAAATATTTAGAATATCTTTGCTTGTTAACTGAGATGAATATCTAATAGCATTTCTTACACTGCAGGTGGAATCAATTGTGCTGAAAAGATATGGGAGGGACGCTTACAGAATGTTTAGGTTACTGTCAAAGGCTGGTCGTCTGCTTGAGACTGATAAGGTAATGAATTTTAACTGATGGATCTGGTCATGTTCTAATGCATGCAGCTCTGGTTTACCAATAAACTTATGCTAGTCTCTGACCTGCATGAATACATAACTTCTTTTTTTGTAAATATTTTAGCTGTTTATATATGTATGCATACTTAAATCAATAGTTCAGAAAAGTTTGTCCCCAATGTTTGGTCAGGCTACCTGGGTAGGTTGACTTGCCTATTCAATTTCCATAGAGCTAAGCTGGCAATCAAGCATAAGCTATATAATTACCATAATATTTTTTTATCAATTGCTCTTCAAACAAATTTCTTCAGTTAAACTTAAAAGAACATGTTTGGTGCAATTTTTTATTCATTTTTATTGTTTTTATTTTTTAGATAGCGGATACCACTTTTGTTGAAAAGAAGGATGCACAATCAATTCTTTATACGCTGTGGAAGGATGAATACTTGCATATGGAGGTACACACTTTTTCCTGTTTGTACATAGATGTGCATGCCATTTGTCCTAATCCAAGATGTATGAATACCTCCCCTGCTGGTAATGCAAGTCATCGTACTGAAGTAAGATCAATGATTATGAACCAGGGCCAGAGCCAAGAATTTTAACTTGGGGTGTAGGGGAGGGGGGGTGAATAGTGCTATAATTTCAATGCCTTTATGTTTCCTTGTTATTCACTTAAGTCCAAAGCAGCAATAAATCATTATAAAAAATGCATCAATAAATCAACGTAATTTTGATGTTTACCAATTACAAAAAACTACTTATCTATTGCTTTAAACAAGAGAAAATATCCTACTTAGTAATCTTGTATTTCATTTAATTATATAACTCAAAAGAGAAAATCAAGTACTTTAATAATAATTATTTTATTTTAATCATTTTAAATCAAGTATGGACTTGTTTAATTAAGTTCCATACTCAAAGAGGAAACTTAAATAATCAGCTTCTAAAATAAATTTTATTTTATCTAATATATCTGAATTTAACAGTCTAAATTTAGAAGTAGTAAGAACATTCCTCTAATTGAACAATAATTGCTATCAAACATTGAAGAAGTGTGAAATGTGAATGCTAATTAATTTTACACATTAAACGCTTAGTATGAAAAAACGGGAAAACATATAAACAAATAAGAACATAATTTTAGTGTCACAAATATCAGAAAACAAGATTTGATCTTGCAAAAAACATTAGAGTCCCCAATTCATTAGTATAAACTATTTTTATATAATCAATAAAGGAACAATGTCGAGGTAACAAGGCATAAGCAAGCCAACGAAAAAATGCTATCAGATTGTGCACTAATCATGAGTTACCTACTCTTTCCCATGCTATAAGATTTCATATTTCACTAATCGAAGTAAACATTTCAAAATATAAACTAATCAAAATAATAAACCCAAGCTATTAGAAAAATGATTGTACTACAATAAATCAACCCGAGTGGAAGAGATTATTGAGTTAGCCTTCTCTTATGAGTTTTTTTTCCCCTTTATGACAATGTTTGATTCTCCTTGCAGAAGTTAGTTGTGACATTAGCTAGACAAAGAGATTTCATGTTGTGGAAAGTAAATAAGAACAGTCTTTGGGAAACTGTGCTGGATGAGATGTTCCATGCTGCCTTAAATTTGAGTCAACGAGTGGCATATGAGCTAGAACAAGACAAGGAGGTTTGGAAAATATGGAGAACTTGTGTATATGTTTTCTTCTTGCTTTCTCTTTGCCTTTTTGAATTCTTTTCTTTACCTGCATGCCATTTGAGAGGGATTTCTCTCCGATCTTAGGATGTTTTAGGTCTTTAACCATCTATATAACTGGACGGTAAAATGGTGCATCCTGACTGTCTTTACCATCTGTTGCTATCTATAGATTTGATTGGAATTATCATGGGTTAAGATAGTTTCTGTGAATAATTTTTAGATATGTTTTAAAATTTATTTTCAAGGTTTATGCACTACTTGAGCGTTATTTGGGTTAGTATTTATGTAATGATCAGTGGTTTCCATACTATTTCGTTGCTTTCATAGATCCATATTCATTTCTTTATGTTTCTTCTTTGTATTCTCTTCTCTTTGATTTTCTGCTTACGTGATGGAGATTATAAAGATGATAGTTTCTATGTGATCTTTGTTGTCTTTTAACATTGTCACAGCCATTATTATTGTTATCTTAATTTTATTTGCATCTACTGATGTATGCTATGCCAATTTGTTTCAGATTTTAAATCTCCCACCAGATAAACGAGTTGGGAAGCTCAATGATAGATACAATCGAATAAGAAAAGTGAGGATACTTCTGGAATCCTCGCAGATCAAGCTTGATGACGCTATCATGCTTTTCCATTACTTCTGAATGCAAGCAAGTTCTATGAGCATAATTTTACTGAAGAAGCAAGTCCCATTGCATCAATTTCTCTATTTATCATTTTTTTTTTTGTGGGGGAGAGTTGTTGCCGTTTTCGTTTCTGAGGGCGCAAAAATTAATTAGTATTACCTTCAGAGACTCCACTATAACCATTTTTATCCATTTAAGTATGAGAAATATTGGTCCGGATCAGTTTCTAGCTAAACTGAAGTTGGACTTTCGCAAGCAAAATATCAATCGTTATGATCAGCAGATTACACTGTCATGAGTTGCTATGGCTACTTCTCATTCCAAATACTTTTTTTTCCCTTCTAAATTCCATTATTCTTGTTATATGAGTGGCGGCTGTTATGGGCGAACTTCCGATTTCTAATGCAACTGACTTAATTCCATTGTTATCCATAATAAACTGTCTTACTTTTTTCAATACTGGGGAAGAAACACAGCAGTGGGCAAGCACACCGGCATGAGGGTCTTCCACCACCTACAGTGTGGAATCAGCCCGTCCAGATGCTTTTGCTAACCGATTTGCACAATGGTTTCAAAAATGAAGTCAGACATTCTTAAAAAGTAGTTTATAAATAAACTGTCTTACTTTTTTCAATACTGGGGAAGAAACACAGCAGTGAGCAAGCACACCGGCATGAGGGTCTTCCACCACCTACTGTGTGGAATCAGCCCGTCCAGATGCTTTTGCTAACCGATTTGCACAATGGTTTCAAAAATTAAGTCAGACATTCTTAAAAAGTAGTTTATAAATAAACTGTCTTACTTTTTTCAATACTGGGGAAGAAACACAGCAGTGCGCAAGCACACCGGCATGAGGGAATCAGCCCGTCCAGATGCTTTTGCTAACCGATTTGCACAATGGTTTCAAAAATTAAGTCAGACATTCTTAAAAAGTAGTTTATAAAATGGTTTATGAAATCATATTCGTTTTTAAAAGCACAGAAAATTTGATTTCATTGTTGTTTTATAACTTAACTGATATTTTATTCTAAATCATTTTAAAAATCATAAATTAAATTATAAACCATTTCTATGCTTAGACATAACAGTAAAGTATTGTCTGATAGAGTTTTTAAACAGTTTTTGTTTCAAAAAAAGAAAAATCAAGCCAAACACTTTTAAAAAACAATTTCTAAAACAAACTAGAAGTTGAAAATTGGTTCTAAAAAATTGAACTTCTGTACCGGAAGAAATACTTTTTACATATAAATGATTAATTATTTTATTAAAAACTGTTTTAAAGATAAGAATAGAATTTGGTCAAACGGGTTCTACCCGGTCCTTATAAATGGTTACATGGGCCATATTATTATTATTTTTTTGTTTTAAACTCCAAGTATTTAGAGAGTCGCTCCCTTTTCAAATAATTGTTTCAATTTCCGAAGAAAACTCTTGCATGAAAACCAGACTAAAAGCTTAAATCCAGGGATTCAAATACCGTTAGTTTTCAAAACCCTCCCGAACATAGAAAAAAAAAAAAAAAAAAAAAAAGATACAGCAGAGAAGAAGAATAGGGACATCAGTGCAGGCTACCCTGTTGTGTGAAGTATGCAACGAGAACCCATTGACGTTCTTAGTCTCTATGGACGGCTTCAACTTCTTAATCGACTGTGGCTGGAACGACCACTTCGATCCCTCTTTCCTCCAACCTCTCTCCAAGTACCCCTCTCTCTACGTGTATCTCTTTATATGTACATATGATTTGATCAAAATAATACGATTCAAGGATAGTTTGAAGAATCGTTTCATGTGAGGCTTGAGGCATTGAGATCCTACCTCCGAAATCAGCAACATGTCACGCTTATATAAAGACCCTCACCTTCGAGCGAAGGTGAGAAAAAAAAAAGATAAGAAGGCACACAAAAATATAGTCCAATAGAAAGAGAGAGACACACAATAAAATAAGGTAGAAAACTGAGAAAGAGCCACAAGTATAAAGAGAAATCATATGCGGAACAAATAGAGTGTACCAGTTCTCTCTCCTCCTCCCAAATACCTCTTAAAGACCTTCTCTTTTTACTTCATAAGTGGTCAGCAGGAGGATCCTCTCCGAAGTACAAAAACTCAAGAGATGAGGGTTGTTTTTTATGTCTTTGTTCCCAGATCATTTTGACCTTTGAAATATATTATGAATTGTGAACTTTAAACTCATTGCTGCATCTGAGCCTTTTATAGCACTTAGAAAAACTTGAATTCCGCCTATGGCAATGATTCTTTGATTACTTAACCCTATAAATAGTTATATTCTTAGATGATTGTATATCCAAATGCCACTAAAAGTTTAATTTATAATTACCATATCAGTCTTCAAAATCTCATGGGGCAATGGCAACTCTTGTACTTGTGTTCTTTTTTGAATTACTTCTGTGGAATTTAATGTGGACAAGGTTAAATTCTTGATGGCTTTTACATCCTGATGTAAAACCTGTATCTTGACTAAGGTTCAATTTGTTCGTATTTGTTTGCCTTCTTCTGATCTAATTATGCAATCAATCTGCCTTTGTGACGGATTCTTACTATGAAGCTTGGTGCTTCAATTGGTCCTTTATATATTTAGGAGGATAATCTCATGTTCTGTTATCATTTAAGACTATATTATGTACTCAAATGATATCAGTTACTGGTGACCATGTTAAATTATTCTGTTTATAGCTCGCAGTTGTTGGTTCTCATGGGGGTGGACATACTAATTGATTGATTTGTTCCCCCATCCTCCAGGATTGCCCCAATGTTTCCATTCAGTGACAATACATCTGAGTGGGATGATTTTGGTGAGGTAATAAATCCTGATGATTATGTAATCAAGGACGAAGACATGGACCAAGCAGCTATGCATGTGATGTGAGTTTTTTTCCAAAGGATCCACTTTTTGATTGTTGTGTGATACTGGGTTAGGGTAGTTTATCGTCACATTGCTTTCTGGTTTGGATCAAAGAACTGGCTTCTCTTATATGAATCACTGGAATATTATAACTTCCTTTGTTAGAACCCTCCTCTAACAAGACAAACTTGAAAGGTACTTTGACTTATCTGTGTTTTGACAATGATTGGATGGGGTCCATGTCTCAGTGCTCTCTTAACTTTTTTGCATATGTAGTTAATTGTACTGATTTCAAGTCTCATATTTTTTATATTCTCTTGGGAGATGACTCTTCAGGTTATGGGTCTTTCTTGGGTTTCTACTATTTCTATTCTTGAGGAAATCTGGGCTTGGAGTGGTATTCAGGTTCCTAAAGAAAAGAGGAAAGTTATTGCTTTGATCCCCCTTTCTATTATGGCCATATTTGGCCTATGTATTTATGTGGATGGTGTGGTTGGAAAGAACCAAGAGAGCTTTTGAGAGTATGGAGAGAGATAGTACCTCTTTTAAAGAGGGCTGGTTTAATCTTCTTATCTTTTGGGTTGAGGGTAATTCTTTTTGTAAATGAACTTTATCTTATAGAGTTCATAGAATCTCTTTCTCATAGATCTTTATATTTGGGTTGCACCCAGTTTGTGCTTTTTTATACTAATTGTTACTTATAGAAAAAATTCTTTATGTTCTCGGTTCTGAACTTCCAATTTAGATCTTGCAAGTGATTACAAGTTGCTATAGGTTTACGGTTTTCTTGCCTTGGTTTCAAATAGTGTGAGTATATGGCATGGGCTTCAAAAGTCATATCTCATGAGTTGACGGTAAGTGGAACTCTTAAGTTGTATGAAGGGCTTCTCACCCATTGTAGTGAAGTTAGAAATTGTGAATTCTACTGATAACTTTGTTGGTTTCACTTGAAATTTCTTTAAATTGTTGGTTTCACTCACCTAGGTTCAAGTGGTGTGTGTGTTTTACCAATCAAAAAAATATTTCTCTATTATCTCATAAAAAAATTTCATGACAGTGGTTTCTTGCCAAGGAAATGATGTAGAGGAGGTATTACTTGGCATCCCTTGGCACCTATAATTACTATATATTACAGTAGACATTGGAGTAACTGTGTTTCCTTTACTTTTTTCCTTTTTACTGTCTACTGAATTTCTTATCCTTCCTTGTTTTTTGGGTGGGTGGGTGGAGGGAGTTAGGAGCAGCATGAGCCTTGTTATTTTTTATTGCATTATGCTATCACTCAAAGCTTTCTTGGTTTTTCTATTTGAACAATATTTGTGGTTTTGATACTGAGATTTTATTCATTGGTGCGATTATATTATTTAACCTATATCTTGTATTCTTTTCATTGATAAGCCTTAGCTTCACAGAATACTAAAATGTTTTGGAATCTGTCTTTCTTCAACACTAGATTTTAACATTTTTCATGAACCATTTTGTATTCCATTGTAGTGTGTGTTTTTCATCTCTAATATCTTATGTAATGAAATTGACCTAGAGAACAGTTTATCTAAATTTTCATCCTCAACTTTTGGTTTTGTGAGGAGTTTTTTGTCAATGAGGAAAAATTTGTGGAGTTCATCGAATTTTTATCTTGTAAATGGGTTGCACTCCTTTAGTGCGGTTTTTAATACAATTGTTTTTGCTTGTAAAAAAAAGAGCTTCTCTAAATTTTACCTGTTTCTTTGTAAGTTTGCCACTTAACATAGATGGTGGTTGCTCTTCTTCTGGACATAGAACCTATCCAGAATTATTCATCTAGATAGTTCTCGCTTTTGACAAGCAAAGTTGCTATGTCATCACTTTTGCTTTCCCCTGATGGTTAGTTTACAATGATTGAATTGATCAGGTGCAAGTGAACTGTGCTGATTTACATGGACTATATGAGGGGCGCTCTGATGGCCGCTCAATCAAATCAATGCTTGCCCATGTCTCTCCCTGACACTTGTATGCGTATTTTCCTTTTTCCAATGCACTTTCTTGTAGATTTCTAGTTATGTTTTCGCCTTATACTGATAAGAAAAGGTTATGTTTGCTACTTATATTCTACTTACTTCAGTTAAAGACTGAGGATATGATGTTTCTCTTGTTTGAAGGTAATGCTGTTGTGAGTGGCGTTTGCATGCTATGTGTTGCCGCTATTATGTGAGCAAGTAATTGAGTCCATGGTTTTGTTCTTAATTTTATTAATGGTTGTGACGTGCAAATCGTAGAATGCAAGTTTATGAGCATGTATAACACAGTAAGAGCATAATGCTATTATCTGCGTGTTTGACCATTCTTGGAAAGTAATTGGTTCAAGGCGTTGGAAGCCATAGAATAATAAAAAAGTTGCTTTCTCAAATACTATGAACCCAATCAGCTTTTGACATCCCTCCTGGACAGTGGGTTCGGCATTTTTAATTGACACTGCTATGATATCTATGATCTAGAAGTCATTCCATCTATTATTAATTTATTATTATCGATATTATTTGTTGTTGCTGAGGCTTCAAATAACTTAACTTATAGGTGTTTTTTCCTTGGAGGTTTTGGTGCATGAATCAGCTGAGGCCACAGACCATTTGAAGCAACACTGCTTGAAACATGTTTGTCCTCGTGTTTACGCTACCCAAATTGAAGAAACTGTAAATATCACCTCTGATTTATGTGCTTATAAGGTATAAAATCTTATTTCTTTTTTTTTATGAATATAAAATCTGATTTCTTTTCATTTTTTTGATAAATATAAAATCTGATTTCTTTGTGAATCAGTGAGTTTAGATATCATCATTCATATTGCTCTCTTATGTGATATATAGGTACAACTTATTGAAAAGCTGATGAGTAATGTGCTCTTTAAGAAGGTAAGCATTTCAATGGTATATGCATGTATGATATTCAATAATTTTATGTTACTTATATTTGATCTCCTCTCTATGTCTGATATATTTGCATCTTCAGTTGGGAGATTATGAAATAACTTGGGTTGATGCTGAAGTAGGGAAGACGGTGACTTGCTGTCTTTACTACCCATCTCAACTGGTGCTCCCCCACATAAGTCAGTCCTTGGTGGTCATTTAAAATTGGAGGACTTCAAACAGTTTCTTTCTGGCAAGGTTGTCCAGGTATTGTTCTTTCATCTTTTGCTTAAATTAATTTATTTTTAGCAGTCAAATAAGAATATGTCATAAATGGACATGAGCATGTGGAGTATCAATTTGTTGCCCTCGTTGTATCTGCTTTCATGTGTGACTCTTTTGATGACAATGATGATGATGATGATGATGATAATGACGGCAATGATAATGGTGACTAGATATGGAGCTCATCAAAAGGAGGATACATTGATGCATGGTGGTATCTGCGTCCTATAGGATTCTTCCCAGCTAGCTCAAGTTAGGTGTAGCTTTGCTTAATTATGCTATATAGAGCTTGACTAGCATGTACATGTATGTGGGCATGCATTCATGAGTAATTGCTTGTGTTTGTGTCATAGCACATACACAACCCATATGAATCTTGCATGCTTGACTAAACAGCCATAATCATCTATGTACGAGGAATCAAGCTGTCATTTGGCAACACTTCATTTCTCAAAATAGAAAATTGTGAAAAATGAACTTAAACCATATGATCTTGAGTATTGGATTTGTGAACAATATAGGCGTTGTTTGGGTTCCTTTTTAAGTGGTGATTAAATCCAGAATGTTTAAAGTGGATATGTGATTTACAAGACAAAATAGAGAGTAGATTAAAGTAAATGTGATTTAATCACCACTTAAAAAGGAACCCAAACAGCACCATAGTGCATATATCAGAAATTGCTTCATCCTCAATGATGTCATTGAATGATATTTGTTATAGGTAGAATTTGCTGGTGGGGCATTGTGATATGGTGAATATGTCACATTACGCAAGGTTAGACATGTAGTAGGCCAGAAGGTAAGAATGTAGTTTTATCGTAAGTATTTCTTTTCATTGTGCATCATCCGAATGAAATCCAGCGTTAATTTGGTTGTAGCCATGTATGAAATCAGTCCAAGGACTGTCCTTGTTTAACTGGTTAAGGAAATGCTACATTTTTAGTACCACTTTCCCTTTTTGTGGGGTGGAGGTTCTGGTACACAGCAAATTGTCATTGAAGGCCCCTTATGCGAGGATTACTATAAGATTCACGAGTATTTGTATTCACAATTTTATTTGCTTTGAGTTGAGATACTACGCTCCTGTAAATAGAAGTTATGGTAGAATGTATTTTCATTCTCTGATGTAAATCATGCTTGAATGAATGTACAATTTCATGTAATTGCCAAATGTTGGTCAAATCCAGATGTAGGGAAGCTGCACAGAATCTTCTAACCAGAACTAACATAGACCATGATAGCTTCTAACCAGAACTAGCCAATCCAGTTATTAGCTCTAAACTATTAAAGTTCAACGCATTGATTTGAATTGCAAAGTATTTGATTTGTTTACAGGTAATACTGGGGGAAAATCTTGTTCACGGATATCAGCCAAATATAGGGATAAAACTTCATTATTCGAGAATTTTGTACACTTCGTCTTTCAGCTGCTCAAAACAATTTTCATATGTGGTATCTTTGCTGGGCCTTCTTTTTGAACCACTGGTATCTTTGCTACGCGCTCTCTCCACTCTTGAATGGCATCCGTAACGTGTGGAACTACCTAAAGTAAGCAAAAGCTAGAAATTAAAATTCAACCATATTACACTGGAATGCTTTGATGAAAAAGATCGGAAAGAAAGAAAGAAAGAAAGAATAAATGATGATTAATTTTTAAGAGTGAAAATAAAACAAAAGAAAGATAAAGGAAAGAGAAGGTTGCATGTGGCAAGTTGGAAAAATTCATCATTAAAATTACACATGGCGGACAAAAACCAAACGTCGAAAGAGCACATAGTGAATGGCAAGCTTTGATGAAAAAAGGCATAACGATTTGCTTAGAGAACATAATGATGATGTTTATCGAATTATTCGAGATATATCAATCACACGAATAATAAACAAAAAGAAAATAAAATACGATATACCCAGATTCGCCTCAGAATAGGGTTATGTCCTGGCAGAAGTTTCACTATAATCGACCTCACAAATCTCTCGTTACAATGTGCGCTCAGTACATAGAGAGTATTTATAAGCAACTTAAGACGTCTTAATTAGGGTTTCTACCCTACTGCAAAATCACGGCTATTCATGAGCCCAAGCCCAAACTGTCAAGTAAAAAACCAGACCCAAAATATGTACATGGCCTGAAATTTTCAGGAGTGCTGCCCCTTAAAGCCCACCCACTCATCGGGGAGCGGGACCCCGTGGTCTTTAGGGGTTCTACAGATCTGGACCCGTGAAGTATGCACCAACTTTAATAATCTCCAACTTGGTAAATATTTCATACACATGAAAAACTTGCCAGAACTCTGTTTCTTCAAGCCCATCTCAGTAGAGCACCACTCAAACTTTGCTAGACTAATTACCTTAATCAAAAAATCTATGTTGTTCACTGTTGTATCGACTTTATCCAAAATTATCTCATTTTCTTCAATCTTTTCCCAAATGAAGTGATATTGGATATTAATGTGCTTCATTCGTGAATGAAATGCAAGATTCTTTACTAAGAAGATAGCACCTTGATTGGCACATTTCACCTTCACTGCTCCTTATTTAAACCCAAGCTCAAGCACACAACCTTTGAAGTCAAACCACTTCCTTTCCAACATGAGTTATCGCTATATACTCTTCTTTTGTGGATGAAAGAGCAACAATACTTTGCCTCTTGCTCATCCAACTCACCGCCCCACCAAACAGATTGAACACATATCTGCTTGTAGAACTTCTGCTATCAATATCTCCTCCCTAGTCAACATCAACCGATCCTACAATATCAGGATTCTTCTTACCTCCATAACACAATGCAAACTCTGACGTGCCACGAAGATATCTAAGAACTCTCTTGATTGCAGTCCAATACTCTTTCCCAAGATTAAACATATATCTGCTCAATACTCCCACTGCTTGGGCAATATCTGGTCTCGTACACACTATGGCGTACATCAAGCTTCTAATCGCACTAGTATAAGGTACGTGCGCCATCTCTTAAGCTTCTTCCTCCATCTTCGAACATTGTTCCTTAGATAACTTGGTTCCCAAATGCATGGGAGTCCCTACCAGTTTGCTGTCAGACATGTTAAATTTCTTTAACACTTCTTTAATATACTTCTTCTAACTTAGCCACAGTTTTCCATTTTCACGATTCTTTTTTATCTGCATGCCTAAGATAAAGTTTGCTGACCCTAGGACTTTCATGTCAAATTGCCTTGCCAACGATGCCTTCATAGTGCTAATCATCTTCTTGTTATTTCCAATCAACAACATATCATCAACGTACAAGGTTAAAATGACAAAATCAACCCCTAACCTTTTCACATAGACATAGTGATTAGCATAGCTGCGAGTAAACCCAAGCAGAATGGCATATGTGTCAAACTTCTGGTACCACATTTGTGGTGACTGCTTTAGTCTATACAAAGATTTCTTCAATTTACAAACCAATTTTTCAATGTCTTTGCTCACAAAGCCTTCAAGCTGTTTCATGTAAATTTCCTCCTCTAAGTCCACGTGAAGGAAAGCTGTCTTCACATCTAGTTACTCGACCTCTAGATCATAAACAGCTGCCATGGATGAAGCAAATCTGATAGATGTCAACTTTGCTACCGGGGAAAATATCTCACCATAGTCAATTCCCTCTATTTGCGAGTACCTATTTGCAACCAGACGTGCCTTGTACTTTTCTACCATTCTATTTGCATTTGTTTTCTTCTTGAAAACCCATTTGCACCCAATTTCCTTCCTATCCCTAGGCAATTTCATAAGGTTCCATGTTTCATTCCTATCCAGTGCTTGCATCTCCTCTTTCATAGTATCCTCCCACATATTTGCATCTTACGAGGTCCTCGCTTCTTTTATTATGCTAGGATCATCACTAGTAATATTTAAAGCATATAATGCACTATAAGCACTAAGGGAATACCTGATGGGTGGCCTCCTAACCCATGTGGATCTCCTCATGATCGGCGTGGTCTCTACCCCCGAGCCAGCGTCTGAATCCTTATCCTCTACATCAGAAACATGAATATCGTGCCCAAACCCAACTGACTTAGAATCTGAAGTACCTGGTGCAGTCTGTGGGGTAGTCTTCCACTCTCTATCTCCTGGGCTAAGATCAATCTGAACTTGCTTTGGCTGTTCTGGTACATCTTGGATAACCATCGTATTCATTTGTGTTTCTCTGAACACAATATCTTCGTTGAAAGTTTTATTCATGTTTTCTAGATTCCATAACTTGTACCCCTTGACCCCATCCTTAAAACCAATGAAAATGCACTTCACTAATTTGCTGTCAAGTTTGTTCCTCCTTTATTTTGGCACATGCGTATAAGTATCACACCCAAACACCCTTACATGAGCCAACTCAACTTCATCCCAAATAGTGCCTCAAACGGTGTTTAATCCTACAAAGCTAATGTAGATGACCTGTTCTTCAGATAACATATCGTAGCCGCCACCTCTGCACAGAACTCTAGAGGAATACATGATGGGTGGCCTCCTAACCCATATGGATTTCCTCATGACTGGCGTGGTTTTTACACCCGAGCCAGCGTCTGAATCCTTATCCTCCACATCAGAAACATGAATATCGTGCTCAAACCCAACTGACTTAGAATCTGAAGTATCTAGTGCAGTCTGTGGGGTAGTCTCCCACTCTTTATCTCCCGGGCTAAGATCAATCTGAACTTGCTTTGGCTATTCTGGTACATCTTGGATAACCATTGTATTCCTTTGTGTTTCTCTGAACACAATATTTCTGTTGAAAGTTTTATTCATGTTTTCTGGATTCCATAACTTGTAATCCTTGACCCCATCCTTATAACCAATGAAAATGCACTTCACTGATTTGCTGTCAAGTTTGTTCCTCCTTTATTTTGGCACATGCGTATAAGTATCACACCCAAACACCCTTACATGAGACAACTTAGCTTCATCCCGAATAGTGCCTCAAACGGTGTTTAATCCTACAAAGCTAATGTAGGTGACCTGTTCTTCAGATAACATATCGTAGCCGCCACCTCTGCACAGAACTCTGGCTCCAAGCCTGCACAACTCAGCAGACTCCTAGATTTTTCCATGAGTGACTAATTAAGTCTCTTGGCCACCCCATTCTGTTGAGGTGTATATGAAGTTGTTTTCTGTCTTACAATGTTGCTTGCCACACAAAATTGCTCAAACTTATCTGAGCAAAATTCCCCTCAATTATCTGTTCTCAGTACCTTTATCTTTCATTCCATATGATTTTCTTCCAATGCTTTAAACTCACATAACTTATCAAATGCTTCAGCTTTACTCTTAATGAATTAAATCTAAGCATACTTTGAAAAATAATCAATAAAAGAGACGTAATACCTTGATTTGACTAGAACTAGCCTAAACACATCACTATGTATCAAATCCAGAATAACCTTCGCCCTCATGCCAGCGGACTTAAAACTCACACTGTTCTACTTGCCATATAGGTAATGCTCACAAAAACTGAATCTCATTGAGCAATATGGGAATCCTTTCACTATCTACTTCGACGATAAAGTAGATAGTCCCTTTTCACCGATATACCCAAGCCTATGATGCCATAACATATAGGATTTCGCCTCATCATCAATCGCCTTCTCAGAGATAAAACCTCCACTGCACTGATTTTGTATTGTATTTTCTAGCAACTTATATAATGTACCATACTGAACATTTCATGCGATTACTAATGATCCATGAATCAAGCTGCACTAATTTTTATCACAGCTGAAATTCGTTCCCCCATCCGGCCTCTTGCTAACTGACATCAGGTTCTTGCTGAGACCCAAAATATGCATCACGCTTAGAAGTTTCCTAATTGTCCCATTATTTATCTTCAACTTTACCTTCCTATGACCAATAATTTTCACTGGAGAGTTATCTCCCAATAAAATTGTTCCCTCATCAAAGGTCCCTATAAGGTGTCATATAAAATGATGCTCATGTGTCAATTATCCAAATACTTCGATCTGATTGAGCCAAACAGGATGCCATATATAAGTCACTAGCATCATCATCATGGTTCTTGTTTTCTGAAGCTGATATCTCACATGTCCGATTTTCAAGGTTCACACTTTTACTTCTGCAATTCTTCTTTAAATGGTCAGGCTTCCTACACTTCCAACACTTCGACCAGATTTATCCCTACTTTTCGATCTTCCCCTAGACTTAGGTTTATCACCAAACCTCTTGTAGTCTCTATCATGGGCTCACCTTCTCACAGATAAGGCCTTTTTTGACGAGTTCAATGTATCTTGCCACCTCATATCCTCAGACAATAAAGCTGTCATGACATTCTCAAAAGACAAACCAGTCGTACCACGACCAATCGCAACTATCAAGTTATCCCACGAATCAGACAATGAACAGAGCAGTGTAATAGCCTTATTGTCATCCATCACATCAACACTAATAAACAATAACTGACTTATCAAAGTGTTAAACTCATGTAGGTGAATAGAGAAAGAATTGCCCTCAGCCATCCGATGGTTGTACAACTTCTTCCGCGGAAACAATTTATTTACTAGAGATTTACTCTGATAAAGGCTTTCCAGCTTCTTCTAGAGTGTCTTCATAGTCTTCTATCCATAAACATTTATCAAGATAGAATCGGTCAGGCATAGTCGAATCAGACTTCATGCCTTCTGATCGAGCCTCTCCCACTTCATGATGGCTGCTGAAGATGATACCGAAACGACTACCAATGACGCCTCTACCATGGATGCCATCATCATACTTATCATACTTTTTAGTATCTCATCGACTATTACAGTCCACAAGTCCTTGTCCATGAGTAGATCCTCGATCTTTAGTTTTCGCAACTCGAAGCTCTTCCCTTTGAACTTTTCAATTTCAATCCGTGATCCAATGGACATCTCTGATCCTTAATCCTTGAACACAAGGCTCTGATACCAATTGAACGATTTGATACTTGTCAATCACATGAATAATAAATAGAAAGAAAGTAAGACACGAAATACCCAAGTTCACCCCATAATAGGGTTACGTCCTGCCAGAAGTTTTACTATAATCAACCTCACAAATCTCACGTTACGATGTGCGCTCAATACATAGAGAGTATTTAAAAGAAACTTAGGATGCCTTAATTAGGGTGTCCGCCCTGCTGTAAAACCATGGCTATTGTAATACCCATATTTGTAAAGTAAGGGTAAATAAGTACTTTAATAATTATGACAGAGTTAAAATAATATATATATATATATATATTTACATGTGAAAGATTTAATTTTTATAAATGTTTAGGCATCCAGAAAAAAAAATGCTTATAGTGGCAATAACAAGCTTGTAGTGCTACATGTAAGGCAGCACTATGTATTTCGTGGCAAACTTTGGAGAGGTGAGCGATGAGTGTTAATTTTTTTTAGATTTCCTTTAAATAATCAAGATAAAAATGAAATATCTAGTGATAATATTAGAATAAATTATTAGCTTATGGTTTTGTGGTAGATGAAAAATTGATTGATAAGTATGATAAGAATAATGGATGTGTAGAAAATTATTATATGAGAAATAATATTATTAGAATAATGAGTCGATTTAATAATGAAGTTGATAAATGAAATTTTTGACGAGTTTTGGTTGATAAATTGATGTGATATATGAGGAGAAGAAATTAGTGAAATTGATCAAATAGTAATTTGAGAAAATGTAGGATAGCTAAATTAAATGTCTGAAAACATGCTTGTTTTTATATTATTGTTCATATGCATATTTCATATCATTGTTTATATGCATATACATGAAATAAAAGAACCGAGAGGGGGCCAATCTACATGAAAAACTATGACAGCCGGTATATGTTGGAAATAAATGAAAACCGTGACAGCCAGTATATACTAGAAATAAAAGAACCAGGGGCTGGTCTAAATGAAATAAAAGAACTGAGAAGGCAGCCGGTTTAAGATAAAAACATGTCGACATATGAGAAGACATTCTCTAATTATAATTCATGCATTGCATTTGTTTCCAATATTGATTATATTACTGAAATACTTAAGTTTTGTTTATTATTGTAAATTTAGTTATAGATGAATGAGTCTCACAGAGAGACAGTTATGGTGAGAAAGAAACATGGACGTATGATATGATAAGAACTATCAAAATGGTATACTATGCTGTGAACCTCATAATGAGGTAATTATGAGATAATTGATGGTCTTAAGGTGAACAAATATATAAGAAGAAGATATTGATAGAGAATGGGGCTTATGATATGTGTAGTGATAGTAGAATGTTATTATCAAGTTATTTGAGATAAAAATGAATAAATATTAAAAGACTATTTATACTAATTGAATACTTCTAGTAAATTTAATTCACTAAACTTGTGAAGCTCATCCCTCATTATACAATAATTTCAGGTAGTAGGCAGGACAGATAGTTTAGTGAGTTGAGATTCAGACAAAATAATTATCTGTAAACCACGTACGTGTCTACATCCTCAGACTAATGAGAAAATAAAATAAAAATTTATTTATAAATATTCATGCATTTTATGTTGTATATAATGTTTAAGTCAAGATCAGAATGATGTATCTCCCTTGTTGAGGGTTGATGATTGAAATAAAAAATTTTGTTGGTGTTATTTTTCTTATTGCATATATATGTCGTGCTCGGATTTTCAAATGTGACAACACCATATCGGGGCTGGCCAACCCGGGATGGGTCGTTACAGTTTTGGTATCAGAGCATTAGGTTTTATGATTCTGTAGACTGCATGAGAACTTAAAGAAGTGGAAGATCTAAATAAATTATATTTTAATGCAGAGTCTGATGATGACATGTGGACATGTTAGAGCTAGAGGTAGAATTCGAAATCAGAGAGGATGTGGTAGACCCCCAATAATTAGAAGAACTGAAGCAGAGGGGGAAGTTGAGTATGTGGTTCTTGCAAGGGAACATATTGATAGTGCAGCTGGTACTAGTAGAGCTAGGAGAAAATCTAAGGTTAGTAAGGATAAATTGAGAGAAGCTTTTAATCGTGCTATAGAAAGGATGAATGCAGCTGAAGAAAGGGTTGATAATCTACAGAAGAGATTAGAGGAAAGAGGTAGAGTAGAACTTGATATGATGAAACAAGAGGTTTATGAGGGAGAAGATGTGTTTGCACATGAGATGCAAGGTGGTTGTTTTGTGAGATTTCTTAAGTTTAAACCCTAGTTTTTTAAAGGATCTATAAATCCTGTAGAAGCTGAGCAGTGGATTAGACATGTCGACAAATATTTTGAGGTCTTACCAGTGACAGATAGACAGAAGGTTGCTTTTGCTTCATTTATGTAGGAGGGTGAGACTTCTCAGTGGTGGGAGGATATTTTGCCCAGGGTAAGCACACAAGTAGAACAACTTTTAACTTGGAGTAAGTTTAAGGATGAGATCTTTGAGAAGAATTTTTCAAATACCTTTCGGGCACAACAAGAGAGAGATTTTATTTATCTAGGGCAGGGTAATTTATAGGTGGCTGAATATGATAGTAGATTCATAGCCCTGTCGAGGTTTTTACCTGAATTAGTGAATACGGAGGAGAGGAAATGTAAGAGATTTTTATACGGATTACACTATGACATTCAGACTAAACTCTCTTATATGGGCATAGGGAATTATGTTGTACTGGTTGATAAAGCATTATAGATTGAGAAAGATATGATGAAGTTTAGAGGTAGGAGATATTGGTTGAAAATGTTTAGATTTGAGGGACCTAGATGTGGTAGTAGTATGGGTATGCAGGGCGAGAGACCACCCTAGAAGGGACGTTCCTTGTCACAAGAAATTGTAGTGCAGAGTCAGAGGCAAGCATGATCTGTTGCTTCTGTAGCTCAGAGTAATACTGGTAGGACCCCTAGATTTGAGAGACAGGCTATGGGAATTGGGAGTTATGGTAGAGGAGTAAGTATGCCACCAGGGGGAAGTGGTAATCTGATGTATGATTGAGAGGCAAAGGTTTGCTTTAGATGTAATCAGACGGAGCATCTAACTCGGAATTGTCCTACGCAGATATACTTTGTATGTGGTGAGGGATGACATATTGCTGTAGATTTTCCATTAGGGAAATCTGCTGACATAGGCGTTGGAAGTGATAGGAGAAGACCGATGAAGAGAGGTGGTGGATTAAGGAGTGTACAGGGCAAAGGTCGAGAATCAGTAACTGAGAGAGGACGTGGTGGCTAATTATAATCTAGAGACAACAGAGTCTATGCATTGACCCAACAGGATGTACAAGCGACTCCTGATATTGTTATGGGTATGATATCTATCCTTGGTAGGCCTGTTAGATTATTGATTGATCTTTGTGCAACCCATTCTTTGCATCTAGTATTTATATGAAATCTATTGATGCTAGTGCTAGTTCTTTGATGCATGCGATTATTTTTGAGGTTCCTACTAGAGATAGGGTTATTATCAGGATAATTTATTGAGGTTGTGTGATTAATATTGCTGATAGAGAATATGACAGATTTTGATTTAATTATGGGGATTAATTGGTTATCTGCATATCATGCTTGGGTAGATTGTTTTAGGAAAAATGTGGTGTTCAAGATACTTGGACACGAGGAGTTTAATTTTCAGGGAGAACGAAAGATACTTGCTAACTATCTTATTTCTGCCTTAACTACTAGTAAATGGTTGAAGAAGGGTTGTGAGGGGTATTTGGCATATGTGATGGATTCTAACAAGGAAAGTAGGAAGTTAGAATAAATCTTGGTAGTGAAGGGTTGTGAGAGGTATTTGCTAACTGTCTTATTTCTGCCTTAACTGCTAGTAAATGGTTGAAGAAGGGTTGTGAGGGGTTTGTATATGCGATGGATTCTAACAAGAAAAGTAGGAAGTTAGAAGAAATCTTGGTAGCGAAAGATTTTTCTGGCGTATTCCCTAAGGAGTTGTCTGGGTTACCTCCTAATAGAGAGATTGAGTTTTCTATTGAAGTGATTCCAGGATCAGCACCCATGTCTATAGCACCTTATAGAATGGCACCAACTAAATTAAGAGAGTTAAAATTTTAGCTTCAGCAGTTACTAGATAAACAATTTATTCGACCTAGTATGTCACCTTGGGGAGCCCCTGTGTTGTTTGTCAAGAAGAAGGACGGGACAATGAGGTTGTGTATTGATTATAGATAGTTGAATAAGATCACCATCAAGAATAGATATCCTTGCCTAGGATAGATGATTTGTTCGAACAGTTACCGGGAGCTAGGGTGTTTTCTAAAATAGACCTAAGATCAAGTTATCATCAATTGAGGATAAATGAGGGGGACATGCTTAAAACTGCTTTTAGGACACATTATGGCCATCATGAGTTCCTGGTGATGCCATTTGGGTTAACTAATGCTCCTGCAACATTTATGGATCTAATGAATCGAGTGTTTAAACCATTCTTGGACAGATTTGTAATTGTGTTTATTGATGATATTCAGGTATATTCCAAGAATGAAGAGGAGCATATGCAACATTTAGAGATAGTGTTGGAAATTCTGAGAAGAGAGAAATTATATGCAGTTCTCTAAGTGTGAGTTTTGGTTGAGTGAAATATCTTTCTTGGGGCATGTTGTTTCGGGAGAGGGAATAATAGTTGACCTGCAGAAAGTAAAAGCAGTGTTGAATTGGGAAAACCGACTAGTGTAACTGAAATTAGAAGCTTTTTGGGGTTGGTTGGTTATTATAGGAGATTCATCCAAAAAAAATTTATGATTGCTAGACCATTGACTAAATTGACCAGGAAGGACATGAAGTTTAGGTGGTCGGAGGAATATGGGAGAAGTTTTCAGCTGTTGAAAGAAAAATTGACTACTGCCCGGTATTAGTGCTTCTTTATGACGATAAAGGATTTGTGGTATATAGTAACGCGACACATCAGGGGTTGGGATGTGTGTTGATGCAATATGGGAGAGTTATAGCTTATGCATCTAGGCAATTGAAGAACCATGAGAGGAATTACCCGACCTATGATTTAGAATTAGCTGCCATAGTTTTTGCTTTGAAGATTTGGAGACATCATCTATATGGAGCCAATTGTGAAATTTTTACTGATCATAAAAGCTTGACGCATTTACCGACCCAGTAGGAGTTGAATTTGAGATAGAGGAGGTGGATGGAGTTGATTTATGATTATGACTGTACTATTCATTATCGTCCACGAAAGGCTAACGTAGTAACTGATGCACTGAGTAGAAAGGCTACAGGGAGATTAGCTACTATTGGGAGTGATAATACTAGCTTGATGATAGAATTAAGAAGAATGAGGATGCAGTTAAGTGTCAATGATAGAGGAGTATTGATGGCAAATATGGTGGTACAATATTCTATTATTAATCGTTTATTACAGATGCACGGTAGAGATGAGGGGATAGAAAAGATCAGACAGGAAGTGCTGAGTGGGAAGCTAACTGAGTTTAGAATTAGAGAAGATGGTATGGTAGTATTGGGGCATAGAGTTTATGTTCTCAATAATGTGGAGATGAGAAAGGAGATACTAAGGGAGGCTCATGATTCTATATATTCCATGCACCCGGGTAATAATAAAATGTACAGGGGATTGAGACAGAATTATTGGTGGTCAGGGATGAAGAAGGATGTAGCGGAATATATTTTTAGATGTTTGACTTGTCAGCAGGTGAAGTCTGAGAATAGACATCCAACAAGTTTATTACAACTTCTTTCAGTACCTGAGTGGCCATGGGAAATATGAGTATGGATTTTGTCTCTGGTTTTCCCTGTACCTAGAAAGAACATGACACTGTGTGGGTTATGGTGGATAGACTTTCTAAGTCTTCACATTTTCTTCCTATTAAAACTACCTGGAGTCTTGAAAAGTTGGTTGAATTGTATGTAGCGGAGATAGTAAAATTACATGGAGTACCTTTAAGATTGTATCAAATAGAGATTCTAGATTTACCTCTAGATTTTGGAGAGGTTTCTAAGAAGCTATGGGTACGTAATTGCAGTTTAGTGTAACTTCCCATCCACAAACTGATGGGCAGACTGAGAGAATCATCATAATACTAGAAGATATACTGAGGGCAAGTGTATTGATTTTCTCAGTAAGCTAGGATGCTTATTTGCCTTTGATCGAGTTTGCATACAATAATCAGTATCAAACTAGTATTGGGGTGGCACCATTTGAGACTTTATATGGTAGAAGGTGTAGAACTCCAGTATGCTGGGAAGAAGTTGGAGAGAAAAAGATATTTGGTCAAAAAATGATAGATTTGACTACTGAGAGGATCAAACTGGTTAGGGAGAACCTTAAAGCAGCACAGAACAAACAAAAGGGATATGCTAAGAAAAGAAGACGACCTCTCGAGTTTCAAGTTGGTGATTGGGTATTTTTGAAGATATCTCCGTGGAAGGGTGTGTTGAGGTTTAAAAAGAATGGAAAGTTGAACCCGAGATTTATGGGGCCATATGAGGTGATCGAGAGAATTGGACCAGTAGCATATCGATTGGATTTACCCCCAGATTTAAAGCAATTACATAATGTGTTTCATGTGTCATTGTTGAGAAAGTACTTACACGATGAATCCCATAGTATCTCGAATCAGGCGATAGAACTTCAAGAAGATTTGACTTTTATGCAAGTACCTGTCAGAATTCTAGACAGAAAGGAACAAATCTTGCGTAATAAAGTCATTCCTTTGATTCAAATATTATGACGGAACAAAAATGTCGAAGAAGTCACGTGGAAGCATGAAGCAAGAATGAGAAAGGAATACCCCCAACTCTTTCATGAATTAGGTAAGGAAATTTCAGGGACAAAATTTTCGTAAGGTGGGTAGAATTGTAATACTCGTATTTGTAAATTAAGGGTAAAGAAGTACTTTAATAATTATGACATAGAGTTAAAATGATATATATATATATATATATATATATATATATATATTTTAAATGAGAAAGATTTAATTTTTAAAAAAAAAGAAGATGGCAACACCTGTTGCCAAAACAAGCTTGTAGTGCTGCATGTAAGGCAGCACTACATATTTCGTGGCAAACTTTGGAGAGGTGAGTGTTAAATTTTTTTTTTTTTTGCATATATATATAACTTTAATTATTTTATTACTAACCAAATCCTATTTGGTTTTCTTTCAACTACGATTCAAATTACTATATTTCTTTAAACATTTTGGGACCGAAAGAAATGTTGAAAGGGTAAAATTTTGAAGGGGTGTACGGGAGAATTTTATAGAGAGTTGCAGGAAGCTCTAAGAAAAACAAAAGGTAATAATGTGAAGTTTATTTTTGAAATTTAGCATACATGAAATTTTTTGGAATTTAAAGTTGGAATTTTCAAATGGTGTGAATTATGAAGAATTAAAGAATAAATTAAAATTTTAATATAAATATTATGTCAGGTGTTGACGATCAGCAACCAGAGAAAATTGCTGAGAGGAGTAGGAAAGGCAAAGAGGTGATCTACGGGTAGCTTTAAGTGCTACGTGGTGAGTTAGATTTACTTTAAGTAATCAAGATAAATATGAAATATCTAGTGATAATATTATAATAAATTATGAGCTTATGATTTGGTGGTAGATGAAAAATTGATTGATAGGTATGATAGGAATAATATATGTGTATAAAATTATTATATGAGAAGTAATATTATTAGAATAATGAATCGATTTAATAATGAAGGTGATAAATGAAATTCTTGACGAGTTATGGTTGATAAATTGATGTGATATATGAGGAGAAGAAATTAGTGAAATTGATCAAATAGTAATTTGAGAAAAGGCAAGATAGTTAAATTAAATGTCTGAATACATGCTTGTTTTTATATTATTGTTCATATACATATTTCATATCATTGTTCATATGCATATGCATGAAATAAAAGAACCGGGAGGGGGCTGGTCTAAATGAAATAAAAGAATCGGGAAGGCACCCGGTCTAAGATAAAAACATGTCGACATGTGGGAAGACGTTCCCTAACAATAATTCATGCATTGCATCTGTTTTAAATATTGACTATATTACTGAAATGCTTAAGTGTTATTTGTTATTGTAAATTTATTTATAGATGAATGAGTCTCACAGAGAGACAATTAGGGTAAGAAAGAAACATGGAAGTATGATATGATAAGAACTATCTAAATGGTAGACTATATACTGTGAACCTCATAACATGGTAATTATGAGATAATTGGTGGTGTTAAGGTGAACAAATATATAAGAAGAAGAGATTGATAGTGAATGAGACTTATGATATGTATAGTGATAGTAGAATGTTATTATCAAGTTATATGAGATATAAATGATTAAATATTAAAAGACTATTTATACAAATTGAATACTTCTAGTAAATTTACTTCACTGAGCTTGTGAAGCTCATCCTTCATTGTACAATGGTTTCAGGTAGCAGGCAGGACAGATAGTTTGGTGAGTTGAGAGTCAGATGAAATCATTATCTATAAGCCACGTACGTGTCCACATTCTCAGACTAATGAGAAAATAAAATAAAAATTTATTTGTAAACATTCATGCATTTTGCTTTGTATATAATATTTTAGTCAAGATCAGAATGATGTATCTCCCCTGTTGAGGGTTGAGGATTGAAGTAAAAATTTCTGTTGGTGTTATTTTTTTTATTGCATATATGTGTCGTACTGGGATTTTCGAATGTAACAACACCGTCTCGGGGGTGGCCAACCCGAGATGGGTCGTTATAACTATTCATGGGCCCAAGCCCAAACCATCAAGCAAAAAACCAAATCTGGACCCATGAAGTATGCACCAACTCTAACATTTACCACCTTCGATTTTTATAAAGAAAAAGTTAGAGATGGTGAATGATGAAAAAAAAAGTGGAATAATGATGGAAAGGGATTGCATGTGGCTCCCAAAAATGAAAAAGAAAAGAAAAAAAATAAGGTAGAATAATGATGGCTTGCTTAATGGCAAACTTTGAGAAAGATATCAAATTCATCTCCTATAAATACTTATGTTCAGATACAAAGAGGGAGGAGAGAGGCAACAATTGAAGAGAACATCGCATAAATATAAGGAGAGAAATATTGAAGAGTAATCAACAGAGAATTAATTATAAAGAGCTATGTAAAATCTTTATAATCTCCCATTGATAGTAGAAATTTTCCTATTGTCCCCATAGAGTAGGCCTCATAAATCAAACCACGTAAAAACATTTTCTCTATTTTATTTCTTGACCTTTTACTTATTGGTTTTTATGTATTTTATGCAAAAGAGTAAAAGTATTCCACAATTCCATTTCAAAATTATTCAAATCGCCAACTCATAAGCAAATTCTGCCGTTTTTATCCACGCTTTCTGACCAATCTTATTTATCTATAAATTATGCATCATATAAATATTTTTGAAATTTCAGATTCAGACGATTCTATAATTTGTTTTCCAAATGTTATATGACACTGACTTACTTGTAAATCCTGTTCAGCAACTTTTAGAAGCTCAAGAGTACTCAAATCTTTCTTTGATTCAAATTCAAGAAGTAGAGATTCTTGAACTCAGTGGCACAAGACCTGAAATGGACTCCATTTTGTTTCTATTAACCAAATCCCAGCGCTACTGAAAATGAAGATTGAACTCTGTCCAGAAATAGTTGAATGTGAAGAGATCCAAAACTTGAAACCTAAAGAGTACCAAAATCTTTCTTTGAACCGACTTCAAGAAGTAGAGCTTGTCGAATTCTTTGGCACAAGTCTTGAGATAGAGATTCCCCCGTGCTACTGAAAATGATGATTCAGCCCCATGTGCATTACAAGGAAGAGATCTTGAAAGAGTAGACTCAATTTCGACGTGCATCAGGAATGCAGAAATCATATATTTGGACACTTATGAGGCTATGTGGTGCAGAAAATGAAAAGAACCATATACTATTCTAGGATTTTTAGGATATTAAGAAATTATTATTTTTTGATTTATTTCCTATTATGTCAGGGATTTTATTTCGAAGTTATTATGTTTTGATTTATTTCTTTTTATGTTAGGGAATTTATTTGGAAGTTATTATGATTTATTTTCTTTTATGTTAGGGATGTTATTAATAAATAGAATTTTCTAGTGTGCTTGGTGCCACCTTATTATATTAATTTTGGGAGATAGAATTATGAATTGAAAATTAATTATCTTTTTGTCTATCTCTGTTTCTCAGTTTGTTTTGTTCTTCCTTGCTTTCTCTGTTGGTTATTTCCCCTCTACCATAATTTATTTTCTTCCTAGTCTCTTTTTGTCTCTTATCTTTGCTGCTTTTATGTTGTTTCTCCTCTTTCCCTATTCTACTTTTGTTTCTCTCTCTAATTATCTGTCCGGCATCAAGTAGTATCAAAGTCGAATCCCTCCTTCTGTCCCAACAAATTCTCTCCTTAAACCTAGATTAAAAAAAAAAACCTCAAAATCATTTTTTGTTTTATTTATGTTATTTTTTTATATACATCAAATAGGAGTTACTTGTGAAGAATGCATTAGTTTAATTGAGATTTTCTGGTTACAGTTCATCATATACTATATCCCATTAAAGAAGATTCGCTCTATCAAGTTTTTGGTCCAGTTGGCCATGTAGAGAAAATTAGTCTTTTCTCCAACTCAATGGAATTTCAAGCTCTCGTGCAACACTATTGGCCTCAAGATGCTATTTAGGCTAAAACTGAGGTGGATGGTCAGTGTATTTATGTTAATTGCTGTCAATTGGAGATCAAATATTTCACCTTTGAGACATGAATTCGCAAGATGCAACAACTCCTTGAACAAGTGAAACAACAAGTGGAAGCAGTTTTCACCAAAACTTTTACCAATCTTGATTCCATTCAAGACAAGTCTGAAGCTGTTTTTCCAATTCACACAGACTTTGTAAAGAACAAACAAATCATTGAAGAAAGCTTTACAATTTATTATGAGGATGTACTTGTTGAGTCACTTCAAAACGAACAAGGAGCCAAGATGAGAGCAAGATTTGTGTGTATGACCTTCCTTACTTTGATTTTGTCCTCTCGCACTGGATTGAGGCTCCTTAAAAACTCTTTTTGATATCTTTCTTCTGTTTGATCGAAAATACTACATCTTAAAAATTGCAAGCCTTTTCCATGCAATATCACAAATCACAAGTTTTTTGTACTATTCTAGGATTTGTAGGATATTAAACAGTTATTATGTTTTGATTTATTTTTGTTAGGCACGATAACCCAAGTTTGGGAGAAACTTTCTGGAGAGTCCATTAAGCAAAGGCCCAAATATATGATGTAGGAGACCATATGAACCCAAAAGCTTAAGCTAATAGGTTCTTGTTCCACCACCATATATATTCCATTCACTTATCTAGATTATCAGTGTGAATGGAGTGAGGGGAGCGTAGTGTACTAAGCGAAATGATGGCATCAGCCTTTTTGGGCTTGTAATTTACTGTTTTATTGGCATTGATGATTAATAGGTTGGGAGTGTGGGGGCAACGCCCCTGCGGTACGGTACAGGGGTATTTGAGGAATTTTTTTCTAATACCTCTGTAAGACTAGGGTTAGTATAAATACATATGATGTAATCTTACTTTGAAATAGTGAAAATTCAGCAACCACTCGCTCCTTTGGATGTAGGCATACTACCGAACCACATTAAATCAGTGTGTTTTTTGCTTTCTCTCTCTTTGCTTTTCCATACTATTCATCATAATTGTCGCATGTTTCACAACAATTTCCTATTATGTTAGGGATTTTATTTTGGAGTTATTATGTTTTGATTTATTTGCTTTTATGTTAGGGATTTTATTTAGGAGTTATTATTGATAGACCGTTTATTTCGGTCATCAACAAACCCTGCAGAAGATTGTAGTAAAGTGATTAGTAGGGTATCGTTATTGGCCGGGGATTGCGGGTACTCTATACTAAAGAGTCATAAAAATAATAATAAATGATTTGATTGGTTTAATTAGCAGTTTATAAACAAATATAAATCTACATCTATTAACATTACATAAGATTAGGGGGTTTTCATGATCTGATTTTTCTTTTTACTAATTTTACTAAGGAAATTAAAGAACAATTATTTACAATTGATCATTTTCTCTCACAATTCAGAAAATCAAGTTTGTTAAATGACTAATCAAATTGTTTCAATGTAGACAACGAATTCGTGCCTCAATCACATATCAGAATTGAATCAAAGTGCAAGCCTAAAGAGATCATGCACTTTATAAATTCCTTCTTAGATAATCACTAAGCTTAGGAAAAGTCCATCAGCTAGTTATTTTGTTTAAGCAATCAAGTTAATACTCAGCGCATCCTTACAATTACTTAAACAAATCATTAAGATCAAAAGGAATTATGATTCAATAACATGTTCCTTATTCCTATGAAAAAGTCCATGGATAAAGAACATGCAATTTCTAGAACATTGGCTATTGTTCATAGCTTTTACCACTTTAAATCGTACTCCAGATCAATTAGGTGATCGAAAGTGCGATTATGGCTTCAATGATTTGCAATATCAAAGTTTTCAATATAACAGAACTGAAAATTCAACATATGTAATGAATTAATATGTCTACATATCATGAACAATTCAAAAACATTAAAGAATAAATCTGAAAATTAACCAACTCATTGAATTAATAATAATATCTAACATAAGAATCCAAGGCTGAAACAATTAAAAAGAATAGCCGTAAGGGGTACACTTCTTGAACACACTCAAGGAAGCTTGAGATGTTAATGGTGATGAACCTCACGGCTATGATGATAGATGAAGGAGAACACATTTTGGAAAAGTCCTAATGTGCTCACAATTGGAGAAGGAATGGTGGAGTGTTTCAGCCTTCTGCTTCTTGAATTTTGAGTAGAGATGGTTCCAAGAGAAAAGATGATCTCTTTCAGCTTACAAACACCCTATTTATAGAGCTTAGAACAACCCTCTAAGCTTAGGAAAAGCAAGAAAACAATGCTAAAAACAAGCCATGAAACATGCAAGGAAACAATCCCTAAAACATGCAAGGAAACAATCCCTAAAACATGCAAAGAATCAAGGAATGGCCAAAAGTAAGAAAGACGAATACAATCCCGAAATTTCAGGAGGACCCAACTAGTAGAATTCGAACGGTCATATCTTCTTCCACACATCTCCAAATGAGCTGAAACTTGTTGGGCTGGAAAGAAGACGTCTTGAACTTCAATTTTGACCTAAGAAAGTCTAAAAAATGATATTGTTTGGGCCTGTTATGATGGACCAAAATCCAGTAGGCTGTTGCATCCGAATCTTCCTCCACTTTGGGCTTGGACCTTGCACCTTGCTTAGTTGACAAGAGATTATGTGATCTTTTGTTGTGCAAGCCCATGTTAGGTTGGACATACCCATGTCACTAATGGACTCCAATATTCTCTTGTGTTTTGACACATCATCCAAATAATTCCAAGGTGGAACCCTACAAAGAAATCAGAAAATAATAGATAAGGAAAGTTTCCATAATTAGAAAAGTTTTTTTTTAGAATGATAAGACTATTTTCTTAATCCACTTAGATTTCCTAAAGTAACTATGAAAACTCATTTTAGCACCTTATTTTACCATTCCTACGTTCACAAGCTTTCTAAATACTAAGAAAAGAAACTAAGCTCAAAATAACAAAGTTAAGAGAATTACAAAGCCAAATAGGGTAGGAAAGGCATTAAAAACGTAACACAAAGTGTTCCTATCAAATTCCCCCACACTTAGCTTTGGCTAGTCCCTTAGCAAAACAACAGTATGTAACCTAGTAGAATCTCAAGAGAAACAACATAAACTAAATGACACCACAATGACATAACACAAATTAAATGACTCTAATCCTTCCAACTTACGTCTCAGAGATCCCTTAGGTAATATGGCATAATAAAGTACGGAGAGCACAAGTTTACCTCAAATAAACAAGCTACGGAGTTATTAAGATTATATAACATTCGTACTTTGAGTGTGTGTGTGTGAATAATCAGCCAAGAGTAAGTGTAATATGCCACCCTCGAGTTAATGCACAAATAGTATCAAATTTTACTTCTCACAATGCATCACTCTGGTTTTCACTCATTTAAATGTGGTACTAGCTATACTAATTACTCAATCACTTGTGAAAACAGTTTAAACCATAGGCTTGCTTGTGCACCCACTCTCCACATCAAAAACAGAACATCAAAGGATCAGGAGGTCTTTGAAAGGGTTGTAATGGGGCTAAAGGGTCAAGGTTTCATAAGAAAGAAGAGAAATGATGTCACAAAATTTCCTTAGAACTAGAAAGCATTCAATAACGTCATAAATAGATCATCATTATTAAGTACCACGTTTCCATCACAATAGGGTGGATTTAATCACTTTGGCTTTCAACTTGCTTTAAAGACTCATAATACTCCCAATTCTTCAGAACTTGTATTTTTTTGAAACACAGCAATTTTTTTTTTCCTATTACTCCTTTTATCTTCTTTTTTTTTTGTTTTTTTTTTGTTTTTTTTTTCGAAACAACCACCTTAGAACCATACGAAATTCCCCCACACTTATGCTTTTCCACCATCTCCACATTACAAATCAATATAAACAAGATCCAAGCTCCCTAGTTCCAAGGAAAAATAGTAGGTAAAGTGTTTTAAGTTCATAAAGGGTAAATGAATGTGGGTTAATGAAGAAAATAAGCTAATTCAGGCTCAAAATGCTATCTAGGGGTCAAATCATGATCAGGTTAAAGGCTATTTAGTCATGGTGGTAAAATCCTAATTTGCCTCATTCTTCTCCAAATCTGAACATGTACGATCGTCTCAAGTGGTTTAAAAGCAAGTTCTAGAAAACATTATATTCACAAGATGCACTCAGAAGAGAATTTGAATTGATATGCATAATGAATCAATTATAAGGCTCGAAAAACTCACAAATATTGTGGGATTATGCAAGTATCATTCAATATGTCTCCATGCTTCACACTAAGGCAACAGATTACTCAAATCAAGGCTAATGTGCATCAAAATTTCAATTTCCAAGTATGACTATAATATAAGCAAATTAACTCCATTTCTTGTTTTATCTTTAAAAGTATGCTCAAACTCTTTAAAAACCATTAAGAATCAGTTTCATCATTGAGTTGGAAGAGGTCCTAAAACCTAAAAAGCAATGATATGACTCAAAAAGATGTAAATCCCTCTCCCACACTTAAATGGTACATTGTCCTCAATGTATATCAGAATAAGCATGTAATATAGAATATAAACATGGGTAAGGTATTTACGAAAATCACACAAAACAAATAACATATAAAGATCAACCAACGTAAATGGAAGAGAGAAAGAAAATGCAAATCTGTGTTAATGACTCCTCCACAGCTTCGGTTGAATTGGGTTGCCTCCCAAGCAGCGCTTTAATGTTTACAGTCTTTCAGCCTAGACTTTGTACCTTGTTTTTAGTCCTTTGTGAGTGGCACCTCTAGGAGGGGTACATCCTCCACAGTATGCTCCTCAAAAGCCTCATAGTAAGGTTTTAAGCGATGACCATTCACCTTGAATTCATTTCCAGTTTTGTCACTTTTTATCTGCATAGCACCATGAGGAAAAATATTAGTGACAATGAATGGACCCACCCATCTAGAACGTAACTTACCAGGAAAAAGTTTAAGTCTAGAATGGAAGAGAAGAACTTTTTGGCCCACAACAAAGGCCTTGCCACGGATCATCTTATCATGAAAAGCTCTAGTTTTCTCCTTGTAAATCCATGCACTATCATATGCCTCGTTTCTGATTTCCTCAAGTTCATTCAGTTGGAGTTTTCTATGTAAACCAGCCTTATCAATGTCCATGTTGAAAGACTTAACAGCCCACCATGCCCTATGCTCAAGCTCAACTGGTAAGTGACACGCTTTACCATAGACAAGTCTGAATGGAGACATCCCAATTGGCGTCTTGTAAGCCGTCCTATAAGCCCAAAGTGCATCATCAAGTCTTTTGCTCCAATCCTTGCGTGTAGGGCCCACAGTCTTCTCCAAAATCCCCTTAATCTCACGATTTGAGACCTCTGCTTGTCCACTCGTCTGAGGATGATAAGGTGTTGCCACCTTATGAGTCACTTTGTACTTCTTGAGCAAGGCCTCAATTGTACGGTTGCAGAAGTGTAATCCACCATCACTAATAATCACACGAGGCATTCCAAACCTAGCAAATATGTTAGATCTCAAGAAATCTACAACAACTTTAGAGTCATTAGTTCTGGTGGCTTTAGCCTCCACCCACTTAGACACATAATCAATAGCCAAAAGAATGTAAAGAAACCCGTTAGATGAAGGAAACGGCCCCATGAAATCAATGCCCCAAACATCGAAAATCTCAACAGTTATAATATGGGCCATGGGCATCTGATCCCTAGAGCCTAAATTACCTGTCCTCTGGCACCTGTCACAAGTCATGCAATACAAGTATGCATCCTTAAAAATAGAAGGCCAGAAAAAACCACAATCTAATACCTTACGAGCTGTCCTACGAGCACCAAAGTGTCCACCACAAGACTCAGAATGACAAAAGGCAAGTATCGATTTATGCTCAGATTCAGGGACACACCTCCTAATGATTTGATCACTACAATGCTTCCACAAATAAGGTTCATCCCATATGTAATGCCTAGCCATATGCTTAAGTTTTTCTTTATTAGAACGAGGTAAAGTGTCAGGAAATTGCCTAGTAACTAAATAATTCACAATATCAGCATACCAAGGCTCACTTACCTCAATCCCAAAGAGCTGCTCATCTGGGAATGATTCTTGCAGGGGTAGGACGTCCTCCTCATGAACAAGTCTGCTCAAATGGTCAGCTACCAAGTTTTCACTCCCCTTCTTGTCCTTGATCTCCAAATCAAATTCTTGAAGCAAAAGCACCCATCTAATCAGTCTCGGTTTGGCCTCCTTCTTTGTCATTAGATACTTCAAAGCTGCATGATCAGTATAAACAACAACTTTAGTTTGAAGTAAATAAGAGCGAAATTTATCTAAGGCAAAAACAACAGCAAGGAGCTCTTTTTCAGTTGTGGAATAGTTTAGTTGAGCATCATTGAGTGTCCTAGAGGCATAGTAGATGGCATAGGGCTTCTTGTCCATTCTTTGTCCCAAAACAGCCCCAACGGCGTAATCCGAGGCGTCACACATCAATTCAAAAGGTAAGGACCAATTAGGTGGAGACATGATGGGTGCAGTAGTCAATAACTCCTTCAGCTTCTCAAAAGCTTTCTTGCACTCCTCATCAAACTCAAAGAGAGTGTCATTCTGAAGTAAACAGCACAAGGGCCTTGATACATTGGAGAAATCCTTGATAAACCTCCTGTAAAATCCTGCATGACCAAGAAATGAACGAACCTCTCTCACACAAGTGGGAGAGGGTAAGTAACGCACAAGATCTACCTTAGATTTATCAACCTCAATCCCCCTAGCAGATATGATATGTCCTAAAACAATCCCTTGAGTCACCATGAAGTGACATTTTTCCCAATTTAGAACCAAGTTTGTTTCAACACAACGTTTTAGAATAAGTTCCAAATTTCCTAAGCATGCATCAAAATCTCTACCAAAGACACTAAAATCATCCATAAAGACCTCAATGATATTCTCGATGTATTCAGAGAAAATGGAGAGCATACAACGTTGAAACGTACCTGGTGCATTGCACAATCCGAATGGCATACGTCTGTAGGCATAAGTGCCAAAAGGGCAAGTGAAGGTGGTCTTCTCTTGGTCCTCTTGCGCTATACAGATCTGGTTGTACCCACTATATCCATCCAAAAAACAATAAAAAGGATAACCAGCTAACCTCTCGAGCATCTGATCGATGAAGGGCAGAGGGAAATGGTCCTTTCTTGTTGAAGCATTGAGCTTCCTATAGTCTATGCAAACTCGATAACCAGTTACCACTCTTTGAGGTACAAGCTCATTCTCCTCATTCTTTACCACAGTAACTCCTGACTTCTTTGGCACAACTTGAATAGGAGACACCCACTTGCTATCTGAAATAGGGTAAATAACGCCACAATCAAGTAACTTAATTACCTCATCTTGCACAACCTTCATCATAGGTGGATGTAGGCGTCTCTGGGCATCTCTGGTGGGTTTGGCACCATCCTCCAACAGGATCCTATGGACGCACATGGTTGGGCTAATTCCCTTGATATCTGCCAAAGTCCAACCAATGGCGGTCTTGTACTTCTTCAGAACGTCCACAAGCTTCTTTTCTTGGTCCTCCTCCAACTTCGAGGATATAATAACAGGCAGCGTCTCATTGTCCCCCAAAAAGACATACTTCAAGTGATCTGGCAAAACCTTAAGCTCAAGTGTAGGGGCCTGTATCACTGAAGGTAAAAATTTGTTAGTGGAAATAGGAAAGGACAAAGGAGGAATAGACCTTGGTAATATGGGTCGGGCCTCAAGGGAGGCTACGGTTTTGATCACAATGGGCTCTTCAGCCTTCTCTAACTCAGCCCTAGAAATGGATTCTCCATTCTCAGTATAACCAACTCCTTGAGAGAGTGTTACTTTCAACTCATCCTCTTCCATTGCTTCCAAAAATCTCTGCGCAAGTGAGTTAATATCATCAATAGAAAAACAGGGTTTAATGTCAGTCAATGGATACCTCATGGCTTCAAAGATGTTGAAGCGTATAACTTCATTATCAAATTCCATGGTTAGAGTTCCCTCATAAACATCGATCTTTGTTCTTGCGGTCCTCATGAATGGGCGCCCTAAAAGCAACGGAGTAGAATTTAGGGGAGAATCTTCCATATCAATGATATAGAAGTCTGCAGGAAAAATGAGTTGATTTACTTGCACAAGAACATCTTCAACGTATCCTTTAGGATACTTATTAGATCGATCAGCCAATTGGATAACAACATTATCACTTTTAAGTGCACCTAGCTCTAAAGAAGCATAAAGACTATAAGGCATCACATTAATTGAAGCTCCTAAGTCTAGCATGACATTATCAAATTTGTTGGTACCAATCACACAAGGAACAGAAAAACTCCCTGGATCCTTAAGCTTTGGTGGCAATCTCCTTTGGATGACAGCAGAGACTGTCTCATTCAACTTCACCACCTCCTTCTCACGAGTCTGCCTCCTTGTAGTGCAAAGCTCCTTCAGAAACTTGGCATATCTTGGCACTTGCTTCAAGCACTCAATCAAAGGCATGTTGACTTGTACCTTCTTAAAAATCTCCAAGATGGCCTGATCAGATTCATCCTTCTTGGTTTTGGCAAACCTACTAGGAAAAGGTACACGAGCAAAAGGATTAGAATCAAAAGAGTGTTTAGGGTTTTGTTCGTTACCTTGAGGTTTTAAAGCATTCTCAGATGATGGAGGACCAATCATTTCTGCTATTGTGGTGGTGGGATCTTTCTGTATTTCCTTCTTGGTGCTCTCAACGTCCTCTTCCTCATGGTGGGTCACTTTGGCTTTCTTCTGAGTTTTAAGAACATCCACAATGGTCTTGCCACTCCTTGTAGTAACAACTTTAGCTTGCTCGATAATTGGGTTGGGAGCAGTGTTGCTAGGCAATTTTCCACTCTCCGTTATCTTCCCCATGAAGTCCACCACTTGTCCCAATTGCTTCTTCAGCTCTGCAATATCCTTAGTGTGAGCCTGTTGACCTGTAACAAGAGCTTGAGTAGCAGTAGTTAAATTCTGTTGCCCTTGAGCAAGGGACTTTAAAATTTCATCATAATTAGAAGCAACAGAATTTGTAGGTACAATAGGATTAGGGACAAAGTTTTGAGGTACCTGAGGCCTCATAAACAAACCTGGAGGGCGTGGAAACACTTGCCCTTGACCTTGAGGGTTCTGAACATTATCATTGTTGGCCCAACGAAAATTGGGGTGATCTCTAAGCCCAGGGTTATATGTGTTAGAGAAAGGGTTGTACTTTTGTCCACCTTGATTACCTTGAAACCCAACAGCGTTAAGAGACTCCCATCCTCCATTGTTGATCAGTTGGGGACATTGGTCAGTTGGATGCCCTTGAGTACAACACACACCACAGATTTGAGCAACTTGTTGTACTTGTGCTCCATTCACGTTCAGTACCTGAGACAGAAGAGTAGACATTTTATTAACTTTTTCCTCAAGAGCAGAGTTAGAAGATACCTCATTCACCCCATGAGTGGAGTTTAACACTCCCTCGTATTGTTGATAATTAAGAGCACGTTGGGCGAGTAACTCCTTAGCAACATCAGGTGTCTTATCGACAAAAGAACCTCCGGCAGCAGCATCTAACAATTGACGTTCGAGGGGGAGAAGTCCTTCATAAAAGTAAGTGAGAAGATTCCCTTCTTTCATCCCATGTGAAGGACATGATGCAATTAAGCTCTTGAATCTCTCATAGTAGGCATAGAACGCCTCTTCCTTCCTTTGCTCAATTCCAGTTATCTGCTTCCTCAAGACAGTAATCCTTGAGGCAGGGAAGTACTTAGTCAGAAACTCAGTCATAAGCTTCTCCCATGTGTTGATGTAACCCGAGGGTAGATCAAACAACCAAGTCTTTGAACTATCTTCAAGTGAAAAAGGGAATGACTTCAGCTTCAGAACGTTGAGATCCGCATTTTGTGGGCACATACTTGAACACACAAACTGGAACTCCTTGAGATGTTTGTGAGGATCTTCGTTAGTAAGCCCATGGAATTTGGGCAAATGGTGCAAGAACCCACTCTTCAGTTCGAACTCAGCTATCTTGCCAACTGCTGGTTCTGGATAAGTAATACAAGTTGGTGCAGCTCCCCCATCAGTTGAAGAAGACATTTGCCTAATAGTTTCAGCCATTGGTACTTCGTCTTCCTTACTTGCGTCTTCTAAGTCAGGTATGTCTTCTTCCTCGTCTGACAAGTGATGTGAAAAATTATCTGACTCCTCCGACTCTAGCCTCCCTTCTTGGTAAGGTGGGGGTTGATTTGTAGAAAGTGCAACTTCTTTTAGTAAAGCCAAACGTTTTCTAAGTTCTTGAGTCTTTCTACTAACTGCTGACATTCATCGACCTAAATAACAAAAGCAAAGGAATCAATATATAAGTTAAAGTTTGAAATACAAATAATAATAGCTTCCCTTACAAATGTTACAAATGGTTTTAAGGAAGTCACATGCTAAAATTGCAATCAAGTAAAACACAAGTTATATTATATGCTAAGAAGAATATTAACAAGTTAAATGACACTAAAATATAGAGATTTTGCAATCCCCGGCAACGGCGCCATTTGATAGACCGTTTATTTCGGTCATCAACAAACCCTGCAGAAGATTGTAGTAAAGTGATTAGTAGGGTATCGTTATTGGCCGGGGATTGCGGGTACTCTATACTAAAGAGTCATAAAAATAATAATAAATGATTTGATTGGTTTAATTAGCAGTTTATAAACAAATATAAATCTACATCTATTAACATTACATAAGATTAGGGGGTTTTCATGATCTGATTTTTCTTTTTACTAATTTTACTAAGGAAATTAAAGAACAATTATTTACAATTGATCATTTTCTCTCACAATTCAGAAAATCAAGTTTGTTAAATGACTAATCAAATTGTTTCAATGTAGACAACGAATTCGTGCCTCAATCACATATCAGAATTGAATCAAAGTGCAAGCCTAAAGAGATCATGCACTTTATAAATTCCTTCTTAGATAATCACTAAGCTTAGGAAAAGTCCATCAGCTAGTTATTTTGTTTAAGCAATCAAGTTAATACTCAGCGCATCCTTACAATTACTTAAACAAATCATTAAGATCAAAAGGAATTATGATTCAATAACATGTTCCTTATTCCTATGAAAAAGTCCATGGATAAAGAACATGCAATTTCTAGAACATTGGCTATTGTTCATAGCTTTTACCACTTTAAATCGTACTCCAGATCAATTAGGTGATCGAAAGTGCGATTATGGCTTCAATGATTTGCAATATCAAAGTTTTCAATATAACAGAACTGAAAATTCAACATATGTAATGAATTAATATGTCTACATATCATGAACAATTCAAAAACATTAAAGAATAAATCTGAAAATTAACCAACTCATTGAATTAATAATAATATCTAACATAAGAATCCAAGGCTGAAACAATTAAAAAGAATAGCCGTAAGGGGTACACTTCTTGAACACACTCAAGGAAGCTTGAGATGTTAATGGTGATGAACCTCACGGCTATGATGATAGATGAAGGAGAACACATTTTGGAAAAGTCCTAATGTGCTCACAATTGGAGAAGGAATGGTGGAGTGTTTCAGCCTTTTGCTTCTTGAATTTTGAGTAGAGATGGTTCCAAGAGAAAAGATGATCTCTTTCAGCTTACAAACACCCTATTTATAGAGCTTAGAACAACCCTCTAAGCTTAGGAAAAGCAAGAAAACAATGCTAAAAACAAGCCATGAAACATGCAAGGAAACAATCCCTAAAACATGCAAGGAAACAATCCCTAAAACATGCAAAGAATCAAGGAATGGCCAAAAGTAAGAAAGACGAATACAATCCCGAAATTTCAGGAGGACCCAACTAGTAGAATTCAAACGGTCATATCTTCTTCCACACATCTCCAAATGAGCTGAAACTTGTTGGGCTGGAAAGAAGACGTCTTGAACTTCAATTTTGACCTAAGAAAGTCTAAAAAATGATGTTGTTTGGGCCTGTTATGATGGGCCAAAATCCAGTAGGCTGTTGCATCCGAATCTTCCTCCACTTTAGGCTTGGACCTTGCACCTTGCTTAGTTGACAAGAGATTATGTGATCTTTTGTTGTGCAAGCCCATGTTAGGTTGGACATACCCATGTCACTAATGGACTCCAATATTCTCTTGTGTTTTGACACATCATCCAAATAATTCCAAGGTGGAACCCTACAAAGAAATCAGAAAATAATAGATAAGGAAAGTTTCCATAATTAGAAAAGTTTTTTTTTAGAATGATAAGACTATTTTCTTAATCCACTTAGATTTCCTAAAGTAACTAGGAAAACTCATTTTAGCACCTTATTTTACCATTCCCACGTTCACAAGCTTTCTAAATACTAAGAAAAGAAACTAAGCTCAAAATAACAAAGTTAAGAGAATTACAAAGCCAAATAGGGTAGGAAAGGCATTAAAAACGTAACACAAAGTGTTCCTATCAATTATGTTTTGATTTATTTTCTTTTATGTTATGGATGTTATTAATTAGTAGGACTTCCTAGTGTGTTTGGTGCTTATATAAGCACTTTTATGTTAATTTTGGGAGATGAGATTATGAATTGAAAATTGATTATCTTTTTGTCTATCTCTGTTGGTTATTTTCCCTTTTCTCTAATTTCTTTTCTTTCTAGTCTCTTTCTATCTATTATCTCTATTGTTTCTCCCTTTTCCTATTCTGCTTATGTTTCTATCTCTAATTATCTATCCAGTAGCACTATGTTGTAGAGGGAGCAAGAGGGGGCACCCCTTTTACCATGCGTATAACATTAGCTTGGTCCTAGTACTTTCCATGTAACATATGCTCATAGAAACCTTTGATCAAAGAATCTAATTACGACACTGTTTATTTATGCATAATCACATTGCTTGTATGTAAGATATTTGCTTTCATAATATCGAGGATTACACAGGATAAGAGTATTCTATCATTCTCTTTAAGAGTTAATGTCGTCATTTCTCTTTGGGTTTTGGCACTTGTAATAATTTGTCACTATTGATGCCGAAAATCTGCAGTTGAGCTGGAGACTCAAAATTCTGAGGTCTGCACAGGAAGGGACAAAGAACTAAAGAGTCACCAGAGGGAGAGGGGGGAGGTGCCTCCGAAGACTCTCCAATGCCTTTGTTAGTGCAAAGTTTTTGAGAGAAAATTGAGAAGATTGTGGTAGCAGTATTGATAGTGTTTGTAATGAAATCGAATTGTGTTGAGATCTACGTACCTTAGACCTTTTTATAGTGGTTTAGGGAGCAAGTTCATTATGCGCTCAGAACGACACCATCTCTAAGCTTCCGTTTTTATTTCGAGGGGTCTTGTTACGTGTTCAGGGACAACGCGGTCCTTAAAATCTTGCTTCCATTTTTGCGTGTGAGAAGTTTGTCAATGATTATGGCTTTGTCATTTACTCTGCCACGTGCCCATTATTGACGTGGCCATATATCATTCGATCATTAGAGGGAGAGTTATCCATGTGTCACCAGGCTACTAGAGAGTGAATTATTTACTACATCAGAGGGCCCCTACTTCCTTAAGTATATCTATGTGCTTGAGGAAGTATAATGGAGCTTTATGCCGTTGGTTGCGTGCTTTGGCCTATGAAGCCTGCGGCCGAGTATATAAACAACACTCAAAGTGCTCAGCCTTGGAGACATGGTGCCGAGCGTATGAGCAGCAGTCAAAATGCTCCGCCTTGGAGATGTGGGGCCGAGCGTATGAGCGACAGTTAAAATGCTCGGCCTTAGAAACGTGGGGCTGAGCATATAAGCAGTAGTCAAAATGCTCGGCCTTGGAAACGTGAGGCTGAGCATATGAGCAATGGTCAAAATGCTCGGCCTTAGAGACGTGGGGTCGAGCATATGAGCAGTAGTCAAAATGCTCGGCCTTGGAGACATAGGACCAAGCATATGAACTTCAATCAAAATGCTCGGCCTTAAAGACGTGGGACCGAGGATACGAACCTCACTCAAAATGCTTGACCTTGGAGATGTGGTGATAGACGCTTAAATATACATATTTAAGCCCCCTTATTTACACTTGTTAGATCCTTTATTATGTTAATTTGGTATCTTTTACTCCATTTGTGTGTTTTACATGTTTTTGTAGGGTCTTGGAGAAAAAGAAGCAGTTTTGGCACTTTAAGGAAGAAATCTAGAAGCCCTGGAGCACTTTCTGGACAAAGTGCGATCGAGCGCACATGCAATGCGATCGAGCGCACATACAATCGTGCGCACACTTGTAGGATCGAGCGCACACTGCGATCGAGCGCAAGGACACATGCGATCGAGCGCAAATGTACAGGCGTGAATAGTAAACTGCAGAACCCTATTTTGGAAATAACCCTATTTTGGAAATAACTCTATTTTGGAAATAAAGGAGTTTTGTGTTTTAGGAAAGTTTAGAAACTCATGAGTCTATTAGGACTTCTCAAAGACCTATAAATACACTTGTAACTCACACACAAAAACACAACCTTAGATAGTAAACACTTTTCTCTTTTCTTTTAATTTGAGTGGAGAGCTTGGGAGAGAATTGACGCCTCTTCTCTCGGGTTTATTCTTCTCCCTTATGTTTTGTTTAATTATGTTTACTTCAGTTAGTATGTGTAACTAACTCTCTTATAGGGCTCGATTGAAGCCCTAGTTATGCATTCCCATATTTTTATTCATTGATTAAATCTTCGCATAGCTTATTATGTTACTTAACTTGATTAACACCTGTGCTTATTTAAATTCCTCATATGTATGTGTAAGGCCAACGTATGCATGTGGCATGGATGGGTTAGTTAGATCAATTTGGATGACCGAGTCCTGGGTCTAACATCAGTAACAAGGGACCATCTTATCCGGATACCCGGGTTAATCAACATGGGAAACCGGGAGTAGATACCATGCCCTAGGTCTCATGTGGTTGTCGATTTCCACAGTACCTATGCTTTCTTAAGGAACAACTCAAGCAGATACCATGCTGAATCCCTTAAGGAAGAAAAGAGTTAGAGTAGATACCATGCCTAACTCGTTGCTTAGGGAAATCAATAGCTTAAGGAGTAGATACCATGCCCTTAGGTTGGCAACCAGTAGGTACACATAATAAGGCTAGAGCACTGATACCTTATACAAAATCGGGAATGTATGACTAGTGGTGGATATCAAAGCCCTATGTCTTTATTATTATCGAATTACCCTTTAGTTTATTATTTCTATCCTTTTACATTGCAATTATAAATCTAAATCGAACTTTACCAATCCCTGTGGAGATGATCTTGCATTCGCACACTATGCTACACTATTGACCTTGTGCACTTGCAAGTAAAACAAAGTACGATTATTCACCTATTTATTTAGGTATATTATCGCACAACAAGTTTTTGGCGCCGTTGCCGGGGATTGCGCTAAAAGTTCCTTTTAGGATTACTTTCATTTTATCATTGCTATTATTTTATTTTTACCATCTTTTATCAAAACTTAAATAAAGTTGTTTTATCTTTCAGGTATTTCACGAAACCCTACTTGCACTTTCTGTGGAATTTGCGATCGATCGCAAGCTTCTGTGCGATCGAGCGCATTTAGGGCAGAGAGTACCCGAGCAACAGAGTTGCATTGCTGCACTAAAACTGGTTTTTCTGCTTTATGCACGGACTTCGATCCCGACATCCGGAATTCTTTTCCCTCGATCCCGAGCTTGAACGGACCATTCGACAAAGGCTTAGGGACAACTTTGAGGAGAAGTCGAGAACAAAACACAAATGGCGGAACAGCTCGAAAACCAGCAACCACCTGCATGAGTTCCAATGAAGCAATCCTTCATCCCTCGGAACATCGATCAACCATCATGCATCGCATATCAACCTGAGGCAGCGGGAAATTATTACATATCTCTGCAAATCTTGAATGCTTTGACTCATTATAGGGGCACTCCTAACGAAGATCCACACTTGCACCTCCGAGAATTTATCGATCTTTGCAAGTTCCAGCATATTCAAGGCCTAGATCAAGAGGGAATCAGGTTAATTCTTTTTCTTTTTTCATTAAAAGATAATGCTAAAATGTGGTATCATTCATTGCTTGCAGACTCCATCCATACTTGGGAAGAGCTATCCAATAGATTTCCAAAGAAATTTTTTCCAGCCCAAAAGACAAGGCAGATTAGGAAGGAGATTCAATCATTCCAACAGAGGGATGGTAACTTTTTTTTCGAGGCATGGGGACACTTTAATGAGCTGCTACTCAAATGTCCACATTACAACTTACCTCAAGATGAGCTGGTCCTGGCTTTCTATGAAGGTTTGAGTGGCATAAATCAAAGTATAGTGGATTCCGGTTGTGGAGGTATGCTGATGGAGAAGACTAGTGAAGAAGCCATGGAGCTGTTTGAGACTTTAAGTGAGCACACCCAGCAATTCTCCTCGAGAGGGAGACAAGGAGTAAAGAGCAATGGCATGTATGAAGTTAACTTACTCGGTGGAATTCCAACTCAGATAAATGGAATGGAGAGGAAACTAGATATGCTTGTAAAAGCCATGACTGCTCAGAACACCTCACCAATTCCACAAGTCACACAACGCAAGGTATGTGCATTATGTTCTAAAATTGATCACACTACTGAGACCTGCCATTTGTATTCATCTACAGATCCCGAGCAAGTGAACTATGTGGGATCGAACAATGCATATGCAAATACATACAACCCTGAATGGCGGAACCACCCCAACCTTTCATGGAGCAACAATCAAAGCAACTTGAACCTTCAAGGGCAACAAAGAAACTGTCATAAAGCAGCCCAACCAGTTCCAGAACCCAAGAAGGATGATCTAGAAAGTCTTGTAAAACAATTGGCCACTCAGCAACAACAACTAATGGCAACATTGATAACTTCACAAGATCAGCAAAGACAAACAATTGAAAAGCATGAGCAAACCATCCAAAGGCTGGAAGTACAAATGGGGCAAATGGCTAAGGAGTTAAGTGGAAGACAGCAAGGAGAACTTCCTGTACAAACACAACCAAATCCAAGAGGACATCAACAGCTAAAAGCCGTTACAACTCTCCGGAATGGGAAGATCATAGGAGTTAATGAGCCAGCTCAAGCATCTCAAGCATCTCAAGCTAAGCCATCCACATCCAAGGTAAGTGAAGTAGAAAAGTGGAATGCACCACCCTTCCCTCAAAGGTTAGTAACACCAAAGAAAGATAAATTGTTTGATATCTTTGAAACTTTGAGAAAAGTAGAAATTAACATTCCCTTATTAGATGCAATTAAACAAATCCCTTCCTATGCTAAATTTTTAAAAGATTGTTGCACTAATAAAAGAAAGTTTCAAGAACATGAAACAGTGGCTCTAACTGAAGAGGTAAGTGCGATTTTGTTAAGAAAACTACCACCAAAACTAAAAGATCTGGGTAGTTTTACTGTTCCCTGTAGGATAGGTGATCAATTGTTTGAGAAAGCATTACTAGATTTAGGAGCAAGTGTCAATTTTCTACCATACACAGTAGTTGAAAAGCTAGATTTGGGGGAGCTTCAACCAACCTCTATCACTTTGCAATTGGCAGATAGAAGCATCAAAAGACCTAGAGGTATACTTGAAGATGTATTGGTAAAGGTAGGAGAGTTTATTTTGCCTGCTGACTTCATTGTGTTAGATATGGAAGAATGCCCTATGCCATTACCTCTGCCCATCATCTTAGGAAGACCCTTCTGAGGATGGCTGATACAATAATTAATGTAAAAAAGGGTATTGTAAGTATGACGGTAAATGGTGAGACAATAGAATTTAAGATATTTGATGCAATGAAATTACCCCAAGATGATAATGATGATGAATGTGTTGATGAATTTTTTATGCAAAGTGCTATCAAGCAAGCTTTTCAGGTCTATCACATTGATCCATTGGAGGCCGCCCTCACCCATAGCTTCACAGGACCTGATATTGAGCCAGCATTAGAAACTGTCTATGATGACATTTTTGAAGCCGTGCACCTCCTTGAAGCCTCTCCAAAGTATCCAAGTAAGTTCACTCCTCCGTTTGAAAATCTTGAGCATACTAATACTACTTTTCTCTCATCTATTGTCCAGGCACCAAACTTAGAATTGCAGCAGTTGCCTGCAAGAAATCAAACCTTCACAGCACATGGACACAAAGTCACACCACACTCAGAAATTATAGTGCAACCAAGGGATGAAGATTTAACGCCCCAAATTGTTCAGTATGCAATAGCAACCAGAGCACCTAAGCCACATGAAGTGACTTTTAAGTACTCTTTGCCAAAAGACTAAATGATGAAGCTACTATAGAGAGCATTTGAGCAGTTCAGACTTTGATAAACGTGTAGCTCAAGTGCCTCTATTGAGGTCAGTGGCAGTAAGACCCCTGAGTACGCACTCTCTGCCACAAGTGCGATCGAGCGCACTTCACAGTGCGATCGAGCGCACATTGGACAGCAACTTGCCATGATGCCTAAACTGTCAACCTCCACCTCCTGCACTCGGTTCCTTCTCGACTGCACCACTTGGAGACTAGCAGTGAGAGGGTACCACGTCTGGCTGAAGACGTTAAACTTAGCGCTCATGGGAGGCACCCCAAAACATATCATTTTCATAGTTTATTATTAGTATTTCATAGTTTACTTTTCTATTATTGTTTATTATTGTTTTCCATTTTATATCTGTTTTGCTTTCTTTTTCGAGGACAACGTGAGTGCATCAAGTTGAAGTTTAGGGGTGTGCTACGAGCCATGTCAGCCATCAGTTCTCCATCTCCCAGGTCAGCTCCTTCCATGCTATTCACACATTGGGGACAATTTGCAATTTAAGTTTGGGGGTATGGGGACACATTCACACACTCACTATGTCCCACATTTTTTTGTTTGTTGTTGTTGTTTTGTTATTATTTTCATAGATAAATGCTTGTTCATTATGTCCAATAAACTTTTTATGATCTAAACAAAATGTTATGATTTGTCTTCATCAGTGAGCTTAACACTTTGAACATATAGGTCAATAAACAAGTTTTGAACCTAGATCACTGCCCTTTTGGCATTTAAGAATTCACAAGTTTAACTTGAACTATCACGAGCACATTAGCACATAGCTGTGTGGGGTATGACATGTTATTTGGATTGGTATGTTTCTTTTGCTTGACTATGAACTAGATGACCTATTAGATTGACATTTTGGCATATAAAAATAGAAAAGATTGATTCGTGCTCAAAAAGAAAAAAAATGCACCTAATGATCAATAAAAACAAATCTTCCGCTGAGTAACTGGCCCTCTTGCCTCAGTAAGCATTGAGTGTCACGTCAAAAGGTGGAAAATCTTAAGTGATCATTAAAAAGGAATTTTCTGCTGAGTAACTGGCCCTCTTGCCTCAGTAAGCATTGAGTGTCACGTCAAAAGGTGGAAAATTCTAAATGGTAGCATAAAAATCAGTTAGTTTCGTAGCCTTGTTGACTCGAGCCAGTAAGTCCTTAGGGGTGTCTTTACACCTAATGCCCTAAAACCATATGGTTTGGGAGTCATTGGCTAAACACTCGTTACACGAGTCAACAAGAAAGCTTAAGGGAACTAACCTGGCAAAAATCTCGCAAATAAAAGACTATGCCATATTTGTTGACTCTAATAGGAAGTTGGTGAATCTTGAGTCATCGAAACACTACCCATTTGAATATCTTGGAAACTTAATCTTTTATGTGCTAGTCACCACACACCAAAGTCAAACTTATGATATCTTAAAATACCTCGTGAATATGATTTACGTTCAAAACTCTTATTCATTGCAGATATATGTATACACTTGTTAAGCTTGCTCATGAATGTGCATCATAGTTTTGTGTAAAATTTATATTTTTTTTGACACTATGAACATCGGATTTATCTATATTTTCGTTTTAGTTTTTAATTTAGTATTGCTAAGGGACTAGCAATATGTAAGTTTGGGGGTGTGATAGACGCTTAAATATACATATTTAAGCCCCCTTATTTACACTTGTTAGATCCTTTATTATGTTAATTTGGTATCTTTTACTCCATTTGTGTGTTTTACATGTTTTTGTAGGGTCTTGGAGAAAAAGAAGCAGTTTTGGCACTTTAAGGAAGAAATCTAGAAGCCCTTGAGCACTTTCTGGACAAAGTGCGATCGAGCGCACATGCAATGCGATCGAGCGCACATACAATCATGCGCACACTTGTAGGATCGAGCGCACACTGTGATCGAGCGCAAGGACACATGCGATCGAGCACAAATGTACAGGCGTGAATAGTAAACTGCAGAACCCTATTTTGGAAATAACCCTATTTTGGAAATAACTCTATTTTGGAAATAAAGGAGTTTTGTGTTTTAGGAAAGTTTAGAAACTCATGAGTCTATTAGGACTTCTCAAAGACCTATAAATACACTTGTAACTCACACACAAAAACACAACCTTAGATAGTAAACACTTTTCTCTTTTCTTTTACTTTGAGTGGAGAGCTTGGGAGAGAATTGACGCCTCTTCTCTCGGGTTTATTCTTCTCCCTTATGTTTTGTTTAATTATGTTTACTTCAGTTAGTATGTGTAACTAACTCTCTTATAGGGCTCGATTGAAGCCCTAGTTATGCATTCCCATATTTTTATTCATTGATTAAATCTTTGCATAGCTTATTATGTTACTTAACTTGATTAACACCTGTGCTTATTTAAATTCCTCATATGTATGTGTAAGGCCAACGTATGCATGTGGCATGGATGGGTTAGTTAGATCAATTTGGATGACCGAGTCCTGGGTCTAACATCAGTAACAAGGGACCATCTTATCCGGATACCCGGGTTAATCAACATGGGAAACCGGGAGTAGATACCATGCCCTAGGTCTCATGTGGTTGTCGATTTCCACAGTACCTATGCTTTCTTAAGGAACAACTCAAGCAGATACCATGCTGAATCCCTTAAGGAAGAAAAAAGTTAGAGTAGATACCATGCCTAACTCGTTGCTTAGGGAAATCAATAGCTTAAGGAGTAGATACCATGCCCTTAGGTTGGCAACCAGTAGGTACACATAATAAGGCTAGAGCACTGATACCTTATACAAAATCGGGAATGTATGACTAGTGGTGGATATCAAAGCCCTATGTCTTTATTATTATCGAATTACCCTTTAGTTTATTATTTCTATCCTTTTACATTGCAATTATAATTCTAAATCGAACTTTACCAATCCCTGTGGAGATGATCTTGCATTCGCACACTATGCTACACTATTGACCTTGTGCACTTGCAAGTAAAACAAAGTACGATTATTCACCTATTTATTTAGGTATATTATCGCACAACATGTGGGGCCGAGCATATGAGCAGCAGTCAAAATGCTCAGCCTTAGAGACGTGGGGCTGAGCATATGAGCAACATTCAAAATGCTCAGCCTTGGAGATATGGGACCGAGCATATGAACCTTAGTCAAATTGCTCGGCCTTGGAGACATGGGACCGAGCATATAAACCTTAGTCAAAATGTTCGGCCTTGGAGATCTTCAACGAGGAGTGGGCCTACATAGCTCCTTGGGTTGTCCTCCTTTATTTTGGGCTTATAAAATATTTTTGGGTTCCCCTTCTTCTTTCGGGCCTAAAAAGGATTTTTGGGTAATTTCTTTTGTTTTGAGCTCACAAAATCCTTTAGGCGATTTCTTTTGTTTTGGGCCCACAAAAGTCTTTGGCCTATTTCTTTTGTTTTGAGCCCACAAAAGCTTTTAAGCTTGTTTCAGAACACTCTGTGGAGACATTCAACACTGGAGCGTTGGGCCGTTCTATAATATTCTGTGGAGACATTCAATGCTGGAGTGTGCGTCGTCGTTTTGAGGGGTGTAAAGGTTGTGTATGCATTTAATGGTATACCTTTAGCCGCCTTAGGGAGTGAAATGGTACCATCTTCCCTTGATTATGCCAAACGTCGTGTTTTTATAGTTGGAGGTGGAGTTAATTTTCCTCGTTAATCATGCCTAGACTTTTATATAAGATAGGAGTTTACTCTCATTTCTTCACTTTACTTCATTTGTATTCGGAGAGAAAACTTTGAGAGCCCTCGGAGCTAGCCAAAGTTTGAGAGCCTTCGGAGTTGGTCTGAGTTGGAAACTCTTTAGTCGTGTAGAGGAGGATCTAGGTGTGGAGCTTGCTTATAGTTGGGTTTGAAGTGCTCGGAGTTTTTATAGTGATCTGCCTTTAGAGAGTTTTTCCTTTTCTACTCTTATAATGTCTTCAGTAGGTAGTTACCGCGGTAGATCTAGTGATAGTTGTAGACGTAGTGAGGATAGCGAGGCATTGTCTAGGGAGCTGAATAAGGCCATGACTTTGGACCGGGCCTCTAGTGAGAGTGAGGCCTCAGGAGATGATAGTGCCCAGGAGGGACCATTGACAATGGTTCCCTATGAGACTGGAGAGAGGAAAAGGAAGAGGAGGAGGATAACGTTTTGGTCGAGCTTATGAGGGACATGAGGGTGGAAGAGAGGGTATAATGGTCATTTAGGGCAAATTCTATGCCAAATAAGCTGGAGGTAGGGGAGCTCGAGGTTATTAGGCGTGTATACCGGATTCCAGAAGAGTATACTATAAGGAATGCTGGTGTAAGGGAGAAAGTCTACGATGTCCTCCCGAGCCAAGCGCCCTTCGAGATACGTGTTTACGAATAGTGTATGAGAGTTGGGCTCAGATTCCCACTCTATCCTTTCCTCTGCTCGGTGCTGAGATACTTTGATATCCTGTGTCAACTGGTACCCAATTTCGTGCGACTAATCATGGCATTCATCTATGTTTGCACGGATTTGAACGCGCTGATGAACATATATGTTTTTAAAGCTCACTTCCAGATCAACAAGCACGGCTAGCATGGGTGGGTCATGATTAGTTCTAGAGCCAAGAAGGTGTTGTTGAAGAATAAGCCCATGCCCATCAAGAATTAGAAGAAAACCTTCTTCTATGTTCAGAGTAAGAAGAGTTTCGGGGTTCCACTGACTTGGAGTTTGGACCATGTGCGGAAGTGTAAGAAACAACACCTTTATTGTTGATGCCGAAAATCTGCTGCTGAGCTGAAGACCCGAAATCCCGAGGTCTGCACAAGAAGGGAGCAATAAACTAAAGAGTCACCAGAGGAAGAGAGGGGGTGGTGTCTCCGAAGACTCTCCGATCCCTTTATTAGTGCGAAGTTTTTGAGAGAAAATGGAGAAGATTGTTGTAGCAGTACTGATAGTGTTAATAATGAAATTGAATTTTGTTGAGATCTGCGTACCTTGGACCTTTTTATAGTGGTTCAAGGAGAAAATTCATTACATGCTCAAGACGACGCGATCCTTGAGATCCTTCTTTTCTTTCGAGGGGTTTTATTACATGTTCAGGGACGATGCAGTCCCTGAAATCTTGCTTTCATTTTTTCGTGTGAGAAGTTTGTGAGTGATTACGACTTCGTCATTTGCTCTGCTACATGCCCGTTATTGACGCAGCCACGTATCATCCGGTCATTGGAGGGAGAGTTATCCACGTGTCACTAGGCTACTGGAGAGCGAATTATTTACTACATCAGTCACCTCTGTTTTAAAATTGATCAATCTCTCCATTCAATTTTGTATTCACAGTTTTATTTACTTTTAAGTTAAGATACTACACTCTTGTAAATAGAAGTTGTAGTAGGATGTATTTTCATTCTCTGTTGTAAATCATGCTTGAACGTACAATTTCATGTAATTTCCATATGTCAAGTGCATTCTCATGGAAATAGTTCTTATAAACATTTGAATTTATCTCATAAAAACAATTTTTACTTTTATTTTATTGAATGATAGCTTTATAACTTCATTGCAGTTTATAAATCATTTCTACTCCTTAGGCCTAAACGAGACCTAACGGGTCGCTGTTAATTCTTACTTGGCACCTAAATACAAATTGGTTGTTTGGACAATGGGGCCTGAATTTGGATTTAGGCTAAATTCAACTATTATTTCGAAACCCAAACTTTGAATTACTTAAGCTTAGATGTGAGAATTTTAGCTCTTACCTGTTTTTGACTCATTACCTATTGTTAAAACATAGGTATGGACATAAAAAATAAGATATGTTAGAAAACTAGCATTTTTAGTTTGTATCTGTTGACTCGATACCAGTAAGATTCGATCCATATCCGGTCCAAGTCACCCTTTCTCACCTAAATTTAGGGGTGGCAATGGGCTGTCCCGACTCGCAGGTCTTGCCTGGCTTTTGAGACCCACGGCATGAGACATAGTCCGACACGAAGCACGGCCTGGCACGACATGAGGCACGACAATAATATCTAATAAATTCAAAATTATATACAATTTTATGCCACTAGAATAATGAGTAAAGAAGAATTAGATGATGATAAATTTGATATTTTAGGATGATAAAAAAAATAAAAATTATTACCCTATTCTTAACATAATGACACATAATATACTAATTCATAAATGAAGCAAATTCACCTATGATCACACATTAATATAAATTAAATCAAACTTAAATAAATATTTAAACACAAAAAAAATATCATTTGTGAATTTTTAATTTAAATATTGAAGTTATAATTAGTTGATTTTAACATAATAGCATTTGATACAATGAACTAAAACACCATGAGGAAATTAATAATATTTTTCTTTTTAATCCACTGAATGAAACTTAGTTGCATAGTTTTGTTAGGCAGCACATCATTCAATTTCTAAAGTCGTTTCTCTAAGAATTGGATAAGGTTTTATTTAAAGGTAAAAAAGGTTATAAAAATTACTTTTTTAATTATTACTAATATTTTATCTTTCTAATTTTTAAAATTTCTAAGTTGTTTTTTTTTTTTTATATTTCACCAATTTGTAGGTCATTTCATCTTATTTCTTTATTTTTATATATTACTTTCGTAAGTTATTTATTTGGAAGATTTTTGAAAATTGTAATTGTTAAGTTATTTGTTTATGTTGTTTAATTTCTAACTTATTTGTCATATTTAACTTCATCAATAAAATAATTGCTTATCTAGATTATTATAAGCATTTAATTCAATATTTATAATTTTTTACTATTCTCAATAAAAAAAATTAATATATATCCATGATGCCTTTGGGTCAGCATGACACGGCACGACCCAGCCCAGTAGCCATGAGGGCCTTGGGCCGTGCCGGACCAAGATTTTTAAAACTACAGCACGGCATGAAAGAGAGAAAGGCACGACACGAAAACACGATAGGTCACCTTGTGTGAGCCGTGGGCCGGCACGGCACGGCTCATTGCCATCCCTACCTAAATTAAATTTATTTTGTCAAAACTCGTTTTTGACCCATTAAAAAACAAATATTTTCAACTCGTATCCGTCGACCCACAATCTGTAAGACTCGACTGACCCACCCGTTTCACACCTGTACTTAAACCCATGAACTTCTCTCTCCATCTTTCACTCGTCTATCTGAGGACTCTCCTTTTAAGATACACGCCACTTGTCTAGTTGTCTCCAGTCTCCAGTCTCCAGTCTTTCAAAAACGTTTCTAACCCTGACGGAGATAGATCAATGGGTAGTTAGCCCTCTCAACATCTTCCTCTACAGGTGAATTTCTTACCCATTAGTTAAGCTTTATTTTTCTCTTGCCTCGATGTTGTTTTCGGCTGCCGAGGAAATGGAGAAGTTATCGATTATTGAAATGTTTTCTTATGAGTTTGATTGTTTGGTATAAGTTATAATTGGCATTTTTTTTTCAATGTAAGATCTTAGTTTGTGATTTTATTTTTATTTTAGTTTCGTTATGAGCTTAATTTTTGTTTTGTGAGTTCTATTGGTTAATAATCTCTGCATTCTTTTTTTTCCGGTATCTGTGTTTTAGTTTGTAAGTTATATGAAGAAAAAAAAATGTTATGGGTTCTGCCCATTTTGATTTATTAATTTGTACATGAAAAGATAATCAATTTCTATCTCATTCTAATCTGGTTTTTGTTGGTTTTAAAGTGTTGCCACTGTATAGAAGAAATATCTCACATATTTGTGTCTTTGTGGCGTATTGTTATATATATGGGATTGCTCTTTGTATTTCTCCGGTTGGTAGCGTGATATTTTTTTTTACTGTATAAAAATTATTTGCTTATTGTTAGACCAAAAAAAATATATTAATTAGGGTTGTGAGTTGTGACTGAAGAACATATTGAATAGAAAGTTCGATTTAGTTTGTCGAAATGAAATATCATAGTACCATAACTTGATTTAATAGTCTTCTTACTCTCTTTTCAGAATAGTCATTGCTATTATACAAATGAAGCTCAATCATAAGGCAACTTCCGATAGAATCAGTCACCTACCAAGCAATATAATAGAAAACATTCTAACGTATTTGCCAATACGAGAGGCAGCAAGGACAAGTATCCTGTCAAGCAAATGGAGGCACCTCTGGACAAATCTTCCCCAGCTTGTATTCGACCATACTTTTTATCGAGTAACACCATTTAGCGACCGGACTTATACTCGTGAGACCTTGATTACTATTTTTCAAGTTCTATTGGCTCATAATGCACCATTACTTAAATTCACTCTCTCCATTCCCGGATTGGGAAGCTCTCCTGTGATTAATCCGTTGATGAAGTTTCTGTCGAGCAAAGGCATCCAGGACTTCACCCTTCACCTTGCGGGTGATGGCTCGTATGAGTTGCCTTCTTGTCTGTTTGAATATCTCAGTTGATGCATCTGAATCTGCATGCATGTGAATTCAAACCTCCACTTACAAAGGGTTTAGCAGGCTCATAAGTATTGAGTTTACCTATTTCGAATTACCAGTTGATTCATTCAATAAATTCATCACCAAATGCCCACTCCTTGAGCGACTGGTGTTGAAATACTGTTGTGTAGAATGTCAGTGCCTTGAAATTTATGCTCCTAACCTCAAACTCTTCCATTTGGAAGGAGGCTTTTTCGAAAATCTCTATTTCAAAAAGATTACCTCTACTTGCAAGAGTATTACTTGATGCAACTATAAATGAAGATGCAGAATTCATAAAAGGGGGTAACTCTAATTTGATTGAAGTTTTCAATTGTCTACCTCTAGTAGAGAACGTACTTGTAGGTTATCGTTTTCTGAAGGTAAGGTACACAGTTTCCTGTCAATCATTCGGTTTTTGCATTATTTATCATTAGCACACAATGTTAATTATTCTTGTATTTGTTTCAAGTTCTTGGCTTTAGGCAATGTACCAAAGCTGCTCCCAACTAGTCTTAACTACCTGAAGTTTTTTGAGTTCTCTGAAATGTGCTTCACAGAGATGAACATCGCCTCATGAGTTCTTTGCTTGATTGCAAGTGCCCTTAACTTAGAGATCATTAAGATTCAGGTCAGCTAGGAGGAAGTATATTCATTAGGCATATTAAAGGCGTCATATATATATATATATATATATTTTCTTTCTAGATGTCATATAACACTGCACAAATAAATCCTGTTCAACAACTTTTGGAAGCTGAAGAGTACTCAAATCTTACTTTGAACCGACTTCAACAAGTAGAGATTGTAGATTCCAATTGCACAAGGCCGGAAATGGATTTCATTATGTTTCTATTAGCCAAATCCCCCACGCTGCTGAAAATGGAGATTCAGATCTCTCTGGAGTGATCCAAATCTTGGAAGAGGTGACTCAATTTCGACGTGCATCAACGAATGTAGAAATCATATTTTTGGACAGTTGAGAGGCTATGTTGTTAGCAATAGGGGACATCTCCTTATCATGTGTTTATCGTCAACTTGGTCCCAGTACATTCAATGGAACGTGTTCTATATTATTCTTGTTTATGTCATGATAATTGCTAAACTATTTGAGTGACCATTTTCATTCTTTGAGATCAAAAGTAACTTGCAATGGAGAAACCACTTGAATATAATATTTATTACGTTTAATATATATATATAATACAACTCACTTGCTTGGACTATGGAAACCCTTTAATGGGCCTGAATTTGAATTTGAGCTAAATTCATCTACATTTTGGGACCCTAACTAAACTTCACTCTTAGCCCAAATTCACTTAAAATGCCTCTCTATCCCTTTGACACACTCTCCCGGAGGGTGGGTACGAGCCGAGTTGAGACGAGCTCGAACTTGGCTCGTAAGTAAAAAACTAATTTGAGTCGAGTCGAATTAAGAAAATTGAATTCGAGTTTAATTCGTAATGTGAAATTCAGACTCGAACTGAGTTTTTCGAAATAAAATAAAAAATATGGTATTTATAGTTTTGAAATAAAATAAATAAATAAAAAAATATTTTTATAATATATATAATAAATATAGTATATATATTTATTATATATATAATTTTTATTTAATTTATTAATTTAATCAAACTGGCTTACGAACCGAGTTTGATATTAGTCGAGCTTGGCTCGATAAGCTAACCAAGCTAAAATCATAGCTCGAGTTAGTTTGAACTCAAGCTCGATTTAATCAAGTTTCAAGTTGAACCTCTCGAACGAGCTGAGCTACTCGACTCAATTCTATTCCTACTCCCCGGTCTCTATAAATTTTTCAATCCTAACGGAGATAGGTAGCCATTAGTTAAGCTTTATTTTTCTCTTGCTCAGTGTTGTTTTCGGCTGCCAAGGAAGTAGAGGACAAGTTTTTGTTATGAGTCTTTATCCTTTTTCCCAATTTGTTCCATTTTAAGATCTTAATTTGTGTTTTTAGTTTGTTTATGAGCTTAATTATTGCTTTCTGAGTTTTATTAGATTCTAATCTGTGTTTCCTTTTCTGGTATCTGTCTTTTAGTCTTTTAAGTTGATGAAAAGAAAATATTTTTTGTCTTTGCATTTTATTATTTTTTTGGTCTTCTAGTAGGTGTCATGAACTAATAATTAGCTGTTTTTTTGCTTGCAGCATGCTAGTAGTCCAACAATAAACGAGTTTTAAGAAACCAAAATAAAGAATAAAATTATGGGGAAAATCCTGCTCTCAACGTTTTTGTTCTCTTTCTCCCTGATATTTTGTGACTTGAGTTATGTTAGGTAACCTTATCCCTACGGATCTTGAGATGCGAATATAGAGAAGAAAATAAAAATAAATCAAAGGCAAACACACAGCACACAGATTTACGTGATTCACCCAAACTTGGGTTACGTCCACGGAGTTGCAGCGATTTCACTATGTCTTGAAGAACAATACAAGGAGGTCTCACCCTTAGACACCCTTCACAGTATTCACAAAAAAAAGACGGCTTACTCCCTTACACAAAAGAATAATATGAAACCCTTATATTTCCGAGTTAAAATAAAACAGATACCAAACAGTGCTGAAAACCCCAGATTGGACAAAAAAAGCCCACCAGGCTCCACACATAGCCCAACAATCTCCCACTTGGAGACTGGTCCAATCACCAACACCAAGCACCGCATGCCTTCAAACAAAGTAACCATCACCGCAACTCATTCACCTGTCCTTAAGATTGAAGACCAACTGAAGCTGAGCACAGCTTCAATTTCTCAATAGTGACACTCTTAGTCAACATATCTACTGGATTCTCAGTTCCACGAATCTTCTCCAGTACCAAATGTTCACTATCGAGAAGAGAGCGAATAAAGTGATATCTCAACTGTAAATGCTTCGTCCTGGAATGAAACGCCGGATTCTTAGCAAGAAAAATAGCACTCTGACTATCACTGTGTAGAGTACCCCTCTCATTCTTCTTACCCAGCTCATCCAAGAGATCCTGTAACCAAACCATCTCTTTCCCAGCTTCAGTTATGGCTACATACTCAGCTTCTGTAGTAGAGAGAGCAATGATTTTCTGCAACTTAGAAGCCCAACTTACAGCTATACCACCCAAAGCGTACACAATCCCTGTAGTACTCTTCCTGCTATCAATATCACCAGCTAAATCCGCATCCACAAAACCCTGCAGTTTTAAACCTGCCCTTGTGAAGCACAGAGATGTATCTGAAGTGCCTTTCAGATACCTCAGGATCCATTTGACTGCCTCCCAATATTGTTTTCCCGGATTACTCATGTACCTACTCACTACTCCCACTGCATGTGCAATGTCCGGTCTTGTGTAGACCATGGCGTACATAAGACTTCCAATAGCTGAGGCATAGGGAACCCTACTCATGTAGTCCTGCTCCTGTTCTATCTTTAGTGACTGATCCTTAGATAGTCTAAAATGACTAGCCAAAGGTGTGCTCACTGGTTTAGCACTATCCATGCTAAATTGACTGAGAACCTTCTTCACATACTCTGTCTGTGAAAGTTTCAAAGTCCCACTGACTCTGTCTCTGATGATTCTCATACTAAGGATTTATTTTGCAGCACCTAAATCCTTCATTTCAAACTGTTTTGACAACTGCCTCTTGAGATTATTAATCTCTTCAATGTTAGACCCTGCAATGAGCATATCATCCACATACAACAGTAATAGGATATAAGAGTTGTCAAAACTCTTAACATAGCAACAATGGTCTGCCTAGCACCTTGTGAACCTAGTGCTACACATGAAGTTGTCAAACTTCTTGTACCATTGTCTTGGAGCTTGTTTCAACTCATACAAACTCTTTCTCAGTTTGCAAACCTGATTTTCCTTTCCCTGCACTGCAAATCCTTGTGGCTGATGCATATAAATATCCTCCTTCAAATCACCATGAATGAATGCTGTCTTCACATCTAACTGCTCAAGATGTAGGTTCTCTACAGCCACAATTCCCAGTACCAGCCTTATTGTTGTTAGCTTCACAACTGGAGAGAAAATATCTGTGTAATCAACACCCTCTTTCTGTTGAAACCCTTTCACAACCAATCTGGCGTTGTAGCGCTTAATACCATCATGCTCTTCTTTTACTCTGTACACCCATTTGTTATGTAAAGCTTTCTTCCCTTCTGGCAATTCAATTAGTTCCCATATCTGATTCGTCATCAATGAGCCCATCTCATCCTTCATGGCTAACTCCCGCTTGCTAGAATTTTTAACTTGCAAAGCTTCATCATAATATTCTGGCTCATCACTGTCAGTTAATAAAATATAGAATAAGGATGGTGAGAACCGCTGTGGAGGTCTAATGTTCCTAGAAGACCTTCGAACAGCACTTATGGGCGTACACTGTTCTACCCGTGGGTCTATATTCTCACCATTTTCCTGACTCCTACTCTGCACTGTACTCTCAAAAAATTCATCCAAGTCAACAAACTCAGACTTCTTTGGTTCTGGCCTTGTAACAACAGATTCTGCACTTGACCTGTCTTTGTACATAACCTGTTCATTGAAAATCACATTTCTACTCCTGATGATTTTTCGACTTTGATTCTCCCAAAACCGATAACCAAAAGCTTCATCACCATGGCCAATAAAGAAATATTTTCTGGATTTAGCATCTAGTTTACTGCGAGCATCAGAGTCAATATGAACATAAGATAAACAACCAAAAACTTTTAAGTAAGAAAGGTTTACCTTCTTTCCACTCCATACCTCTTCAGGTATCCTACAATCCAAAGGAACTAACGGTCCTCGATTTATCAAGTGAGCTGTTGTGCTAACTGCATCGGCCCAAAAAGTTTCTGGCAACCCAACATGCAACCTCATACTTCTAGCCTGCTCATTGAGGTTATTGTTCATGCGTTCAGCCACGCCATTCTGCTGTGGTGTCCTGGGAATAGTCTTCTCCATCTTAATCCTATTAGCAGCACAAAATTCTCTAAACCCCATCTATGTACTCTCTACCATTATCAGACCTCAAACATTTTACCTTCAAACCTGTTTCAGTCTCAACCATGGCTTTCCATTTCTTAAAGGTCTCAAATACCTCAGATTTATTTTTCAAAAAATAAACTCATACCTTCTTGCTTGAGTCATCAATAAATGTGATATAATACCGCGAACCTCCAAGAGATGCAACCGGGGAAGCTCCCCACAAATCTGTGTGTACTAACTCCAATTTTTCAGACTTTGGAGTTCTGCCTCTTTTCAAGAAACTGACCTTTCTCTATTTCCCAAGAATGCAGCTCTCACACAAATCAAAGTCAGGGGATTTCAACTCTGGCAGTTTCCCTTTAGACAACATCACTTTCATCCCTTTTTCGCTCATGTGACCATAGGTTTGTATCAACTTTTGCATCAACCACTGCAATAGTATCTCTCACAATTGAGGTCATGTACAGAGTACTCGTTTTTGTTCCATGAGGCACTACCATGGCTCCCTTTGTAATCTTCCAAGTACCAGCCCCAAATATCATCGTGTGACCTTCAGCATCAAGTTGTCCTACAGAGATCAAGTTCTTCATCAATTTTGGAACATGTCGCACTTTCTGTATCAACCATATAGACCCATTCGGCAATTTAATGCAAACGTTTTCCATACCCACAATTTCCAAGGCTTCTCCATCAGCCAAATATACCTTCCCAAAATCACCTATCACATAGTGCTCCATGATTTCTCAGTGTGCAGTGGTATGGAAAGAAGCTCTTGAGTCCAAAACCCAAAAGTCAAAGGGATTGTCAATAGAAAGTAATAGGGCATCCTGTAGTTCTTCTGTCATAGTATTTGCAGCATCGTTCTCATTCCTTTTCTTCTACGGTTCTCTACAATTTTTCTTAAGGTGGCCAGTCTTGCCACAATTCCTGCATTCTAGTTGTCGTCCAGATCTGGATTTACTCCTACCTCATATTCTGGATTTTTATCTACTCCGATTGGAATTTCTATCCTGTGCTCTACCTCTTGTCTCAAGATTTAAAGCAGAACCAGAACCCGAGGTTTCACCCACATCTCTCCTGTGAACCTCCTCGCTTAAAATCAAATCCCAAATATCTTCATATTTGAGTTTATTCTTCCCTGTAGAATTACTCACCGCTATTCTCATGGCTTCCCAACTGTTTGGCAGAGAAGCCAAAACAATTAAAGCATGAATCTCATCATCAAAATCAATCTCAACAGAGGACAAATGATTAACAATTGTGTTGAACTCATTCAGATGCTGCGCAATAGGGGTACTTTCCGTCATCTTCAAATTGAACAACTTTTTCAACAGATGCACTTTGTTGTTATTTGACGATTTTTCATACATACTGGACAAAGCCGCCATCATATGCTCAGTCCTATGTCTCCAAGGCCGAGCATTTTGGCTACTACTTATTTGCTTGGTCCTATATCTCCAAGACTGAGCATTTTGACTTCTGTTCATATGCTCGGTCCCATGACTCCAAGGACAAACATTTTGACTACTGCTCATATGCTTGGCCCCAGGCTTCACAGGTCGAAGCACGTAACCAACGACACAAAGCTCCATTATACTTCCTCAAGCACATAGATATACTTAAAGAAGTGGGGGGGGGGGACTTCTGATGTAGTAAATAATTCACTCTCTAGTAGCCTGGTGACACATGGATAACTCCCCTTCCAATGACCGGATGATATCTGGCTGGCAGAGCAGATGACGAAGTCATAACCACTCACAGACTTCTCACACGCAAAAATGAAAGCAAGATTTCATGGACTGCATCATCCCTGAACACGCAACAAGACTCCTCGAAAGAAAAAGCGAGATCTTAAGGATCGCGCCGTTCCGAGCACGTGATCAACTTGCTTCTCCTGTTATACAATGCTTCACATAGTGCCATTCCAATACAAGATTGATGTTGATTAGTATAAGAAAATTCAATCAATGGCTAAGCATGAGAAACTCATTACACTTACCCTCAATATATCTTCTAGTACTCTAATAATCCTTTATGTCTGTTCATCTATTTGAGGATGAAAAGTTGTACTAAATTGTAACAGCGTACCCGTGGCTTTTTGAAAGCCTTTTCAAAAAACCAAGATGTAAATCTAGCATCTTTATTTGACAATATGCTCAATTGTACTCCATACAACCTCACAATCTCAGCTACATACAGTTCAGCCAACTTTTTAGGATTCCAATTAGTTTTAATTGAAAAAAATTGAAATGACTTAGAAAGTCTATCTACTATCACTTACACTGTATCGTGATCTCTCTAGGTATGGAAAAATCTAGAAACAAAATCCATACTCACATTTTTCTATGGCCATTCAAGCATAGGAAGAGGCTGTAGTAAGCATGCTGAATGTTTATTCTCAAACTTCACTTATAGACAAACCAAACATCTAGAAATGTATTCAGCTACATCCCTCTTCAATCTTGACCACCAGAAATCTTGTCTCAATTCCCTATACATCTTATTGTTACTCAGTTGCATCAAATCAGTATCATTATATGCCTCTCTCAATATCTCATTTCTCAACTCTGCATCATTGGGAACAAAAATTCCATGTTCCAAGACTAGAATACCATCATTTCTATTTTTTTTTGAACTCATATTACTTTCCACTAAGTACTTCCTGTTTAATCTTCTCTATCTCATCATCTTTACCTTGCATTTCTAATAAGCATTTTACTACAGATGACTATATTACCATATTTCCTAACAATGATCCTCTATCACTGATATTCTACTTCATTCTTATCTCTCTTAAATCTATCTTCAATTTCACATCATGACTCTCATTAGTAATTAATTTTCCTATAGATTTTCTACTTAATGCATTAGTTACCACCTTCGCCTTTTCTTGATGATAATGAATTATACAATCATAGTCATTAATCAACTCCATCCACCTCATCTGTCTCAAATTCAACTATCTATGGGTATTTAAGTATATCAAACTCTTATAGTTAGTAAATATCTCACAAGTGGCTCCATACAAGTTGTAAACTAAGGTTCCAACCCAAGAAGAGAGGGGTGAATTGGGTTTTTAAAAACTTTCGCTAATTACTAGCAATTTATAAAAATAGTTAAATGCAAAAGCATACAAACAAGTAATGTGCTTTAGGTAAAAGAGTTTAAGGAAGAGAAAATACAAACTCAGTTTATAGTGGTTCGGCAATATCAGATTCATTCCGACCCTACATCCACTCTCTTCAAGGAACCTCTTTGAAGTGATCCACTAAAAATTTTAGTCCTACAACTTCACGGGTGTTGTACATACCCTACAATCAATCCTTTCCTCTCAGAAGCTAATCCCTTCATCTCGAAAGCTAATTTCTTCCTTACAGAAGTTAATCCCTTTACAATAAATATGAGTTACTGTAAAGTAAATGGTAGAGAGATAGCAATGAATGCTTTTACAAATGAACAATATCTCACTTTCAAGAAAAAGCTTGATGAATGGCTCAACAATAAAATTTTCAAAGATTTTGAGTATTAATGAGCAAACTATAAATTGAATGTATATTCTTCCTTTTTTTAAATGCTCATTGAAGTGAGTTTATATAGCCTTCAATCAATATGATTGTTAGAAATTGATTTGGTAGGTTTAGTGCATTAAATGCTCAAGTCTCACGTCTCTAACAGTCATATTTTTCGAATTACCAGTCGATTGGGTTTTAGTACCAGTCGACTGGGTCAAGCGAAAAATCTCACTTTTAGGTTGTAGGAGAGTACCAGTCGATTGGGTCCTAAGCACCAGTCGACTGGGAACTCACTGTCCCATATGCCAGTCGGCTGGGTGATCTACACCAATCGACTGGGGACATTCTGTCTCGTACCCCAGTTGACTGGTATAAAGCGCCAATCGACTGGGTTGCCCTTCAACCTAGTTTTTCGTGTTTCAAAGTGTTTTTGACTTAGAAGAGTTTGAATAATTAGTTTTGTCAAAATTATTTTATAGAAAGAGCCATAAGACAAGCCACTTACTTGAACAAAAGAGATTTACAGTTTGTTTCAATACTTTAATGCCTATACTATATCTTTTATCTTGACTTGGTGTCTGATTCGGGTTGAGTTCTTGCATCTTGATTCTTTACTGAAAGCTTTTATCGTTTAAACAATTAGATAAAACTGTTAGTGCAATTAGAGTAGTGTTTTGTCATTATTAAAATTTAGATGAGGGTTAACAATCTCCTCTTTTTGATGATGACAAAACTAATGAGAGAAAACAGTTTTAAAAACTAAGTGTTGGGTTTTTAGAAAAAAATAGGCAGAGATTCCTCTATTTTTTTTTTTTTGTGTGGATAAAACCAACCTATAAAACAGTTCAAATGCAGTTCATAAACAACCCAACCAAGCAACTAAATACAGTCTTATATTCAATAAGATCTTCGGAGCAATGCTCCCCCTAAATCTATGCTCTATTTTAAGTCTACAGTGATATTTCTCTGTTTCTCATTTTTCTCCCCCGTTTTGACAACAACATAAAAGTGAGTGCTAACAAAAAAAATAAGCAACATAGATACTATTGACAGTAAGATTGTGTATAAAAAAACTTGTATACGAAAACTAGGTATTATTCAGAGCTAGAAAGATTTCCCAAGAAGAACCGAAAGTTTTCACACTAGCATAAGTAGTTAAAGCATATTTCCCAGTAATACAAATTTAAATTAAGTATGCATATAGTGTAAATATAAAGCAAGTATATAAACCATGAGCTAGACATGATATATGGTCAAAGAAATACAAATATCCATACATCACAGGCTTCTAGGAGCCGAATATAAAAACTGAAATGTATGATAATGTAATAAATGTTCGTGCCAAGAACAACTAAAAGCTATATATAACTGAAAAGATAACAACAAGCAACTCAGCGAGCAGGAGAATCAGAGCCGTCTCGTATAAGATCCTGAAGCTCCGCCAATGAGTCCTCTGTGTGCTCTAGGTGCAGCTCAAAGTTGTCTCTAAGGGAATGGAGGTTATGATGCATGGCATCAACAAAAGAGCTCAAGCTCTGGAACCTAGACTGCATGGATAGTTGAAGGCTCGATAAGGCCTGAAGTAGATCACCATATCCAGCTAGACCAGAACTAGAACCACCATGCGGTGGTGCTTAGTTATCAGTGTCCATAGCAGTGGTAGGGGCTGCATCACCTTGACCCTCGTTATCCTCCTCACTGCTGTCATCATCTCCAATCTTGGCTTTGGAGTAGATCATTCCATCTCGGACTGTGCACCCCATCTTCTTCAGAAAATAGACATTGATGATATCCTTGGGGCCAATGTCCTGAGCCTCAGAGGCAAGAAGAGGAACTCGGAAGTGCTGGAGGATGAGGGTGATGAGCATCCCATAGAAAAGACACCCGGAGTCACTAGCTTTATCATTTATCATGTTAGCGAGCAGTAAGGGGTACATATTGAAGTGGTGTCCAGTTTTAAGACACCAAATTAGTACCACATCTATCTTCAAGAGATAGCCCCAACTCCTAAGTCATGGATGGATGGTCCAGCTCACAATGAGATTGAACAACTTCAAATCGAGGGGCCTGTCACTGCATGTGTGAAATGTAGTGGGCCGAAAGATATAGTTAGGATCGCCCCTAATGATCTAACATGTCTTATCGTAGTTAAAGTTGTCCGGTCATCCGTCCAAATTCCATTGGATCCCTCCCACAGGGATCCTCAGTATGCTCACCAAGAGGTCAGTGTTGACCTCAAACTCCACACTCGTCACACTGGTTCTGAATCGAATAGCCAGTGGACTAGGTTTCACCAAGTTGGCGTAGAACTGGTGAATCAGGCATGGGTAGTATTTTTGGTGAATCTTGACCAGTGAGGTCAAGTGCAGCCTTAAAGAAATGTAGTATGTCAAAGTTAGCATGACGAATAGATTTGAAGTTAATGAATTTACCCGCCATTATCTTCTTATGACGAATGATAGAGTTCTACCTCTCTTTGGCGGCTGGACTCCAAAACAGGGAGTCGTCTAGCTTTGTCCTTGCTTTTTTGCTAGAGGAGCCCGCCAATCCCTTCCCTTTGGTGTCCAGTGCCATGGATTTCTTGAACCGTGGCCTAGCAGGCGCGTGAGGTCCTCCAACAGTGGTTTTGATTTTGATTCTCTTAGACATTTTGGAAAAAAATGTGTTTTTAGGGAGAATGAGAGATTTTGGGGAAAAAAAGAAATTTCAACCGTTGAAAGTTGAAATAAAGTTTACGGGGGATGAGATCAAGGATTATATGGAGTTTTTTTTGTAAGATTTTGGTCAGAAAGATGAGATTATCTAGGGAGAGAAAGCTTAGGGTTTTCAAAAATGGCGTGAAAACTGAAAAATCTGAAGAGACTATTTATAGAATCGCGATACCAGTCGACTGGGTTAGGGCACTAGTCGACTAGATCCTTCACAATTTGAGAATTTTTATCATACCAGTCGACTGGGTTGGGACACCAGTCGACTGGGTAAACTGATAGAGATATACCAATCGACTGGGTCTTCCATAACAGTAGACTAGGTAGTTACTAGAATTTTAAAATTTTGGCTCCAAACAAGGTCTTGTTCTACCAGTCAACTGGGTACATGAACTAGTCGACTGGGTGAAAAGGCAGTATGTTACCAGTCGACTGGACCCCAAAAAAACTTCCAGCTTAGAGTCTTAGCACGAATATTTTTTATCTATGCCATCTTGAGTGAGGGAAATATTAAATAAGGTTTAATACTCATTAACTAGATGTCAACTATGCAAATGATGAATAATGATGCAATCAAGCATACAGTTTATCATAGTCTACTAATCCTATTAACAGTCTAATTTTACAAAAACTAGCTTCATTTAAAGGTTTTGTAAGAATGTAAGCTATTTGATCTTCGAAAGGAATGAATTCTAGTCTTATATCACATTTTTAAGCATGATCTCTTAAACAATGATGTCTAATTTCTATGTGTTTGGTTCTAAAGTGCTGAATAGGGTTTTTGGTTAAGTTGATAGCACTGGTATTATCGCAATGAATTGGAATAATTTTAAAGTTCATGCTATAGTCTTCTAGTTGTTGTTTCATCCACAACACTTGTGCACAACAACTTTCGGCTGCTATGTATTCCACCTCGGTGGTTGATAGTGTGACCGAGTTTTGTTTCTTAGAAAACCAAGAGGTTAGCATTACACCTAAGAATTGGCATGTTCCACTATTGCTTTTTCTATCTAACCTACACCCCGCAAAATCAGCATCTGAATATCCTACAAGCTCAAAAGATGAATCTCTAAAGTACCATAATCCTAGGTTTTTGAGTCCCTTTTAGATATCTAAGGATTCTTTTTAATGCAATCACATGTGATTCCATAGAGTTAGCTTAAAATCTAGCACATATGCATACACTGAACATTATATTAGGTCTATTTGTAATTAAATAAAGTAAAGCTCCTATCATGCTTCTGTAAGTTTTAGTGTCTACATGTTTACCTCCTTCATCAAGGTCAAGTTTTGTAGATGTGCTTATAAGAGTACCAAGTGACTTTGAGCTTTCCATCCCGAACCTTTTTAGTAGGTCCTTGGTGTATTTTGATTGATTGATGAAGATGCATCCTTTCAATTGGTTGATTTGAAGTCCAAGGAAGTAGGTAAGCTCTCCCATCATGCTCATTTCAAATTCACCTTGCATGCACTTGACATATAGATTCATTAGTAGCACAAAATATGATATCATCAACATATATTTGAACTAGTAGAGTGTCATTTTTGTGAGTTTTTATGAAGAGGGTTGTGTATATTTTTCCTCTTGTAAAATTATTGTCAATCAAAAATTTATTTAGTCTTTCATACCATGCTCTTGGAGCTTGCTTCAACCCATATAAAGCTTTAGAAAGCTTGTAGACATGATTTGGAAGACTAGGATTCTCAAATCCAAGAGGTTGCTCAACAGATACCTCTTCTTCTATAAAGTCATTTAAAAATGCACTTTTTTACATCCATTTGAAATAATTTAAACATGTTAAAGCATGCAAAGGCTAATAACATTCGAATAGCTTCTAATCTTGCTACGAGAGCATAGGTCTCATCAAAGTCTATTCCTTCTTCTTGATTATATCCCTTAGCAACTAATCTAGCATTGTTTCTAGTTACTATTCCATTTTCATCCATCTTTTTTCTAAATACCCATTTAGTTCCTATTATTGTATGATTCTTTGGTCTATGAACTAGATTCTATACATTGTTTTTTTCAAATTGATTTATTTCTTCTTGCATGGCATTTATCCAATCAACATCCTTCTCGGCTTTTATAAATGTTTTAGGTTCTGTTTGAGACAAATAGGCTACATAGTTGCAAATATTTCTAATAGAGGAATGAGTTCTTACCCCTTGTGAAGGATCACCAATCACCTGATCAATTGGGTGATAATTTACATACATTCAATCTTTGGGAAGACCATCCTCTTGTTGACTTGTAGATGGTTGGTCCAATTTGAGAGTTTCTAATTCTTGATTTGTTTGAGGTAGGCTCTCCTTTGGGTCAATAATGGGAGTACATGTTTCTGTTCTTGGAATGAAATCTGCATCATCATTGAAAGAAACTTCTCTACTACTAATTGGGTTAAACTCATCAAGGGCTATATGTACAGATTCTTCAACCACTAGCGTTCTCTTGTTGAAGACTCTATAAACTTTACTAGAGGTTGAGTATCCTAAGAATATCCCCCTCATCGGTCTTTGAGTCAAATTTACCCAAGTTAGTTTTATTGTTATTTAAGATAAAGCATTTACAACCAAAGGTACAAAAATATGAGCGAAAATAGGAGATATTAGGCTTTCTACCTTTCCATAATTCATATGGAGTTTTGTTAAGCATAGGCCTAATTAAAATTCTAGATAAGATATAGCAAGAGGTGTTTACCGCTTCAGCCCCAAAGTATTTTGGCAAGCTATTTTCATAAAGCATTGTTCTTGCAAATTCTTCTAGAACTTTATTTTTCCTCTCCACAACTCCATTTTGTTGAGGAGTTCTAGGAGCTAAAAAGTTGTGATCAATTCCATTTTCATTGCAAAATTTCGAAAAGCTTTGGTTTTCAAATTCTTTTCTATGATCACTTCTAATGCTTGAAATACAAATTCCTTTTTCATTTTGAACCTTTTTGCAAAAGTTTTCAAATCCTTTGTAAGCTTCATCCTTGTAAGCAATAAAGATAACAAAGGTATATGTTGAATAGTCATCAACAATAACAAGAGCATATTTATGGCCACGTAGACTAATGGTACTTATTGGACCAAATAAGTCCATATGCAAAAGTTCCAATGGTCTAGTAGTTGAGACTACCTTTTTGGATTTAAAAGAAATTCTAGTTTGCTTTCCCATTTGACAAGCATGACACATTTTATCTTTTTCAAATTTGATTTTGGGAAATCCAATGATTAAATCTTTTCTTGAAATGATTTTAAGCAAATCTATATTCACATGACCAAGCCTTCTATGCCATAGCCATGAGTTTTCACTAAATGCGGGAAAACATTTTTCATTTTCCGAATGCAAGGATTTCAAATCAAATATATAGACATTTTCGTGTCTATGGCCAACAAGCTTGATCTTGTTACTCTTGATGTCTATAGACAATGAGAGGTTTCAAATATGAATTTGTTGCCTTTGTCACATAGTTGACTAATACTTAATAAATTTGGCTTAAGGCCTTGCACAAATAATACATTATCAAGGGTTGAGAAATTATTACCAACTTTTCCATGCTTAATAATCTTTATTTTTGTGTTGTCTCCAATGGTGACATATCCACCATCTCTTAGAGTTAGCTCTTTGAATGCACTTCGATCACTGGTCATGTGCTTTGAGCATCCACTATCAAGGTACCAACAATTACTTTTTTCTTTGGTGTGGAGACATATCTACATCACACAAGGATACACAATTGCACTCTTAGGTACCCAAAACTTCTTGGGTCCTTTAGGGTTAGTCCTAGAAAATACGGTTCCTTTAGGGACCCATACTTTCTTAACAATGTAAGGTGTTCTATATTTATAGAAATGTTGATGATGCACAATCTTAGGACAATAGTTATTGAAATTTCTAGGATTTCTTAGTTGTGCATGTCTATAACTCTTTGGATTAGTATTCCTAGGATACATGTTTCTATTGTGAGGATTATGAACATGCATGTCATTTCTAGGAAATGTATGATGATCATTTCTAGGATATATGCTTGCATTATTATGAATATGCATATTATTTCTAGGATACACATGATGATAATTCCTAGGATATGCATGTGTAGTGTGCAAGTTTTGAGTATACATATTATTTCTAGGATGCACATGATGGTTACCCTAGGATGTGTATAAGCATTGCTTGAATGAGCATACATATAAGCATGAGTATTTCTAGGATGCTTATTTCTTGTATATACATTTGAATTGGTATTTTTAAACCTACTAGCATTCATTATGGGAATGCTTTTGACCTTGCTAGTGGTCTTTGAAGTAGAGACTTCATTCACACATGATGCTTTTACGAATAAGCTCTCTTTTGATTTTTGCTTGCCTAATGGAGAATAACCTAACCTGGATTTTCCTACATTTAATCTTTGGTAAGATAGCACTTCATCTAGCTTTTCTTTTCTAAGCATAAGTCTAGATAATTTGCCATTCAATTCTATTATCATCTTCTTTAAGTTTTCACATCTTTAAGAAAATCTTGAGAAGAATCATAAAGTAAGGAAGATAGTTTTTCTTTTTCCTCTTTTAAGCCTTCCATCTCTTTAGAAAGAGATGACACCTCCTTTTTTAGAATAGTGTTCCTAGAATCGAATTTCTTCAATTCTTCATGCATTTCATTTATGACTTCTATTAATTCTTCACTACTACTAACAATGTTATTTTTAGAAGGGGAAGAATTCGATACCTCATTTTCGTCGTCGATTGCCATAAAACATAGGTTGGCAATCTCCTCGTATCCGATCTGATTATCCGAGGAGTCTTCTTCTTCGCCATTACTCCAAGTGGTTGTAATTATAGCTTTCTTTTTAAAGCTCTTATATGGTTTGCTTGTTGCTATACAATTAGCCTTGATGTGACCGATCTTTTTACAGCCATAACACACAAGTGGTTTCCTTTTTGAAGTGAGATCCTTTGTGTATGATTTCTTGCTTTTCTTCAAGAATTTGTGAAACTGTTTGGTGATTAAAGTCATCTCACCATCTTCTTCGCTGCTTTCCACCTCTTATTCTATTTCTTCTTCTTTGTTGCTCATAGAGGTTTTGAGAGTAATCATCTTTTTCTTCTTCTCATCATCATTGACAATGGGATTCATTTCTTCCATCTCGTATGTCAATAGTGATCCGAGAAGTGTTTCGACATCAAGTTTGTCAAGATCTTTGGCCTCTGTGATGGCTGTCTTCTTTGCTTTCCAAGTGGGTGGCAAAGATTTTAAGATTTTTCTTGTTAGTTCAAACTCCTCAATGTTCAGACCAAGAAGCTTCAAACTGTTAAAAATAGTTGTGAAACGTGAGTGCATTTGAGAAATTTTTTCGTTAGGAGACATTTTGAAAGATTCATACTCAGACACTAGCATATAGATTTTTGATTTTTTTTAACTTCGCTAGTTCCTTCATATGTAACTTGCAATTTATCCCAAATCTCCTTAGCCGAAACACATGCAGAGATTTTATTATATTCAGAAATATCTAAAGCACAATGTAAAATACTTGTGGCTCTACTATTTAGAGACATCATTCTATAATCCTTATCATTGAACTTAGTTTTGAGTTTAGACATTGTATGATTGATTTATCCAATAGTTATTTCCTTTGTTGGAATTCTAGGTCCTTCCTCAATGACTCTCCATTGATTATAATCTTGTTTTCGACAAAGATTTTCATCATGTTTTTCCAATAATTGTAGTTGGAGCCATTGAACAAGGGAGGCCTAGTGTAGGAATGTCCCTTAGAATAGCTATTTGATTCCATCGGATCAACTCAAGGATTTTAAGCATGAAATTGAGAACAAGACTCTGATACCAATTGTAAACTGAGGTTCCAACTCAAGAGGGGGGGTGAATTGGGTTTTTAAAAACTTTCACTAATTACTTGCAAGTTTATAAAAACAGTTAAATGCATAAGCATACAAACAAGTAATGTGCTTTAAGTAAAAGAGTTTAATGAAGAGAAAATGCAAACTCAGTTTATAGTGGCTCGGCAATATCGGATTCGTTCTAACCCTATGTCTACTCTCTTCAAGGAACCTCCTTGAAGTGATCCACTAAAACTTTTAGTCGTACAACTTCACGGGTGTTGTACAAACCTTACAACCAATCCCTTTCTCTCGGAAGCTAATCTCTTCCTTGTGGAAGTTAATCCCTTTACAATAAATATGAGTTGCTGTAAAGTAAATGGTAGAGAGATAGTAATGAATGCTTTTACAAATGAACAATATCTCTCTTTCAAGAAAAAGCTTGATGAATGACTCAACAATAAATTTTTCAAAGCTTTTGAGTATTAATGAGTAAACTATAGGTTGAATGTATATTTTTCATTTTTTTTAAATGCTCATTGAAGTGGGTTTATATAGCCTCCAATCAATATGGCTGTTAACCACTGACTCGGTAGGTTTGGTGCATTAAATGCTCAAGTCTCGCGTCTCTAACAGTCATATTTTTCGAATTACTAGTCGACTAGATCTTAGTACCAATCGACTGGGTCAAGTGAAAAATCTCACTTTTAGGCTGTGAGAGAGTACCAATCGACTGGGTCCTAAGCACCAGTCAACTGGGAACTCACTATCCCATATGTCAGTCGACTGGGGACATTCTATCCCATACCCCAGTCGACTGGTATAAGGAGCCAGTCGACTGGGTTGCCTTTCAACCTAGTTTTTCATGTTTCAAAATGTTTTTGACATAGAAGAGTTTGAATAATTAGTTTTTTCAAAATTCTTTTATAGAAAGAGTCATAAGACAAGCTACTTACTTGAACAAAAGAGATTTATTGTTTGTTTCAATACCTTAATGTCTATATTATATCTTTTGTCTTGACTTAGTGTCTGATTCGGGTTGAGTTATTGCATCTTGATTCTTTGTTGAAAGCTTTTATTGTTTAAACACTTAGATAAAACTGTTAGTGCAATTAGAGTAGTGTTTTGTCATTATTAAAATTTAGATGAGGATCAACACAAGTGATGGCTTCAAATTTGCAAAGCAAACACTATAGCAGCCAACTCTAAGCCATGGGTCGGGTAATTTCTTTCATGATTCTTCTATTGCCTAGAAGCATATGCCACTACCTTACCTTGTTGCATTAACACACATCCCACTCTTAATGGGATGCATTACTATACACCACAAATCCTTCATCACCAGAAGAAAGCACCAACACTAGAGCAGTAGTTAATTCCTCCTTCAACAACTGAAAACTATTCTCACACTCCTTGGACCATAAAACTTCACCTCTTTCATGGTCAATCAAGTCAACAGTACTGCAATAATAGAAAAATTATGAATGAATCTTCTATAAAATCCAGCTAACTCCAAGAAGATTCTAATCTCAGCTACATTAGTTGGTCTCTCCCAACTCAACATTGCATCTACTTTTTGTGGATCAACTGTTATATCATCTCCATATATTACATGCCCCAAGAAAGTTACTTCAATGAACCAAAACTCATATTTAGAAAATTTTGCATACAATCTCTCTCTCCTTGGAATCTCCAATTCACTCTCTAAATGTTTCACATGTTCTTCTTCATTTTTAGAATATACCAAAATGTCATCAATAATTATAACCACAAATTTGTCAAGAAATAGTTTAAACACCATATTCATCAAATCCATGAATGTTGCAGGAGCATTAGTCAACCTAAAAGGTATCACAAGAAACTTATGACCATAGTGTGTCCTAAAAGCAGTCTTAGGCACATTTCCCTCCTTTATCTTTAACTGGTGATAACCTGATCTTAGGTTTATCTTAGAAAACACTTTCACTCCCTGCAACAGTTCAAACAAATCATCTATCATTGGAAAAAGATAATAGTTTCTTTTAATGGTTATTTTATTCAGTTGTTTGAAATCTATACACAACCTTATCGTTCCATCTTTCTTCTTCACAAACAATACAGAGGCTCCCCATGGTGACACACTTGGTCGAATAAAGTTTTTGTCTAATAATTCCTAAAGTTGAACCTTTAGTTCTCTCAATTCAACAGGTCTTATTCTGTAGAGTATTATTGAAATAGGTTCATAAACTAGAATCACATCCATGAAAAACTCAATTTCTCTACTATGAGGTAAATTAGACAACTCATCAAGAAATATATTAGAATAATCTTTCACCACTAAGATTTCTTCAAACTTCCTATTTTCCTTTTTAGAATCCATTATGTATGCCAAATACCCCTCACAACCCTTCTTCAACCATTTACTGGTAGTCAGAGCAAAATAAGATAGTTCGAGAGTATCTTATGTTCTCCCCGAAAGTTAAACTCCTTATGTCCATATCTTGAACGCTATATTCTTTCTGGAACAATCAACCCAGGTATAATATATCGATAACCAATTCATTCCCAAAATCAAATGAAAATCTATCATATTCAAAGGTAATAAATCAACTTCAAATTCTTTATCATTGATACGGATCACACAACCCTTGTAAACATTTATAATTATCACTTTATCTCTAGTGGGAACTTCAACAATAATATTATGCATCAAAGGACTAATATATGCATCAATAGACTTCATATGAATACTGGATGGGAATGGGTTGTATCAGGATCAACCAATATTGATATGTCCACATTTTCTACATATAAAGCACTTCAAATTAGGACAATTCTGGGATAAATATCTTATCTGATTACATCTATAAGAAACTTCTGTCTCTCGATCATACATCAGATTACCACTTCCCCTTTGTGGCATACTTACTTCATCTACCATGACTCTAAGTTCCCATAAATTGTCTCCCAAATCTAAGGGTCCCACTAATATTACTCTAAGCTACAGAAGCAACAGATCTTGCTTGCCTCTGACTCTGTACCACAGTTCCTTGTGACAAGGAACGCCTCCTCTGGGATGGTCTCCTACTCTACACACTCATACTACTACCATCTCTGGGTCTCTCAAATCCAAACCTTTTCATTCAATCCCCCCTACCTCTAAACTTCATCACATCTTTCTTAATCTGTAGTGCTATATCCACCAACCTAGCCTAATTCATATGTTTCATGTAAGATAGTTTCGATTTAATCTCAAAATGTAGTTCATATATGAATCTCTTATACTTTTTCTCCTCTAGGTCTACCATTTTCGGTACAAACCTCGACAAAGCCATAAATATCCTATCATACTGAGTTATAATCAATACATTTGCCTCAAATAAATAAAATATCTTTCTTGTTGGGCTCTAAAGGTATAAAGAAAGTATTTATCAAGGAAAACCTCCTTAAACCTATTCCAGACTAAAAGGGTCTATCAACATATGCACTAACCCTTTAGACAACCCTCTGCCTGTTAGTCACTAGTAAAGTACCAAATAATCTCTCTACATGTTTCATCCATAGCTCAGGCTCAAAAGGATTCATAGATCTTTTTGACAATAAAGCATTCAACTTAATATATTTAACAAAACAATCTCCCTGCATCTCGTGCATAAACTCACTTTTCCTCTTTTGAATGTTTACCATTACTGGATTTACAACAACCTCAGGCACTGCTCTAGCCTGTTCATTAAGTTTATGCTATAGAATATAACTCTATCATTTGTTACATTCATTTTCTCAATAGTATGAGCAAGAGCTTCTCTTAGCTCATTTGTTTCAACTCTAGATTCTCTCACACTCATATTAATATCAATTATACTATCAATCCTTTCTCTTCAAGGGAACTCACTCTAACTCAACCTCCATCTCAACCTCAGCTCGTTTAAAAATTGGGTCCTACCACGCTCTCTCAAGTTAGCAACTCTAACTCTAGCTCTACCACGTCCACGTGTCATCCTCAGACTTTTCATTAAAATATAATTTATTTTAATATTCCACTTTCTTTCTTTTTATACAGTCTACAGAATCATAAAACCTAATGCTCTGATACCAAAATTGTAACGACCTATCCCGGGTTGGCCATGCCCGAGACAGTGTCATCATATTTTGAAAATCCCAGCACGACACATTTACGAAACAATAAAAAAAATACCAACTGCAATTATTTACATACATCAATCCTCAACCCTCAACAGGAGAAATAAATCATTCAGATCTCAATTGAACATTATATACTATATATTATGAATGAATATTTACAATATTTTTTCTCCGTAGTATGAGAATGTGGACCACGTAGTTTACAGAAAATGATTTAGTTTAAAATTTCACTCATAATTCTATCTGTCCTGCCCATTAGCTGAAATCATTGAACAATAAGGAGTAAATTTCACAAGCTCAGTGAATTAAATTTTCTAGAAGTATTTAATTTGTATAATTAATCTTCCAGTATTCATTCATCTATATCTCATATATTTTGATAATAACATTCTATTATCACTACTCATATCAAAGTCTCAATCTTTTATAAATGTCTTATTCGCATATAATTAATTATCTTGAGACTATCAATTCTATCTTATAATTACCTCGTTATGAGGTTCACAGCATATAATCAGTCACCCAGATAATTCTCATCATATCATATTTCCATATTTCTTCCTCAACATATTTGTCTCTTTGTGAGACTCATTCATCTATCAATAAATTTGCAATTATGAATAGCACTTTAGCACCTCAAGCAATAACAATAAATATTTAAGTAAATGCAATGCGCGAATTTAAATGTTATTATTATTGGGGATGTCTTCCCACATGTCGACATGTTTAGCTTAGACCGGCTATCCTCCTGGTTCTTTTATTTTATTTAGACCGGTTCATTTATTTTTGGCATATACCTGCTGTCATGATTTTCATTTATTTCCAGCATATACCGACTGTCATGGTTTTCATTTAGACCGGCCCCCTCCTGGTTATTTTATTTTATGCATATGCATATGAACAATAATATGAAATATCCATATGAACAATAATATAAAAACAAGCATGTATTCAAATATTTAAATTAGCTATCCTGCTTCTTCTCAAATTATTATTTGATCAATTTCACTAAATTCTTCTCCTCATATATCATATCAAATTATCAACCATATCTTGTCAAGAATTTTATTTATCCATTATTAAATCGACTCATTATTCCAATAATATTACTTCTCATATAATAATTCTCTACATATCAATTATTCCTATCATACCCATCAACCAACTTTCATCTATCATCAATTCATAGATTAATAATTTATTATCACTATATATTTCATATTTATCTTGATTACTTAAAGTAAATCTAACTCACCACGTAGCACTTAGAGCTACCCGTGGATCACCTCTTTTTATTTTCTGCTATTCTCAGCAATTTTCCCCGATTGCTGACCGTCAATACCTGACATAATATTTATATAAAAATTTTAATTTATTCTTCAATTCTTCCATAATTCACACCCTTTGAAAAATCCCACATTGAATTCGAGAAATTTCATGTATGCTAAATTTCAAAAATAAAATTCACATTATTACCTTTTGTTTTTCTTAGAGTTTTTCATGACTCTCTATAAAATTCTCTCGTAAATCCCTTCAAAATTTTACTCTTTCAACCTTTCTTTCAGTCTCCAAGTATTTAAAGAAAGAGAGTAGTTTGAATTAAAGTTGAAGAAAACCAAACAGGATTTGGTAAAAATAATTAAAATAAAGTAAAAAGTATATATATATATATTTTTTTTTTACCACCCCACCATTTTTTGCATTCTACCTGTCCAACATGCAATTGCATGTTGGCAATTTGTTAACACCGGTACTCCAGGTATTAATGTCATTTTCCTTTTTTTTTAAGAATTATTTTATTTAATAATAATTCTTTCACATATATATATTATTTTAATTTCATGTCATATTTATCAAATTACTTCTTTACTTATATTTTAAAAACACAAGTATTACAACATTACCCATTAGCTTACCTTTATTTTTCTCTTGCTCAATTTTGTCTTGGACTACAGGGGAAGTGGAGGAAAAGTTTTTCTTTTGAGTTTTGATTCTTTGACACGGTTGGTATTTTGTTCTATTTTAAAATCCTCATTTTTGCTTTTTTATTTATTTCAGTTTCGTTATGAGCTTAATTATTTCTTTTTGAGTTTTAATTATTAGTTTATAATATTTGTGTTTTAGTCTTTAAGTTATAGGAAAAGAAAATAATTGTTCTATGTGCAGGAAAAAAGAGTAAATTCCATTTTCGTGCGTCTTATTTAGATTCTTAAAGTTTAAATCATTTTAATTGAGTTTTTAAAATTTAGTATTGACTCAATTGAGTCTTTTTGTCAAGTGTCCAGTTGAATCTCATTCTGTTACGATGATTAGCAACATTGTCAAGCTTAAATCCAATATTATCTTGCCGCACATGACAAAATGACTCAGTTGGATCTCAATTATGACGATTTAAGCTTAAAAGACCTAAAAAGGGTTACTAACCATAGTTGAAGGATAAAAAATGAAATTGATTGAGGAAAAAATAACACATTTCTATCTCATTTTATTTATTTATTAATTTATTGGGTTTAAGAGTCTATTTGGTTTACAGACAAAATTATAATGGGATAAGTTTAAGATTATAGTGTAATAGGATTAAAAGAGATTAAAGAGTTATTATCTTAATTCAATGTTTGGTTCAAAAATTTTCAATTTTGGATTAAAGTGGGGTAACAAGTATAAAGACCAAAATACCCTTCCACTTGAGTGGGATTAAATTTTTTTTGAACATTTTTTCCTCCCCACTTTTTTTTTTTTCATAATATCCTTTCATATATGAAACAACAAATAAAAAGAAATCTCCAGAATCTTCTCCTTTTCTTTTTCTCCCTTCTATAAAACTATTAACCGTCATCTTCTTCCCTAAAACTAAACACACAGACGCCATTAACAAACCTTAACCTCCCTCACTCTCCCTGCAATTTCCCCTAAAACTCTAGCTCTTTACTTCTTTCTTACTAAATCCCAGCCGTCGATTCCTTTCATTCGCACCATTCATCTGCCCAGATAAGAAAGAAACTCTTTCTATCTCATCCACACCATATTAACAGAAATCTAGGACTATCACCACAAACCTAGAAAAACCCTACAAAAATCACCACAAAATCCAAAAAAAAAATAATCCAACAGAAAATCAACACAAACTCGGCCACAAGTCATATAGTTCTCAACACAAATTCCAACAATCAACAACCAAAGTGCAAAATAATCTGAAAAAAATAGACAAACCCAGTCGTGTGGTCGAGGAACCAGGTGATGGCGGGGCCAAGGAAAGTAGTTCGATGGCGCACGAGAGAAGCTAGTTCGTGCTATGACGGCGTGGAGGAAGGTTGTGCAATGACGACGCAAATGCACGCGAACCAGATTTGGGTAGAAGAAGGAAGAGTAGGAGAAGGGGAAAGAAGAATAAAGAAGTAGGGTAAAAATGTCTGTTACAAAAAAATATTTAGTCGTGGGATTATTTCGGTCCCAAGGGTGGGCTGGACATAATTTTTAAGGTTATGATTAATTTTATTTCACTTTAATATAATGTGAATGTAAAATCTCTCCAATCAAAATTTATCCTACTTTTATCTCTCAAACCAAACGAACTCTAAGTGTTCATCACTGTATAGAAGCAATATTTCAGATATTTGGCTCTTTATGGTGTATTATTACTTCCTTGGTGCTCTTTGTGTTTCTTGTCGTTGGCGTGATAGTTTCATCTTTTGTTTTCATCTTTTGTTTTTGCATTTTATAAATTTTAGAGTTGATTTGGAGCCGAATGAAAACTAAATTAATTTTATTTTTAAATAAATTAAAAAAAATTAATTTTGAAATGAATTTTTACGTTTTGATTTTTTATGTTTAATTTTAAAATTCATTTGAATTCTCATGTTTAAGATATTTGAAAAAAATGAAAAATTCAAAAGATGAGAAAAATGAAAGGAGAAGGGAGAGAGTGGGTGGGAAGGAGTGAGAGAAAGAGAGAGTATTTTGGTTAATGTAACTTTTTATTCTTCGTTTTGTAGAATTTATTTGTAAATTCTATCAATTTTGATGGAAAGCAACTCAATTCCATAGTGAATTCCATTCAAAATGAATTTCATAGTTTTCTTTTTCTTTCCAAACATAACATATAGAATTACAAATGAATTCAATAAAATTTATAGAATTCATTTGTTCCAAACATACTCTTATGAAATTATGATTTTTTAATATTATTGTTCTAATCAAGTTTCTTTGAATTATATTTCCTAGAATGGAAGAAAAGAGTTTTAATTATTGTGCAGATGAGATTTTGCATCGCTTTTAAAGTATTAGGATAGAATTCCCTGCTGTTTGAATATAATTACCTTTTTTTGTCTTTTATTATTAGAACTTAAATGGCGAAAAGCCTTTTTTCTCTTGCACATGTTAGCAGTCAAACAGTAGGTGAGTTTTAAAAAACAAAATAAAGAAAACAAGTATGGGAAATGCTTCTTGTTACTTTGTTTATCCATTTTTCATTATGTTGGGATTTTGGTTCAATTCTCCATAAGGATAATATTTAATTGTTTTGAAAAAAATAATTATTTTATTTTATACCTCTTTGTTTTAATAAGAGTAATAGTAATTTCTTATTGAATTATTGCTTATTCTAGTAAGAGTTGAAGTAGTTTTTTTATTGTTCTTTTTTATTAGTGTTAAGAAAATATCTTCTATATAAAGGGGTTTTAGAGGAGGTTTGAAACACACTCATAATTTCAATACACATTTGTAAATCAAAAGGGTTTACTACTAGAGCTAAGATGAGAGCTTTGAGTGTATTGGGGTTTTGGGTAGTCAAGTAGAGAAAACACTTACAACTAGAGCTAGATTGAGAGCTTTGGGTGTTTTAGGCTTTTGGGTTGTGAGGTAATGAGAGTTTAGCAACTTTACTCTTCCTAAAGTTGTAACAGAAGATTAATAAAGCAATGGATTTATTAATGGACGTAGGCAACACTACAAGATAAATGGCAGATGCTGGCGCTTTATTTAGCATATTTCGGTGCTTTAAAGTGCCGCAATATGCAGCGCCAGTATGTGTGGTGTCGTAGTGCCAGTACTGACGCATACTTTAAGCACCGTAATATGCACTTTTTTGTAGTGCTTAGAAGCGCCACTATATTTCGGCGCTTTTAAGTGCTAGTATATTACAACGCTTAGAAGCGCCACAAAATTATGCATATTGCGGCACTTTTAAGCGTTGCAATATAGTGGCGCTTCCAAGCGCCGCAAATTAGTGGCATTAAGCTGCAAACACCAAATATTTGCAATTGTATATTTTGGCTTGTGTTTTTACACTATTTTGGGTTTAAGACCTACTTTAAAACCCATGTTCTTCAATATATGTACCCTCAAATCCATAAAAATTCAAATATCAAAACAAAAGCCATTTCATTTACACAAAAAACATTCATAGTTAACATATAAATTCATACACAACCAAGTAATTGAATGAAGTCTAAAAAATTATTTTACCATTACACTTTAAATCAAATATGAGATCCTCCAGTAACCAACCGCTATAGTAAAGACAAGCTCATTCATTTGGGACTGCCTATTATTCATTTGATCATCGTGCTTCGTTGTTATTTCTTGAATTCGATGCTCATGCTTTTGATTGAGTTCTTCTATTTGTGCTTTCAAATTATGTATCTCTTCAGCATAAGCCCCATTGTATCCCATATCATTCCTAATTTGAGCTGAAAATCCATACACAACTGAGGGTGTAACTCCAAACCCTTGACCTCGTACATGTCCAAAACTCTCTTCACCCATAAGCTCGATGAAGACTTCATTTTGAATTTGTAAATTATTGCTAGCATCAGAAGATCTTGAAGCAGCAACAAGTTCGACCACACGAGCTTCAGCAGTCACCTACAATTACGAAACAACAAATATTAAACTCCCCCGAAGATTGAGTAGCTATTTGCAGCTAAAGTTACATAAAACAAAAGTTGCTTATAAGATTTTATAGAAAAATGGGCAGAATTTCCCTTATTTTTCCATAAAACCTCCTGCAAAAGAAAAACAAAAATACAATCCAAACAAAGTAGCTAGAGTTGCAAAGATCTCTTGTTACTATATAAACTAGCCAAAATAGAACATGGCTAAATCTTCTGGTCTTTCAAAATCCCCCACCATAATGATAAAACACTAGCATACAAATGCAAACATGATTTTGGTTTATAAAAACCTGTCTAGCATGGTAAGCTTGAAAAGAATTCAGGTGCTGGTGTAGAAAATGGACATACTAAGCATTTTTGCTTTTTGCTAGCTAGAAACTTTTGACTGATTGTTTGGTGCAAATGATTTTTACAACTTGAAAACAAGTCACTTGTTGTCTTATGCAGGCTCAAGCCACAGCAAATGAATTGTGCATGCATTAGACACATAAATAGTGCAAGCCTAATTCTAAACATAAAAGTCACAATTTCCAGCTTTGGAAACTTCTAACTGAATGAAGCTTGCTTCCAACTTGAAAGTCAAAAGTCAGTTTCAGACTTGTGCAACTAAACATCACTTTTAGACAAAAGGTAATTTTTTGCCCATCAAAATTTGGTCTGTTGCACAAGTCACTCCAAAGTCCAAACGACATCTTGAGATATTTTGTAACAGTTTACAATTTACACCCAAACTCAATCAAATCCTGAATACATTCTTAATGTGCCCATTCACACACACAGAGGCACTCACTCATTGAGAGCATGACATGGGAAGTACTAGAATCTATGCTCCAAGCAAATTTTGATCATCTACAAGGGCAGTGTGTGCTAGCTACCAGCCTCTCAATCGTGAACTAACAATTAAAATTTAAAATCTTCCAGTCAATGGCATCTAGAATTAGAAAGAGTCACCCATCTAATTTCAACACATTTCATCTCATCTTACATTTAATATTAAAAAATAGACATAAAATTAAGCAAATTAACCTAAAAAATGGAAAAGCAGATCAAATCAATCACATGCATGCAGGGGCCGAACTAGTTTTGTTGAACTTACCACAAATTGTCTTGATGCTTCATCAATAAAAGTTTCATCCTTGCATTTATGAGTTTCAGTAAAAAGCTCTACACACCCGGGCTCATTTCCATATTTTATCTCCTACCATTTATGAAAAGAGTTCAAACAATGACTCAATACACTACATCTCAAATGAAAGATTGGATTAATGAAGAAAATCAACTCACATATTCATCCTTTTTTCTAGCAAAACTCTTTGATCCGGTTGTGTGAGGACATTGTTATCTTTCACATGCTGCTGTCCTTATCATAGAATATTTCTATACCAACGATAAACCAATTGACTAATAAATCATTAAAAAAATAGAAACAATGAGAATTCAAATGAATATAATTATGAAAAAACAACATCGCTTTGCTCAGAAAACCAGTAGTTCACAAGTTGTTTCCACTGGTCTTGATCTACTCATTTTGGAACATTATTGCTCAAAACTTGTTGTTTTGTTTTGTTCCTCATGTGGCCCCTTTTAAGCATATACCTGTAGTCCTTCCATTTTTTTTCGATCATCCTCAATAATATTTTGTTGATCATCTCAATCATAGGATAATGAAACTTCCTCTACCACAAAGAAAAGAAATAATACAAATAAGCACTTTTGGTGTTAGGGAGTATATGCATGTACAACACCACAAAAAAGGGAAGAAAAACCCAAATTAAGTTGTTGTTAATTACCTGAATCAATAAAACAAGGTCCTTTTTGTAGTTAGAAGGCACCTTCTTCCAATCTGTGTAACAAAGCGGACAAAGGTTCCCTCTCTTTGCAACTTTGCCCAACCAGTTACTTAATATTTGCCCACCTTTTTTCACAAGTTGATTATGTGCATTGAAATGGACAATAATTTTCTCCCCACGTTCCAAGGACCACACTTGCGACGTTTGTATGACACGTGTTTGCTTTCTCACCCTCCCTTCAGAATCTATACATTGAAAACATAAAATTTATAATTAGGATAACAATGTGATATCAAACTAGTTATAAAGAGAATGTCTTATAATACAAAAATTACCAATTATCTCGTATTGTTCATTATCGTTGTTTTGACTTTCCATTGTTATTGGCTCGGTCTCATAATCACTTTGGGAGTCACAATCATCTTCAAGGTGATACTCATGCTCATGTTCAATATCTTCTTGATGTTGTGAAGACCTAGCTGGAGATTGGTTTGACATAGTAGCTCTTACTGAGGGAGGAATATATTTTGACCTAAACATGTTGCAATTTGTATACATAAAAAAAAAAGAGTTAAGAGTAACACGCATTAGTGTTGGGGGAAGCACAAACAGTGGGGAAGGGGTGGGGGACTAGAAAGAAAGGATCTCACCTTCAGTCTCACCTTTTTGTGTACAACAGAAAACAGATGCTTAATCTTAGTTGTGAATTATGCCCCTACAAAGCAATGAAAAAAGAGGGCATCAATAATCCTTTAACTGAAATGCAACCAATGACTAAAATGGTAAAATTTCAAAAAACCAAAGAATAGAACAGAATGAGGAGAAGAGACATCTGATTTCTATCAGGTGCTGGTGCTACACAGGGGCTGGTGCAGCACCAGCACCAGCACCAGCACTTGATTTCCATCAATTTGAACTAAGCAAACTTTGATTGGGCTTGTTTTTCCCCACCTGCATTATGCCACATGGAAGTCAATATGGCTAAATATAGCCATATGTCCAGTGATGTGTTAGCTACAAAAAGGGTGTTAGTGAGGAGTAATGGGGGAGGGGGCACATTGAACTAAATTGAATATATGGGGCCATAATTGTTGCAACTGAAATTTGGGGGAAGTGGAGAGAAAAAGAAAGGCGCAGAAAATAGAGAAAAATTGAAAGAAACGAGAAGTGAATTCATCCGCCATGGAATAAATAGCAAGGATAGTTATAAAAGAAAGAAAAGAAAAGTACTCCAAAAAATGATAGTTTTTATTCAATTACATATAAGAGCAGTTTTTTCAATTCAAATGTATATTTTTCAACATTTAACAATATTGAATCTGAAAATATCGCAACCCACTTCATTTAGATACAAAATAATTTTCTTGCTGGATACTAAAGTCTATGTTACATGGACTCGAGTATGAGTGTCTGACACAGATACATATCCTAGTGTCAGACTATCTATTTTTGCAATTCTTAGCACTTTTTCCTTTGATTTGGAGTGTTCAAGTGTCATACCCATACCTTTATCCGGAGTGTCTGACACAAGTACAACAAAGTAAAGTAAATAGTACATGTAACATAAACTAAAGCCAATAACTTGCTTATTAATAAAAATTCCAGAACAATGTTCCTCTTAAATATACAATAGCAACAAGGTGCCAGGGCACCACACACATTAATCCTCTTTCCCTACTCCATTTCCTAAAATGAAAACTAATATCAAACAAAGATTTCAAGTTATTCTTCTTTACCTGGTTTTCCTTTTGACCAGATGTAGATTTCAGGCTTATTTGTATGCCAAGATTGCAATATCTAGGATATGATAGTTAAAAATGCAGAAGGTAACATGTTACTACAAGACATGAGATAATAGAAAGCTTAACAGGCGGTGAGACCACTAGAGACAATTCCACCAAAAGAATAACTTTGGTATCAGCAAAAATTTCAAGCCATCATCCATGGTGCACATATAAACATTTACGAAAGGATCAGTAAACATGACAGAATTTGAAATATCACTAACAAAGTACTTTAAATGATGAACGCATTCAATCGAGATTCAAGAATGACATGTTTACTTACACCTATGTAAAATACAAAGGACCATTTAGATCCCTAGGATATTAGCAAAGGAAAGCACTGACAAGGAATATGTCACTGAAAGACTTGTTCTCAATCATTCATGCAGCACCAGCCCCTGTGTAGGTGCTGGTGCGGGCGCATAATAAGATTGTTTACCTACCTCAGTTCGTTGTAAATTTCATGCTACATGAAGAAAATTCAGGTATAAATTGTACAAAGAAACAATGCAACAGAATAAATGTTGATTGCCTAAGGCAATACATTTCTATTCATCAAGCAACCAAACCAAGTACACACACTGCCTACTCATGTAACTATCTCAAAAAGAAAATGCAACAAGGGAACCAAAAGAACAATAGATTAAATTAAAGATTGGTATCTTCATCAATGTCCATCCTAGCCCAAGTTGAGATACAATCTAATTAATCATCTACCACTACATTAGAAGGCATGCACAGATTGTAAGTGTCATCATTCTCTTCCTGCATTTTCCCCCATTTCATATAGGTCCCTTGGCTTTGTGATCACAACATGATACCATTCTTTTCTTGTTGGGTCTTGCACATAAAACACTTGTTTCACTTGAGATAAAATAATGAATGGGTCATCCTTCAATAACTGATGAGTGTGTATGAACCTAGACAAGTTCACGAAAATGCACCCACTTGCATCTTTCTTTAAACCCCTAGGTGAATTAATATCCACCCAATCACAACGGAATAACACAATCTTAAACGCCCCATAGTAATCCAACTCGATGATATCTTTGAGCACACCATAATACATTTTATCCTCTGCTTCAATCATAACTCCCGAATTTTGAGATCGTCTAAACTTCTCACGTTCCTTTGTATGGAATTTTCAGCCATTGATGTTGAATCCATTAAATTTCCTAACAACATTATTCAGACCTCGAACAAAGGCAATTATTTCATCTGAATAATTGTTATCCACCATCCATGGCACCTAAACATTTTCCAACAATTAATGTAAGACAACATCAGTCAATGTTTTATTGAACACACTTATAACATTCAAAGACAATTGATATTATGCCAAACCTATCTCATAAGCCATGAGGGAAATTTCTCAACCAACCACTTCTATTCGAGACTTTGTATTGGTCGATTGGAACGGTTGGTTAGTCTTTGAGCAGCCAAAAATTCGCTGCAATGATTGATGTTTTTATCAAACTGTTAGCCCTCACAGAGATAACAAATCATAATAATTACTCAATTTAAACAGATGACTAAGTTCCTTTATTGATACTAACCTACGAATAGATGACTAAGTTCCTTTATTGATACTAACCTACAAAAGTGAGAAAGTTTATCATTATGGACCAACACATAACGATGTGTTTGAGCCAATGACATGTCATCGAGTTCAACACTTACAATATTTCCTGTAATCCGTCCACCTGAGGAAAACATGTATTCATCCGGATAATTTATAGTGTCATTGTTCCTTTAGGGGTGGTTGAATTTTGTCTCTACACCTTTGAAGTATAATATTTTAGACACTCTTCCCCATTGTACCCTTCAGCAATTGATCCCTTGGGTCGACTTCTATTACGTGCGTAAGATTTCAAGCTCACTAAATACCTTACAAAGCCAAAAAATTAAAAAATAAATTTACTAGCCATTAATATACAAATTAAGTATTCACAAATGAGATTTGAACATCTAACCTCTCAATAGGATACGTCCCCCTGTAGTGTACGGGACCACCAAGTCTAGCCTCGGAGGCTAAGTGAATGATAAGATGAACCATAATGGTAAAGAAACCAGGGGGAAATATTTTCTCCAAATGAAAAAGTGTCAAAGAAACATGCGACTCCAATATGTCAAGCTCCTGGGGATCAAGGGCTTTAGAGCATAAAACTATGAAAAATGATGATAACTCAGAAACAACTACTACAACATATCTAGGAAAATTTGCTCTTAAGGAAATAGGAAGGATTTCTTGCATCAATATGTGACCGTCATGACTCTTTAAGTTTGATAGCTTACGATCCTTTAGGCTGACACATCTTGAGACGTTTGATGCATACCCATTAGAAACTTTAAGATTTTTCAAAACTGTCAAGAAATTGTGCTTCTCCTTCGTAGACATAGTGTAGCATGCTGGAGGCGAGTGATCTTTTCCATTAGAAAAAACAACTAAATGGAGGTCTTTTCTAATACCAATTTCCTCGAGATCACGGCGTGCTTTTTTATTATCTTTAGTCTTACCATCTATATTCAATATTGTTCCAATCAAATTATCACATACATTATTCTCTATATGCATCACATCTAGATTATGACGCAAGAGATTGTTTTTACAATTAGGCAACTAAAAAAAATGCTTTTTTTTCCACAAAGTATCTACAACTCCCTCATCCATGGGAAGATTCTCCTTATCAACATTTTCTAGGAAATCATCAACACCCTTAAAAAGGTTATCAACTTCATCCACTAGTAATTGCCCCGTAGAGGTACTAACATCCTCTATTGCCCTCTTCTTAGAAGGCTTCGAGGTTTTACCATAGATGTAGTTTCCACCCTCTAGTTGTCTTAAAACATCGTGTCCAAACGGTGGAACAAGAGTAGACCCCAACTCTATGGTGCCATCAAACTTATCCTTTTGAAAACGAAACTCATGGTTTTCTTCTAACCATCGACGATGACCCATATAGCAAAACTTTCCCCCAAGCTTTAACCATATAGAATGCGTAGAGTCCCCACAACATGGACAAGCAACACGCCCCTTGGTGATCCAACTGGATAAGTTTGCATATGCTGGATAATCATTAATGGTCCAAAGAAGAGAAGCGCACAGCTTAAAGCTTTGATTGGTGGGCGCATCAAACGCATAAACACCATCCCATAATTGTTTAAACTCTTCCATTAAAGGCTGCAAAAAGATATCAATATCATTACTGAGGCTTTTCTCACCAAGAATCACCATTGAAAGGATGAACGATGTTTGGTAATGCAAAGCCACAATGGCAAGTTGTATGGGACCAAAAGAACGGGCCATGTGCTATAAGTAGAACTCATTGTTCGAAAGGGATTGAACCCGTCACTAGCTAGGCCAAGCCTAACACTACGAGAATCAGCTGCAAAATCGGGATACAAAGTATCAAATTCATTCCAAGCCAGTCCATTCGCCAGGTGTCTTAAAATCTCATCCTTTGTCCGATCTTTATCATGCCATCTCATCAATGATGTCGTTTTAGATGACATATGTATCCTCTTCAATCTTGGTATTAGAGGAAAATAACGCAATACTTTAGTTGACTTTTTCTTTTTAAATGGAGCATCCCTCTCATTCAGTGGATCCTCATCATCAACATTGTTTTTAACCCACAGTGGCACACCAAACGCATGACAAAATTCATCATTCACATGCTCACTCCAATACAATGTGCAGTCATTAGGACAAACATGAATCTTCTCATAGCCAAGACCAAATTCTTTGATAATCTTCATGGCTTCATAATAATTTAATGGCATTGGAGCACACATTGAAAATGCCATGTTGATAAACTCAAGCAACATAGTAAGAGATTTACCAAACCACCCATTCAAACATTTGATGTGTAGTAGATATAACATAAAAGTTAAGTTTGTGAAATTCTGACAACCCAGATAAAGTTTATTATCATAATCTTACATCAAATTGCGATATTGAGTAATCTCATCAATAGCAGAATGAACTGGATGTTCGACGTGTAAAGGCTCACCATAATTATTGAACTCAAACACACCATGGGCCTATTGCTCTTCACTATGCTCATTTGAAGATCCCACTTCGATTCCTCCACTTAATGGTTTATTGTTTTGGTTTTCACAAGTAACCTCGACGGCACATTGGAGCAAACCCAACACGTCATCTCGTCCCATGAAGCCAACTGGAACACTAGTGGGTTCTAAACTAGTGTGAGTATGGTCTATACCAGAGACTTTCTACCCATGAAAAACCCACTCGGTGTAACATGGACTAAACCCATTATACAATAGATGCTCCTGAACAACTTCTGGTTTGAATGAAGAATAATTATCACATCTCCTACATTGACAAACAATACTACCACTACCACAGGCTTTCTGACACACAAATATAATGAAGTTTGCAACACTATCCATACAAGCTTTACTCAATCTCGGTTTATCTATCCAACTTTTATCCATTTTAAGATGACACCAATAGACTTTCCTAAAATAATATTAAGATAGTTAGAATTGAACTATTTTAGGCAAAATAAGGCATAATCACAAACTTAGATTTGATTGCTAAGTGGATGAACTGAAATTGATAACAACAAATTGATAATCACAGGTGCTGCTGTGCAGCAGCCCACTCACAGGTGTTGCTGTGCCATAGCCCTTGTCCCCATCACAGGTGTTGCTATGCAGCAGCCCCCTCACAGGTGCTCTCTTCGTTCTCACTGTAAATAGGCTAAATATTTATGTTCTCTCTTCGTTCTCACTGTAAACTGGAAATAAGCTACATATTTTTGTATTTACCAAGATCAAACTTTTAGAAGGAAATTTATAAACAAATAGCTTTGATAGGAGTGAACAACTCACAAGACAAAGGATGAATGCTTGAGATCAGGGTGAGTATGTTACATTTAAGTGTAAAAAAATTTATCAAAACAGTAATGCTAGAATACAAAATATATTCAAAAGTTGCACTGCATATAGAAAGACATGCAGGCAAACTTTTTTGTTTGCCTAATATCGTGGTTATGATGGCTGCCAAAGAATGTCAACAAAAACTATTCTCCAGAATATTTGAAGATAGTCATAAAATCAACTCTCGTTTGCGAAGCATGACCATGGTCGACTAGGAGCGACATGAATACACCGAATGTAAATAACATGAAACTGTCCATACATAAGTCATTGAGAAGAGCTATGACTGAAAAGAATCCCATTGCAAATAAAGTATTTTCTGATTAAATAGTAAAGGAGTCTGATTAAATTGCAACAACTTCAAGGCATTTGCAAGAGGGGAAAAAGTTGATAGAATTTAAAAGATGGAGATGATAAAAGGGACTTCGAAAGATACAAGACAACTGAAGTATGGAAACTAACAGTCTGGACTTGGGAAAAATGTTGTCTCATGAATTATACAACCCCAACAAGATGAGATAATCTAGTGATGATCAAACAACCACAGTGGAAATGATGATGGAGTGTATGAATATGCTACCTAGACATTAGATAATATTTCTTAAAATCTATCATGAAAGTCAGTCCAAAAATCCCAGGCCAGACCTGTATGCCCTGACCATAATAATAAGTACAAGTTACAATTTTATTTTTATCCAAAGGTTACCATTACTGCAGGTGTATGAATTTCTTTTCCCAATCATTTGATTTCTTTATTACAACATTAAACAGCTGCAGAAATAGCCTTAAGTTTAAGTAAGAGGATCATGATTTTCCTTTTTGTGCTTTTTTCATTGTTTAGTTCCTTTTCATATGCAAAAGTAACTGTTGCAATAAGTTAATGCAAACTGGCATGCGAGTTTTTTTTTTTTTTGATAAATGTAAATTTTATTACCCAAGAACAAAAATACAAAGCAGGAGGCTTGCAACATCAATCTAAAAGAACAAACAGATTAAACAGAAAAAACAACACTCAAGAAGCAGTAGCTATACCCCAATTTAAGCAATCTCAAGATCAATACAATCAACACTAAACAGATTTATTCCTAACATCAACAACAATAAGGGATAAAATAGCTTCTACACAGTGAAAATATTTCTGATGGAGCCCACATAAGGGTATGATGTCTAATAACTCTACATAGATGCACACATATAGACCCAACATAATTTTTGTATTTCTCTCTAAAACCTACTGATAAACCGCCTAGAGCTAACAAATTTACACTACATCTGCAAATATACAACCTGATAACCGAATAAAGAAATTAAATGTATGAATCTAATAGATGTAATATTAATACCAAGAATTGCAGAGCTCTCACCCCCACTTTTTGTTACAGGTTAGCCTCCCTTAGCGATCCCACTCAGAACTGTCCTGCATCAGTAATCAAGCCCATATCAGAAAACTAGGGAAGCACAAATATGTTGAGGCAGTGTTTGTATGTAGGGAGCAGAAAATGGGCAAACTAATTCTCTAGCTGACAGCTGACCAAACCCTTGTTCTGAAATTAATCTATCCGTGAATGGGGAGACGATAGCAAAACCAAAATAAAACTGAATATTATGACACTAGCATGATGCAAAAAGCTAAAAGAATATCGTTAATAAGGAAACGAAATTAACAATGTTATGCAAGAATCTAAAATTTCATCATCAAGTGATTTTAAGAGCAAACTGCAATATAAATCTATTACATTTATAACTCTTAAGGGTAATATGCATTTCAAGGAAGCGAAATGATTAATTATACTATTAATAATAATATATATTCCTCGAGATTCACACAATCAAGTTATTAGCATTTCGATTCCCCCACCCCCCAAATATCTGATGTAATTGTTTCTTCTGCTATTAAAAAGAAAAAGTTATAAGCTAAGGAATTCCCATGACATAGGATCTGTATGATTTCAGGAGTGCTCAAAATCCAATTATGTTACTACTATTGCATGCTCATCTGACTACACCACTAGGCACCATTATATTCCATGCTTACTTTAAAGGCCAACATGCTTATGAGACACTTCTTTTCAAAAGCACCAACTAGGACTTGATAGGAAGTCCTAAATCCACCAATGCACTGAAATCTACAGAAAAAGAAATTCCCCTATCAACTTGCTCGCATATGTGTAAAATTTTTTTCATTTTCTTTCGCATATGGTATTTCATTTTCAAGAAGTAACTGAAACAAAGTACAAACTCTCAAGTAAACTTTACTTTTAAGGCTATAACTATATTGATGAACGAATATTTGTCTTAGTATTTTGTATGTTTTTCAAGTATTTATTTATATGTTTAGCTTAGGAATTTGTTACTTTGAGTTGTTTTTCGTTGTTTTATAGGTTCACAAGCATTTGGAGTTCATTTGAAGTAAAGCTGGCGGGATTCGGAGTGCAAGAAAACCTATCATTTCTAGACTGTTAAAGATAAATTGAGAATTTTGCTAAGGCATGTTGTCACTAGCAAAGGGTGAAAAGGAGTTTCACCAAATTACCAGAATTGCCCGTATAGATCAGTCATATTTGTGGATTAAACTGTATTGATTCAGAAAGAATCAAGAGATGAGCCATATATGCTTGGAAAGATCCGAATGTCTATTTTCTGGAGAATTTTACGGCTCATAAACATGATTTTTCTAGAGAAAATTATGGCAGTTTTAATGGACAAAGGTCAAACTGTGCGTGATTTCAGTGTGGCAGAAGTGAAGGAGTTATTAAATTCTGATTTTTTTGGGATTTGCACGGCTTGGACAACAGCACAACTGAACCAGTTCTGGACAGCAAACACACAGCCTGGACAGTAGCAGAAGTGGGCCTGGATAGCAACAGAAGCACACGACGTGAACAGAAACCCTAGGATGACTTTTCTGTCTACAAAGCTGTCTCCATACAGCTTTATAAAGGAATTTAGACCCAAAGAACAAGGGGAGACTGCAGTTTTTTTAGAGATATTATCAAGAGGAGTTTTGGGAGATTGAAGGAGGAGACGGTTTCTTTCATCATGATGGCTTATCAAGAAATTGAAGACGACGATCAATCGCTTCAACACTTTGAGGATTCATCTTGTAATTCTGGAAGAAATTCTGTCTTTGCTCCTTTTGTCCTTCAATATGCTTGTAACCCTAGTCTTTGAATTTTGTGATTAGGATTTAAACATGAGCGGCTAAATCTTCTTTGATTGGCATGTCATCACAAGTGTAATCAAAAGTGAGCCTGGATAGATGGTCAGCTACTACGTTCTCCACTCCTTTCTTATCCTTGATGGTGCTATCAAATTCTTGCAAGAGGAGGATCCATCGGATTAGTTATGCCTTAGCATCATTCTTTGTAAGAAGATACTTGAGGGCTGCATGATATGTGAAAATAAGGATAGGAGAACCAATTAAATAAGCATGAAATTTATCTAAAGCAAATACTATAGCTAGCAACTCTTTTTCAGTTGTAGAGTAATTCATTTGACCACTATTTAAAGTCTTACTAGCATAGTAAATGACAAAAGGTTTACCTTCCCTTTGCTGTCCAAGAACAGCACCTATAGCGTAGTCACTAGCATCGCACATGATTTCAAAAGGTAAAATCCAATTCGGTGACTGCATTATAGGTGTGGAAGTAAGCTTGCCAATCAGCGTTTTAAAGGCCTCTTGACAAGCTCGAGTCCACTCAAAGAGGGTATCTTTAACTAGGAGGGCACATAATGGTCTAGATATATTCAAAAAATTTTGTATAAAACTCCTAAAAACCAGCATGACCAAGGAAAGATCTCACATCCTTTATTGTCTTAGGGGTAGGTAATTTAGAAATTAATTCAATCTTAGATTGATCAACCTCTATTCCTTTAGAAGAGGCAATATGCCCTAAGACAATACCGGATGGCACCATGAAATGACATTTTTCTCAATTTAAAACCAATTCTTTTTCCTCACAGCGAATTAATACTCTTTTTAAATTCATTAAGCATGCTTCAAATGAAGATCCAAAAACAGTTAGGTCATCCATAAAGACCTCCATGCAATTTTCAACCATATTACTAAAAATACTCATAATGCAGCATTGAAAAGTAACAGGGGCATTACACAATCCAAATGGCATTCTACAAAAAGCATAGGTGCTAAAAGGATAAGTAAAAGTGGTATTTTCTTGGTCTTCTAATGCAATTTCTATTTGATAATAACCAGAATAACCATCTAGAAAACAATAAAAGGGATGACCAGCTATACACTCAAGAATTTGATCAATAAAAGGGAGTAGGAAGTGGTCTTTTCGGGTGGCAGCATTTAATTTTCTATAATCAATGCACATACGCCACCCGGTCACAAGTTTGGTAGGGACTAGCTTTCCTAGGTCATTCTTTACCACTGTGACTCTAGACTTTCTAGGAACAACTTATGTAGGACTTACCCATTTACTATCAGCTATGGGATATATAATGCCCGCATCTAACAGTTTCAGTACTTCATTTTTCACTACTTCTTTCATAGTGGGGTTAAACCTACGTTGAGGGTCTCTACGAGGACTAGTTCCTTCATCCAAATTTATTTTATAGGAGCAGATTAGGGGACTAATTCCCTTCAAATCAGCCATGCTCCAACCTAAGGCTGATTTATGTGCATTCAAAGTTTGAAGTAATTTCTCACCTTGGGTCTCAGATAATTCAGAGGAAATAATAACAGGAAAGGTATCACTTGAACCGAGAAAAGCATGCTTTAAGCCCTTAGGTAGTGGCTTTAATTCAACTTTTGGCGCTTCCACACTTGAAGGGACTTGTTTCTCACTTCTTTCAGGTAGCTCCTCAAACTTTGGTTGCCATGCTCGAGTGCCATAATTATGAGATTTATCAAAAATAGCACAAATATCAATTATATCAGTTTTATCATTAAATAAATCAATCTCATAATTCATAAGAAAATTTTCAAGAGGATCATAATCATGAGTTAAAGAGACTCCCTCATTGATGAGTGACTTGATCATGTAAAGCTAGTGGTTTTCGTCCTCATCTTCGAGCTGTTTTGCAACATTGAAAATATTCACTTCAAGGGTCATGTTTCCAAGGATAGCTTCATGAGTCCATTCTTACAATTTATTAGAGCATTTGCAGTAGCAAGAAAAGGTCTACCCAAAATCAAAGGAATCTTAGAGTTAGTGTCAACAGCTGAAGTAGTATCAAGGATTAAGAAATCAACAGGATAAGAAAATTTATCAATTTGAATTAAAACATCCTTTACCACACCCCGGGGTACTTTGACTGAACGGTCAGCCAATTGCAATACCACACCGGTTGGTTTGATCTCTCCTAAACCTAGCTGTAAATAAATAGAGAATGACATCAGGTTTACACTAGCTCCTAAATCTAGCAGGGCTTGTCCAACCTCATGATTTCCAATGCTACAAGCAATGGTAGGACAGCCTAGACCCTTGTATTTTGGGGGAATTCTTTGCTCAATTAAAGCACCAACTTGCTCAGTTAGGAATACTATTTTCTTGACATGGTGCTTCTTCTTAATTATGCGCAAATCTTTGAGAACCTTTGCATAGGTGGGAACTTGTTTAATTATATGCAAGAGTGGAAGATTCAGTTTTACTTGCCTTCGGTTCTCTAGGATTTCATTATTTAGTTCCAGATTTTTCTTGTTTGATTTTAAGGCTTGAGGGAAGGTTGCCTTAATATGGATTTTGGTCACTTCAGGGTCCTTGGGCAGCTCGGTATTACTACTAGCTTGCCCCTTGTCCACATCCTCGGATTTATTCATTGGTGGGATGTGTAGTGACTTACCACTTCAGGTCACAACGGAATTTACATCTTTCAAATTTTCTTATGCCATATGTTGATTGTAAGGTATGGACTGAGCTTGGGAAGGGAACTTACCTCACTCAGTCACACTTAAGGAGCCAATTAATTTGGACACTTAGCTCCTAATTTCTTTATTTTCCTCAACCACCTGCGTAGTTAATGCCTCACACCTCTGGTTTGTTTTACCTTGTGCTTCTATAAAAGCATGTAAGGTGTCTTCTAAAGATTTTCTAGAGGATGAGGGTGCATGATAAGGTGTAAGGTATGATCTAGTGGGCTGTGCATGCTGCTGATTTTCAGATTTCCAGCTGATGTTGGGGTGATTTTGCCACTCCGGATTATAAGTGTTAGAGAAGGGTGCTTGAGGCTTCTTGTACATGCTTAAGGCATTACTTACATTGTTCCTCGTATAACCCTCTCATATCAACAAATATGGGGCACTCTTAGGTGAGATGATCTACCCCGCCACACACAAAACATGGTTCCAAAGGTTCGGCTTGATTAACCACGTGTGTTGGCTTTTTAGTTTTTAATGCCTCTAACTCCCTAGTGAATAATTCGACCTTAGCTTTAAGGTTGTCTTCTTCCCTAAGGTGGTATATTCCTCCACTACTATGGTTGCCTATAGGTTGTGACCTATTTGTGCTTTCAGTAGCACTAGGTCCAGTCCAAGTATGAGCTTTTTCAGCAAGCTCATTGAGGTATTCAATAGCCTCATCAGGGTCTTTTTGCAGAAATTCACCATTGCACATCATCTCTACAAATTGGCGTTTCTATAGGTAAGACTCTCATAAAAATAGCCCACTAAACGCCAATTTTCATACCTATGATGTGGACACATACTTAACAGCTCTTTAAATTTCTCCCAAGACTGATATAAAGTCTCGTTTTCCTTTTGTGCAAAGGTGGAGATTTATCTTTTCAAAGCATTAGTCTTATGTTGAGGGAAGTATTTGTTAAAAAAGACTTGGGTCATCTCATTCCATGATCCAATTGATCATGGTCTCAGCAAGTATAACCAACTCTTAGCTTTATCCTTCAAAGAAAAAGGAAAAAACTTGAGTCTCACGATATCATCCATTGCATCTTGACTATGAAATGTCGTAACTACTTCCTCAAATTCTCTAATGTGCATATTTGGGTTTTTGTTTTCCAAGCCATGAAAATTAGGGAGTAATTGTATCATCCTTTGTTTTAAAGTCTTGATGGCGAGTGTTGGCTAGAAACATAATGCATGATGGTGTGGCTGTTCGGCTAGGATGCAGGTAATCTTTAAGTGTCCTAGCAACATTTTCGTTAGGGTTTTCAGCCATGTTATCAAAATTTTCTAAATTTTTGGGTGGGTGTACATTAGGGTTTGATCTAGGCGAGGTTTCACTAACGAACGTGAAAGGGAAAGGTATCTCTATTTCGGGTCGCTTAATGAATCTCCCTCGCGAATCTCTCGGTCTAAGCATACACCAACAGATTTTGAAAGAAATAAATAAAACAGAAAAAATCAAAAAATAAAAAACTTAAAGAAAAGAACGATAGTACTGTCTTGTCTTAGAGTTGACAAACTTCCTTGTAAATAAGCGCGTCTCCCCCGCAACGGCGCCAAATTTGATTACACCCCATAACAGTAATGCGGTAGTTGTAGCATGGCTTTGGGGTGTCGATTCCACAGGGAGATAAGTTAACTATAAAGAAAGATGTAAACTTTAATATGAGACAATATAATCAGAATAAGTAGAGAATCTGAAATTGATGATGAAGTAATTATGTAGTTTGTAAAATATAATAGAGGGACAACAAGGATTCAGGAATCCTTCCTAGGTTCGTTGCCCTAATCCTAACTTGATTAAGTTGTTTTTATCTCGATTGCATGTTTCACATCCAAAACATGCAATCGGCAAATATTCAATGAGAACATGTATAAACCCTAATTTGATTGTTATGAAATACTTTTTATTTTCGATTTATGCACATATGATCTATCCTATAGGTTTATTAAGAAACGATAATATATCTTTTATGACGATATTGCAGTAATGGACAAGCCTAAAGGATAAACCTTCCAGACTCAATCATACCCAAACAATCTTGACATAAGGAAAGCATGACTAAATTTATATCAAGGAGAAAGATGCAATCACCGGATTAGATGAAATCTTATAATTAAATTAAAAAGTAAATCATAACAATGTCTTAACGATAAAGCTCTATTACAACTGAATCAAATAAAGGAAAATAGGAACAACTACACCTAGGGATTCATCCCTTCGCCTTGCTTGGAGATTAGTTAGCCATGGGGCTCATGGTTGAACACTTTGATGGAAGAGAAGTTGTTGCTTCCTTGAGTCTTCCAGCTTAATGAATGTCTAATATCAAACCCTAAGTGATCTATTTATAATACAAGGGTCCAAGGGTGTTTTAGGGTTTTAAACAATCATTAAAGACCTAATTCAAACCTAACTCGGAGAGAAAAATTCGTGTCCACGCTTAGGCTTGGATTTTCTCGTGCCTAGGCTTTGTTTTAGGCCAGCCTTGTAAACTTTTTGGAAGGTGTGCCCTGACCTGATGGTCTTCTTTGCTTATTTTGGCCTCTGATTTGGAGTGTGCGCCCCAACTCCATCCAGGGTGCGGCGCACATACTTGGATCTCTTTATTTAGCCTTTCCAAAAGCCCTCATTTGCTCCAGTATACATGGAATCTTTGTGCTTCATTCAACAATAACTTTTTCCATCTCTTTAAGACTCAAAATACCTGAAAATGCATCAAAACAAATAAGTGATCTAGGAATGATTCTTTAGAGTTGTTAACATATAAAAGTGTAATTATAACCTAGATCAACTCTAAAAATGCTAACAATTAAGTACTATTAAGATTCGTTTTATGATTCTCATCAAGCATCATGCTCCTTTTGCTTATCAATTGATTTTCCTGCATCACGTGGCAAGTCATAAGAAATTTTGTCATCAAAATTGTTGTTAAGAATTTTACCACTTCGCAGCACTGTGATAGCCTTTGCTTGCTCAGGTTGGCTAGGCAACTTCCCTTTTTGATGTACTTGCAATTGTTCCGCAAGTTGCCCAACTTGTACTTCCACCCTCTTCATTGATGCCTTTAAGGAATCCAACCTTTGGCTATGTCTATCATGGTTCTCTTTGCTAACTTGAATAAAGCACTCAACTTCTCCTCCAAAGTTGGATTTCTAAGCTGATTGGGTGGTGCAACTTGGTTTTGATATTGAACCGGTCTTGAACTTTGAGCATATGCCAGAGCATTGTTAGTCTTCCAGGAGAAATTGGGATGATTTCTCCACCCAGGGTTGTAGGTGTAAGAATATGGATCATTCATCGGCCTAGGTTGGTAAGACTCCATCGCATTAACTTGTTCTTGTTCATTTCCTGCATAAGATTCATAAGACAAAGAACAAGTGTTAGCACCCTGACCAAAAACTCCACAAACTCCACATACCTCATGATTGGGCGTGTTTGTGGTAGTGAGAAGCTTGACTTGTTTGGTTAACTCTGCAAGTTGTATTGCCATATCGTGTTGGAGCTCAATTCATTAACCCCAACTCTCCTTCCTCTTACACTCTTTTGTTGGGAATTAGCACCCAACATCTCATACAGCTCGTATGTCTCCGCAGCAGTCTTTTCTCCCATAGCTCCACCGGCAGTGTTATCAACCGTATATTGACACTATGTTGTTAATTCATCATAGAAGAATTGATTTTGTAGCTGTAATGGGTAATAATGGTGGGGAAACTGGATTAGAAGCATCTTGAACCTGTCCCATGCTTCATGGAAGGGTTCTCCCTCCATTTGTGAGAACGTGACAATCTTAGTTCTCAACTCAGTGGTCTTCTGATGGGAGTAGAATTTGTTCATGAACCGATTGCAGACCGTTTCTCATGTAGTCAAAGAACCAAGTGGAAGAGTCATCAACCATGTTTTTTCTCTATCTTTTAATGTGTAGGGGAAGCATCTCATCCTGAGTTGATCCTCATTCAGCTCCTGTAAAGGAAAAGTCTGCACTGTTGCATAGAAATCCCTTATGAAGGTTAATGAGTCTTCATTTGGAATTCCGTTGAATAAAGGGAGCATGCTAAAGTGGATATTTTTTATCTCATAATTCTGTGTAACTTGCCCCAATTGGATGCAAGATGTGGAAGTGCCGATGATCGGCCTTGCATACTCCTTCATCATAATTTGTCTTTCAGCTCCTTCCATTCTTTCAGGCTCCTCTTTTTCTATTCCCTCAACCTTTTCTTCTTCTTCCGTAGGCTGTAACACTCCCTTAGCCTATGGATATTGTCATTTACTGGCACTAGATTTCTCCCTTGGGATCTTCTACCATGCATTTACTTGAAGAAAACAAAAGAAAAATTAAGCTACCAAGAATCAACATAGCGAAAATAAAGAAACAAATTAATGCCAATTTAAATCAAGAAAATCAAGAAACAAATAAAGAAAATTTGACGAAATAAAATAAATAAAAATTATGCCTAAAAGAAAGAAAAGAAATAAAATAAAAATAAAAACAAAAACAAAGAAAATAACTAAAGAATTAAACGCCAATTCCCTAGCAACGGCGCCCAAAACTTGATGTGCAAATTTTAAATGCTTGCAAGTGCACGAATCACAAATAGTCTTGCGATGAGTTTACTCTTGAGATCGATCTCTCAAGGAATTGCAGTGGTTTAAATCCTAAATTACTTTCTTAAAATTACTAAAACAAACTCTGAAATTAAATCCTAAACACTCTAATTAAAAGATTGGTGAAAAGTGATAGGAGCTTAAATATCCATATTTAAGCCCCTTAATTTACATTTGTTAAGTCCTTTGTTTACGTATTTTATTCTATTTTACTTCCTTTTTGTGTTTTCTGTGCTTTTTATAGGCTTGTGAAAAAAAGAAAGCATTTTGAAGCTTTAAAGGAAGAAAACTGAATATCTGGAAAGAGCTAGTGCGATCGAGCGCAACATGGCTACAATTGAGTGCATAAGCAATCATGCGCACACATAGAAGGCTCGAGTGCACCCATGTGCGCTCGAGCGCACACGCATAGAGAGGCGACAGAGCCAGTTTTGGAAAGATTTCTTCCAGACCTATTTTGGAAATTAGGGTTTCGAGGCATCTTTAGAACCCTATAAATAGACTTGTAAAACATAAAAATAATATCTCCCTTTTTAGGAGCTTATCTCCTTTTTAGTTTTAGTTTTAGGTCGGGAGGCCAGAGGCCAGAGGGGATTCTACAGAAGAATTGACGACTCTTCAATGGAGCTCTCTCGGGTTTCTTCTTTCCTTTATTTTATTATGTGTAACTAAAACCTAGTAAGGGCTTGGTTGAAGCCCTAATTATGTTTAACCAATAATTCAGTATTGGTGCCTTCGCAATATTTATGTTGTGATTCTTAATTTGATTAATGCCTGTTTTTATTTAAATTCCTCATATGTGTGTGTCTAATCAACGTGTGCATGTGGTATGGATTAGTTAGTTGAATCAATTTGGATGATCGAGTCCTAGGTTCAACAATAGTAACAAAAGATATCCACACCGGATTCTTGGGTTAATCAACATAGGAAACCGGGAGTGGACCAAGCCCTAGGTCCTGTGTGGTTGTCGATTTTCATAGATCCTATGCTCTCTTAAGGAACAACTCAGTATACACCATGCTGAATCCCTTAAGAGAGAAAAGAGTTAGAGTATATACCATACCTAACTCGTTGCTTAGGGAAATCAATAGCCTAAGGAGTGGACCAAGCCCTTAGGTTGACAACCATTAGGTATTCATAGCATGAGTAGAGCATTGGCATACTGTTTTGTTAGGGTAGCATGATTAGTGGTGGATATCAAGTCCCTACACCTTATCATTATTATCTAAATCCAATAAATATTTCTATCTATTTTTACTTTGTGAAATTAATTCTAAATCGAAATTCACCAATCCTTGTGGAAATGATCTCGCACTTGCACACTATGCTATTGTAGACCTTGTGCACTTGCAAGTAAAACAAGTACAATTATTCACATATTAATTTAGGTAGATAATCGCACAAGAAGTTTTTGGCGCCGTTGTCGGGGATTGCACTAAATTTCTTTTTAGAATTATTTTCATTAGTAATTTTTATTTTTATTTTTTCTGTTCTATTTATATTTTCTTTATCAAACAACCTTAATTTTTTCATCTTTTCATTTTTCTGTTTTTGTTCAGGTGTGCAGCAGAGGAGTTTCTGTCCTTATTGTGATCAAGCCAGTTCAGGGTGCGCTCGAGCGCGAAACTGCTGCACTGAAGCGGTTCAACTGATTCATGCACAGGCTTTGATCCAGAAATCCAACCTTCTTTCCATTCAATACAGAGCAAGGAGTAAAAAGCAAAGACATGTATGAAGTAAACTTAAATGGTGGATTTCCAAATTGGTTGGCTGCTATGGAAAGAAAGATAGATATGCTTGTAAAAGCCATGACTGCACAGAACGTCTCACCTAGTCTATGAGCCAAACAACTCCAAGTATGTGCTATATGTTCTCATTTTGATCACACTACTGACACTTGCCCTTTGTATTCATCTATAGATCAAGAGCAAGCAAATTATGTGGGACCGAGCAACTACAACATATATACAAATACCTATAATCCTGGATGGCGGAACCACCCCAACCTCTCATGGAGCAACGATCAAAATGCCTTGAACCTTCAAGGACAGCAAAGAAACTCCCAACAAGCAGCCTAATCAGTTCCAAAATCAAAGCAGAGTGACCTAGAGAATCTTGTGAGGCAACTGGAAACTCAGTAACAACAATTGATGGCTTATAAGAATAGTTCATGGCAGAGGAAAGACAGTTTCAGACTGAACAAAGACAAATCAATGCAAAGCATGAGCAAGCTATTCAAAGGCTAGAAGTACAAGTGGGGCAAATAGCTAACGAACTAAGTGGAATAAAGCAAAGTGTTGTGGAGCAAGCTTTTCAGATCCATCACGTTGATCCATTAGAAACTGCTCTTACCTATAGTGTCACAAGATCAGATACCGAGCCTGAATTTAAGGATGTTACTGATGACATCATCAAAACTGTGCACCTCCTAGAGTCCTCTCTAAAGCATCCAAGTAAGTACACCGATCCATTTGAAATTCTTGTGCCTACTAATACTACTTTTTTCCCTTTTATTGTCCAGGCACCAAAATTGGAGTTGAAGCAATTGCTAAAGCATTTGACTTATGCTTACATGGTAGAAAATAAGACATTACCTATGCTAGTTGCTGCCAATCTTAGTTTTGAGGAAAAATAAGGCACGGTCCGGCTGAAGACGTTAAACTTAGCGCTCATGGGAGGTACCCCACAGCTTATCCTTTTGTTTTTATTGTTTTTATTTATTTATTTTTAGTACTTCTTGTTTTTCCGTATTACTTTAGTTTTTATTTTTTAGGAACATAGTGCGAGCATCAAGTTCAAGTTTGGGGGCGTGCTATGAGCCATGCCAGCCATCTAGTTCTCTATCTCTCAGGTCAGATCTTTCCATGTCACTCACACATTGAGGACAATGTGTATATTAAGTTTGGGGGTATGGGAGACGCAGTTACATTCACACACTATGTCCCAGTTTTTTTAGACAAATGCACATTCATATTTAATGAAAAATTTTGGTTGTTTACAACAAATATTATGATAAAACTTCATTACTAAGCTTAAAATTTAGAACACATAGCCTAATAATAAAAATTTTAAAAGTTTAATTACCTACCCCAAGGCACTTAAGAATTCACAAGTTTGATCTAAATCTGACACAAGCACATTAGCACACATTTGTGTGGGGTATGACATATAATTCTTATGTATATGTTTTCATGACCTAACTGTAATCGAATAATTTGTTAGAAGGATACTTTGGCATAGAAAAATAAGAAAAATGATTATCATGTAAAAAGAGAGAATAAAGTGCTCCTAATGATCATTAAATAAACTTTCCACTGAGTAACTGGACCTCTTGCCTCAGTAAGCATTGAGTGTTCACGTCAAAAGGTGGGGATTTTTGCTTGGCAGCATTAAGACCTGTTAGTTTTGTAGCCTTTTTTACTCTAGTTAATAAGTCCTTAGGGGTGTCTTCACACCTAATGCCCTAAAACCATCTGGTTTGGGAGTCATTGGCTAAACACTCGCTACATGGGTCAATTAGAAAGCTTAAGAAAACTCAACATGGCAAAAATCTCATGATGAAAGAAAAAGAAAAGAAGTAAAAACTATGCCATTTTTGTTCTGTCTAATAAGGAATTCGATGAAGGTTTGGACACCGAAACACTATACATTAGAAATATTTGGAAGCTCCATCTTCTATGTGCTAATCCACCACACACACTAAGTCAAACCTGTGATGCCTTAAACTAGCCTTGTGTAAGTAACATGAACTTTTAAAATCCTTATTCATTGCAAAAATGTGTTTTTATTATAAGCTTACTCATGAACAATCATCATGGTTTTATTTACAACCCAAATTTTTAGATATTATGAATGATGAGCTTATTTTTTATTTTTTTTTTCATTTAGTTTTTAGTTTTGTATTGCTAAGAGACTAGTAATATGTAAGTTTGGGGGTGTGATAGGAGCTTAAATATCCATATTTAAACCCCTTAATTTACATTTGTTAAGCCCTTTGTTTATGTATTTTTTTTCTATTTTACTTCCTTTTTGTGTTTTATGTGTTATTTATAGGCTTGTGAAGAAAAGAAAGCATTTTGAAGCTTTAAAGGAAGAAAACTGAATATCTGGAAAGAGTTAGTGCAATCAAGCGCATAAGCAATCATGCGCACGCATAGAAGGCTCAAGCGCACCCATACGCTCGAGCATAGAAGCATGCGATCGAGTGCACACGCACAAAGAGGCGACAGAGCCAGTTTTGGAAAGATTTCTTCCAAATCTATTTTGGAAATTAGGGTTTCGAGGCATCTTTAATAAATAGACTTGTAAAACACAGAAATAGTATCTCCCTTTTTAGGAGCTTATCTCCTTTTTAGTTTTAGTTTTAGGTCGGGAGGCCGGAGGCATCTACAGAAGAATTGACAACTCTTCAATGGGGCTCTCTTGGGTTTCTTCTTTTCTTTATTTTATTATGTGTAACTAAAACCTAGTAAGGGCTTGGTTGAAGCCCTAATTATGTTTAACCAATAATTCAGTATTGGCGCTTTTGCAATATTTATGCTGTGATTCTTAATTTGATTAATGCCTGTTTTTATTTAAATTCCTCATATGTGTGTGTTTGATCAACGTATGCATGTGGTATGGATTAGTTAGTTGAATCAATTTGGATGATCGAGTCCTGGGTTCAACAATAGTAACGAAAGATATCCACACCGGATTCTTGGGTTAATCAACATGGGAAACCGGGAGTGGACCAAGCCCTAGGTCCCGTGTGGTTGTCGATTTCCACAGATCCTATGCTCTCTTAAGGAACAACTCAGTATACACCATGCTGAATCCCTTAAAAGAGAAAAGAGTTAGAGTATACACAATGCCTAACTTGTTGCTTAGGGAAATCAATAGCCTAAGGAGTGGACCAAACCCTTAGGTTGACAACCATTAGGTATTCATAGCATGAGTAGAGCATTGACATACTGTTTTGTTGGGGTAGCATGATTAGTGGTGGATATCAAGTCCCTACCCCTTATCATTATTATCTAAATCCAATAAATATTTCTATCTATTTTTACTTTGTGAAATTAATTCTAAATCGAAATTCACCAATCCTTGTGGAAATGATCTCGCATTTGCACACTATGCTGCTGTAGATCTTGTGCACTTGCAAGTACAACAAGTACGATTATTTGCATATTAATTTAGGTGGATAATCACTTTAATTAAAAGATTGGTGAAGATAAAATTGAACTAAAACAATTAAGTAAATTAAACAAAACAAATTATGAAGAGACAAGTATAATGAATGAGAACAATTAGGAGTTTAGTTTGCTATCCAATCATGAATTGGAACATTTGGTGAATATAAAAAATTAATCAACATGCAAGATTATTGGTATTTTCGCTAAGACTAGAGAATGCCATTGATCGTGTTTATCTCAATTTATAACTAATTAATTAAATTCCATGGATTGTATTTATCAATTAATTAGTTAAATTAAGTATAACGAAAACGCAACCACCTAAATCAAAATTTGATTTGAATCCAGATTTAAATTCCTATTAAAGAAAGCTTAATTAGGTCTAGATGATTTGTCCTCAACCTAATCTCAAATATTAACCTTAACTATCAATAATAAATGGCCAATCCACAAGCAATATATGAAGGATATTGAATTAGAAATAAACTAGAAAATTTCATAAAACTAAATCCACCAAAATATCCAAAACAATCATGGCAGCTAAGCTAAACGCCCAACAATGCGTTCAGTCGCTCATGTTTAAATCCCAATCACAGAATTCATATACTAGGGTTACAAGAATATTGAAGGACAAAATGAGCAAAGATAGAATTTCTTCCCGAATTGTAAGATGAATCCTCAAAGTCTTGAAGTGATTGATCATCGTCTTCAATCTCTTGATAAGCCGTCTTGATGAAAGAAACCGTCTCCTCCTTCAATCTCCCAAAACTCCTCTTGATAATATCTCTCCAAAAACTGTTGTCGTCTCCCCAAAACTCTGAGTCTAAAAATTCCTATATATAGCTGTATGGAGACAGCATTGTAAACAGAAAAAGTCACCCTAGGGTTTCTGTTCGGACTGTGTTCTTCTGCTGCTGTCTAGGCCCGGTTCTGCTGCTGTCCAAGCCCGGTTATGCTAAAACTGCCATAACTTTCTCTAGAAAAATCACATTTACGAGAAAATTCTTTAGAAAATAAACATCCAGATCTTTCCAAGCATATATAGCTCATTTTCTGGTTCTTCCTGAATCAATATAGTTTAATCCACAAAAATCACTTCTGCCACGCTGAAATCACGCATAGCTTGACCTTTGTCTACTAAAACTGTCATAACTTTCTTTAAAAAAATCATATTTATGAGCTGTGAAATTCTCCAAAATATAGACATCCGGATCTTTCCAAGCATATATGACTCATCTCTTGGTTCTTCCTGAATCAATACAGTTTAATCCACAAAAATTACTGATCTATACGGGTAATTCTGGCAATTTAGTGAAACTCCACTCCAACTGCTTATGAACATGTAAAACAACGAAAAACAACTCAAAGTAACAAATTCTTAAGCTAAACATATAAATAAATACTTGAAAAACATACAAAATACTAGGATAAATATTCGTTCATCAAATACCCCCAAACCTAGATTTTGCTACTCCTTAAGCAAAACTAAAAGAAAACATAAACAAAATAAACCTAAAAACTTAAATCAACAAAACCCTCATGCCTTAATTCTTATTATGACTCATGTCTAGATATCTTATGCACAATTATGTTCGCAATCTCAACACTTCGCAATTCATTGCTCAAATCAAGTACACATCGCACATCCATGTTCCAATGCTCAAAACACCTCACGTCAATTACCCCCAAACCTAACGTCCAAAATCTGAATTCGCTTCAACTTTAGGCCTCACAGGATTCACTCATTAAGCACACCGAACCTAGTTTCAAACACTCATTAAGCATATGCGGATAGAAGTTATCTAAACAAGAAATTTCAAATTTAAATTCGCATACGAATATGGATATCATCAAAGGACGCTCATATGTTCGCAAAATAGATCTCATGAAAGGAATTAAATGTTAGTATTGCAAAGCTATCACATCGCCTATATAATATCCTAGTCAAACACCTCAAGCAAAACATATTGACTATAAACCTATGCATAGATGGGTGTGGTTGGTCGAACCTGATTTACACCAAAGCTCTTTCTTTTCAACTCTTTATAAGAGTGACTTCAATACCTTTAAAGTATCTCAGGTCCTCTTTCTTGTCTAATCAAATCCTTTTTTGACATGTTTCTCATATATATATATTCTTTTCTCTTTTTTTTCGTTTTTTTAATAGAAATTTGGATCTTTCTCCAGAGATAGTGGCAACTAGGGCGTATAACGATAGACATATACTCAGACTTCTTACTCAAGTCATACAACTAAAATAATAAGAATACACAACATGATACTTCAAGTGAGTTATATAATCCAAGCATTCAATGCAAAACTTATAGAGATCATCTAATAATTAAGGTCATAACGAAGAGTGTTTAAGAGTACCAAGAAACTAACTCTCAGAATAAAATGTTTATGGCTCAAATAACTCACTAGGTAGTTGCCACTATTTGATTCTCAATCATTAGATCTAGGTTCATCTTAGTATCAACATCAAGAGTACAGTCTATGGAATATGAATATGCATCAATCCTTACAACAACTTGTCAGTGTTAAAGAAATTAAACTCAACGTGCATAAAAGACTTGATTACTAACCATAAAACAAATCGTAGCATGAAAATTTTGTCTCAACAAGTTCTAATTGCACCCCCAAACCTAAACTAAACATTGTCCTCAATGTATGAACTCAAACACGCATTTAGAAGGGAACAATGAAAATGAAAGAACAGAAAACATACTCTATCAAATAGGTGGGTTGCCTCCCACCAAGCACTTTCTTTAATGTCTTAGCAAGATGTTGGTTAAACTTATTTAGGATCATGCACCTCAATGATGCACCTCAATGCACTCAACAACCCCCTTCTCATGGACTCCTTCCAAGTAAGGCTTCACATGATGCCCGTTGACCTTAAATGTCACTTGAGTCTTCGGGTTCAGCAACTTTACCGCTCCATGAGAAAAAATGTTGACTACCGAAAATGGTCTGCACCATCTTGACTTCAATTTTCCTAGAAATAATTTTAAACGAGTGTTAAACAAATGAACTTTCATTCCAGGATAAAGAGACTTACAGATAAGGCCTTGGTCATGGTAACGTGTAGTGCATTCTTTGTAGATCTTTGCATTCTCATAGGCTTCATCACGAATCTCTTTTAACTTATTGAGTTGTAGTAACCACTTCTCTCCTGCCATTGCCATGTCTATGTTCAACTCCTCTTGGGTTTGGGTCAAAGTAGATGAAATAATCACAGGACATGTCTCTCCCTCTCCCAGAAATATGTACTTAAGGTGCTTAGGTAACTTTTTAAGTTCAAGCTTAGGTGGGGTAGTATCTTTCCTAGGTAGGGAACTTGGCAATTCTAAAGGTTTGCTAGACTTTTCTTGGGGTGACACTGGTATTGCACTATCTAACATCTCATGATACCCTTTAGTCTCCTCTTATAGTGTTTCCTCTACTCTCTCAGTTGTAAGAGCAACTTCAAGCTTCTTCTCTATTTCTGTCTGCAAATAAGTGTCATAAACAAGTGAGTCCACACAATCAATAGAAGAACACTTATCGTTAGTAGAAATAGAAGGAGTGATTAAAGAATCAAACACTTTAAATTGTACAGTCTCTCCCAAGACTGTCATCGTTAACCTTTATTATGGAGATCAATAATAGTCTTGGTTGTGGCCATAAATGGTCTACCAAGAAGAATTGTGTTCTCCTTGTACTTAGATGGGGTTCCTTCAATTTCCAATGCCATGAAATCAACAGGCACAATCACTTTGTCTACCTACACTAATATATCCTCAACTATTCCCTTAGGATGTTTAACTGACCTGTCAGTGAGTTGAAGGGACATAGTTGTTGATTTAAGCTCCCCCAAACTTAGTTGCAAGTATATAGAATATGGCATGAGATTTATACTTTCTCCTAAGTCTAGTAATGCTTCGACGACCTTCTTGTTTTCCATTGTGATGTTGATGATGAAACTTTTGGGATCTTTTAGCTTAGGTGGCAAGCTTTGTTGGAGCACCGCACTAGCAACTTCTGACACCATCACTTTCGCGTTCTTCTCATATTTCCTCTTTTTGGTGTTAAGTTCCTTAAAGAATTTCGCATATGATGGAAAATTCCTGATAACATCCAAGAGAGGCAAATTAATATTCACTTTAGAAAGCATGTCAAAATATCAGAAAATTGCTTATCATGTTTAACATCCTTCAGACGGCTTGGATAAGGAATAGGAGGCCTGTAAGGCTCGGTTGCCTTGTGCGGTGTCGTGAAGGAAGAAGGCTCATTCTCCTTGCTCTCCTCAGATGTTTGAGAAGATTGTGGATCTTCAGCTGGATTTCCTTTAGGAGCATCGTGCTCCTTTTGCTTCTCAATTGATTTTCCTGCATCACATGGCAAGTCATAAGAAATTTTTTCATCAGAATTGTTAAGAATTTTACCACTTCGTAGCACTGTGATAGCCTTTGCTTACTTAGGTTGGCTAGGCAACTTCCCTTTTTGATGTACTTGCAATTATTCCGCAAGTTTCCCTACTATAGTTTCACCCTCTTCGTTGATGCCTCTAAGGAATCTAACCTTTGGCTATGTCTCTCATGGTTCTCTTTGCTAACTTGAACAAAAGCACTCAAGTTCTCCTCCAAAGTTGGATTTCTATGCTTATTGGGTGGTACAACTCGGTTTTGATATTGAACTGGTCTTGAACTTGGAGCATATACCGGAGCGTTGTTAGTCTTCAAGGAGAAATTGGGATGATTTCTCCACCCAGGGTTGTAGGTGTTAGAATATGGATCATTCCTCGGCCTAGGTTAGTAAGACTCTATTGCATTAACTTGTTCTTGTTCATTTCCTACATAAGATTCATAAGACAAAGAGCAAGTGTTAGCATCGTGACAAAAAAACCCCACAATCTCCACATACCTCATGATTGGGCATGTTTGTGGCAGTGAGAAGTTTGACTTGTTTGGTCAACTCTGTAAGTTATATTGCCATATCATTGCTGGAGCTCAATTCATTAACCCCAACTCTTCTTCCTCTTACACTCTTTTGTTGGGAATTAGCACCCAACATCTTATACAGCTCGCATGTCTCCGCAGCAGTCTTTTCTCCCATGGCTGCACCGACAGAGTTATCAATCGTATATTGACACTGTTGTGTTAATTCATCATAGAAGAATTGATTTTGTAGCTTTAATAGGTAATGATGGTGGGGAAACTAGATTAGAAGCATCTTGAACCTGTCCCATGCTTCATGGAAGGGTTCTCCCTCCATTTATGAGAACATGGCAATCTTAGTTCTCAACTCAGTGGTCTTCTGCTAGGAGTAGAATTTGTTCATGAACCGATTGTAGACCACTTCCCATGTAGTCAAAGAACCAAGTGGAAGAGTCATCAACCATGCTCTTGCTCTATCTTTTAATGTGTAGGGGAAGCATCTCATCCTTAGTTGATCCTCATTCAGCTCCTGTAGAGGAAAAGTCTGCACTATTGCGTAGAAATCCCTTATGAAGTTTAATGGGTCTTCATTTGGAATTCCGTAGAATGAAGGGAGCATGCTAAAGTGGATATTTTGTATCTTATAATTCCGTGCAGCTTCCCCCAATGGCATGCAAGATGTGGAAGTGCCGATGATCGGCCTTGCATACTCCTTCATCATAATTTGTCTTTTAGCTCCTTCCATTCTTTCAGGCTCCTCTTTTTCTATTCCCTCAACCTTTTCTTCTTCTTCCGTAGGCTGTAACATCTCCCTTAGCCTATGGATGTTGTCAGTTGCTGGCACTAGATTTCTCCCTTGGGATCTTCTACCGTGCATGTACCTGAAGAAAACAAAAGAAAAATTAAGTTACCAAGATTCAACAGAGCGAAAATCAAGAAACAAATTAATGCCAATTTAAATCAAGAAAATCAAGAAGCAAATAAAGAAAATTTGACGAAATAAAAGAAATAAAAATTACACCTAAAAGAAATAAAATAAAAATAAAAACAAAGAAAATAACTAAAGAATTAAACGTCAATTCCCCGGCAACGGTGCCAAAAACTTGATATGCAAATTTTAAATACTCGCAAGTGCACGAATCACAAATAGTCTTGCGATGAGTTTATTCTCGAGGTCGATCTCTCAGGAATTGCTGTGGTTTAAATCATAAATTACTAAAACAAACTCTGAAATTAAATCCTAAACACTCTAATTAAAAGATTGATGAAGAGAAAATTGAAATAAAAACAATTAAGTAAATTAAACAAAACGAATTATGAAGAGATGAGTATAATTAATGAGAACAATTGGGAGTTTAGCTTGCCATCCAATCATGAATTGGAACATTTGGTGAATATAAAGAATTAATCAACATCCAAGATTATTAGTATTTTCTCTAAGACTAAAGAATGTCATTGATCGTTTTTATTCTCAATTTATAACTAATTAATTAAATCCCATGGATCAAGTTTATTAATTAATTAGTGAAATTAAGTATGAGAAAAACGCAATCACCTAAATCACAATTTGATTTGAATCCTGATTTAAATTCCTATTCAAGAAAGGTTAATTAGGTCTAGATGATTTGTCCTCAATCTAATCTCAAATATTAACCTTAACTATCAATAATAAATGGCCAATCCACAAGCAACATATGAAGGATATTGAATAAGAAATAATCTGGAAAATTTCATAAAACTAAATCCACCAAAATATCCAAAACAATCAAGGCAGCTAAGTCGAACGCCCAACAATGCGTTCAGCCATTAATGTTTAAATCCCAATCACATAATTCAAATACTAGGGTTACAAGCATATTGAAGTATGAAAGGAATAAAGATAAATTTCTTCCCGAATTATAAGATGAATCCTTAAAGTCATGAAGTGATTGATCGTCGTCTTCAATCTCTTGATAAGCAGTCTTGATGAAAGAAAATGTCTCCTCCTTCAATCTCCCAAAACTCCTCTTGATAATATCTCTCCAAGAACTGTCGTCATCTCCTTAGAACTCTAAGTCTAAAAATTCCTATATATAGCTATATGGAGATAGATTTGTAGGCAGAAAAGCCGACCTAGGGTTTCTGTCCGGGTCGTGTGCTTCTGCTATTATCCAGGCCTGGTTATGCTAAAACTACCATAACTTTCTCTAGAAAAATCGTATTTACGAGCCATAAAATTTTCCAAAAAAAAGACATCCGGATCTTTCCAAGTATATATAGATCTTCTCCTGGTTCTTCCTAAATCAATATAGTTTAATCCACAAAAATGACTGATCTGTATGGGCAATTCTGGCAAATTAGTGAAACTCCTTTCCAAGTGCTTGTGAACCTGTAAAACAACGAAAAACAAATCAAAGTAACAATTTCTAAGCTAAACATATAAATAAATTCTTGAAAAGCATACAAAATACTAGGACAAATATTCGTTCATCACTTGTCAAATGGGAAAACAAACTAGAATTTCTTTTAAATCAAAAAATATAGTCTCAACTACTAGACCATTGGAACTTCTACATATGGACTTGTTTGGTCCATTAAGTACTATAAGTCTAGGTGGCCATCAATATGCTCTTGTTATTGTTGATGACTATTCAAGATATACCTTTGTTATTTTTATTGCTTACAAGGATGAAGCTTACAAAGGACTTGTGAACTTTTGTAAAAGGTTCAAAATGAAAAAAGAATTTTTATTTATAGTATAAGAAGTGATCATGGAAAGGAATTTGAAAACCAAAGCTTTTCAAAATTTTGTAATGAAAATGGAATTGATCACAATTTTTCAGCACCTAGAATTGTTCAACAAAATAGAGCTATTGAGAGGAAAAATAGAGTTCTAGAAGAGCTTGCGAGAACAATGCTGTGTGAAAATAGTTTGTCAAAATACTTTAGGGTGGAAGCTATAAACACTTCTTGCTATGTTTTAAATAGTTTTTAATTAGGCCTATGCTTAACAAAACTCCATATGAATTATGAAAGGTAGAAAGCCTAATATCTTTTATTTTTGCGCCTTTGGTTGCAAATGTTTTATTCTAAATAATAATAAAACTAACTTGGGTAAATTTGACTCCAAGACCGATGAGGGGATATTCTTAGGATATTCAACCTCTAGTAAAGCTTATAGAGTTTTTAACAAGAGAACTCTAGTGGTTGAAGAATTCGTACATGTAACCTTTGATGAGTCTAACCCAATTAGTAGTAGAGTAGGTTCTTTTAATGATGATACATATTTCATTCCAAGGATAGAAACACCTACTCCCATTGTTGACCCGAAGGAGAATGAACCTCAATTAAATCAAGAGGTAGACACTCACAATCTTGATCAACCATCTTCAAGTCAACAAGAGGACAGTCTTCCCAAAGATTGGAGGTATGTGAATTATCATCCAATCGATCAAGTGATTGGTGATCCTTCACAAGGGGTAAGAACTCGTTCCTCTATTAGAAATATTTGCAATTGTGTAGCTTATTTATCTTAAGTAGAACCTAAGATATTTTTAGAAGCTGAGAAGGATGTTGATTGGATAAATGCTATACAAGAAGAAATAAATCAATTTGAAAGAAACAAAGTATGGAATCTAGTTCCTAGACCAAAGAATCACACTATAATAGAAACTAAATGGGTATTTAGAAATAAGATGGATTAAAATGAAATAGTAACTAGGAATAAGGTTAGACTAGTTGCTAAGGGAAATAATCAAGAAGAGTGAATAGATTTTGATGAGACCTATGCTCCCATAGCTAGATTAGAAGCTATTCGTATGCTATTAGCCTTTGCATGCTTTAATAAGTTTAAGCTATTTCAAATGGATGTAAAAAGCTCCTTTTTAAATGGCTTTATAGAAGAAGATGCGCATTTTGAGAAACCTCTTAGATTTAAAAATCCTAGTCTTCCAAACCATTTTTATAAGCTTTCTAAAGCTCTCTATGATTTGAAGTAAGTTCTAAGAGCATAGTATGAAAGACTAAGTAAATTTTTGCTTGAAAATGATTTTACAAGAGGAAAAATAGACACAACTCTCTTCACAAAAACTCACAAAAATGAGACACTACTAGTCCAAATATATGTTAATGATATTATATTTGGTGTTACTAATTAATCTATGTGTTAAGAGTTTGCTAAGTGCATGCAAGGTGAATTTGAAATGAGCATGATGGGGAGCTTACCTACTTTCTTGGAATTCAAATTAAACAATTGAAAGAAGGCATCCTCACCAATCAATCAAAGTATACCAAGGACCTATTAAAGAGGTTCGGGATGGAAAGTTCAAAGTCGATTGGCACTCCTATGAGCACCTCTACAAAACTTGACCTAGATAAGGAAGGTAAGTGTGTAGATACTAAAACTTATAGAAGTATGATAGGAGCTTTACTTTATTTAACTGCAAGTAGACCTAATATAATGTTTAGTGTATGCATGTGTGCTAGATTTCAAGCTAATCCTAAAGAATCACATGTAATTGCAGTAAAAAAATCCTTAGATAACTACAAGGGACTCAAAACCTAGGGTTATGGTATTCTAGAAAATCAACTTTTGAGCTTGAAAGATATTCAGATGCTGATTTTGCGGGTTGTAGACTAGATAGAAAAGCACTAGTGGAACATGTCAATTTTTAGGTGCAATGTTAACCTCTTGGTTTTCCAATGAACCAAATTCAATTGCACTATCAACTGCCAAAGCAGAATATGAAGCAGCTGGAAGTTGTTGTGCACAAGTGTTGTGGATGAAACAACAATTAGAAGACTATGGCATGAACTTTAAGGATATACCAATTCATTATGATAACACTAGTGCTATCAACTTGACCAAAAATCCTATTCAACATTCTATAGCCAAACACATAGAAATAAGACATCACTTTATAAGAAACCATGCTCAAAAGAGTGATATTAGACTAGAATTCATTCCTTTAGAAGATCAAATAGCTGATACTCTTACAAAACACTTAAGTGAAGATAGCTTTTGCAAGATTAGAGTATTGATGGGCTTGATAAACCATGATAAAATGTATGTTTGATTGCATTAACATTCATCATATGCATATTTGATATCTAATGAATGAATATTAACTCTTATTTAATATATCTCTCACTCAAGATGGCATAGATAAACAATTTCTTGTTAAAATTTCAAGATAGAGCTCAAAATTTTAATTTTCTGAAGAACCTAGTCGACTAGTATTTTGACCCCAGTCAACTGTTATTCCACTTCCCATTTTACCAGTCGACTAGTATAAAGCATCCAATCGATTGGTACTACAAGACATTGTTTGGAGCCAAAATTTGAAATTTTGGTGGCATACCCAGTCAATTGGTATGGTTCACCCAGTCGACTGGTGTATCTATGCCAGTTTACCCAATCGACTGGTGTCCCGACTAGTCAACTGGTATGTTGAAAAATCCCCAAATTATGAAGGACCCATTTGAATGCTACCCTAACCCAGTCAACTGGTATCGCGATTCTATAAATAGTTTCTTCAGATTTTTCAATTTTCACTCCATTTTTGAAAAACATTAAGCTTTCTCTCTCTAGAAAAACCTTGATTTCAGTCCAAAATCTCTAAAAAAAACAACACATAGCACCTTCAATCATACCTCAAATCACCTCCATTTCAAATATTCACGGTTAAAATCTCCACATTTCTCAAATCTCTTTCCCCAAAATGTCTGAAAGAATACACATCAAAACCATTGTTGGAGGACCTCACACGCCTACAAGGCCTCGGTCTACAAAATCCTCGGCATCAGATGCTAAGAGAAAGGGAGTTGCTGGTTCATCGAGCAAAAAGACACGAACTGAGCTCGATGACTCGCTCTTTTGGAGCCTCACCGCTAAGAGCAAGTGTAACTCCGTCATCTGTAACAAGAAAATCATGACGAGTAGATTCATCAATTTTGATCCTATTCGTCATGCAAGTTTCGATATATTACCTGCTTTTGAGGTGATATACTTGATACCACTTGTCAAAATGCACCAGAAATATTACCCTTGCCTGATTCACCAATTTTATGCCAACCTGGTTAAACCGAGTCAACTAACTCTTAGGTTTAAAACTAGGGTCATGGGCGTAGAATTTAAGGTGAATACTGACCTACTGGTCAATATTCTGAGGATCCCTATGGGAGGGGTCCAATAGAGTTTGGATAGATAGCCAGACAACTTTGATTATGAAGAGGCGTGCCAGATTGTTATGGGCGACCCTAACTACATTTTTAGGCCCACTACATTTCACCAATGTAATAATATGCTCCTCAACTCAAAATTATTCAATCTCATTGTGAGTTGGACCATCCACCCGAGACTAGGGAATCAGGGGCTATCTTTCCAAGATAGATGTGGTATTGATTTTGTATATCAAAACAGAACACCATTTCAATATCTACCCCTTAGTACTCACCAACATGATTAATGGTGAAGCGAGTGACTCCGGATGCTCATCACCCTAATCTTCCAGCATTTTTGAGTCCCTCTACCCACCTCAGAGGCTCAAGACATCGGTCCCAAAGACATCATTAATGTCCCTTCCTTAGAAAAGATCGAGTGCACGATCCGAGATGGGATGATCTACTCCAAGGCTGGGAGGAACATTAGGATTGGAGAGGGTGACAACAGCGAGGTGGACGACGAGGTTCCTGGTAATGCAGCTCCTCCCACTGCTATGGAAACTAACGCACGAGCACCTAGTCCACAGTACGATGGCTCTAGTTCTGGTTAGGCTAGATACGATGACATACTTTAGGCTATGGTGAGCCTCCAACTGCCTATGCAGTCCGAGTTCCAGAGCTTATGCTCTTCTATCGATCACATGCATCGCGACCTCCGCACACTCCGAGACGATTTCGAGTTACACCAGGAGTACACAATAGGCTTTTTAGCCGAGCTTCAGGATCTTCTTTGAGACAGCTTTGACTCCTCTGCTCACTGAGTCTTTTCATTTATCTTTTTTGTTTATGTATAGTTCCATGGATATTGAACACAAACATTTCTTTTCTTATTATACATTCATTTGCTCGTACTCGATGTTCAACCTCTGTAAGCTTATGATGTATTGATGCTTGTATATAGTTGCCTACTTTTTAGTTATTTAGCTTTTTGTTCATATACTTGCTTTACTTTTACACTATATGGTTACTTGGTTTAAGTTATTCATACTTAACTATATGCTTTAATTGTTGAGACTAGTATGAAAACTTCTTATTCGTCTCGGGAAGTCTTCCCAATTCCAAATAGTGCCTAGTTTTCGCATACAAGAATTTTTTTTGCCTTATCCTCATGGTGGTGGTGTTTATTTTATTTTATTTTACACTACCTTTTATGCTGTTGCCAAAACAGAGGAGAAAAATGAGGAAAATTATTGATAAAGAGAAAACTGAATGTAAACTTAGAATAAAGGATAAATTTAGGGGAAACTTTGCTCCAAACATGTTGAAAAATGTTATATTGTCTTGCATTGCTTGGTTGGGTTGATATAAATCTATTTAAACTACGTTTGAATGCTTAATAGAATGGTTTTTATCAAAAAAACAAAGGAGACTCTGCCCAATTTTTTTTTTTTAAAAACCAACACTTAGTTTGTAAAACTTTTTTTCTCTCCTCAGTTTTGTCATCATAAAAAATGGAGAGATTGTTGACCCGTATTTGATTTTAATAATGAAAAAAGACTACTCTAATTGCACTAACAGTTTCATCTAAGTGTTTAAGCGGTAAAAGAATTCAGTATAGAAACAAGATGCAAGAGCTCAACGTGATTCAAACACTAAAACAAGACAGAAGATCTAGAATGGGCATTAAGGTAATTGAAACAATTGTAAATCTCTTATATTCAATTACATAACTTGATCTATGGCTTAATTTACAAAAGATTTTGACAAAACTAAAATATAAAAAGTTTCTAAGTCAAAAATTATTTTTGAAAAGGTAAACTGGGTTGAAGGACAACCCAATCAACTGGGTCCATATACCAGTCGACTGGGATATGGGATAGAAAGTTCCCAGTCGACTGGGATATGAGAAAGAAAGTTCCCAGTCGACTGGGATATGAGAAAGAAAGTTCTCAGTCGACTGGTACTCTCCCTTAACCTAAAAAGTGAAAATTCTTCACTTGACTCAGTCAATTGTCAACTGGAAATTCAAAAATATGATCGTTTGAGATGCGGGACTTGAGCATTTAATGCCCCAAACCTACCAAGTCTGTGTCAAACGGTCATATTGATTCAAGGCTATATAAATCCACTTCAATGAGCATTTTAAAAAAGAAGATAATACATTCAATTCACAAGATAGCTCATTAATTCTCAAAAGCTTTGAAAAATTTATTGTTGAGCCGTTCTTCAAGCTTGTTCTTGAAAGAGATATATTGTTCATTTGTAAAAGCACTTATTGTTGTCTCTCTACCATTTACTTTACATCAAATTTCATTTATTGTAAAGAGAAAGAGTTAGTATGACTATTAGAGTGTTTAGGATTAAACACTTCATTGTAGCTTTCATGAGGAAGAGATCGGTTGTAAGGTTTGTGCAACACCCGTGAAGTTGTACGACTAAAGTTTTAATGGATTACTTCAAGAAGGTTCCATGAAGAGAGTGGATTTAGGGTTGGAAGGAATACAATATTGCCGAACCACTATAAATGGAGTTTGCATCTTCTCTTCCTTAAACTCTTTTACTTTCAAGCATATTATTTGTTTGTATGCTTTGTGCATTTAACAGATTGAAAACTTGCAAAGTAATTAGCAAAAGTTTTTAAAACCCAATTCACCCATCTCTTGGGTTTAAACCTCGGTATACAACATGGTTCGGCACAATCCTGCTGTAACAACCCATCCCGGGTTGGCCTACCCGAGACGGTTATGTCACATTTTAGATTCTAAGCACAACACATATATGTAACAATTAAAACATCATCAATTGAAATGTACTTAAAAAATATTTTCTCAACTCTTTTCAGAGGAGTTACATCATCACATATAATATTCAAAAATATTTCAATATATACAAAATGCATAAATAATTTTCTCAAATTTTTCTTTTTTCTTTCTTTATACAGTCTGAGAATGCTAACCACGAAGACTTAAGTTTTTCACTCTGAGTCCCAGATCAATAATCTACCAGTCTTGCTCGCTGCTTGAAATTTATTTTCTGCTCATTTCAACAATTACACCAGATCGCTAATCACCACCATAATCATAATATCATACTCATTAATTTTTCTATCTTTATTTCAATTTTCTATACCTTTTACCGAGTTAGATTTCATGTATGCATGTTAAACTTCTTAAATTCAATACTTTCAATAGAAATTCTTTTTGTTCTGTTTGAATTCATGTTCAAAGCTTTTTTTAAAAAAAAATATAGAAGAATCATCTTCAAAAACTTAAATCAAATTCATGAACTTTACCTTTTTCAAAGCTTTTCTTAAAATTTCTTGGAAATCTTTTCATAAATTACTCGATTTCAAGACAAGATTATCAAATCATTCATTTGCAAAGTGCTTATAAACTTTTCTAGAGAGAGATAGTGATTTTAGATAAAGAAGAATTTCTAAACCTATTTCAAACTTCAAAATTCTATTCATATAAAATTTTCTGTCTGACCGATCGACTACTAAGTCGACTAATTGGCCATTTTCAAAATTTACAAAATTACCCCTACACTACCAGTCGAGTGCCAACTGATCGGTCCTCCAACCAATTGATCGATCGGTTTGCCGATTGATTCCCCTGCCAATCGACCGGTCCAGCAACCAGTCGACGGTTATTCATCCAAAATTTACCATAATACCATTCCACATTGTCGATCGGTTGCGAGCCAATCAGTTTACCGTACCAATCATTCGGTCAGTCGATCGGTTGGTCGACTGGTTGGGTAGCCAGTCCATCGTATGATAACCTGATCCAACCTTTAATCTTTCCAAAAAAAAATTCTAATTTTCTTTCAAAAAATTGTTTATCTCTTTCCTTCAATCTTTCAAAAAAAATTGTACTTATTTTTTTGTAAAATTTCTAGCTCTTTTCGAATAAAATATTCCACATTTTTCTCAAAATTTATTTCAAATTCAACCTTCCATTTCATTCAATGTTTTTCTTGAAAATTATGTTTGCTAATCTTCTAGTAGCCCTCAACATGTCTTCTAGTATTCTAATAATCCTCTCTGTCTGCCCATATGTTTGAAGATGAAAAGTTGTACTAAATTGTACTAAAATCTTCCCAACATGCAGGAGTTCTACATATCCTACAATACAATGCCCCAAATGGTGTCATTCCAATACTAGCTTGATACTGATTATTATAAGAAAATTCAATTGAGGGTAAGTAAGCATCCCAGCTCATTGAGAAACTCATCACACTAGCCCTCAACATGTCTTCTAGTATTTTAATAATCCTCTCTGTCTACCAATCTGTTTGAATATGAAAAGTTGTACTAAATTGTACTAAATTCTTCCCAATATGCAGGAGTTCTACATATCCTGCAATACAACGCCTCAAACAGTTTCATTCAAATGCTAGCTTTATACTAATTATTATAAGCAAATTCAATTTAGGATAAATAAGCATCCCAGCTCACTGAGAAACTCATCACACTAGCCCTCAACATATCTTCTAGAATTCTAATAATCCTTTATGTTTGAAGATGAAAAGTTGTACTAAATTGTAACTGTGTACCCATGGCTTTTTGAAAACCTAGCTAGAATCTAGATGTAAATCTAGCATCTCTACCTGATACTATGCTCAAAGGTACCCCAAGCAATCTTACTATCTCAGCTACATATAATTCAGCTAACCTTTCAGGACTCCGAGTAGTTTTAATAAGAAAGAAATTAAATTACTTAGAAAGTCTATCTTTTATCACCCACACAGCATCGTGACCTCTCTAGGTACGAGGAAATCCATAAAAAAAAAATTAATACTCACATTCTCCCATGGCCATTCAGGCACAAGAAGAGGCTGTAGTAAGTCTGCTGGTTATCTATTCTCTGACTTCACTTGTTGACAAACCAAACATCTAGAGTTGTGTTCAACTACATCCCTCTTCAATCCTGACCACCAGTAATTCTGTCTCAATCCCCTGTACATCTTATTGTTACTAACATCATGTATTTCTCTCAATATCTCATTTCTTAACTCAACATCATTAGGAACACAAATCTTATGTCCCAATACCAACATACTATCTTCTCTAATTCTGAACTCATACTGCTTTCCATTCAACACTTCCTGCTTAATCTTCTCTATGTCTTCATCACTACTTTACATTTCTAACAAGTGTTCTACAATGGATGACTGTACAACTATGTTTGCTAACAATACTCCTCTATCACTGATATTCAACTTCATTCTCAACTCTTTCAATTCTAACATCATATTCACATTATGACTCTTTATAGCAGCTAATCTCCCTGTATACTTTCTACTCGATGCATCAGCTACTACATTCGCTTTACTAAGATGGTAATGTATTGTATAATCATAATCACTAATCAACTTCATCCAATGCTTTTATCTCAAATTCAACTCCCTCTAAGTATACAAGTATGTCAAACTCTTGTGATCAATAAATATCTCACAAATAGCTCAAAATCTTCAAAGTAAATACTATGGCAACCAACTCTAAGTCATGGGTCAAGTAATTACTTTCATGATTCTTCAATTGCTTATAAGTATAGGCCACTTCCATATTTCATTAACATACATTCCAACCCTTGATGCGAAGTATCACTATACACAACAAATCCACCATCACCAGAAGAAAGTACCAACACTAGAGTGAAAAACTAATCATAGGTATAACAATCATAGAAAATTTATGTATAAATCTCCTGTAATGACCCACCAATCCTAAGAAGATTCTGATCTTAGTTACATTAGTCAGACTCTCATAACTCAACATTGTCTTTACCTTCTTTGGATCCACTAGTATATCATCTCCATATACTACATGCCCTAAGAAAGTTACTTCATTCAGTTAGAACTCACATTTAGAAAATTTTGCATACAATCTCTAACTTCTTAGAATCTTCCTAATTTTTAGAGTACACCAGAATGCTATCAATAAACACAACCACAAACTTATCAAGAAATGGTTTAAACACTCTATTCATCAAATCTGTAAATGTTGTTGGAGAATTAATCAACCCAAATGGCATCACAAAAAACTTATGATGACCATAACGTATCCTAAATGCAGTTTTAGGCATGTCTCATTCTTTAATTCTCAATTGGTGATAACCTGATCTTAGGTCTATCTTAGAAAACACCCTCGCTCCCTGCAACTGCTCAAACAAATCATCTATCATGAGCAAAGGATATTTGTTTTTAATGGTAATCTTATTCAGCTGTCTCTAGTCGATACACAATCTCATTGTTCCATCTTTCTTCTTCATAAACAATATAGGGGCTCCCCATGATGATACACTAGGGTGAATAAATTGTTTATCTAACAATTCATGATGTTGAACTTTCAATTCTCTCAACTTAGTAGGTGCCATTCTGTAGGATGCTACTGAAATAAGTGTTGAATCTAAAATCACATCAATGGAAGACTCAATCTCCCTACCGAAAGACAAACCAAACAACAAATTAGGAAATACATCAGAATAATCTTTCACCACTAAGATTTCTTTCAACTTCTTACCTCTTTTACTATAATCCACCACATATGCTAAATACCCATCACAAGTCATAACCTTTCCTCAACCGCTTACTTGCAGTCAAGGTAGAAATAAGACAGTTTGAATGTATCTTACATTCTCCCTAAAAGGTAAACTCCTTCTGCTTAGGTATTCTGAACATTACATTTTTCCTAAAAAATCAACCTATTCACGATATGCCGATAACCAATCCATCCCCAATATCAAATCAAAATCAATCATATTCAAAGATAATAAATTCACTTCAAATTCTCTATCACTCATACAAATCTTACAACCCCAGTAAACATTTCTAATTACAACTCTATCCCTAGTAAGAACCTAAACAATAATATTATGAATCAAAGGGCTAACACATGTATCAATAGATTTCATAAATACACTAGATGCAAAAGAATAGGTTGTACCAAGATCAATCAATAATCTAGTAGGTCAATCAATCATAGATCTTGTACCCATCATGACATCAAGAGTTGCTTGAGCATCTGGTTAGGTCAGTGCATATACCTTACTCTCTTTGGGCTACGTTTGACTACCATTATAACGACCCATCCAGGGTTTGCCACCCTCGAGACGGTGTTATTACATTTTGAAATCCCAGCAAGACACATATATGCAACAATATAAAAACATTAACTGAAATTACCTACATACATAAATCCTTAACCCTCAACAGGGGAGTTACATTATCAAGATCCCAACTAAAACATTATATACAATATATTATGCATGAATATTTACAAATATTTTTTTCTTTCCATTAGTCTGAGGATGTAAACCGCGAGGCTTACAAATAATCACTCAGTCTGAATCACAGCTCAACAATCAATCTGTCCTGCCTGCTACCTGAAATTATTTAACAATGAGAAGTGAGCTTCACAAGCTCAGTGAATTAAATTTACTAGAAGTATTCAATTGTTCAAATATTCTTCCAATATTTATTCATCTATATCTCATATAATTCGATAATAATATTCTATTATCACTACTCATATCATAATTCTCATCATTTATCAATCTCTTCTTCTCATATATTTAAACATCTTGAGACTATCAATTTTACCTCATAATTACCCCGTTATGAGGTTCACAACATATAATCAATCACTCAGGTAATTCTTATCATATAATACTTTCATATTTCTTTCGCATCATATATGTCTCTCTGTGAGCCTCATTCATCTATCAATAAATTTACAATCAAGATTAACACTTTAGCATCTCAAGCAATAATAATCAATATTTAAAACAAATTCAATGCATGAATTTAAATTATATTATTATTTGGGAACATCTTCCCACATGTCAACATGTTTTAGCTTAGACCGGCTACCTTCCCGGTTCTTTTATTTTATTTAGACCGGTTGTCTTCCAGGTTTTTTATTTCCAACATATACCGGCTGTCATGGTTTTTTTATTTCATTTAGACCAGCTACCTTCCCGGTTCTTTTATTTCCAACATATAACGATTATCCCGGTTCTTTTATTTCATTTAGACCGATTGCCTTACTGGTTCTTTTATTTCCAACATATACCGGCTGTCACAGTTCATTTATTTCATTTAGACCAGTTGTCTTCCCGGTTCTTTTATTTTCAGCATATATTGGTTGTCACGGTTCTTTTATTTCATTTAGACCGGCTGCCATGCATATGTATATGAGCAATAATATAAAACAAGTATATATTCAAACATTCAATTTAGCTATCCAACTCTTTCTCAAAATTATTATTTTTAACATATTCACTTAATAATTCCCTCATATATCATATCAAATTATCAATCATAGATTGTCGAGAATTTCATTTATCATTTCATTATATATTTCATCAACTCATTATTTCATTAATTTTACTTCTTGTATAATAAATTTTTAACATATCAATTATTCCTATAATATCAATCAACCAACTTTCATATATCATCCAATCATAGTTCAATAATTAATTCAAATATCATCACTTTATACTTCATATTTATCTCGATTACTAAATGTAAATCTAACGCACCACGTAGCACTTAAAGCTACCCATGGATCACCTCCTTGCCTTTCCTGCTCCTTTCAGCAATTTAACCCGATTGTTGTTCGTCAACATTTGACATAATATTTATATTAAAATTTCTAATTTAAACTTCAATACTTCCATGGTTCATACCCTTCAAATTTCTACATCAAATTCCAAGAAATTTTCATGTATGCTAAATTTCAAAAATAAAATTCACATTATTATCTTTTATTTTTCTTAGAAGTTTCTTTGACTCTATTTAAAATTCTCCCGTAAACCTCTTCAAAATTTTACTCTTTCAACCTTTCTTTCAGTCCCCAAGTGTTTAAAGAAATAGAGTAATTTGAATTGAAGAAAAAAGAAAACCAAACAAGATTTGGTACGAAAAATTAAAATAAAGTAAAAACTATATATATATACACACACACACACACACACACAAACTAAACCCCCCCCCCCCCCTTCTGTCACCATTTTTCCTTGCCGTAGTGTGTAACATTCATTACTTGCATGTTACTTTGACAACACTGGACTCCAGGTGTTGTCTACTTTTCTTTTTTTTTTTTAATATTAATCTACAAAACTACACATGGACTTGCGTTCAGGTGTTTTTTTCCAAAGGATTATTTTATTCAATAATAAATCTTTCATATATATATATACATATTATTTTAATTTCATGTCATATTTATCAAATTACTTCTTGACCCTTACTTTAAGAACACGGGTATTACAGTTTTACCAACCTTATAAAAAATTTGTCCCTGAAATTTTCTTATCTAACTCATGAAAAAGTTGGGGGTATTCTTTATTCATTCTTGCCTCATTCTCCCAAGTAATTTCTTCAACATCTTTGTTATGCTATAATACTTGAATCAAATGAATGAATTTATTATGCAAGACTTATTCCTTTATGTCTAGAATTTTGACTGGTACTTGCATAAATATCAAATCTTCCTGAAGTTCTATAGCCTGATTCAGAATACTATAGGATTTATCATGTAAGTACTTTCTCAAAAGTGAAACATGAAACACATTATGTAATTGTTTTAACTCTGAAAGCAAATCCAATCTGTATGCTACTAGTCCAACTCTCTCAATCACCTCATCTGGACCCACAAATCTCAAACTCAACTTTCTCTTCTTTTTAAACCTCAATACACCCTTCCATGGAGATATTTTCAAAAATACCCAGTCACCAACCTGAAATTTGAAAGGTCGTATTCTATTATCAGCATATCCCTTATGTCTGTTTTGCTCTGCTCTAAGGTTCTCTCTAACCAATTTGATCCTCTCAGTAATCAAATCTATCATTTCTAGACCAAATATCTTTCTTTTTCCAACTTCTTCCCAACATACTGGAGTTCTACACCTTCTACCATATAAAAACTCAAATGGTGCCATCCTAATACTAGTTTGATACTGATTATTATATGAAAACTCGATCAAAGGTAAATAAGCATCCCAACTCACTTAGAAACTCAATTCACTTTCCCTCAGCATATCTTCTAGTATTCTGATGATTCTCTTTGTCTTCCTATCAGTTTGTGGATGAAAAGTTGTACTAAACTGCAATTTTGTACCAATAGCTTCTTGAAAACCCCTCCAAAATCTAGAAGTAAATCTAGAATCTCTATCTGATACAATGCTTAAAGGTACTCTATGTAATCTTACAATCTCCTCTACATACAATTCAGCTAACTTTTCAAGACTCCATGTAGTTTTAATAGGAAGGAAATGCAAAAACTTAGAAAGTTTATCCACTATAACCCACACAACATCATGATCTCTCTGGGTACGGGGAAAACCAAACAAAAAATCCATGCTCACATTCTCCCATGGCCATTAAGTACTGGAAGAAGTTGTAATAAACCTGTTGGATGTCTATTCTCAGACTTCACCTGTTGACAAGTCAAACATCTAGAAATATACTCCGATATATCTTTCTTCATCCCTGACCACTAATAATTCTATTTCAACCCCCTATACATCTTATTATTACCCGGGTGCATAGAATACACAGAATCATAAGCCTCTCTTAGCATCTCCTTTCTCATAACAACATCATTAGGAACACAAACTCTATGTCTCAATACCACCATTTCATCTTCTCTAATTCTAAACCCAGTCGGTGTCCCACTCAATATTTCCTATTTGATCTTCTATATTCCTTCATCTCTACCATGCATCTGTAATAAACGATCAATAATAGAATATTGTACCACCATATTGCCATCAATACTTTTCTATCACTGACACTCAACTGCATCCTCATTTTTCTTAATTCTATCATCAAACTAGTATCATGACTCCTAATAGCAGCTAATCTCCCTATAGACTTTCTACTCAATGCATCAACTACTATATTAGCCTTCCCTAGATGATAATGAATTGTACAGTCATAATCACTAATCAACTCCATCCACTGGCTCTGCCTTAAATTCAACTCTTTTTGGGTAGGTAAATGCGTCAAACTTTTATGATCAGTAAAAATTTCACAAGTGGCTCCATACAAATGATGTTTCCAAATCTTTAAAGCAAAAACTATGGCAATCAATTCTAAATCATGGGTCGGGTAATTCCTTTCATGGTTCTTCAATTGCCTAGAAATAAAAGCTATAACTCTCCCATGTTGCATTAACACACATCCCAACCCTTGATGTGACACACCACTAAACACCACAAATCCTTCATACCAAAAAAAAAGCACTAATATCGGAGCAGTAATCAATTTCTATTTCAACAACTAGATACTCCTCTTACATTCTTCAAACTATCTAAACTTCACTTCCTTCCTGGTCAATCTAGTCAATGGTCCAGCAATCATAGAAAATTCTAGATAAACCTTCTATAATAACAAGCCAACCCCAAAAAGCTTCTAATTTCAGTTACACTAGTTGGTCTTTCCCAATTCAACATTGCTTCTACTTTCTGTGGGTCAACTGCTATCCCATCTCCTGACACAACATGCCCCAAGAAACATATTTCACTCAATCAAAACTCACACTGAGAGAACTTTGCATATAATTTCTCTCTCCTCAGAATTTTCAGCGCTATCTCTAAACGTTGCCCATGCTCCTCTTCATTCTTGGAATATACCAGAATATCATCAATAAATGCAATCATAAATCTATCCAAGAATGGTTTAAACACCCGATTCATTAGATCCATAAATGTTGCAGGAGTATTAGTCAACCCAAATGGCATCATAAGGAACTCATGATGGCCATAACGTGTCCTAAAAGCAGTCTTAGGCACGTCCCCTCCTTTATCCTCAACTGATGATAACCCGATCTCAGGTCTATCTTAGAAAACACCTTAGCCCCTTGTAACTGCTTGAATAAATCATCTATCCTGGGCAAAGGATATTTATTCTTGATAGTGATCTTATTCAACTATCTATAATCAATACACAACCTTATCATCCCATCCTTCTTCTTCACAAACAACATAGGGGCTCCCCAAAGGCGATATACTAGGTCGAATAAACTGTTTATCTAGCAACTCTTGAAGCTAGACTTTCAACTCTCTCAACTCAGCTGATGCCATTCTATAAAATACTATAGATATATGTGTCGATCCCAGAATAACCTCACAAGAAAACTCAATCTCCCTGTTGGGAGGCAAACCAGACAACTCCTTAGGGAACACATCAGAAAAATATTTTACTACCAAGATTTCTTCTAACTTCTTAATATCCTTTCTAGAATCCACCATATATGCCAAATACCTCTCACAACCCTTCTTCAACCATTTATTAGTTGTCAGGGTAGAAATAAGACAATTGGCAAGTATCTTACATTCTCCCTGAAAATTAAACTCCTCTTGTCCTGGTATCGTGAACACCACATTCTTCCTAAAAAAATCTACCCAAGCGTGATATGCAGATCACCAATTCATTCCCAAAATTAAATCAAAATCTATCATATCTAAAGGCAACAAATCAACTTCAAATTCTCTACCAGCCATACTAATCACACAACCTTGATAATAACCCTATCCCCAGTAAGACATCAACAATAATAGCATGAATCAAATGACTAATACTAGCATCAATAGATTTCATATACACACTGAATACAAAAGAATAGGTTCATCAGGATCAATCAATAATCTAGCAGGTCTATTAAGAATAGATACCATACCCATAACAATATCAGGAGTGGTCGTGCATTCTATTAGGTCAATGCATAGACTCTGTTGTCTCTAAGCTGTAACTGACCATCGTATCCTCTCTCAGCTAATGATCATCTGCTTCTGCCCCGTATACTCCCTAATCCACCCATCTTCTCCCAACACATCCAGCACCTATTTCAACAGATTTCCCCACTGGACAACCTACACCAACATGTCTTCCCTCACCACACACAAAGCATATCTGAGTAGGGAAATTCTGAGACAGATGCCCTGTCTGATTATATCTAAAGCAAACTTTTGCCTCTCGATCATACATCAGATTACCACTTCCTCTTGGTGGCTTACTTACTCCTCTACCATAATTCTCAATTACCATAGCCTGTCCCTCAAATCTATAGGTCCTACCGATATTCCTCTGAGCTACAGAAACAATAAACCATGTTTGCCTCTGACTCTGTACTACAGTTCCTTATGATAAGGAACACCTTCTTTGGGATGGTCTCCCATCCTGCATACTCATATTGCTATCGCCTCTGGGTCCCTTAAATCTAGACTTCTTCAGCCAATTCCTTCTACCTCTAAATTCCATCAAATCCTTTTCAATCTGTAATGCTTTATCCACCAGTATAGCATAATTCTCACTACCCATATAAGAGAGTTTAGTCTGAATTTCATAATGTAACCCGTCTAAAAATATCTTACATTTCCTTTCCTCTGTATTCACTAACTCAGGTAAAAACCTCGATAGGGCTATAAATCTACTATCATACTCAGCCACAGATAAAGTACTCTGCCTTAAATGAATAAAATCTCTCTCTTGTTGTGCTCAAAATGTATCTGAAAAATACTTCGCAAAGAACACATCCTTAAACTTATGCCAAGTTAAGGGTTGTTCTACCTGTGTACTCAATCTAGGCAGAATATCCTCCCACCATTGAAAAGCTTCACATTCCAGCATAAATGAAGCAAGAGTAACCTCATGTCTATCTGTAACTGGTAAGACTTCAAAATATTTCCCAACATGTTTAATCCACTGCTCAGCTTCCACAAGATTTACAGATCCTCTAAAAGACTGGGGTTTAAACTTAAGAAATCTCACAAAACAATCACTTGCATCTCATGTGCAAACACACCCTCTCTTTCATGACCCTCTTGTCTTACCACATCAGGTTTTATTCTACCCCGTTCCTCTAATCTCCTTTGTAAATTATCAACCCTTTATTTTGATGCATTCATTCTCTCTATAGCACGATCAAGAACTTCTCTCAACTCGTCCTTCCGAATATCAGATTTTCTCCCACCTCTACTAGTACCAACTGCACTTGCAACCTGTTCCCTTGCATGAACCACAGACTCAACCTTCCCCTTTGCTTCAGCTCTTCAAAATATTGGAGGTCTACCACATCCCCTCTGATTCAGAACTCTACCCTTAGCTCTAGTATGCCCACGTGTCATCCTCAGACTTTGTATTAAAATATAATTTATTTAAATCTTCCACTTCTTTAAATTTTTATGCAGTCAACAGAATCATAAAACCTAATGCTCTGATACCAAAATTGTAATGACTCATCCCGGGTTGGCCACCCCTGAGACGATGTCGTCACATTTTGAAATCCCAGCAAGACACATAACTACAACAATATAAAACCATCAACTGAAATTATCTACATACATAAATCCTCAACCCTCGACAAAGGAGTTGAATTATTAAGATCCCAACTAAAACATTATATACAATATATTATGCATAAATATTTACAAATATTTTTTCTTTCCATTAGTCTGTGGATGCGGACCATAAGGCTTACAGATAATCTCTCAGTCTGAATCATAGCTCAACAATCTATATGTCCTGCCTGCTACTTAAAATTATTTAACAATGAGGAATGAGCTTCACAAGCTTAGTGAATTAAATTTACTAGAAGTATTCAATTGTTCAAATAGTCTTCCAAAATTCATTCATCTATATCTTATATAATTCGATAATAGTATTCTATTATCACTACTCATTTCATAATCCTCATCATTTATCAATCTCTTCTTCTCATATATTTGATCATCTTGAGACTATCAATTCTACCTCATAATTACCTCGTTATGAGGTTCACAGCATATAATCAATCACTCAGATAGTTTTTATCATATCATACTTTCATATTTATTTCTCATCATATCTGTCTCTCTGTGAGACTCATTCATCTATCAATAAATTTACAATCAAGAATAACACTTTAGCATCTCAAGCAATAATAATCAATGTTTAAAACAAATGCAATGCATGAATTTAAATTATATTATTATTTGGGAAAATCTTCCAACATGTCGACATATTTTAGCTTAGACCAGATGCCTTCTCGGTTCTTTTATTTCATTTAGACTGGCTGCCTTCCCGGTTCTTTTATTTCCAGCATATACCGGCTATCATGGCTCTTTTATTTTATTTAGACCGGTTGTCTTTCCGGTTCTTTTATTTCCAGCATATACTGGTAGTCACGGTTCTTTTATTTCATTTAGACCGGTTGTCTTCCCAGTTTTTTTATTTCCAACATAAACTGGTTGTCACGGTTCTTTTCATTTCATGCATATGCATATGAACAATAATATAAAACAAGCATATATTCAAACATTCAATTTAGCTATCCAACTCTTTTTCAAAATTATTGTTTTTAACATATTCATTAAATTATCCCCTCATATATCATATCAAATTATCAATCATAGCTTGTAAATAATTTCATTTATCCTTTCATTATATATTTAATCAACTTATTATTTGAATAATATTACTTCTCATATAATAAATTTTTAACATATCAATTATTCCTATCATATGCATCAACCAACTTTCATATATTATCCAATCTTAGTTTAATAATTAATTCAAATATAATCACTTTATATTTCATATTTATCTCGATTACTAAAAGTAAATCTAATTCACCACGTAGCACTTAAAGCTACCCATGGATCACCTCATTGCCTTTCCTGCTCCTTTCAGCAATTTTACCTGATTGTTATTCGTCAACACTTGACATAATATTTATATTAAAATTTCTAATTTAAACTTCAATTCTTCCATAATTCATACCCTTCAAATTTCTACATCAAATTCCAGGAAATTTTCATGTATGCTAAATTTCAAAAATAAAATTCACATTAATACCTTTTGTTTTCCTTAGAGCTTTCTTCGACTCTCTTTAAAATTCTTCCGTAAACCTCTTCAAAATTTTACTCTTTCAACTTTTCTTTCAGTTCCCAAGTGTTTAAAGAAATAGAGTAATTTAAATTGAAGAAAGAAAAAAATCAAACAAGATTTGGTAGGAAAAATAAAATAAAACAATAAAGAAAAACGTTTTTATATTACTCAAACTGTTGCCATTGTTTTACACTTTAGGTGCTTAGTGTTGCACCATTTTTCAACTTGTGATTAGTGTCCAAAGGTGACAACACCTGAACGTTAGGTGTTGTCCCACTCTTTTTTTACTTACCCATGCCTAGACCTTTTTTTTTTCAAAAGGATTATTTTTTTTAATAATAAATCTTTCATATATATTATTTTAATTTCATGTCATATTTATCAAATTACTTCTTTATCCTTACTTTAAGAACACGGGTATTACAACCACATCCTCTCTTAACAAATGCTACTCTACCTGAAGCTCTACCCCGAATACTCTCAAATCCACAACCTCTCTGTAACTGTCATTTTCCAACACCTCACACATTCACCATATCAGTTGATCTTCTCAATTAAGGGTGGCAATTCAGGTTGACGGGTCGTATTCGTATCATGTCAAAGTTGGATATAATAGTAAATGGGTCGACACGAACACGACACAATTATTAATCGTGTCAAGAAAACTCAACACTAACATGACATGTTTTATTAAACGGGTAACACGACACGATATGTTAACCCATTTAATAAACGGGTCGTGTAAGACCCAACACGAAAACACGACACAACTAACCTGTTAGACACGATAACCCGTCATGAAAAATATGTCGGACACAACAACCCAACACGATTAACCTTGAATGACTTGTTTATTACATAAGAAAATATAAGTTTTATTACATAATCATCCATCTAATCATTCATAATCCAAATTTCAACATATTCATAATCTAAATACACATAAAAATGTCTAATTAATAACATAAACATTATGTTATCAACTATCATCCATATTGGTTCAACCATAAACCATAAAATAAAGAGAAACAATAACACCATAAGTCATAAGCCATTCAATTACAAGTACACAATATTACAAAATTAGCCAACCAAATTGGCGAACCCTCAGATGCATTCTCATTCATATTTATATCCATTACATCACTAGTAAGCTCCTTCAGCACTTTTGCAGCCTTTTTTACAAAGAAAAAAAATAAAACAAATGTTAAAACAATCAAGCCATAAGTCTTTGCAAATCTGAATATAATATAAGACATAAGCAAAAAAACACTCAAAGAGAAATTAGAAATATAAATAAAGATATAAGCATGGTCAATTCAATAAGATTACTTGTGATTATTTAAGAAACCTCTATAGTCTAATTATTATTGCTCATAATCTAAGGACAAAGCAACTACAAGTTTGTTACTTTGTTCTCCATACAACTAATATCGTGTGCAAACTAATGCCTTCATTATGTTAGGCTTAAGCGCACTCCGATACTGATCAAGCACCATCTCATCAACACTAAAAGCACTTTCTGATGCAACGGTTAAAATAGGTATGCTTAAAACATCACGAGCCATCGTAACAACTTCAGGATATTGAAATTGATTCACTTTCCAATATTGCAACACATCCAATAAAACATTACTATTTAAACTTGGCTCATCTAAATAAAGCTCAAGCTGTGATTTCTGTGGGGTAGCTTCTTGACTTCAATATGAAATAAATTCCTACAAAAAATATACAAAATCAAATGGACAACAATTGAAAAACAACAATAATGAAACACTAAATTACATGGACAACATGTAAAAAACATTAATTAAAGCACATGGATAGCAATATAAATGTTATAATAATAATCTAAAATTAATATACCTTTAGCATATCTCGAGTAGCTCTACAAAAAGATTTTCCAAAGGTGTGAGAAGAAGAGCAATGATGATTATGAGTTTATTTGTTTCCTATTGTGCCTAATGAAGATTGACTTTGCAAAGGATTTTCAACATTGACATACTCACTAATAAGTTGTATCAACTTTTTCTTTCACACACAAAGACTCATAAAACCCTTCATCACTATAAAGTTTCGAGTAGCACTATTCAACAAAACTCAATTTGTAACGAGAATCCAAAATAATTGTTATAGCTAATATCATGCTAAAATCATACCCAAACTTCTCAAACTTTGCATACATATTAGCTGTCATTTTTCTCAAATAGTCATCTTCACTCTCCATTGTTTCTTTCAATTTCATATATGTTGAAAACACTGAAGAAAAATACAAATTTATAGTTGGATACTTAGAGCTAGAGAAGATATAAGTGATTTCATAAAATAGTGACAAGAACGTACAAATCTTTCAAACCTTATCCCATTCATTCCTAGTTGGACAATGCTTGTAATTTGAATCACTCAACTCTAGATGCATGAAAGTATGGCTATAGTGAAGAGTACTATCAAGCATAATAAAAGTAGAACTGCATCTAGTTTAGACATTTTGCCTCAAACCCCTTTTAGCATCAAGAGATCTGTGAGCAATACACTCCAAAAAAATTTGTTTCCTAACTTGTGACCCTTTCACATACTTGACATTTTCACAAATATTTTGGACAGACTCATTTATCTCTTTTAACTCATCTTGAACAACCAAGATATGAGCACAACAACGAAGGTGAAGAAATTCTCCATCACACAATAAACCATTCCCAATAACAATTGATCTTGTAAACGTTCAACAGATTTATCATTTGCAGATGCATTATCCAAAATGATTGAAAACACTTTCTTATCTATCCCTAGTTAGTCAGAAAAGTATGGATCTTTTCAGCCAAAGATATGCCATTATGAGGAGGTGGCATAAAGCTGAAATTTAGAATCCTCTTTTGTAGGATTTGGTCTTTAAAAAAATGAGTTGTCAAGCAAATTTACCCATCTATGGTGATAGAAAACCAACAATCAGATGTTAAACTAACCCTTCTCAGTGTTGCCTCTAACATTGCTTGTATTCTACCCTTCTCCCTCTTATACATCTTAAGACAATTAGCTTTACAAGCATTCCTAGTCACAATATGCAAATCATCACGCAAATAGAGAAAAACAGCTCTAAGTCCCACCCATTCAGTGAATTGAAAAGGTAATTCATGCATGATAATAGCTGCTGTTAGTAACTCCCTAAACTTCTCATGATCAAATGAAGCATTAGATAAGACATGAAACCATTACTTTGTGATAAAAGTAACTGACCCATATCTCGTGTATCTAATCTAGCAGATGTCTTCATATGGCGTTTCATATTACCTTTAAACTTACTATCAGCAATGTATGTTATTCTACACCTCTTGCACTAGCATCTCTTTTTCTTATCATCTTCAAGAGGAAGCATGTCAAAAAACTTTCACACTAGTGAGGTAAGTTTTCTTTTACGTTTTTCAACTTTTTTCTTAGATTCCAAAGCAGCAGCTACTTCCTCTAACTCAAGTACATCATTATCTTCTTCATTAAGCACATCCATGCTATCACAATCCTCAACAATAATGTCATCCTTATCCCCCATCGATCTACATGTAAAGCAACACATTATAGTTGGGTTTTAAAACTTATTATTGTCTCCATTCAATTCAAAATGAAAAATAAAAATATAAAATATAATAAGATATCAAAAGCAAACACATATAGTCAAGCATAAGAAATAATTAAACCATAAAGTCAATAAAAAATCACATCACATTAAAATTAAAACAACCACAAAGTGAGTCCATTCACCATAGTCTACCCATCCAACAATTAAAAGTCTTATAAATAAAATGTTCAAGAAACCAACTTAAAGAAATTAAAGCTAACAAGTAACAACATATATCTCAACTCCTACTGATCTCCTAAGAGTCACACCACATTGTCTTCATTCAATGGAGGTGAGGTAGATTGTCTTCGTTCAAGGGAAACAGAGGTGCATTGGCTTCGTTCAAAGGAGGTTGACTCGCTTCGACCAAGAGAGGTAGAGGTGGAGGTGGAGGTGGATTGGCTCCGTGTAAATAAGGGTCATTATACCCTATTGCTACATAGAATGCCCTCACACTTGGTGGTTGTTGCACCAAGTTACGATGATAGCAAGATTTTGCATGCTTTATTAACATAGTTGTACCACACTTATATATATTCTTGAACTCTATCCCAAAAAAATCACATTTGGCAATAAGTTTATCTTTGTCCTCCCCTCTTCCATTCTCTACCCTTATTTTGGTGAAACCTTCCCAAGTAAGAGGATTGCTAGGTCTATTATTCTTCGGCATCTACAATATAATCATCAATTCATCAAACACTAAAATTTTAACAATAGTGCTTGAAAGTGTAAATTATTAACTTGTTTTATTTAAACAATGTATGCTCACACAAAAATGTTTCCATATATATACTCAAGATTAATTAATTAATTAATTATACAAAAATATTATACAAGTATACCCATTCTAAAGAGTTAGAAAAATCTAACTTATGAACCACAGTAAGGGAGATCCTTGGGGCTGGTAAAACCTTAACCGATCAAATTCTTTTTTGTACAATCGATTTAAAGGGGAAAAAGGAAAATTGTAGAACAAGTACTCAAATAAACATAAAATTATCCGAATAGTTGAAAGAAAGGCGTGTTCAGTTTCAGCCACCGGTGCATTACTAGCTCATTTAAATCTGATAAGTACATCAACAAATATAATAACGCACTAATCAAGCAGAATCTAAACATACAACTACAACCTCATCTTTAAAACAGGATGAGAAAAGAATAATTTGTTTGGGATATTTCAAGGTTGGAGTTAAGGAAAATGTAATTACGCAGATGCCTTTCTTAGAAGTTTGTTTAATGTAAAATATCAAAATAGTTAAAAAATTGAATGAAATTGGGCATTGTTGCTATAAATCATAGTTCTATTTGATTCAAGAAATATGAGATATATATGGAAATATTTATAGTAGCAGATATAGTTTATTCTTTTGATTGCAGCAAACTCAATTGTCCAAGTTTAGGTAGAAAATAGTATGATCCTTCACAATGGTGGAACCACAATAACAACAACAGCAAGCATTATTCTAAGTAAACATTAGAAGCATCACTCCCTGGCATTGATATTTTTTATTTTCTAGAGTCACTTTCCTGATCTTATATTTGCAAAACCGAATAGAATAAATGAAAACAGTAATTTAATTACATGCAAATGCTTCCCACTTGAGAGGTAATTTAATTACATGCATACCTCATCCTATCAATTTCTCTTTTATACAATTGATTTAAAGAGGAAAAAGAAAATTGTAGAACAAGTACTCAAATAAGAAGAAAATTATCTGAATAGTTGAAAACCACCAGTGCATTACCAGCTCATTTAAATCTAACAAGTACATCAACACATATAATAATGCACAAATCAAGCAGAATCTAAGCATACAACTACAACCTCATGTTTAAAACAGAGCATACATTTTTCATAATTTTGGTGTGATAATAAAAATCAAGATTGATAAAATCAACTGTTAGTAACCCAATCACACCATACAAATACTTTAAACCTTTTTAAAGCTTGGTTCTCATACACATATTTAAACCTTTTTTTTTGCCGAAGCGCACACATATTAAGCTTGGTTCTCCTTTACAGTGATTAAATCATGTCCGTGTAACTAGTATCTTCAAAGACAACTCATTTTGATTTTTGAGTAAATTATAGTAGTAGTTGCTAGCTGTTTAAAATCCTATGCAAAATTATAGTAGAACTTAATAATTGTGAGAATTATTTTTTGTTCAAAAATTAATATCCACTTCAAAAAAAAAGGGAAAATAGAAAGGAAAAAAGCAAGGCGTAAAACTATTGAAAAAGAAGGACTTACAATAACAGAGATTGAAGAAGAAGGGTTGAGGGCAGAGAGTATGAGAATGAGAAGGTTGGAGAGAGAGAGATGCGGTGTGCAACTGCGATTGAAGAACTGCTCTTTGCTTGGGACTTAATAGACTGAGTGTGTTGTAGTGAAAACCTAGGGTTTTTTTACTCAAATATATACTAAGATTTTCTAATGGACAATTATAACCTTAGATTTAAAATAAATATTAACTACTATTATAGGGACAAGATTGTAATTGGTTATTATTTTTAAAATAGCATTAAATGGGTCATAACATGTCGTGGGTCATAATCGTGTCAACACGACCCACCAGACTCGCGAAATTAATCGGGTTCTAATCGGGTCATTTCGAGTTGGCAGGTCAACACGCGACACGACACAAAATTTTCGTATCGACACGATTACGACTCGAACCCGATTATACTCAACACTAACTCGCTTTATTTCATGTCACGTTTGTATTCTGTTCGCATGTCGTGTCCAACATCATCACCCCTATCCTCAATAGACAATCCACACTGATATGTCCATCCTTTCCACAAACAAAACACATCAAGGCAGGAAACTTCCGAGCTAGATGTCCTATGTGCTTACGCCTATAACATGCTATGCTTTATAATACCCGTAATTGTAAAGTAAGGGTAAAAAAGTAATTTAATGAATATGACATGAAATTAAAATAATATATTTACGCAAAGGATTTGGTATTGAATAAAATAATTCTCTTGAAGAAAAAAAACTGGACGTATAAGGGCGTAGTTACAAGGAAAATGAACAAAAAATCTGGACGTGTCCAATGTGAAAGAAGGAAAAAGAAAAAAAATTATTATTATTATTATTATTATTTCTTCTTCTAAAAAAAAAAAAAAACCAATAAAAACGTGGCAACACTTGTTGCCAAATTAAAAAGGGAAGTTTGCATGTGTTACACATAGCAAACTCGAGGCAAACAAAGGGATGGGGTGGGTTGAGACTGTTTGCATATATATATATATATATATATATATATATATATATATATATATATATATATATATATATATGCTTTACTTTAATTTTTCTTAGCAAATATTTGGTTTTCTCATTTCCTTAGTTCAAACTACTCATTTTCTCTAAACACTTGGGCATCGAAAGAAATGTTGAAAGGGCAAAATTTTGAAGAGATTTACGGGAGAATTTTATAGAGAACCACGGGGAGCTCTAAGAAAAACATAAGGTAATAATGTGATGTTTATTTTTGAATTTTTAGCATACATGAAATTTCCCGGAATTCAAAGTGCGAATTTTCAAATGGTGTAAATTATGAAGAATTGAAGAACAAATTAGAAATTCAATATAAATATTATGTCAGGTGTTGACGATCAATAATCGAGGAAAATTTCTGAAAGGAGCAGAAAAAGCAAGGAGGTGATCCACTGGTAGCTCTAAGTGCTATGTGGTGAGTTAGATTTACTTTAAGTAATCTAGATAAAAATGAAATATCTAGTGATAATATTAAAATAAATTATTAGCTTAGGCTTTGGTGGTAGATGAAAAATTGATTGATAGGTATGATAAGAATTTTGAACATATAGAAAATTATTATGTGAGAAATAATATTTTTGGAATAATAAGTTGATTTAATAATAAAAGTGATCAATGAAATTCTTGATGAGCTATGGTTGATGTTTTGATACGAATTATGAGGAGATAAAATTTAGTGAATCTTGACAAGTTATGATGGATGATTTGATGTGATTTATGAGAAGAAGAATTTCGTAGGATTTCTTTCAATAATAATTTGAGAATAATCAGGATAGCCAATTTAAATATTCGAATTCATGTTTGTTCTTATGTTATTGTTCATATTCATATTTCATATCATTGTTCATATGCATATGCATTAAATAAAAGAACTGGGAGGGGGCCAGTCTAATTGAAAAAAAAAACTGTGACAGCTGGTATATGCTGAAATTAAAGGAAAACCATCACAGCCAGTATATGCTGGAAAAAAATGAAAACTGTGACAGCCGGTATATGCTGGAAATAAATACCGTGACAGCCAGTATATGCTGGAAATAAAAGAACTGGGAGGGGGCCGATCTAAGATAAAAACATATCAATATGTGGGAAGACGTTCCCTAATAATAATTCATGCATTGCATCTATTTTAAATATTGATTGCATTACTGAAATGCTGATGTGTTGTGTGTTATTGTGTAAATTTATTTATAGATGAATGAGTCTCATAGAGAGACAATTATGGTAAGAAAGAAACATAGAAGTATGATATGGTAAGAACTATCTAAATGGTAGACTTTATGCTATGAACCTCATTACGAGGAAATTATGAGATAATTGATGGTCTTAAGGTGAACCAATAAATAAGAAGAAGAGATTGATAAAGAATAGAACTTATGATATGTATAGTGATAGTAGAATGCTAGTATCAAGTTGTATGAGATATAAATGATTAAATATTGAAAGACCGATTATATAAATTGAATACTTCTAGTAAATTTAATTCAATAAGCTTGTGAAGCTAACCCCTCATTATACAATGATTTCAGGTAGCAGACAGGACAAATAGTCTGGTGAGTTGAGAGTCAAACGAAATCATTTTCTTTAAGCCACATACATTTCCACATCCTCAGACTAATGAGAAAATAAAACAAAAATTTATTTGTAAATATTCATGCATTTTATGTTGTATATAATGATTAAGTCAAGATCAGAATGATGTATCTCCCATGTTGAGGGTTGAGGATTGATGTAAACATTTATGTTGGTGTTATTTTTCTTGTTACATATATGTGTCGTACTAGGATTTTCAAAATGTGACAACATCGCCTCGGGGGTGGCCAACCCGAGATGGGTCGTTACAATTTTGGTATCAGAGCATTAGGTTTTATGATTCTATAGACTACATAAAAAGTAAGAAAGTGGAAGATTAAAATAAATTATATTTTAATAGTCTGAGGATAACACGTGGACGTTCTAGAGTTAGAATTAGAGTTGTTGATTTGAGAGAGCGTGGTAGGCCCCCAATATTTTGACAAGTCGAGGTTGAGTCTGAATCTATGGTTCCTAGAAAGGAACGTGTTGACAATAAAATTGATATTGGTAAAGGTGTGAGAGAATATGAAGTTGAAAGAGATGAGTTAGGATAAGCTCTTACATATACTCTTGAGAAAATGAATGTAACAAATGATAGAGTTGATAACTTATAGCGTAGACTTGATGAACAGGCTAGAGCAGTACCCGAGGTTGTTAATCCAGTATTGATAAACATTTAAAAAAGGGGAAAAGTGAGTTTATGCATGAGATGCAAGGAGATTGTTAAGTTGAATGCTTTGTTGTTTAAATGATTTATAAACCTTTTTAAGCCTGAGTTATGGGTGAAACACGTCGAGAGATTTTTTTGATATTTTATCAATGACTGTCAGGTTGAGGATCGTCTTTGCTACATTCAAGTTAGAGAGAGAGGCCCGAGAATGGTGGGAGGACATTCTTCCCAATGTAAGTACAAATATTGATAGACCCTTTACCTGGAATAGGTTTAAGGAAGATTTTCTTGATAAATACCCATCCCGAGAATGGTGGGAGGATATTCTTCCCAAGGTAAGCCTTTTACCGGACTTTATCCCCTGGAGGATATTCTTACCAATGACTATAACGACCCATCCCGGGTTGGTCACCCCCGAGACGGTGTCATCACATTTTGAAAATCCCAGCACGACACATATATGCAACAAAGAAAATAAACAACACCAAAAGAAATTTTACATCAATCCTCAACCGTCAACAAGGGAGTTACATCAATCTGATATTTAAACATTATATACAACGTAAAATGCATGAATATTTACAAATAAATTTTTATTTTCTTTTCTCATTAGTCTGAGGATGCTGACACGTACGTGACTTATAGAAAATGATTTCTTTTGAACCTTGAGTCACAAAACTATTTGTCAAGCCAGCCACCTGAAATCATTATACAATGAATGATGAGCTTCACAAACTTAGTGAATTAAATTTACCAGAAGTACTCATTTGTATAAACAGTCTTTTAATATTTAAATCAATATATATCTCATACACTTGGTACTAGCACTCCACTATCACTTCACATGTCATCATATCCATTATCTATCAATCTCTTCCTCTTATTTATTGGTTCACCTTAAGACCATCAATTATCTCATAATTACCTCGTAATGAGGTTCATATTATAAGGTTTACCACTTAGATAGTTCTTATCATCATAACTGTCTCTCTGTGAAACTCATCCATCTATAAATAAATTCACAATCACACACCACACATAAGAATTTCATTAATGCAAGCAATAATTAAATTAGATGTCATGCATGAATGATTATGATGGGAACGTCTTCCCACCTGTCGACAAGTTATTATTATCTTAGACCGGTCCCAGCTCGGTTCTTTATAGTTTATCCTGGCTATCACGGAATTTATTTCTAGCATATACCGGCTGTCACGGTGTCCTTTTTATTTTCAGCATATATCGACTATCACAGTTATTCCATTAGATCGGCACATTCCCGGTTCTTTAGGTTATCTTATTTGATACATATGCATATGAACACTAATATGAAATATGCATGTTAACAGTAATATAAAAACAACATAAATTCAAAACACTTAAATTGGCTATCCTGATTATTCTCAAATTTATATAACAAAAATTTCACTAAAATTCCTCTCATCTCAAATCACATCAAATAATCCATTAAAGCTTGCTAAGATCCACTAAATTTCATCCCAAGTCACACCAAATCATCCATCAAAATTGGTCAAGATCCACTAAAATTTATCTCCTCAAAATTCATATCAAAACATCAACCATAGCCTATCAAGAATTTCACTTATCACTTTTATTATTAAATCAACTTATTATTCCAAAAATATCTTTTTTCACATAATACTATTCTACATGTCCAATATTCATATCATTTCTATGAACCAAAACTTTATCTATCACCAAAACATAAGCTAATAATTTATTTTAATATTATCCCAAGATTTTTCATTTTTATTTAGAATATTTAAAGTAAATCCAACTCACGACGTAGCTCTTAAAGTTACCCGTGGATTACCTCATTGCTTTTGTTCGTTTCTCTCAAAAATTTTCCCCAGTTGTAGATCGTCAACACCTGACATCGTATTTATATTAAATTTATAATTTATTCTTCAATTCGTTATAAACCACACACTTTAAAATTTTCCACTTTGAATTCATAGAAACTTCATAAATATCATAAATTCAAAAATAAACATTTAATTATTATCTTCTATTTTTCTGATAGCTTTTCATGATTCTCTATGAAATTCCGCAGAAAACTCTTTCAAAATTTTGCTCTTTCAACTTTTTTTTCAATCCCCAAATGTTTAGAGAAAATGAGTAATGAAAAAAACTAAGTGAATTTGGTAAGGAAAAAATCAATTTATAAACGAATTAAAGCGGCGGTTGCCGCACTTCACTGTTTCAAATTTTACAGCTGCAATTCATGCAGCTGCATTTAACTTAAATTGCAACACCTGGACTTCCAGGTGTTGCACGAAATGGGTTTTTTTTTCTTCTTCTTCTTTTCTTTTTCTTTTTCTTGTAAGTTCGTCTCCACATGTCCAATTTTTTTTTCAAAAGAATTATTTTATTTAATACTAAATCCTCCACGTAAATATATCATTTTAATTTCATGACATATTTATTAAATTACTTCTTTACCTTTACTTTACGATTACGATGATTACAATTCTACCCACCTTACAAAAATTTCGTCCTCGAAATTTCCTTACCTAACTCAAGAACAATTGTGAACAATACTTCTTCATAATTGTCCCACACTTTTACGTAATTTTTTTTTTCAACATCCTTATTCCCCCATAGAACTTAAACTAATAAAATTATTTATACAAGATTTGTTATTTTTGTCTAAAATTCTCACTGGTACTTGTATATAAGCCCAATTCTTATGAATTTCTATAGCGTTGCTCGAAATATTTTAATATTCATCATGAAAACACTTTCTTAAAAGTGAAACATGAATTACATTATATAAATGTTTTAATTCTGGAGGCAACTTCAGTCTACTCACAACTAGCCCAACTTTCTCAACAGCCTTATAGGGTCCCACATACCTCGGATTCAACTTTCCTTTCCTATTTAAATCTCAATACACCTTTTCATTGAGATATATATATATATATATATATATATATATATATATATATATATAGCTACTTGAAACTCAAGAGGTCTTCCTTTATTATTAGCATAGCTATTCGGTCTACTCTGTACTGTTTTACGGTTCTCTCTAACCAATTTAATCTTCTCAGTTGTTAACTCAAATAATGGATGGACCAGATATATTTCGCTCTCCCATTTCTTCTCATCATATAGGAGTTTGACACCTCCTACCATACAATGTTTCAATCGGTGCCATCCAAATACTAGTTTGATACTGATTATTATAAGTAACTTCAATCGATAGCATGTAAGCATCCCAACTTACTGATAAATTCATCACATTTGTCCTTAACATATCTTCTAGTTCTCTAAAAATTCGTTCTGTCTGAGCATGAAAAATTATATTATTACTGTGTACCCGTGGCTTTCTGAAAGCCTCTCCAAAATCAAGATGTAAATATATCATCTCTATTCTACACTATGCTTAATGGTGCTCCATACAACCTCACAATCTCAGCTACATCATTCTTCAATCCTAACCACCAGAAATTTTGTCTCCATCCTCTATACATCTTATTGTTACTTAGTTGCTTCGAATCTATATCATCATATGCATGCCTTATTATCTTCTTTCTTAACTCCGCATCATTGGGAACACAAATTCATGTTCCAGTACCAAAATACCCTCATTTCAAATTTTGAAATGCTTTCTAGTAAGCACTCAATGCTTAATCTTTTCTATCTCTTCATCTCTACCTTGCATCTCTAAAGAATTTTATTATGGATTACTGTACAACTATATTCGTTAACTATGATCATCTATCATTGATATTCAACTTCATTCTTATCTCTCTTAAATCTATTATCAATTTCACATAAGGACTTCTAATAGCAGTTAAACTTCTTGTAGACTTTCTACTCAATGCATCAGCTATCACCTTCGCATTTTCTAAATGATAGTGAATTGTACAATCATAATTACTATTACTCCATCCACCATCTTTGCTTCAAACTCAACTCTCTCTTGGTAGGTAAGTATGTCAAACTCTTATAACCCATGAATATCTCCCAAGAAGCTCCATACAGATGATCTCTCCAATCTTTTAAAGCAAACATTATAGCAGCCAATTCTAAGTCATGAGTATGGTAATTCCTATCACGAATCTTCAATTGCCTAGAAGTATGGGCCGCAGCTTTCCTATGTTACACATATCCCAATCATTAATGTGATGTATCACTATACACCACAAATCTTTCATCACTAGAAAGAAAACACCAATATTGGAGCTGTAGTCAATATCTCCTTTAGAAATTGAAAAATTTTCTCACAATTCCCTCACCATACAAATCTCACATTTTTCCTGGTCAATCTATTCAACCGTATTACAATAATAAAAATTTCTGAAAGAATCTTCCATAATAACCAGATAACCCCAAGAAGACTCTAATCTCAGTCACATTAGTTGGTCTCTCCCAACTTAACATTATCTCTACCTTTTGTAAATCAACTGCTATCTATTTCTCGATATTACATGTTCCAAGAAAGTTTTTCTATTCAGCCAACACTCACACGTAGAAAACTTTGCATATAATTTCTCTCTCCTCAGGATCTCTAACATACTGTTTAATGTTTCACATGTGGTTCTTTCTTCTTAGATTATATCAGAAAGTCAAATACAACCATACACCTATTGAGATACAGTTTAAACACTATATTCATCCAGTTTATGAATGTTTCTGGAACATTAGTCAACCCAGATGACATCACCAGACCCTTATGACCATAACATATCATAAAAGCAATCTTAGACATGTCTCTTTCTTTTATTCTCAAATGGGTGATAACCTGATCTCCGGTATATCTTAGAAAATACTCTCACTTCTTGCACTGTTCAAACAATTTATTTATCCTGGTTAAAAGATATTTGTTCTTATTCAACTATTTATAGTCTATACCAAATCTCATTGTTCCATTTTTCTTCTTCACAGACACTACATGGCCTGCTCCTGGTGATACACTAAAATCGAATAAATTGTTTATCTAACAACTCTTGGACTTTCAACTCTCTTAACCCAGTGGGTGTCGCTTTGTATGGTGCTATTAAATACATGTGATGCTCCTAGTATCACATCAATAGAGAATTTTATCTCCATACTTGGAGGTAACCTAGACAGCTCATTAAGAATTTCATTAGAATAATCTTTCACCACTAAGATTTATTCTAACTTCCTATTTTCCTGTTTAGAGTCCATTTTATATGTCAAATATTCCTCACCACCCTTCTTCAACCATCTCCTAGTGGTCAGAGCAAAATGAGATAGTTCAAGAGTATCTTATGTTCTCTCTGAAAGTTACACTCCTCATGTCTATATCTCGAACACTACCTTCTTTCTGGAAGAAATAAACCCAAGTGTAATACATCAACAATCAAATCATTCCCAAAACTATATTATATTTAAAGATAAATTAGTTTCTGATTCTCTATCATTGATATGAATCACACAACCCTTGTAAACATTTATGATTATCACTCTGTCTCTAGTGGGAACTTCAATAGAAATATTTTTGCATTAAAGGACTGATACATACTTCAATAGACTTTATATGAATACTGGATGCAAAAGAATGGGTTGCACCAAGATCAACCAATATTAATATGTCCACCTTTTCTATATACCAAGCACCTCAAATTAAAACAGTTATGGAATAAATGTCTTATATGAATATATCTATGACAAGCTTCTATCTTTTAATCATACATCATATTACTACTTCCCCTTGGTGGTATATTTACTTCCTCTGCCATGACTCCCAATTCCCATAACCTGTCTCCCAAATCTAAAGGTCCCACTGATAGTATCCTAATCTACAGAAGTAACAGATCTTACTTGCCTCTGACTCTGTACTTCAGTTCCCTGTGACAAAGAATGCCTCATCTGGGTGGTCCCCAACCCTGCACACTCATACTAGTACCACCTATGGGCTTCTCAAATCTAGACTTCTTCCGCCAGTTCCTCCTTCCTCTAAATTCTATCACATCTTTCTCAATCTAAAGTGTTATCTCCACCAATCTGATATACTTCATATGCCTTATGTAAGATAGTTTTGATCAAATCCTAAAATATAGTTCATTTATTAACCTCTTACACTTATTCTCCTCTAGGTCTACCATTTTTGATACCACCCTTGTCAAAGCCACAAATCTGCTATCATTTTGAGTCACAGTCGACATATTTTACCTCAAATAAGAGAAACCTCTATCTTGTTGGGCTCTAAAAGTCTCAGGAAAATATTTATCAAGAAAAACCTCCTTAAACCTAATCCAAGTTAAGAGTCTGTCAATATTTGCACTTACCCTAGGAAGAATATCCTTCCACCATTTACAAAATGTCTCATTCTAACTTAAACAAAGTAAAGGCAATCATTTGTCGTAAAATACTAAACAATGTCTCTACATATTTCTTCGAAACTTAAGCGTAAAAAGATTCATAGATCCTTTAAACAACAAAACATTTAGCTTAATTATATCTCCCTGCATCTCATGCATAAATCCACTTTTCCCCCTTTTAAAGTGTCTACCTTTACTAGATTAACAACATCAGACACTGCGCTAGCCTATTCATCAAGTCTATGCTATAAGTTATCCACTCTATCATCTGTTACATTCATCTTCTCAAAAGCATGTGTAAGAGCTTATCTTAACTCATCTCTTTCAACTTCAAATTCTCTCATACCTTTAATATCAATTATATTACTAATATCAATCATACTATCAACATGTTCCCTTCTAAGAACCACTGATTCAAACTCAACTCGACTTGTCAAAATATTGGGATCTACAACACCCTCTCAAATCAATAACTCTAACTCAAGCTCTAGGATGTCCACGTGTCATCCTCAGATTGTTCGTTAAATTATAATTTATTTTAAATCTTTCACTTTCTTACTTTGTATGCAGTCTACAGAATCATAAAATCTAATGCTCTGATACCAAAATTGTAACGATCCATCCCGGGTTGGCCACCCCTGAGACAGTGTCATCACATTTTGAAAATCCCAACATGACACATATACGCAACAAAGAAAATAAACAACACCAAAAGAAATTTTACATTAATCATCAACCCTCAATAGAGGAGTTACATCAATCTGATATTTAAACACTCTATACAACGTAAAATGCATGAATATTTACAAATAAATTTTTATTTTCTTTTCTCATTAGTCTGAGGATGTTGACACGTACGTGACTTATAGAAAATGATTTCTTCTGAACCTCGAGTCACAAAACTATTTGTCAAGCTTGTCACCTGAAATCATTGTACAATGAGGGGTGAGCTTCACAAGCCCAATGAATTAAATTTACTAGAAGTACTCATTTGTATAAACAGTCTTTTAATATTTAATCAATTTATATCTCATACACTTGGTACTAGCACTCCACTATCACTTCACATGTCATCATATCCATTATCTATCAATTTCTTCCTCTTATTTATTGGTTCACCTTAAGACCATCAATTATCTCATAGTTACCTCATAATGAGGTTCACATTATAAGGTTTACCACTTAGATGGTTCTTATCACCATAACTATCTCTCTGTGAAACTCATCCATCTATAAATAAATTCACAATCACACACCACACATAAGAATTTCAATAATGCAAGCAATAATTAAATTAGATGTCATGCATGAATGATTATGAAGGGAACGTCTTCCCACTTGTCGACAAGTTATTATTATCTTAGACCGACCACTTCTCAGTTCTTTACAGCTTATCCCAACTGTCACGGAATTTATTTCCAGCATATACCGGCTGTCACGGTGTCCCTTTTATTTCCAGCATATGCCGGCTGTCACGGTTATTCCATTAGACCGGCCCTTTCCCGGTTCTTTTGGTTATCTTATTTGATGCATATGCATATGAACAATAATATGAAATATGTATATGAACAGTAATATAAAAACAACATAAATTCAAAACACTTAAATTGACTATCCTGATTATTCTCAAATTTATATAACAAAAATTCCTCTCATCCCAAATCACATCAAATAATCCATTAAAGCTTGCTAAGATCCACTAAATTTCACCCCAAGTCACACCAAATCATCCATCAAAATTGGTCAAGATCCACTAAAATATATCTCATCAAAATTCATATCAAAACATCAACCATAGCTCATCAAGAATTTCACTTATCACTTTTATTATTAAATCAACTTATTATTCCAAAAATATCATTTTTCACATAATATTATTCTATATGTCTAATATTCATATCATATCTATGAACCAAAGCTTTATCTATCCCCAAAACATAAGCTAATAATTTATTTTAATATTATCCCTAGATTTTTCATTTTAATTTAGATTACTTAAAGTAAATCCAACTCACCACATAGCTCTTAACGCTACCCGTGGATCACCTCTTTGCTTTTTCCCGTTTCTCTCAGAAATTTTCCCCGCTTGTAGATCGTCAACACCTGACATCATATTTATATTAAATTTATAATTTATTCTTCAATTCGTTATAAACCATACACTTTGAAAATTTTCACTTTGAATTCAGAGAAACCTCATAAATATCATAAATTCAAAAATAAACATTTCGTTATTACCTTCTATTTTTCTGATAGCTTCTTGTGATTCTCTATGAAATTCCACAGAAAACTCTTTCAAAATTTTGTTCTTTCAACTTTTCTTTCAATCCCCAAATGTTTAGAGAAAACACGTAATGAAAAAAACTAAGTGAATTTGGTAAGAAAAAAATCAATTTATAAGCGAATTAAAGTGGCGGTTGTCGTGCCGCACTTCACTGTTTCAAATTTTACAGCTGTAATTCATACAACTGCATTTAACTTAAATTGCAACACCTGGCAACACCTGGACTTCTAAGTGTCGCACGAAATGGTTTTTTTTTTCTTCTTTTTTTTTCTTTTTCTTTTTCTTGTAAGTTCGTCCCCACGCATCCAGTTCTTTTTTTCAAAAGAATTATTTTATTTAATACTAAATCCTCCGCGTAAATATATCATTTTAATTTCATGACATATTTATTAAAGTACTTCTTTACCCTTACTTTACGATTACGGGTATTACACATATCCACCAAAGCAGCAAAATTATGATGCCTCAAATATGACATCCTAGAACGTATCTCATAATGCAAACCATTAAGAAATCTCTTACATTTTCTCTCCTTAGTATTCACCGTCTCATGCACAAATCTCAATAAAGCCACAAATCTACCATCATATTGTGCCACAATCATTATGTTCTGCCTTAAATGAATAAAATCCCTCTCCTGCTAGGGTTTAAAAGTTTCTGGAAAATACTTTGTAAAGAATACCTCCTTAAACCTATTCCAAGTTAAGGGTCAATCTATATCCATCTTCAATCTAGGAAGAGTATCATCCCACCAATTAGAGGCTTCATCCTCTAATTGAAAATATGCAAAGGCAACTCTCTGCTTGTCTATCATGGGTAAAGCACCAAATAAATGTTATATATGCTTTACCCACAACTCAGCTTCAGAACGTTGATCAAATCCCGTAAAAGACGGGGGTTTCAACTTAATGAACCTAGCGAAATAATCTCCCTGCATCTCATGAGAAAATTCACCTTCTCCCTCCGGAACATCATGTCTCATAGGATTTAGCATCCAGTCTATGTTGTAAACTATCAGCTTTACCCTCTACTGCATTCATTCTCTCAATAGTATTAGCAAGAGCTTCTTTTAACTCATCTCTTCTAACACCATATTCCTTCATGACACTACTAGTACCAACATCTCCTCTTCTATACACTAGGTGCCTACCACGCCCTATTTGATTCACAACTCTAGCTCTAGGTCTGTTACGTCCACGTGGCATCCTCAAACTCTATATTAAAATAATTTATATTAATCTTCCACTTCATTAAGTTTTATGTAGTCTACAGAATCATAAAACCTAATACTCTAATACCAAAATTGTAATGACCCATACCAGGTTGGCGTACTCGAGACGGTGCCATGACGTTTTAGATTTCAAGCATGACATATACATGCAATAATTAAAATATCATCAACTGAAATATACTTACAAAATATTTCCTCAATTCTTTTCAGAGGAGTTACATCATCATATATAATATTAAAAAATATTCCAATATATACAAAATGCATGACCAACTGTCTTTCTCAAATTTTTCTTTTTTCTTTCTTTATACAATCTGAGGATGCTAACAATGATGACTTACTTAAGCTACTCACTCTGAGTCTCAGATCAATAATCTACCAGTCTTGCCCACTGCTTAAAATTTATTTAACAATGAGGAGTGAACTTAACAAACTCAATGAATTCAATTTACTAAAAATACTTGATTTGTATACTTCTAGTCATATTTCATATTTCAATCATAATTCAAAGAAAATTATTCATCTATCACTTCTCATATAAATTGCTCAAATCATTTATCAATCATTTCTAAATCATATGGTTTCAACCATCATATTTTTATTCTTTCAGATTCTATCTCTTATAATCATCGTTTCAGATATCATCTTACCTCATCATTCAAAAAGTCATTTATTGTAAATCATAATACATCTCTTTTTCAATTACTTTCTCATCATAATTGTCTCATTATGAGACTCGTATTTCTATTATCATTTCATAATCAATTTGATACCTCAGCATCTTAGTAATAATAAAAATAAAAATAAATATATACATGCATTCACATCCTCATTTCATCATCATTTCATATTATCACTCCATACTATCAACGTATGAGAACTACCAATTTCTGGTATAACTTTTGGGAACATCTTCTCACATATCGACATGCTTCATCCAGACCAGCCATGGTTCTGGTCTTAGTTCTATGCAAATGATCAGTAATACACAAGCAAGCATATCATAACATCATACAAATTAAAAATCATTTTCTTTCATGAAAACTTTCTTTTCATCATATATATAAACTCATTGATCAAAAACTAAAGAGATTCATTTCTCTTTTCAATATATATTCATCAATATTTATTAATTTATCTCATTAACTTCTCATATATTCGTTTTCAAGTATATTATATATTCATATTTCTTATTTAATCATCCAAATATCACACATCACATATATTTTATCAAATCAGTATATTCATAATATATTTAATAATTATTTCATATTATTATCACTTCAAATTTCATGTTGTTTTTCATGTTTGTTTCGCTTACTAATAGTAAATTTCAACTCACCACATATCACTTATAGCTACTCGTGGGCCACCTCCTTTCCTTTTCTACTCATTTCAGCAATTACACCAGATTGTTGATCACCACCACCAAATCATAATATCCTACTCATTAATTTTTCTATCTTTATTTCAATTTTCTATACCCTGTACCGGTTAGATTTCATGTATGCATGTTTAACTTCTTAAATTCAATATTTCCAACAAAAAATCATTTTGTTCTGTTTGAATTCATGTTCCAAACTTCTTTTAAGAAATGTATAAGAATCAACTTCAAAAACTTAAATTAAATTCATGAACTTTACATTTTTCAAAGCTTTTCTTATAATTTTGTGGAAATCCTTTCATAAATTATTCTATTTCAAGACAAGATTATCAAATCCTTCATTTGCAAAGTGTTTATTTGTGTTTATAAACTTTTCTAAAGAGAGAGTGTGTGATTTTAGAGGGAGAAAACGAATTTGTAAAATGATTTCAAACTTCAAAATTCTATTTATATGAGATTTTTCAGTCTGGCCGATCGGCTTCCCGGTTGATTAGTTGACCATTTACAAAATTTAAAAAATTGCCCCTAGACTAAGCAACCAGTCCGTCGATCGGTTAGCCGACCGGCTCCCTTGCCAATAAACCGGCCAGTCGACTGATCCAGCAACCAGCCAACCACCACTCATCCAAAATTTTCCATAATATCATTCCATGTTGTCGATCGGCTGCCAACCGACCAACCACCTAACCAGTCGATCCGATCGGTCACCCTTACCAGTCGATTGGTTGGTCGACCTATTGGGTAACCAGTCCTTTACACTTCATTTATAACCAAATGAAAATAGAATTCATTTTCCAATAAACTAAAGAAAACAATCATTTAAAATGAATTGAAATAAATGTTTATGTTCGATTTTCTTATGTTAAATTGTAGAATTCAATTAAATTCTCATATTTAAAATGTTTGGAATAAATAAAGGATTCAAAAGATGAGAGAGAGAGGCAGAGAGAGAGAAGAAAAAGATAGTGTGTTTTGATCAACATTACGTTTTATTCTTTATTTTATAAAATTCATATGTAAATTCTATAAAAATTTACAACAAGCTAACTTAATTTTATAGTGAATTCATTTAAAAATAAATTTTATAATTTTTTTTTTGTTTTCTTAAACATAATAAATATAGAATTATAAATAAATTTTATAAAATTTATAGAACTTATTTGTTCTAAATACACTCTAATTTTTTTTTCCCTTTTCAAGATTTAAACATAACATAGATTACGATTATAGGATTTCTTTATCTAAAACCGAAACACCTATTAGGCGCTTTTGTCAACTGATGTACTGACACAAATCACAGAGTGAGGGGATAATTTAGACATTTTATCGTATGGAACCAAATTTTCAATTGAGGGCTAGATGGGGTATTCACGTTGGGTGAATTTCTTTTATATTTTATCCTTTTTTTTAATGTGCATGGTGGAGAAGTTTGAATGAGGAAAGAAGAAAAAAGTGAAAAATTGGTGCCCCTACAAAAGGCAATCTGTAGCTTTGAGTGGGGGACAAATCCTATTGATAAGATTCTGATTTCTTAAGATTGGGATTCGTTCATCAATCATCACACCCAACATTTATTTTTTACAGTACATGAGCATAATAATTCTTTATCACTGCTTTTTTTTTTTTCTTTCTTTTTCCTCGTTATCTTTATTTCAAATCAAGTTGAGATAACAAAGGCCTTTATTCCGCTCACGTGTTTCCATGTGTTGTCTAGCTTGCAGTAGTATTTACAGGATGTTTGTCTTGCTTGCATGTCAACTTGCAAGTCATAATCTCCACTTTATTCCCTGCCAAAGAATTTTTCAAAAACTTTACGATAATAAGGTCAGGGCATCCGGATTTGAGTGGAACTGAACTGAGTTTGAGTGTGGTAATGTTGAAGTATTCATAAGCAAAAATTTATTCGAGTTAAGTTTCAAATTGAACGAAAATTATGAAAATTAAACTAAATTTTAATTTACAAAATGAAATTGATATTCGATTTTGATTTGCAAACAGTTTAACTCGTTGACTCGAGCTAGAATAAACTCGGATTCGAGTTTCCTAACTCGATAGCTTGTCGAGTCAAACGACTCGATAACTTTGGGCAGGCATGAAGGTCATACTAAGATTGAATAATTTTTTAATGGATTTACTTGGGTGGTAAGCAGTGATCTTGTAGAATGTGTTTAGTAGGAGAGAAAAGTGAGCAGAAAGAAAACTAAGAGGAAACAGAAGTAAAAACAAAAAAAACTAAGAAAATTAATGTTTTCTTTCATATGTTTAAGATGTTGTTTGAGTCTTGCTTAAATCTAATCAAGACAATTTTTATTTTGGAAGATTTAGGCTTGTTTAAATCTATCCCAAATATTGTCTAAGTAAAGATGATGAAAAATTAAGAGGAAAAAAATAATTTCCTTTTCTACTAAACAAAAAAGTGAGAGGAAAGAAAATGTAATAATATTAGTTTTACTATTATATCATTTATAATGTTAATATATATCAATGTGATAGATTAAATGAAAATAAATTGGTAAATTAATAATATTATATATTTTGTCTTTTATTTTTCATTCTTCAATTCCCTAAATTTGAAAGGATTATTATTTGTACAAGAAAAAAAAAAACAATCATTTTACTTTTTTTTCTCACTTTCTCTCTTATTAAACACGATTATAAAATTGTACCTGTCATTATTGCTTTATTACATATGATTGGTAAATTCATATGTAATAGTACCAATTTTATGTTGAGTTGGAATAAATATTTTTAAGTGAATTTGAATTCTAAAGAGATAAAATCCCTTAAATTATATTTTGGGTGAAGATATTATTAGAGCAAAAATTGCTAAGGCTAGAGCATTGTTTTGAAATAGACAAAATTATTGTTACATTAAATCTTTTTCCACCGAATCTTTCGTCTTCCATTAAATCCAACAATATTTTAAAGGTAAAGCGCATTTTTTTAAAAGTTTTGATCATAATTACAATTTAAATCACTGGTGAAAAAAATACACAATTTACCCCGAACATTTAAATCACATGTTACAACTTAGTTTAAACAGTAAAAAAATCAACAAAATTACTGATGTTTCTACTCCCTATATCCAAATACATCCAAAACACTATTCATTTAAATTAAATAAGAACAAAGTTCACAACAAATAAGGAGAATATAGAGAGAAAGTTCTGAGAAGGAGAGATAACGAGGAAGAGAGAAGGAAGAACACGAGGAATTCAGATTGAAAACCAAAATTATTGTTGCTAACTGTGAAGGACAACATGGTCGATCCCCTCATGTTTTCGTATCCACATGTTTCTTGCCACTTGAAGTGCTTAGTCTTCTCTTTTTCTTCTTCACACTCATATCTCAATCAAACACTTCACCCACAAGTGATTTCCATGCTAAGTGAAAATTCAAACATAGAAATTTCATAGATTAATAAAGCAATAATGACAGGTACCAATTTTATAGTCGTGTTTAATAAGAGAGAAAGTGAGAAAAAAAATAAAATGATTGATTTTTTTTTTTCATGTACAAATAATAGTTCTTTCAAATTTACGGAATTGAAGAATGAAAAATAAAAAAAATATATATAATATTATTAATTTACCAATTTATTCTCATTTAATCTCTCACATTGATATATATTAACATTATAAAAGATATAATAGTAAAACTAATACTATTACATTTTCTTTCCTTTCACTTTTTTTATTTAGTAGAAAAGAAAATTATTTTTTTCCTCTTAATTTTTCATCATCTCTACTTAGACAATATTTGGGATAGATTTAAGCAAACCTAAATCTTCCAAAATAAAAATTGTATTGATTAGATTTAAGCATGACTCAAACAACATTTTAAACACATGAAAGAAAACATCAATTTTCTTAGTTTTTTTTTTGTTCTTACTTCTATTTTCTTTTAGTTTTTTTTCTTTTTACTTTTCTCTCATACTAAACACATTCTACAAGATCACTGCTTACCAGAAAAAAAAAATTCCTATATCAAGAAAAAAAATCCCTTATCTGAAAATTAACCTTCATGACCACCACACCACCGCTTATCAAGTAAAAAGAATACCTCACCAGAATCACCCACGAAATTAAAGACCGCATTGGGCATTATCAAACCATATATCAACCCACTAAGCACTTCTATCAACTTGACAAGAGAATTGTCAGAAAATCATCAACCCACCAATCTAGAATAATGAAACCACAAGTAAAAGGAACTTCTGACTCTCTCCAATCACTTAATAAGTTTCTAATTGCTGAAAAATTGAGCCTCAGTCGGCTGTCATGGGTCGACTGTTTGACCCCTCAAACGCGTGCTGAATCGTGCGACACTCAGGCAACACTTCCTAAAAGATGTCTAAGTCAACCTTTACTGCCGCAAGCATTGTGCTGGACTTGCACGTTATGTTGCTATTGTTAAAAAAAAATTTAAATTTCTCCAATTATTCATAGAATTAAAATAAATTTTTAATAATTATTATTTGATAATTTTAATATAATAATTAAATTGAAAGTTATACATTTTGTAACTATCAAATAACTTTTCAATAATCATTATTTGGTTATTTTAATATAGCCAATAAATTAAAAGTTACAAATTTGTAATTAATCTCAATAAATTAAGAGTTACAAATTTGTGATTAATCTCAATAAATTAAAAGTTACAAATTTTGTAATTATTTATATTTTAAATTCTTAAGCTCATTTGTGTCTATAAATACCAAATTTTCAGATTCTTTTTTGTTTTCTACTTTCTACATATTTATGTTTTTGGACAACCTTGATCAGGTTAGTTCACCCCACTTCCCAGTGGATGTGCATATTATAGAAGGCAAAGATGCGAACACCTGAGTTTTATCTTGGAGTCAATCTTAGCCATTTGTACCTGCATGTAAGGAAGCTAAACGGTTTTAGAACATTGGCTTTCAGCAACTCACAAGTCAGCTCCTTCTGTTTTCTCTATTTTAATTATTTATTTTATTTTATTATATAATATTATTTAATATCATATATTTATGTTGAGTTAAAATTATTTTGATTTCTACAAGAATATATTATGAAATCGTGTATTTAGTTTTTATCACCAATTATATAAAAAAAAATTTCAACAGCTAAAACCGTTATAGTATTATTAACATATGGTATCATAGCTAGGCTTTGCATATGTTAGATACCCAGTTTTATATACTATGTTATATATGTATGAATATTTTTTCATGATATATATAATATGCTTATATATAGGAATTTTGAATGTGTTACATATATTTAACTATATATGTATAAGAATTTTGTTTGTATTATATATTAATAGTTTTTTTTTTAAGTCAATCCCTGATTCAAATATATATACTTGTTTTTGTGAATTTTTGTTGTTAAAGGAGTGATTATAGGGATAGAATGAATTTTCGGTTTAGAAAGAACAAAAAATTCAAGTACAAAACATATATATTAATTATATGTAAGATATTTAAGCTAAAGATAATTTTGAAATAAAAAAAAATGAAGTACAACATTACAACACCAAATCATTACATTATTATAATAAAATGACAAGAAAAGATTGTCTTCTTTCACTTGGAAATGTTGTCAAACCATGTGCTCTTTTGCTGGTCAGTGATTCTGATATACTTGCCACTGATTTGTATGTCTCTAAGATCAAATTATTATTAAATTATGTATGTAATTATTATAGTAGCATATATGCATATTAAGTATGATTTTAAGTATCATTCTGTTAATGTTGTAAACGTTATAAAAAAAGATATTAAAATTAAAATAAAAAAATATTATATACTAAATTTAAAAAAATCAAATCAGATTGAAGAATCATGAATTACTATAAGACCTAGTGCTTGTGATGAGCGACCTAGCATATTATATATGTGCTTTATATATATTCTAGTGTTTTATATATTTCAAAATATTTACATGTCTCTATATATGCATGTGGTATCAAAGCTTTTTTCTTTGGTATAACTTATTCTAAAATTTGGTTGAAAATTTTGGATTCTAAATACGAGATATTTGTTAATATAAGAAAATAATTTGTTAATGTAAGAATACACACACACACACACACACACACACACACACACACATATATATATATATATATAAAGAATATTATATATAGCACTTAGAATATATTCAGCGACTTAGATATTTTTGTTTCATATACTCTTTTATAACCATTCGAAATATATAGTGCGAATGGTAGCACCATATTTGTTAAAACTAAATAGAGTACAATGATCCAAAAGCCTAAATTAGAAACTAAATTGGAGAAAAACTTATATAAATTAAAAGCAAGAGAGATTTTACATCCGAAGCTATCAGCCAAAGTTTGATTGGGGATTGATATGAAGCTTTTGTAGAAATATAAATATATATATATATAGTCATATTTTTTATAAAAAAAATTACAAAAACCAATCATAAATTTCTACATAAAGCAATCCATAACTCTAACAATAGGAGAAAATTAAAGACTATAAAAACATATATACCCATTATTAGCAAAGAAATTAAGTGTCGACTTTAAATACTTTGCACAACATAATTGAAGAAGATAAGAAACATGCATTATTTGCATGGGAATAGAAACTGACATTATTATAGTGGAGAAGAGGAAGAAAATAGGAAAATTAATAAATTTCAAATTATTTGTAATCAAGTAGATGGAATGAAAAAAAAGAAAAAAAGGAATGCATATATTGTAAGATACAAAAAATAATTTTCTAGAGAGAAAGGAAAATTCCTTTTGAAATCTAGAAAAAAAAAAAAGACCTCTAAGGCTCAATATTCTAAAAGTGTGAGGGTGTCTAACTAAGGTAGCTATACTCGAACCAAAGATAAAGAAAATATGACCCAAAACTATAGATATTATTTTTATAGATTATACTCAAAATAGTACTGCAAATAAGTTCTTAGTGATAAACTCTAAAATAAGTGAAATATCTATTAAAAAAATAATAGAAGCTAGAGATACAAAATATTTTGAGTATATATTTTCTTTAAAATTAAGGTTCTAGTTCAACCTTTTAAGATTAATTAAATGATGACATATTTTCTAGCTCATCCCTAAGGAATAAATCTGAAACTTATTTTGAACCTAGAAAAAAATTGAAAAGAATTTTGGAGATGCACCTTTCTGGAAGGAAGCAATTAATAATGAATTTAAATCAATAATACAAGAGAATACTCAGGTTTTATTAGACTTACCTCCTGGGAGTAAGCTTATAGGTTTTCAAAGAAAAGTTGGAACTTGATGGAACTACTATAGAGGCCAAGTTAATAGATCTAGATACAATTTGAATAGAGGTTGAGCGGTTAATAATAATAATAATAATAATAATAATAATAATAATTGAAGGATATTCCTTTTGTGAACAAACTCGTGCCCTCCATACATATACATTGTGATTGTAAAGTTGTTGTAGCTCGAGGTTTCAACCCAAAAAGGGGGGTGAATTGGGTTTTTAAAAACTTTTTGCGGAATTAATACAAGTTTATAAAAACTAATAAGCAACGAATAATAAATATAAGTAATGAGCTGTAAATAAAGAGTTTAAGGAAAGAGGATGCAAACACAGTTATAGTGGTTCGGCAATATCGGATTCGTTCCGACCCTACGTCCACTCTCTTCAAGGAACTCCTTAAAGTAATCCACTAAGAAAACTTAGTCGCACAACTTAGCCAGGTGTTGCACAAACCGTACACAAGCAAATTATAGGAATTGCTTAAACCAAACAATCTCCTTCCTTTCGGAAGTTTCCCCTTCCTCTCGGAAGTAATCCCTTTACAAAGATGGTGTAAAGTAAAATGTAGAGAGACAGCAAATGAAAGCTTATTACAACAGAAATGTCTCTCTTTCAAAGTAAAGCTTGAAGAAATGGCTCAACAAGATTATTTCAAAGCTTTTTGTGTTTCAAGAATATAAAAACTTGATTATGTGAGATCAACTCTTTTTGAATATGTTCAGCTTGTTTTTGAATGCTTAACTGAATGGGTTTATATAGCAATCAATTAATATTGCCGTTTAGGACTTTAATTTGAAAAATATTTACTTTAAAACGTTCAGATTTGGAGTCCAACGGTCATATTTTTGAACTACCAGTCGACTGGGTCGAGATACCAGTCGACTGGGTTCACTTGAAAAATACTCGTTTTCAGACCTTCTGGGTATCCACTTTCTGTCCATTTTACCAGTCGACTGGGTAGATTCATCCAGTCGACTGGAAACTTACTGGTCAAAGTACCAGTCGACTGGGTTGTTTCATCCAGTCGACTGGGTACCTTCTAACCTATATACCAGTCGACTGGTATATGTACCCAGTCGACTGGATTATCTTCCAACCCAGTTTTTCTTCTGTTTTTCATTAAAAACATTTAAAAATAATGGTTTTAGAAAAACCTTTTGTGTTCGAGCCATTGAACAAGCTAATACAATGTATGAGTGTGACTTACATTGGTTCTAAACCTTAAGACCTATACTAGATCTTCAGTCTTCACTTGATACTTGATTTGGTTCGAGTTTTTGCACTTTGTTCCTTGGTTGAATGTGTTTGATTCTTAATACAACTTAGTTTAAACATGTTAGTTAAATAACAGTTGTGTTTTGCCATCATTAAAATACGGGCGAGGGTCAACAATCTCCCCCTTTTTGATGATGACAAAACTAATAATGTAAAAACAGTTTTAAAAACTAAGTGATAGGATTTTACAAAAATTTGGACAGAGTCTCCTCTATTTTTTTAGTAAAACCACCCTGTAAACAAGCAAACACAGTTTATATTTCTTTCAACCAATCCAGAATCAAACTCAACCAATCAATAAACATTTTTACAAAGTTAAGGAGCAATGCTCCCCCTAAAACTATACATTGGTTGCGTTTACTTAGATTTTCTCGTTTTTCTCATTTTTCTCCCCCGTTTTGATAACAGCAACCAAAGGGGGCATAACATAAAAACTAAGCTACTTAGCCAATACAGTCAAATAGAGTATAATAAAACAAAGTTGTACGCAAAGATTTGGCTTCATTCGAATTTCGAAAGCCTTCCCGGGACGAACCGGGAGTTTTCAAGCATATAAGCATTTTATAACAGTTTTAGTGACCAAACAGAGTTTTAAAACAGTGCTAACATATCACAAATAGCGTAAATGAATGCAAGAAATATGGCTAAATAGTAATATATCATCATAGAGAAAAAGTCAATACAATCATGTCTTCACAGAGCCATAACTAAGAAAAAATAGTACATGAGATGTCCGTACTATGTGATAAGAACTAGAAAAACGCTAAGTACAAACAAAAGATAGAGACTCAAGGTGCGGGAGAGTCCGAGCTATCACGAAGAAGTTCCCTAATCTCAGCTAGAGAACCCTCGGTGTGCTCTCGATGTAACTCGAAGTCGTCCCGTAGGTGGTCTATGGAGGAGCTCAGTCTCTGGTAATCAGACTGTATGGACTGAAAACCGGACTCCATCGTCATCTGGAGGCTCGTGATGGCTCGTAGGATGTCACCATAACCAGTCTGACCAGTACTCGAGTCACCAATGGGAGGTGCTCGGGTATCCGTTTCCATCTCAACAGCCATATCAGCATCCTCATCACTGTCGCTCGCATCCTCTCGGATCCTTAGGCGCTTTCGGGCCTTCGGATAGAGGAATCCTTCACGAACAGTACATCTTATCTTCTTCAGAGATGAGATATTGATGATGTCCGTCAATCCGATATCTTGAGCCTCAGAAGCAGGCAAAGGTACCCGGAAGTGCTGGAGGATGAGCATAATGAGCATCCCATAAGGAAGACACCCGGAGTCGTTTGCTTCGCCGTTTATCATGTTGGCGAGCAGCAGAGGATATATATTGAAGTGGTGCCCAGATTTTAGGCACAAAATCAATACCGTATCTATTTTAGATAGATACCCTCGACTCCCGAGTCTCTGGTGGATGGTCCAACTGACAATCAACTGAAACATCTTTGAGTCGAGGGGCAAGTCACTACATGTATGAAATGTAGTGGGTCTGTACACATAGTTAGGGTCGCCCCTGACTATCCGACAGGCCTCCTCAACTTCAAAGTTGTCTGGCCATCCATCCAGACTCCATTGAACCCCCTTTATAGGGATTCTCAGAATGCTCATCAAGAGGTCAGTGTTGACCTCAAACTCCACACCACTAACTCTGGTTCTGAATCTCAGAGCCAGAGGACTGGGTTTCACCAAGTTCGCATAGAATTGGTGAAGTCGCGGGTAATATTTTTCATGAATTCTGACCAGTGGGGTCAGATTTATTGCCTCAAAGGCTGGTAGAATATCGAAATTACCATGGTGAATAGAGTCGAAATCAACGACTCTACCCGTCATGATTTTCTTGTGACGGATTATAGAATTATACCTCGTATGAGCCGCTGGGCTGTAAAACAGAGTCTGCTCCAACTCTGTTCTGGGCTCCTTGCTGGATGAGCCCGTTGCTCCCTTCCCTTTCGACTCAGAAGCCAAAGGTTTTGAAGACCTTGGCTTTTTAGGCGCATTTGGTCCACTTGTTGTGAGTTTTATACGGATTTTGTCACTTATTTTGGAGAAATCTGGAGTTTTTTTGGAAAAATGATTTTGATAAAAATGAGAGATTTTAACCGTAGAAAGTTAAAAATCTCTTTAGGAAAGAGTAGATCGGTGTGTTTAGAAGGGATTTGGACGGTTTTTGGATCAAAATGATGAATTTTTCTAGAGAGAGAAAGCTTGGGCTCTTTGAAAATGGCGTAAAAATGGAGAAAATGAACAGTCCCTTTCATAGAATCGCGATACCAGTCGACTGGGATCAATATACCAGTCGACTGGGTCCCTTTGAAAAGATGAACAGTTTCTTTACCAGTCAACTGGGTAAACTAGCAGTTAGTTACCAGTCGACTGGGCTATCTTTACCAGTCGATTGGAGGACAAGGGTTTTTCAAAAAATTGGCTCCAAACAGGATTTGATCTTATAGACGACTGGAGAAGACTAACCAGTCGTCTGGAATATTTGGCAGAGAATTACCAGTCGACTGGATTACATTTACCAGTCGACTGGACCCTTAGTAAAATTTTCAGTCTTGAATTTTTTTAGCACGATTTTGTTTATCTATGACATTTTTGAGTGAGGGAAATAATTAAACATGGATTAATACTCTATCACTCAATGTCAAACATGCAAATGATGAAATGAGATGTAATCAAACATTCAGTTTATCAAAATCAAGCAATCCCATCAACATTCTAATCTTACAAAAACTAGCTTCATTTAAGGGTTTTGTAAGAATATCAGCTATTTGGTCTTCTGAAGGTATGAATTCTAATCTTATATCACCTTTTTGAGCATGATCTCTTAGGAAATGATGTCTAATCTCTATACGCTTGGTTCTAGAGTGCTGAATAGGATTTTTGGTTAGGTTGATGGCACTAGTATTATCACAAAATATAGGAATATTTTTTAGACTCATGCCATAGTCTTCTAGTTGTTGTTTCATCCATAATACTTGGGCACAACAACTGCCAGCTGCTACATATTCCGCCTCAACGGTTGATAGTGCAACGGAATTCTATTTCTTGGAGAACCAAGAAGTTAACATAGCACCTAAGAATTGGCATGTTCCACTTGTGCTTTTTCTATCTAACCTACATCCAGCAAAATCAGCATCCGAATATCCTACTAGCTCAAAAGATGATTCTCTAGAGTACCATAATCCTATGGTCTGGGTCCCTTGTAGATATCTAAGGATTCTTTTTACTGCAACTACATGTGATTCCTTAGGATTAGACTGAAATCTAGCACATATGCATACACTGAACATTATATCAGGTATACTTGCAGTCAAATAAAGTAAAGCACCTATCATGCTTCTATAATATTTTAAATCTACAGCTTTACCTCCTTCATCAAGATCAAGTTTAGTAGTTGTGCTCATAGGTGTTCCAATTGGCTTTGAGTTTTCTATCCCAAATCTCTTAAGTAGGTCCTTGATGTACTTTGATTGATTGATGAAGATGCCTCCTTTTAGTTGTTTGATTTGAAGACCAAGGAAGTAGGTAAGCTCTCCCATCATGCTCATTTCAAATTCACCTTGCATGCACTTTGCAAACTCTTGACACATAGATTCATTAGTAGCACCAAATATAATATCATCAACATATATTTGAACTATCAAAGTGTCATTTTTGTGAGTTTTTGTGAAGAGAGTTGTGTCTATTCTACCTCTTACAAAATCACTGTCAATCAAAAATTTATTTAATCTTTCATACCATGCTCTTGGAGCTTGCTTCAACCCATATAGAGCTTTAGAAAGCTTATAGACATGATTTGGAAGACTAGGATTTTCAAATCCAAGAGATTGTTCAACATAAACCTCTTCTTCTATAAAGCCATTTAAAAAGGCACTTTTCACATCCATTTGAAATAACTTGAATTTATTAAAGCATGCAAAGGCTAATAACATTCGAATAACTTCTAATCTAGCTACGGGAGCATAGGTTTCATCAAAATCTATTCCTTCCTCTTGGTTATATCCCTTAGCAACTAGTCTAGCCTTATTTCTAGTTACTATACCATTTTCATCCATTTTATTTCTATATACCCATTTAGTTCCAATAATTGAATGATCTTTAGGTCTTGGAACTAGTTTCCAAACATTGTTTCTCTCAAATTGATTTATCTCTTCCTGCATTGCAATTATCCAATCATTATCTTTTTCAGCTTCTATAAATGTCTTAGGTTCTACTTAAGACAAATAAGCTACAAAATTGCAAATATTTCTAATGGAAGAGCGAGTTCTTACCCCTTGTGAATGATCACCAATTACTTGATCAATTGAATGATGATTTACATACCTCCAATCCTTGGGTAGATTTTCCTCTTGTTGACTTGAGGATGGTTGGTCCAAATTGGGAGTTGCCATCCCTTCATTTGTTTGAGAAGAACTCACTTTTGGGTCAACAATGGGAGTAGGAGTTTCCATTCTTGGAATAAAATCTGCATCATCTTTAAAGGAAACTTCTCCACTACTCATTGGGTTAGATTCATCGATAGTTACATGCACAGATTCTTCTACTACTAGAGTTCTCTTATTGAAGACTCTATAAGCCTTACTAGTAGTTGAATATCCTAAAAATATCCCTTCATCAGTCTTGGAATCAAATTTACCCAAGTTAGTTTTATTATTATTTAAGATGAAGCACTTACTACCAAAAGCACGAAAATAGAAAATATTGGGCTTTCTTCCTTTCCATAGTTCATATGGAGTTTTATCAAGCAAAGGCCTTATCAAAATTCTATTTAAAATATAGCAAGAAGTATTCATGGCTTCAGCCCAAAAATATTTTGGTAAATTATTTTCACAAAGTATTGTTCTTGAAAATTCTTCTAGAACTCTATTTTTCCTCTCAACAACTCCATTTTGTTGAGGAGTTCTAGGAGCTGAAAAGTTGTGATTAATTCCATTTTCATCACAAAATTTTGAAAAGCTTTGATTTTCAAATTCTTTGCCATGATCACTTCTTATGCTTGAAATAAAAATTCCTTTTTCATTTTGTACCTTTTTGCAAAACTTTTCAAATCCTTTGAAAGCTTTATCCTTATAAGCAATAAAAATAACAAAGGTATATCTTGAATAGTCATCAACAATAACAAGAGCATATTGATGACCACCTAGACTAATGGTACTAATTGGACCAAATAAGTCCATATGCAAAAGTTCCAAAGGTCTAGAAGTTGAGACTACATTTTTTGCTTTAAAAGAGATCCTAGTTTGTTTTCCCATTTGACAAGCATTGCAAATTTTGTCTTTTTCAAAATTTATTTTAGGAAGTCCAAAAACTAAATCTTTTCTTGAAACAATTTTTAGCAAATTCATGTTTACATGACCAAGCCTTCTATGCCATAGCCATTGATTTTCACTAAAAGCAGGAAAACATTTTTCATTATCAGAATGCAAGGATTTCAAATCAACTATATAGACATTTTCATGTCTATGGCCAATGAATTTGATCTTGTTGCTCTTGATGTCTATAACTAGACAATGAGAGGTCTCAAATGTGACTTTGTATCCTTTGTCACATAATTGACTAATGCTAAGTAAATTTGGCTTAAGGCCTTGTACTAGCAATACATTATCTAAGGTTGAGAAATCATTACCGACTTTTCCATGCCCGATGATCTTTATTTTAGTATTGTCTCCAATGGTCACAAGTCCATCATCTCTTAGAGTTAGCTCCTTAAATACGTTTTTATCACCGGTCATATGCTTCGAGCAACCGCTATCAAGGTACCAACAGTTACCTTTCTCCTTGGTGTGAAGGCAAATCTACATCACACAAGGATATACGATAGCACTTTTAGGTACCCAAAATTTCTTGGGTCCTTTGGGGTTAGTCCTTGAAAATACGGTTCCTTTTGGGACCCATACTTTCTTAACATGAGGTGCTCTATGAACAAGTTGATGATGCACAGTCCTAGCATGATAGTCATAGAAATTTTTAGGATGTCTTACATGTGAATTCCTATAATTCTTAGGATAATAGTTCTTAGGATACATGTTTCTATGGTAAGGAGTATGAAAATTCATGTCATTTCTATAAAGAGTATGATGATGCATTCTAGGATACCCATGATGATAATTCCTAGGATGAGCACGAGCAGAATGCATTCTTTGATTATACACATTGTTCCTAGAATGAGCATGATAATTATTTTTAGGATGTGTATGAGCATTTCTAGAATGAGCATACATATAAGCATGAGTATTTTTAGGATGCTTCAATTTAGTATGATCATTTAAGTTTCTAGACTTCCTAGCATTTATGGAGGGAGTGCTTTTAACAATGCTAGGAGCTTTTGAAGTAGAAGCTCCATCTACACAAGAGGCTTTCATGAATAAGCTCTCTTTTGTTTTTTGTTTTCCCAATGGAGAATATCCTACACCAGATTTTCCTCCACTTAATCTTTGGGAAGAAAGCACTTCATCAAGTTTTTCTTTACCAAGCATAAGTCTAGATATAGTGCTGTTTAATTCAGAAATTTTATTTTTCAAATTCTCATTTTCATCTTTAAGAAAATCTTGAGACAAATCATACAGTAAGGATGATAATTTTTCTTTTTCTTCTCTAAGAATTATCATTTCTTTAGAAAGAGATGATACTTCTTTCTTAAGAACAGAATTTCTAGAATCAAATTTCTTTAATTCTTCATGCATTTCATTTATGACTTCTAGCAGTTCTTCACTACTAGTAACAATATTATTTTTTGAAGAGGGAGAAGATGTTACCTCACTTTCATCATCGATTGCCATCAAACAAAGGTTGGCAATTTCCTCGTATCCGATTTCTTTGTCTGATGACTCATCTTCTTCGTCATCGCTCCAGGTAGTTGCTACCATAGCTTTCTTTTTGAAGCCCTTGTATGGTTTGTTTGAAACCGGACAGTCAGCTTTTATATGTCCTGGCTTCTTACAGCCATAGCACATAAGTGGTTCCCTTTTTGAGGTGGGATCCTTTGAGTAAGGTTTCTTGCTTTTCTTCAAGAACCTATGGAATCGTTTGGTGATTAAAGCCATTTCACCATCCTCTTCACTGCTCTCTGCTTCTTGTTCTAATTCCTTTTCCTTGTTGCTCGTAGAAGCTTTGAGAGCAATTTGCTTTTTCTTCTTCTCATCATCATTGACGATGGGAGTCATTTCTTCCATCTCGTATGTCAATAATGACCCAAGCAGCGTCTCAACATCAAGCTTGTCAAGATTTTTGGCCTCCTGAATGACTGTCCTCTTTGGTTTCCATTCTGGTGGCAGAGATCTTAAGATTTTTCTGGTTAGTTCAACTTCCTCAATATTCTTGCCAAGCAATTTTAAACCATTTATAATAGTGGTGAATCGTGAGTGCATTTCAGAAATGGTTTCGTTAGGAGACATCTTAAAAGATTCATTCTCAGAAATTAGCATGTAAATTTTAGACTTTTTTACTTCACTTGTTCCTTCATATGTGACTTGTAATTTGTCCCATATTTCTTTAGCAGAAACGCATGCAGATATTTTGTTATATTCAGAAATATCTAATGCACAATGTAGCATGCTTGTTGCTCTGCTATTGAGAGACATCGTTCTACAATCCTCGTCAGTAAACTCAGTTTTGAGTTTAGGCATTGTATGAAGAGTCTCTCCAATAACTATTTTTTTTGAAGAAATTTTAGGTCATTCTTCTATAATTCTCCATAGATTGTAATCTTGTCCTTCGACGAAGATTTTCATTCTATTTTTCCAATAGTTATAATTTGAGCCATTGAACAATGGTGGTCTAGTATAAGAGTGTCCCTCAGAGTAGCTATTTGCTGCCATTGGATCAACTCTAGGATTTTAAGCCTAATAAAGAGAACGAGGCTTTGATACCAATTGTAGCTCGAGGTTTCAACCCAAGAGGGGGGGTGAATTGGGTTTTTAAAAACTTTTTGCGGAATTAATACAAGTTTATAAAAACTAATAAGCAACGAATAATAAATACAAGTAATGAGCTGTAAATAAAGAGTTTAAGGAAAGATGATGCAAACACAGTTATAGTGGTTCGGCAATATCAGATTCGTTCCGACCCTACGTCCACTCTCTTCAAGGAACTCCTTGAAGTAATCCACTAAGAAAACTTAGTCACACAACTTAGCCGGGTGTTGCACAAACCGTACACAAGCAAATTACAGGAATTGCTTAAACCGAACAATCCCTTTCCTTTCAGAAGTTTCCCCTTCCTCTCGGAAGTAATCCCTTTACAAAGATGGTGTAAAGTAAAATGTAGAGAGACAGCAAATGAAAGCTTATTACAACAGAAATGTCTCTCTTTCAAAGTAAAGCTTGAAGAAATGGCTCAACAAGATTATTTCAAAGCTTTTTGTGTTTCAAGAGTATAAAAACTTGATTATGTGAGATCAACTCTTTTTGAATATGTTCAGCTTGTTTTTGAATGCTTAAATGAATGGGTTTATATAGCAATCAATTAATATAGCCGTTTAGGACTTTAATTTGAAAAAGATTTACTTTAAAACGTTCAGATTTGAAGTCCAACGGTCATATTTTTGAACTACCAGTCGACTGGTATATATCATCCAGTCGACTGGGGACTTTCTGTCCATTTTACCAGTCGACTGGGTAGATTCATCCAGTCAACTGAAAACTTACTGGTCAAAGTACCAGTCGACTGGGTACCTTTTGACCTATATACCAGTCGACTGGTATATGTACCCAGTCGACTGGGTTGTCTTCCAACCCAGTTTTTCTTCTGTTTTTCATTAAAAACATTTAAAAATAATGGTTTTAGAAAAACCTTTTGTGTTCGAGCCATTGAACAAGCTAATACAATGTATGAGTGAGACTTACATTGGTTCTAAACCTTAAGACCTATACTAGATCTTCAGTCTTCACTTGATACTTGATTTGGTTCGAGTTTTTGCACTTTGTTCCTTGGTTGAATGTGTTTGATCCTTAATACAACTTAGTTTAAACATGTTAGTTAAATAACAGTTGTGTTTTGCCATCATTAAAATACGGGCGAGGGTCAACAGTTCTGATAGATCTTATAAAGAAAGTGAATAGACATATTCAAGTGAGATATAAGTTAATCGGAGGACTGTTGAATAGAAGTGTTATATCTCTAGAGTTTGTGAGATATGACTGGAATATAGCTAACAACTTACTTAAAGGTTTACCCATGAGGGGAATACTTGTTACATCTAGGGGGATAGGCTTAGCCCATAAGGAGTCATTAACAGGAGTAACCCAATCTTTGTGATTGGATATCCCATGAAGAAGATTCAATGGGTAGAAACAACTTGCAACGCATGACCCATTTTTTAGTACTACTTTTGAGGAACATTCTCCATGAGAGTATCTCCTTCCCATCCCTAAGGTGATAGTGCTTATTGTAATGTTCAGAATTGGTATTTACCATTAATGAGACCGAGGTTAATATTGTCGCGAGGTACTTGTCAAACGTACCCTTGGAGGCTCACCTAAGTGAGAGTTGTCTTGAGGTTGCGACAATGTGATTGGGTTATTCTCTAGAGACTCTCATGAGAATCAAGATAAGAGCGCATGATCATTAATATCGCTAACCCGCGAACCTGACCCTATATCAAGTACTGTGTTTGTGACTTGTTGAAGTTTTATCAAGGGACCTAATTCAAGGCATAATCCATTACGGCTCCCTCGAATGAATACAATCAACACTAAGTGTAGGCTCGAGTCCTGAAGACTCATGCACCTATTGCATAGTACTAGAATTGCCCTTATATACTTTCTATATTTCATTTTATTTTATTTTGTTTTGTTTATTTTGAGTTTTGAAATTTTAAAACTTGTGGGGGATTGTTAGAAATTTTTTTAAATTTCTCACAATTATTCATGGCATTCAAATGGCTTTTTAATAGCTATTATTTGACCATTTTAATATAATAATCAAATTGAGAGTTACACATTTTGTAACTATCACATGACTTTTCAATAGTCATTATTTTGCTATTTTAATATAGCCAACAAATTGAAAGATATAAATTTGTGATCAATCTCAATAAATTGAGAGATACAAAATTTGTAATTATTTCTATTTTAACTTTTTAATGAAACTCTTATGCTCATTTGTGCCTATAAATACTAATCTTTTCAAAAGCCTTAGACATACAATTTTTCAGATTCTTTCTTATTTTCTACTTTCTACATATTTGTGTTTTGGGGCAACCTTGATCGGGTCGATTTACCTCCCTTCCCGGTGAATGTGTACATTGTAGGAGGCAAAGCTGCTAATATTTAGGTTTTATCTTGGAGCCGGTCTTAACCGTTTGTACCTGCACGAAAGGAGGCTATAATGGATTTAGAACAGTGGCTTTTCACGACTCAAGTCTAGCTCCTTTTGTTTTCTCTATTTTAATTATTTATTTTATTTTATTATACAACATTGTTTAATATCATGTATTTATGTTCCGTTAAAATTATTTTGATTTCTACAAGTGTATATTCTGAAATTTTCTGTTTAGTTTTTATCACCAATTATATAAAAAAAAAAAAATCTAAAAGCTACACTATGCGAGCACTGTGTTGGGTCTGCTGTAGGCATTGTGTTGGGTTCGTTGCAGGCGTTGTGCTGGACCTGTACGGTATGCTGGTGCGTGCCCTAAACGCTAACTCTTCACTATTCCCTTATGCTTTCTTTGGTGTTGTTGGCCTGCTCACTTGGTTGAGCACTCCTCGTCTCTCTCAACTCACACGCACACAAGACGACACTTCAATAGGTGAGAATGAGGGAGGCGAAGCGACCAAAGTATCATTGCTTGCCACCACGAGTTTCTACAAAGAAAATGATATTAACCCCAAAAGTAGACAACAATTGCACAGGGGAGAAAAAAGGAAAAGAAATACCTTGGTAAACCACTACTTGAGCCACCAAGTGAGATTTAAGGCACCAACTACCAAGCTTGTGGCAGAGGAGAAGAGTAAAGGACTATTGACTGGTACTCTGGTAGATCATGAATTGAATTGAAAAGGCGTATTTGGATGTTTAGTTGTGGGGTGTTTGAGTTTCATGTTATGGGGGCAATTACAAATTTTCAGTGGGGATAAATTTGTAAATACCTATAACATTATCTTATTTGAATCCGCCTTGGTATCTAGTACTTATTGATGCTCCGACAATGGGAGAGGTAAGTATAGGAGAAGAGAGGACAAGCCTATTTGGAGAGCGGGAAGTGAGGGCCTCCTGCTCCTCGATGTCACAGAGGATGAGGGATTTCTCGTGCTTTTGGAGGTGTTGTTGTATCTTGGTGTTTTTCTACCAATGAGGACTGGTGGGAATGGAGGTGACTGTTTTCTTGGTTTTTCATTGTTGTTCATGATTTCTCTGTGAGCTTTGAGTAGAGAGATATGGGGAGACCATATGAAGTCTTGTCGACCTAAGTTTATATGAAAGGGTAAGTTGGACAGTTACATGTTTGCTCAAATGAATTGTAAGATCGAGTTGTATATTTTGGATACTAACATCCTAATTAATTTGTAATTATAGTCAAAACTTGAGGATGAAATTGTAATTTATCCATTTTTTACGATCACAAAGTACAATGCCTTTTATTGACAACTCTCCTCATTTCTTTCCTCCATAATTTTTTTTTTTTTTGGTGAATGCTTCTCTTTTTTTCTCTCACTACGTGTAAGACTTATTTGAAAAATTACCACCAATCGTCAGGGTTTTGTTTCACTTTTGTGGAGTCAAATGGGATTGTGCTATCAATAGACTGGACAGAAATTGGTGAAAAAAAAAAAAAAAGATGAAAGACAGTGCAGTGTGTAAGAGCCAACTCTTATTATTTTATTTTTTTTGGTTCAATTCTTCTTGCTGTTTCTTTAGCCGAACGCATATATGGAACTAGGAGTGTCTGAGTTTCTTCAACAAAAGACCCTTTTTGAAAAATCTCCCAGCGACTGAATTGGTCAAGAAGTTTTGTGTGCATCAAACATTTGAGGATCTATAGGCAAGCATGAGAACACTTGTCCAAGGCAGATCTGAGAAACAAAATTGGATCAGGGGAGGAGATAGAATAAGTGGTTTTATGGTTATGCTCTTTTGACTTTCTTGATTATGGTGCTTTTAATGTGATAACTACATAGATGAAAAATGAAATATAAAGTTTGATAGGAAAAAAAAATGAGAGAGTTGATAATCGTAAATAGATCCAATTATATGAAGATGAATAATATATATATATATATATATATATATATATATATGAGAATGGAAAGTTCTCATGATTATGCTTACTAAGTAATTGTAAGTTGTTTAAAAATTTTGTTCATGATATATTATGAGTTTTGAAGAGTTCGGTTGTTTTTTGTTGATGGTGTTGTAACTTTGGTGTTTTTGGGAAAGTGAATTTGAGTTTTGCCCTAGGACGAGTAAAAATTAAGTGTGAAGGAATTTGATATGAATGCAAAATGTTATATTTTTCTCCTTTAATGTTTAGCCTTTTATACTCATTTGGTGCCTAAATATAATCATTATTATTATATTTTGATTTAGGATGCAAATGGAGGCATTAAGTGCAAAACAAAGCTAATTGGGCTATTTTGGACAGTTTTGATATCGCTTCGTAATCTGAGCATAACTCTCTCATCTGAGCTCCGATTGAGATGATTCAAGATGTGACGGAACGACAAGAAAAATATTTACAACTTTCATGTTTTGAGAGATACTGGCTGCATCAAGGTCGAAACCAGGCTTAGAGTTGCTGCACCTGCATTGTTAACGTTTTGGAATGTCCTTTAGCTTGCAATTCTAATACACTGATTTGACGCGGTTTATTTTCGAAACTTTCCAGATCTGGTGCATGAAAATTCATGTTGAAAATACTAGTTTTCTAGTTATATTAGGATTTTATTTTATTTTTAATATTTTCCTTAAATTAGTCAGATTTGGATATTGTTATTTTATGATAATATTTAGAATATTTTTAGGAGACATTGTAGGCTTATAATACTGAAAATAACGTGTATAAGAGGGGGGGAAATCATCAGACTTTAGGGACACTTCTCTCTCCCCTCTTCTCTAATCTTCTCCTCCGAGTTTTCATCATGGCCATGCGTGGCTAAACTTTTATAATTGGTTGAAGGAAACGGAAGCCTCAAAATCAATAAAACTGTGAGATCTAATCTGTTTTTATTGTTCAATTTATGCTGTGAGTATCGAATGTTCTTCTGCCTACTAGTTTATTATTTGTTGCAATCTATTGCTAGGTTAGATATCAAATCCATAATTGTTTGATCCCTCTAATTTGTGAAGCAACTAAGATTTAATGATTTGTTGCGTAAGAAATTATTAGATCTTAGAAAGAACACTCGACTAAATTAAATGCAACTGCTTGTGCTTGTGTTGTTTAGCTTTATCGATCTTTCTAATTCTTAAGGCTGCTACTAGATTAAACCTTTAGTGCTTGTCTTGGGTTGTTTAGTAGTTAGGGTTAATTAGATTACCTGTTTTCTAATTAACTGCTACTAAGGAGAGATAGGAAAATAATTCCAACAGTGAATATTCTAAGTGTGAATTGACATATACTTGTATCAATGATTAGTTGTAAAATTCCGATGATGGATGTTGACTTAGACCAAGGTTTGTTCTTTTGATTGATTTCGATACATCAATTTGAATTGTTTATTAGTTGTTTTTCTTAAAATTGTTTTCATTATACTCAAATCCCCTCATCCTTGTTCACGTAGCATAAAACTAGGCTAGATACTCTCCGTGGGAACGATTTGTTTTTTTTTTTTTTTTTGCTTCTTGTGATCCTTATTCTATTCTTGAAATTTTTGAAAAAAAAAGAGCTATCTAGGCCATGCGTTTGTTGCTATCTAGGCCATGCAAATTCAAAAAAAAAATCAGAATTTAATAGCCCCTTCACTTTTGCCACGTTGAAATCACGCACAGCCTGACATTTGTCTACTAAAACTGTCATAACTTTCACTAGAAAAATCATATTTACGAACTGTAAAATTCTCCAGAAAATAGACATCTGGATCTTCCTGAATCAATATAGTTTAATTCGTAAAAATAACTGTTCTATACAGGCAATTCTGGCAATTTAGTGAAACGCTTTTTCACCTTTTGCTAGTGACAACATGACTTAACAAAATCACTGTGATTGTTTGTGTTTTAGCATAGAATTTTTATTTATTTTCATTACTCTAGATCTTTTCTAATTTGTTTTTCATGATTTATTAGAGTTTCCTTGATTGTTTATGACTGTAACTCGATCTTCTAATCAAAGTGATTTGCAGTGCGCTTCAGAAATAGAGAGAACTTTGCGCAGGTTAAGGAGGGAAGCTCGGAGAAATTCTGAAAAGAACGATCTAGCTCTTGATCTCTTATTTGCTAGCGATTTTTATTTAGAAGATGAGGAAGTCATGGCTGGAAATCAAACTTTGAAAGAGCTTGCTGCCCCTGATTTAAATTAACAACCCTTATGCATAACGTTCCCTACTTTAGATACTACCCCTACTTTTGAATTAAAATCTGGGCTAATACATCTCTAGCCCACTTTTCATGGCCTTGCAGGTGAAGATCCTCACAAGCATCTAAAGGAGATTCATGTGGTATGCACAAGTATGAAACCCACAGGGATGACTGAAGAGCAAATTAAATTAAGAGCCTTTCCGTTTTCTTTGAAGGATTCGGCTAAGGATTGGCTCTATTATCTACCCTCCGGGAGTATTACCAAATGGAATGAGATAAAGAGGTTGTTTTTAGAGAAATATGTCTCAGCTTCAAGGACGGCCAACATTCGAAAAGAAATTTGTGGTGTAAGGCAGCACAACGGAGAGTCCCTACACCAATATTGGGAGCGTTTCAAGAAATTATGTGCAAGCTGCCCCCATCATCAAATTAGTGAGCAACTACATATTCAGTATTTCTATGAGGGCCTTCTACCCACTGATAAGAGCATAATTGATGCCGCTAGTGGAGGAGCTTTGGTGGATAAAATTCTTGAGGCCGCGAGAAACTTGATTGCAAATATGGCGGCCAATTCTCAACAATTTGGCACTAGGCTTGACCCTCCATCAAAGCATGTTAATGAGGTAAATATTTCCTCCCTTGAACAAAAACTTGCGAGTCTAACTTCTCTTGTTCGTCAAACTGGTGCACCTTTAGATCAGATCAACACGCACTATGAGCGTGTTGAGATGCTTAGTATATAATTATTATGAAAGCTTTTATAAGAAGCGTTATGATGATGTCATGTGTTCAATTTTTTTTTAACTCCAAACATGATACTACGTAGTTTTAGTTTATAATTAATTTAGATATAAAGCTTAACACAAACTTAATTAAAATAAATAAAAAAACCTAAAATAATGAAGCCCAATAAAGTAATGCTGGTTTTATAATTAATTGAGAAATAAAACTCAATCTATAAATTTATAATAGCCTAAAATAGTAAGGCTCGATAAATTAAATTTAAATATAAAAAATATTTGAATAGGAATTCAATATAAAAAATCTAATCAAATTAATAATTAAATAGTAAACTAATTTAAACAAGATATTCAATAAAATTATATTCTAAATAAGGGTAAATGAATTTATGTGAATTTCTTATTAATTTCAACACAATATAATTTTGGTATTTGTAATTATGCGGGCTATATAAAGTCAAATCTATAAACCTTATAAAAGCCTAAAATAATTAACTACAATTTTTAAAGACTTAAAGTAAAGAATTCAATCAAATTAAATAACAAATAAATTGGACTTCCAAAGACTTGAATTTATCAAATAATATTTCATCACCAATAACCATTTATGTAAATTTTTTAAATATTTATTTTGATTGTAATCTTGTTGGATGCACAAGGTAATCATAAAATACTCTTGTTAAATACTTTGTTTTTTTTACATGAATGTCATTCTTCTTACAACGATTTTTTTACGTATAATTTTTTCTTTCTTATTTGATACAAAAACCCAAATTTATATAGGTCGTTCAGCTTTAAATATGCAATCTTGATTAAAAAAACAAATCAAATTTCAAATAAAATTAAAAAAAAAGAACATTTTCAATTGTAGCAAGGCTTAATATCTACATTTTTATTTTATTTTATACTATAATATAGTTTTAATAATTACGGTTATGTTAAATATATAAAATCTAATTTATAAACTCTAGAAAATATTAAAATAGTAGAATATAATTTATATAAGACTCAAAATAAATAATATAATCAAGTTATATAGTAAGTTAACTTAAATTATATATCAAAAAAATATTATTTCACCAAATACGATTTCATCATGGATCCTATATGTGTTTTTGTCTTTATATATATATATATATATATATATATATATATATATATTAAAAAAATTACGAATTTTGATTTAGTTTTTAATAAAAATGTTATAAGATTTAAAAGAGAGTATTTCATATTTCTAATTAGCGCTTATGATGTTGTACATGAGATTTTTTTATCAAATAAGTGAGAGTAAAAAATAAACTAATTAAATGAGATGTTGCACATAATTTTTTTAATATAGTAATTTATATTTGTATTGGATGTTTGTTTTTTATTGGCTTATCATGTGATATTTATTATATCTTCCATTCTTCAAATGCTTTGATATTTGCATAATTATAGTTTTATAGTTACATTATTAATTGATTTCATTGGATATTACTAAGGAATTTTGCTATTGAATATTGATTTTTTTAATCAAAAAATTGTTTCAAATTTTTAATTAGCGCTTATGATGTTGTAAATGAGATTTTTTTTATCAAATAAGTGAGAGAAAAGAATAAACTATTAAATGAGATGTTGTACGCAATTTTTAAAAATCAATATTCAATAGCAAAATTCCTTAGTAATATCCAATGAAATCAATTAATAATGTAACTATAAAACTATAATTATGCAAATATCAAAGCATTTGAAGAATGGAAGATATAATAAAAATCACATGATAAGCCAATAAAAAACAAACATCCAATACAAATATAAATTACTATATTAAAAAAATTATGTGCAACATCTCATTTAATTAGTTTATTTTTTACTCTCACTTATTTGATAAAAAAATCTCATGTACAACATCATAAGCGCTAATTAAAAATATAAAATACTCTCTTTTAAATCTTATAACATTTTTATTAAAAACTAAATCAAAATTCGTAATTTTTTTTGAAAAAAAATCAATATTCAATAGCAATAATCTTTGGTAACATCCAATGAAATTAATAAATCATGTAACTATAAAACTATAATTATAAAAATACCAAAGCATTTGAAGAGTGAAAGATATAATAAAAATCACACAATAAGACAATAAACAACGCATCCATTATAAATATATATAAATTATTATATTAAAAAAATTATGTACAACTTCTCATTTAATAGCTTATTCTTTACTCTCACTTATTTGATAAAAAATATATAAAAAAACCTCATATACAACATCATAAGTGCTAATTAAAATTTTGAAAAACTTTAGATTTAAATCTTATAATATTTTTATTGAAAATAAATCAATATTCAATAGCAACAATCATTAGTACCATCCAATTAAATCAAATAATCATGTAACTATAAAACTAAAATTATACAAATACCAAAGCATTTGAAGAGTGAAAGATATAAAAATCACATGTTAGGCCAATAAAAAAACAAACATCCAATACAAATATAAATTACTAAATTAAACAATAAATTTATCAAATAAAAATTCACAACAAAGCTTTCATTGTTAACCATGTTTTGTATTTATATTTCTTTTAGTTGGGAATATATAAAAAAACATAAAATATTGTTATTCCATATTATTTGCATACGGATGTGAGTATCCATGTCATTTTTGTTACAATAATTTATTCTTTAATAGTATTTTTATTTTTTTGGATAAAAAAGCACAAGTATAATATTATAGGTGTTAATTAGACTACTTTCAATTTAAATATTGTAATCTTGATTAATAAAGAAAAATCAAATTTCATGATAAACAAAATTTTAAAAAATACATATTCAGCTACAACCATCCTTAATGTCCAATTAATGGAGGTTGCAAATTTATATATATTCAATGAATTAAATTAACTATGTGAATATAAAATTATAGTTATATATCCTTAATGTCCAATTAATGCAACGATCCTATCATGGATAGACCTAGTAGACTCAAGCTCCTCGGGGGTCATAAAAGTGTAGCCCATCTAAGAAACAGCCAAAATATGAACAATTTTCAATTATTTTATAGATAGTACAATCATAGGATATATTATAACAGCAAAATTAAAACAAATTAATTAAGAAAAAATTAATACTAAAAAATTATCCTAAATAGAGTTCTGGATGTCGGCAGTGTACTGATAGTAACTGTTCCATGGGCCATTCATGTGCTTCCTTACTTGAGTCGAAATATTTTTGGAGATATCTTTGTACCCATAGAATTTGCAACATTCATAAACAAATAAGTACATTAATCGATATGTGACATATGTTAATTTAAATTAATAACATGAATGATAAGAAATGAACATGTATAAACATTTATCGCTCAATATGGTCAAAAGCTTCTTTTAAGCTAACAAAAACTTCTCTCTGTTTGGTCCTCTGACCTGATGGGTGATTAGAGAGGCCTTAGAAAGCCCGACCTCCACCCTGCATAAGAGAATGTATAATCGCATATTAAATAATACATTATTTAAGAATTACTTTAAATTAACAGAAGAATACATAATTAAACAATAACACAAAAGTGGATCCTAACCTTTGGCGTAGCAGCCTCTGGAGTAGTAGCCTCTAGTGGCACAGCCAGGCTTGTGGGACCTCATCCATGGCCTCTTCCCTCTGCACCTTTAGGTGCTCGACCTCTGCCTTGTGCCATCTTGTTTTCCAAGAAAAGTTGGAAATGTGAATACATAACAATTGATACAATCTGTTTAAAAACTAGCTCATGCAAATGACAATAAAGAAATCATACAATGTATACAATTTGTTAGTCATGCAACTTATATAATTCTCATCATCCATGAAAAAAAAGTATCTTACCATTAACTAATCAACATCCATGTTAGTATTAGAGTTATCATCATTATCTGCTTCTTCTTCTTTTTCTTCTTCTTCTTCTTCTTCTTTTTTCTCTTTTTCTTCTTCTTTCTTTTCTTCTTCTTCTTCCTCTTCCTCTTCCTCTTATTCTTCCTCATTTTCCTCTTCGTTTGTTGGAGCAAGTATATCGGATGGATTTACTTCTTCCATTACAATGCCAACATCATTAATGATACCTGATATATCTATATCATCATCTAAGAGTCTACATGGAACGAATGGTTCATCCTCTTGGAAGTAATTCGCAACTATAAGTAGTATATCATCGTCTGGATCTTAATACAAAGGAAATTTGGCAATGCTCCTAGCCTTCATTTTACACACAACCTACCAATCATTTCTTCTTTTCTTATTGGAAAGGTAAGTGCAATAGTATACTTGTCTTGCTTGTGAAGCCAACACGAATGGTTCTTCTGAGTTAAGCCTAGATTTATACTTAATATCTATGAGACCATGTCAATCAATTAAAATTCCATTCTCAGAATCAAACCAATTACATTTGAATAATACAACAATGTTATTAATCCCTACATATTGAAGCTGTATAACTTTTGTCAACATCCCGTATAAGTCACGTTCATATTCATCGTAACAACCACCTTTCACAAGTACACCAATATTAATAGTTTTCTTATGTTGTCTATACTCCTCGGTGTGAAACTTGAATCCTTTGACATAATATCTGAGATAACACTTCACACGATTCATCGAGCTAACACCTATCTCTCGTATTTGCTTATCAATTGTTTTATTCTTAGTGACCTATGATTAAAATATATAATATTATGATACATATTATATAATAAATATATACTAACAATAGTTATAATATATCATCTAGCATGGCTTACAAGATCTCGAATCCATTTCGCAAAGTTCTTCTCACAAAGCTTCTCAATTTATTCGTTAGTTATGCCTCGGTGCGCACTCCTCAAGGACAAGTCATATTGTCTACAACAATGATGATGAAGAATTAATTATTATCTAAGATATTCATATGTGGTGAGAGAATACATTATATTTAAAAATGATAATAGCACTCACTTCACATATGGTATAACTTCAGAACAATTAAGGAGAACATAGATCTTTACAACCTTCAGCTCTTTATCATCTAAGACTCTAATTGTCTCACGACCAAAAGCACGACCTAGATAACTGAAAATAGATAGGCACTCTCCTTGATCAACATTCCCTCCATCATCATTCCGACGGACTCGATTCATTTTTGTCTAAACATTTGGTTGACAATATTCAACACAGAAATTTGAGATTTCTTATATGATGTACGCCTCAACCATGGAACCTTCAACGTGCGCTTTATTTCAAGCCTTTTTTCTTTAGGTTGTGCATACACCTATTTTGCATACATATACAAATGTATTGAAATTGAATTCAATTATATGAAGTGAGAAAACTCTAACAATTAGTAAAATTATTGATATTACCTCTCAAACAGATGCATCCATCGATATTGCATAGGGCCACCGACTTTAGCTTCATAATCTAAGTGAATCGGTAAATGCTCCATTGAATCAAAGAATGCGAGAGGGAAAATCTTCTCAAGTTTGCATAGAATGACGAGAATTTTTTCCCAAGCCACACTGCATGCTCAATGCACAATTTAGTTATGCATATGTCCTTGAAGAAGTTACTTAGGTCTGTCAACGCATCCCACACAGGGTCAGATAAAAATTCACGAAACACCAGGGGAATTAATCTTTCCATGAACACGTGACAATCATGACTCTTTATCCCATTGAACTTGCACTCGTTCAATTTAACACATCATGCTAAATTTTAGGCATACTCGTCTGGGAACTTCAAATTTGATACCCATTCACAAACTGCCTTTATCTGGGACTTGTTTAATGCGTTTGTTGCTTTAGGTTTATATTTTGGTTTACCATTGACTTCAACCAACTCTAGTTGAGGATGCACAAAACTTTTTCATATCTAAACGAGCGTTAGTATTATCTTTGGTTTTACCCTTGATATCCATAACAATGTTGAAGACGTTGTCAAACAAACTTTTCTCAATATGCATAACGTCCAGATTATGGCCAGTAAGGTAGCTCCAAAAAGATAATCCTTTTTATCCAATTATGATCCTTCCCAAATCCATGTATTTCTTGTTTTCTACTATTTGAACCGAATGTGATCTGTTCAAAAGACATTACTATAGCTTTCACATCTACCCCTGACAACTATGGTGGTGGCGGGCCACTCTCAGATCTATTCTTTATGAAACCTTACTTCTGCCTTCTAAAAGCATGATTTTCTAGTGAGAACTTACGGTGATAGTCAAACCAGGAATTTTTATGACCATGTGGTAGTCATAACGATTTTATATGCTCCATACAGTAAGGACAAGCTAGTAGACCGTGAGTACTCCACCCAAAAAGCATATCATATGTAAGAAAGTCATTGATCGTCTATAGAAGTGCAGCCTTTACATTAAAATTTTGTTTTTTAGCTGCATCGTAAGTAGGAACTTCATCCGTCAACACTGTCTTTAACTTGTCTATTAATGGATGTAGATAGACATCCAGATTCTTACCAGTGTTATTTGGGTCAGGAATTATCAATTATAAGAATAGATTATGATCTTTCATGCACATATCAAGAGGTAAATTATAAGGAGTGACAAATACGGGCCAACAAAAGTACGGGGATGTTGAATGGCTAAACAGAGTGAAACCATCAGTTGAAAGTCCCAACCTAACATTACATGGTTCATTGGCAAACTCGAGGTGAGTATCACCAAAAAAATTCCACGCCATCCCATTTGCCGAGTGGATGACCATGTCTAACTTACTACATTTGCCCTCTTTATGGCATCTTATGTGTCAGACAGTGTTTTTCGAAAAATAAAGCCTTTGAAGTCTAGGTCTTAACTGAAGGTAACGCAACACCTTGTGTGGTATCTCTTTTAGCTTCTTATTACCACTCTGCCTAGGTTTAAACTAAGGATGTCTGCATACGTCACACACTTTCTTGTCATTGTCTTCCTTGTAATACAACATACAATCATTCGGGCATGAATATATTTTCTCATACCTAAGTCACTCTTTCACTATCTTCTTGGACTCGTAGAGTTTTCAGGCAACTTCTCGTCCTCGGGCAACATACTCTTAATTATTGTCAATAATTGATTGAAATAGTTCTCAAACATGTCAAAATCAGATTTACAATTCAATAGTTATGAGAACATTGATAACTTAGTGTGCTTCTTACAACCCTCCCACAAGGGCTCATCATCATCACTCAATATGTCATAGACCTTCACAGCATGAGGATTCATATCCTCTTTGGCATCTCAGTTTAAGTCTAAGCCAGCAACATATATTACCATCTCCCCTATGCGATTCGTTTCTCCGAAACTTTACTCGACATAGTGATCTGATTGGGATGTCGACCGTTCACGTATCAAATAGCTCTCACCGAGAAAAATCCATCCTCTTATAATTAGGAGTAAAGCCTTTCCTATATAGGTGCAAGGTAATTTTTTCTCAGTTTAAAAACCTTAAATTCTAGCACAAAAAACAAAGACACTAAATAGTTCCACCATTATACACAAACGATGGATTACCATATGCAAAGTCAAGAAAAACCTCCACCCCTTCTAAAAATTTCATAGATAGGACATGATTAACAACTCGACGATCCATCCAACTACGGTTAATTGCCATCGTTCTAATGAATAAAATAATAAAGAATCTATTGTTAATAAGTTGTTTTAAAGATATAGTATTCTTTCAATTATGTGTATTTTTTTTACATACGTATCAAAATATATGGATTGAAATAGCATGATACAATAGCAATAAAATATTTTGTTATCATTTTTATATCTTCCAAAAATGCTTCATTAAAAACATATGGTTTCTAATGATGCTAACTTATAATGATAATCTGACATAACAATCTAAGGCTAACTTACTTTTTTTTTAAAAAGAATTAAAAAGATAAACTAATTAGTATCAGGTATTTCATTCAGTCGACTGTATGGATCATCTAGTTGACTAAATGAATGAAAGAAACTTTATGTCCTTCATTCAGTTGATTGTACCTCGTTCAGTCGACTGAACAACAACATTCAATCGACTAGATAGTATTCAATCAACAGAAAGTTTCTTTCCTTCATTCAGTCGACTGAATGAAACCATTCAGTGGGCTGGATGTCTTGAAACAGAATTTTCTTTTGTAAAAAGGTTTTTCCAATCAAAATGATTTTTCATCAAAAACATTTCAATCAAAATGAGCCATAATGAAAAGAAAAATACTTGTTAGTAGAGATTTACATATCTTAACTACCTTAGAACCTATTCTAGGTCTTTGATCTTGATCTAGTATCTCTCAAGTAAACAGTGTTCGTCACATATGCTTGTTTTGCGTCTTGTCTTTGAATTGTATGCTATTTGCAACTTGAACACTTAGCTAAAATTGTTAGTACAAATAAAAGCTAGTGTTTTGTCATAATTAAAATCAAATAAAGGTCAACAGTCGGGTTACACAATTGAGCAGTCATCACTCACCCCTTATCCTTTGGTTATTCCTCTTATCGAAAGTGAAAATGGATTGTTTTCTGACATCAAAATAATTCGTGGCATTTTTCTTTTTATTTTTTATTTTCCAGTTTGGACACTGAAATAATATTATGTGATTAGGTTATAGCTTTTATCATTATTATATAGTAAAACATATTTTTGATTAATTCCTATGATTACCTAACTAATAAACTAGGCTTATTTTTGTTAAGCGGTTTGAGCTAATGTTACTTTTGAATAAGAAGTTAAAGTTTTAAATACATAATTTGCTCAAAAAGAAAAAGATTTACAGATTTTTTTTGGGGATTTGATCAGTTATTTATTATTTACAAAGGGGACAGAAATAAAAAAAAATTAACATCATTTGATTAATTTTTTTTAACGAAGTGTAGTTAAATATCCTCTTCGTATTTTAATTCTCTATGTCACTTTTGGTCTCATCTACCTTGTATGCATGGATAAAAATTCCACCGATCCCAAACTTTCTACTTATAACAAAAAAGACTAAATTTTCTAAGTTTAAAAATTAATAAATTAACGTTGTCCTTATAAAAAAATTTAATAAAGCCTAGAAATATATACACAAATATATTTGGATTTAGGTGTTGCCTCTTAGAGAAAAATATATACACAAATATATGCAAATAAATTAAAATAAAAACATTCAATAGCTTAAACAAATATATGAGGGAGATAAAACTTACAAACTTTCTACTTATAACAAAAAATCTAACTTTTCTAAGTTTAAAAATTAATAAATTGACATTGTCCTTATAAAAAAATTAACACTGTAAAAAAATAATAAAATCTAGAAATATATACACAAATATATGCAAATAAATTCAAATAAAAACATTCAATATTTTAACAAAAGTAACTAAACATATATATATAGACACACACACACACACACAAATATATGAGAGAGAAGAAACTTAAAAAATGGTAGAGAGAGAGCCCGAATGGAGGTAGAGAGAGGGCCCAAAAATCAGTGAAGTGGGAAAATGGGAGAAAAAATCCTAGAAATGGAGGTTGAAGATGGCAATAGACAAAATATGAGAGAGGGGGTGAAAATTTCTTTAGGGTTTTGGAAATGGAGTTGCGTTGGACTAGGAGAAGAAAGCAGGAGAAGAGAGGAAGTGGGGAAGAAAGGTATTTGTATAAATTTAGATCAGACTATCATCGAGGGATTAAATTCCCTCAGTAATATGTCTTTATCCCTCGGTAAAAGTAGTTTACTTAATTTAAAATTAATTTTATATTCATTTATCAAAACCGAGGGATTAAATTCCCTCGGTAATAATATATTTCTAATTAAAAAATCAAAAATTATTTTTAAAATATTTTACGAACTTAATACCGAGTGTAAAAAATGTTATCACTGAGGGAATTGTCCCTCGGTGATAATATTTCACCCTATCACCGAAGGACACATATCATTCGGTCTTCTTCGTCGTTGAAAACACTTATCACCGAAAGACACGTATCTCTTGGTGATAAGTGATTTTCTTATGGTGATTATGTATTGCATTTCTTTCAAATAAATGGCTCATCATAATAGACAATATAGGTTTTTTTTCTCCTCTCCTTGACTCGGTTATCATTATTCTAACTCCCTTAACTAGCCTTTAAATGAAATTTTTGTTAAAATCATTCTTTTTCACGTAGGTTATAAATGTTCAGGTATAATAGTCATTAGTACTAATTTTTCCTTCTTCTCTACCAACACGGTTATTCTTCCTATCTTAACTAGCCTTGAAATACAATTTTTATTACTACAATATTTTTTGTTTTCTCCATATATAGAGAAGGAAGATTCTCACTTCCAAAAAAAATCACCAAAAAGAAAAGACTCCTCATGTTTCTGATACCATCTCTAGAAGAAAAGTTTATTTTAAGATATTATTGAAAGAGAAACCTTTGATTTGATTCATCGAAAATATTTTTCTCTTTTTCTCTTTTTTTCATTTATTTGTAATTTGTTTTTTCTTTTATTTATCAGGTTTTCTAAGGATTTTCCTATTAAAATGCATGCATAGTATTTTCCAAGTCGTTATTTTTGTGGTTTTCTCTACAATTTTTTGCTTTTGATCTACAAGATTCTTTGTACATTATAAAAAATGTAAAATGTTGTGTGATAAATTTTACGTAGAACCCGATTTTTTTATTAGAATATGTTTTTATTGTCTAAGTTCATTTTCATGCATACGTGAACATGCATTTAAGGCCTTATATAAATTAAAATTTTAAGGCATTTAAGGCCTTATATAAACAATATGTTTTTATTGTTTAAAAATTTATATATTATTTTTATTCATACTAGAATGTGCATGACCCATTAAAATTTTCATGAGAATAGTACTAAACATAATAAAATTTTAAGTTAAAAGGTGATGGTTAGAGTAATTGGAAGAGTAAAGTAAAAAGGGTAAATGAGGGGCAAATTCATCTTTTCTCATCTAAGGCCTTATATAAATTTGGAGACATCCCTAAGCCTGTCATTTATGTAGAAACCTCTTTCTCTCTTTAGAATTTTCTGATGCTCTCTCTCTTTCTACATTTCTATCTCAAAGTTTAGAGAAAAACTTAGAAACCTAAGCTTCTTTTTGCTCACCCGAGCACATTCCACCACCACTCGTGGCCAAACTTTGTAGGTGACCTACTGACATCGAGGAGAGCCTTACAGACCGGGAGGTGTTGTCAGACACGGGGGAAAGCGATGCGTTGGCCCCATGCACGTAGCACATATTCTTGCTCTCTTTCTTTATTCAGCTATTTTCTCTTAGTTTTCGATATATAATCCGTTTCCATCTTATTTCACCAAGTATGTTTAAAAACTTAAACTTTGAACTTTGTTTGGATTAATTTGAATTTAAATTGAATTAGTTTGAGTTAGGAGAAGTTTGTAAAGAATTCTTGAAACTATTCTTTTAGATCCCTTATTTTAGAGTTTAAATTGAGTTATGGGTCATGTAAAATATGAAAGCTTAGACCCAAATGAGGATGAATCTAGTTTGGATTTGGATAATTTCATGTATGTAGAAATTTTTGAGATAAAATCTTAAATTTTGGGAAGAAAAATCTTTGATTTAACATTATAAGGAATTAATAGAGTTCTTGAGTAAATTCTTCCTTGATTATTTAAAAGTTTGAAACCCTAAATCTCCCTAAGTTAATCTTTGAAAGTATTTTATGTAAAATGAAGTTTCGATCATTGGCATAAACTTTAATTTTTGAAGAAAACAAAAGGAAATATTAAAGTGATTATACCTTGTGATTCCAAGAATTGTTGGTTTCTAACCACTTTCTAAAATAAGTTATAAATTAATGGCTATGTGGAAATATTAGGTCACACACATTTTAAAAAAACTTGCATTTTTATAGTGCTGTACAATGTGTACGTGCCACCATGTAGTATGCAATGTGCGTGTGGTGCATGTGATAAAGTATGGTATGAGTGCAGTGTCATGTGATGGTGTACGGTATCTGCGTGTGTGCTTGCGGTGTCATGAAATAGTGTGCAAGGAGATATCATGCTGTACAATGTACATGCACGTCGTTAGAAGAATTTGAGAACCATACGGTATTGCATGTATGATGTGTATGTGCAAGGAGGTAATATTGAAACACTATTTATACAAATTGAATTCTTCTAGTAAATTTAATTCACTGAACTTGTGAAGTTCGCCTCTCAATGTTAAATAATTTCAGGTAACAGACAGGACATATAGATTGGTGAGTTGATATTCAGATTGAGTCATTATCTGTAAGCCACGTGGTCCACATCTTCAGACTAATGGAAAGAACAAAAACATTTGTAATATTCATGCATAATATGTTGTACATAATGTTCAGTTGAGATCTGAATGATGTACTCCCTTGTTGAAGGTTGAGGATTTATGTATGTAGATAATTTCAGTTGGTATTTTTATATCGTTGCATATATGTGTCGTGCTAGGATTTCAAAAAGTGACGACACCGTCTTGGAGGTGGCCAACCAGGGATAGGTCGTTATAGCACAGGATGGGTAAAGGGGTCCAAGGTGGGGATTTTGTTGTATACCCCAGCTTAGAGAGACTTCCCCATTACGATAATTAAAATGAACTAAGATTTTGAAGTAAATGTGAGGTGAAAATGAGTGGTGTACGTATGTGCTTTGAATATGATAATTGTTTTGTGATGTGTGTTTTAAATTTGGCTTGGCTGTGATTTGAAAATGATGAGAATGAATTGTGAATGATGGAAATGTTTATGATTAAGGATTTTATGGAGATCTTATATTGCATTGTAACCTAGGTGATGACGGCTTTATCTTGATGTAATGAAAAAAGGAAAGTGTAGAATTGATAAGCTAAGTAAGAGTAGTTATGTCTTGATACTCATAACTTATAAATCGATTATGTGAAAAGGCCTTTTAATGAAACTTAAAAATCGGCTACTTTTTTTAAGTGAATCTCACTAGGCTTTATAGCACATCCCCTTCTCTTTAAATTTTTCCTCAGGTATTTAGCAAGAATTTTCAAGTGAGCTCTAAGTAGAGCTTGTGTGTTGACTTCCTACTAGATGAGTCGATGCAGAAGGCATCCCCAGTCTGTTTATTTTTAGCCTAGTATTTTGTGAGCATTTTGACAGGATTCAATATTATATACATGTCCATAGTTATGTACTTAACTTGCCTTGTGTGGTATAACCTGTTGGACGAAAATATACCTAAATAAATAAGCAAATAATCGTACTCGTTTTACTTGCAAGTGTACAAGGTCAACAGTGTAGTATAGTGTGCGAAAGCAAGATCATCTCCACAGGGATTGGTAAAGTTCGGTTTTAGAATTAGTTTCTTCAAAGTAAAAAGAAATAAATAACTGTTGAATGTGATTTGATAATAATAAAGACATAGGGCTTCGATATCCACCACTAGTCATACTTTCCCAATTGTATAATGTATCAGTGCACTAGCCTTATCATGTATACCTAATGGTTGCCAACCTACGGGCATGGTATCTACTCCTTAAGCTATTGATCTCCCTAAGCAACAAGTTAGGCATGGTATCTACTCTAACTCTTTTCTTCCTTAAGGGATTCAGTATGGTATCTGCTTGAGTTGTTCTTTAAGAAAGCATAAGATTTATGGAAATCGACAACCATATGAGACCTAGGGCATGGTATCTACTCTGGTTTCCCATGTTAATTAATCCAAGAATCCGGTGTGGATATCTTTTGTTACTAATGTTAGACCCAGGACTCAGTTATCCAAATTGATCTAACTAACCAATCCATACCACATGCATACGTTGGCCATACACATACATATGAGGAATTTAAATAAGCACAGGCATTAATCAAGTTAAGCAACATAATAAAGGCTATTGGCAAAGATTTTATCAATGAATAAATATATGAGAAAACATAACTAGGGCTTCAATCGAGCCCTATAAGAAAGTTAGTTACACATGTTGTCTAAGATAAACATCATATATAAACTAAACATAAAGAGAAGAATAAACCCGAGAGAAGAGGCGTCAATTCTCTCCCAAAGCTTACAACTCCAAATAAAAGATAAAAGAAGTGTTCTCTCTCTGAAGTGATATCTGTGTGTGCTTTACAGGTGTATTTATAGGGCTTGAGTAGTCCTAGAAGGCTCATGAATTCCCAAACTTTCCTAAAACACAAAACTCCTTTATTTCCAAAATAAGGTTCTGCAGTTTACTGTTCACGTCCGTACATGTGCGCTCGATCGTATATGTCTTGCGCTTGATCGCAGTGCTGCGCTCGATCCTTCATGTGTGCGAACGATTGCATGTGCGCTCGATCCTTCATGTGTGCGAACAATCGCATGTGCGCTCGATCGCATGCAGTAGTGCGATCGATCGCACTTTGACCAGAAGCTGCTCCAGGATTTCCAAGCTTCTTCCCTTAAGTGCCAAAACTGCTTCTTTTTTCTCAAAGACCTATAAACACATGTGAAACACACAAATGAAGTAAAATGAACTAAATTAACATAACTAAGGACCTAACAAGTGTAAATAAGGGGGCTTAAATATGAATATTTAAGCACCTATCACACCCCCAAACTTACATATTGCTAGTCTCTTAGCAATACAAAACTAAAAACTAAAATGAAAAAAAGCAAAACCACATAGATAAAACCAATAATCATAATGTCCATAAAATTTTTAGGTTGTCACACAAAATAATGATGCGCATTCATGAGCAAGCTTAACACATATAAACATATCTTTGCAATGAATAAGAGTTTTGAACGCAAATCACTTTCATGAGGCAGTTTAAGACATCACAAGTTCGACTTTGGTGTGTGATGAACTAGCACATAAAAGATTAGGTTTCCAAATAATTCTAATGTGTAGTGTTTCAATGACTCAAAATTCACCAAATTTCCTATTAGAATCAACAAAGATGGCATAAGTTTTCTTCTTTTCTTTTATTTGTGAGATTTTTGCCAAGTTAGTTCCCTTAAGCTTTCTATTTGACTCATGTAACGAGTGTTTAGCCAATGACTCTCAAACCAAATGGTTTTAGGGTATTAGGTGTAAAGACACCCGTAAGGACTTACTAACTCGAGTAAAAAAAGCTACGAAACTAACTGGTCTCAATGCTACCAATCAGAATTTCCACCTTTTGACGTGACACTCACTGCTTACTGAGGCAAGAGGGCCAGTTACTTAGCGGAAAGTTCTTTTTAATGATCTTTTGAGTTAACAAATTTTTCACTTTTTGACGTGACACTCACTGCTTACTGAGGCAAGAGGGCTAGTTACTCAGTGGAAAGTTTGTTTTATTGATCATTAGGAGCATTTTTTCTTTTTAAGTACTAACAATTTGTTTCTATCTTCTTATGCCAAGATGTTAGTCTAATAGGCTATTTGGTTTACAGTCGAGCAAAAGAAACATACAAATCAAAATTACATGTCATACCCCACACAATTATGTGCTAATGTGCTTGTGATCGTTTAAGTCAAACTCGTGAATCCTTAAATGCCTAAAAGGAGGTCATCTGTGTTCAAAACTCAATTATTGGCCTATATGTTCAAGGTGTTAAGTTCATTTATGAAGTCAAATCATATTCTTTGTTTAGATCACCAAAAATTTTTAGAACAGAATGAACATGCCTTTATCTATGAGAATAACAACACAACAAAATAACAAAAAAAAATGAGATATAGTGAGTGTGTGAATGTGTCTCCATATCCCCAAACTTAAATTGCACATTGTCCCCAATGTGTGAATAGCATGGAAGGAGCTGACCTGGGAGATGGAGAACTGATGGCTGGCATGGCTCGTAGCATGCCCCCAAACTTCAACTGGATGTACTCACGCTGTCCTTGAAAAAGAAATAAAAACAAACATAAAATGGAAAACAAGTAATAATAACAGCGATAGAAAAATAAACTAAGAAATACGAATAATAAAATAAACTAATAAAAAAGATACGCTTTGGGGTGCCTCTGATGAGCGCTAACTTTAACGTCTTCAGCCAGACGTGGTATCCTCTCACTGCTGATCATCAGGTGGTGCAGTCGGAGAGGTACCAGGTGCCGGAGGTAGGCAATCAAGAATAGCCTGCAGCATAGCCTCCTGTCGTGCAAACTGTGCCTCCAAACTATCCATGCGCTGATGCACACGCGTGGTAGCGGCAGATACCTCACCTCGAAAAGAGGACAGCTCAGCTAGAAAGTGTTGAGACTTAGTGGGTCCCATGTCCGGATGGTCCTCCTCTCGTACTGGGCTAACGACAGGGGTCTTGGTCTCCATACGATCCTCCTCAACTCTCTCAACTGCTGGAGCAGGTGCTGGGAGTCCTCGAGGCATGTGCGAGAGGCTATGTGTCCACTGAGCCTTCCCGAAGAAGGGATGCTCTTGCACTGGTCCGTCACTGGTGGGCCCCTTAATCCCTTTCTTCTTGAGTATGTAGAAGAGTAGGAACGGGAAAGGGAAACCCCATGCATTGGCCGTTGTGGTATGCCGGCCATGGACATGATCCCAGAATTTGTGCAACTGGCTCCATATAACCGCCGGAATAGAGTACCAAGGACCTCTGTGGAAGGCATATAGGGTCTATAGAAACTGGTCTTCCGCTGTGTCTTGTGCCTTAATGGACACATATTGCGCTGAAAGATAGTGTCGACAAGCCAAAGTCGTGGAGGCAACTTTGGCCGGCTGGCTGAGTTGTTGTGTCTGTCAGCGTACTGACCAGCGCACATATCCGTAATAATCTCAGCCAGAGCAAAGGAATCTGGTTGCTCCTCGATATTGGTGTCCCCCGGAGGGGACTCGTCAGTGCAATGAAGAGAAGCGGCTATATCGACACTAGTCACCTCTACGGGTGTGCCCTGGACTAAAGAAGTTAGTTCTCTCGGTCTGCTGCAGTCAAAGGATAGGCTCGCATAGAACTGGACCACGAGCTGGGTGTAAGCAGTCGAGCAAACCGGCTTGAAAAGCCTTTTCAACCCTCGATGTCTAAATGCTTGGACGGCCCATTGAGTGGCGTCCATGTGTGTGAATACATTATCGATGGCGAAGGCGGTCTCGAATAAGAGCTCTCGTTGCTCAATGCTGGGCCGGGATGATGAGGCACTGCTGCTTGATGCACCGGAGGTGGAAACAAATGGTTTGGACATGCTGCTATTAGGTTCAGCCTAATTTGCGATCGATCTCAAATAGGTGCGCTCGATCGCACACTAGACTATGCACTCGATCGCAACAATCGTGCGCTCGATCGCACACGGTCAGGCGTTTCCTCGAACAGGTGGTGTGCACCAAAAAACCAAGCTCTGGTCTTGAGGATTTGAATTCGTTCCTAACCTCCTGCAAGCATAAAAATAACATCCAATCATACAAATGATAATTTTTACTTACTAAAAGTGTAAATAAAGCATTAAAAATTTGTGTGTGTGAACGAAAAGGAGTACCTTGTGGATGGATGGAATATGTAACGGGGGAGGGGGGTATGTGGCGGTAATGGTTGTTGATGGTGATGATGGTGGATGATGGTGGTGATAGGGAATGGTGATGGTGGAGTGGAGAGTGTGTTAGTGGTGGATTGTAATGGGAGAGTGCGAGTGAAAACTGCTAAGTGTTAGGGTGCGAGTGAACAGTGAAGAGAGAGTGAGTGCGTGTGAGTGAAAATTTTCAGATTTATAACTAAACCTTTTGCCACAAGTGCGCTCGATCGCATGCAGGGTGCACTCGATCGCACTTGTGCACTCGAGCACATTGAATGACGCACTCGATCATACTCTTGCGCTCGATCACACTGACATGTGCGCTCGATCGCAAGCAGTGTGCATGGGCAAAAATAAAGACTTACCTTAGCTGAAAAATGACAAATTTGGAACGATACAACCTTACCATGTGTTAGTGGCCTCAGTACCACTAACCTCCGTAGAGATGCTTGAGCTATATGAGTAATCGAAATGAACTTGCTCAAGCACTCTCGTGCTACAGTGCTAGTTGGTTGGAAAGAAGCACTTAGAGTCCACCTCTCGGAGGAAAGTTAATGTCGAGGTAAGGCTTGGCTCTGTGTCCATTTATTGTAAAGGGCTGATTACCGTTAGGGCCACAGACTTCTAATGCACCATGAGGGAAGACCTTGGTGACCATGTACGGACCGTACCATCTGGACTTGAGCTTGCCTGGGAACAGTCTTAATCATGAGTCATTTAACAACACCTTTTGTCCTACATGGAACTCCTTCCATACTAGTTGTTTGTCATGATAGGCTTTTGTCTGTTCTTGTACAACTTGGCATTCTCATAGGTGTCATATCTCAATTCTTCAAGTTCATTTAGATGCTTGCTTCATGTCTAAGTTGAACTGCTTTATGGCCCAATATGCTCGATGTTCTAATTCCACTGGGAGATGGCACGCTTTTAAAGACTAGGCGGTAGGGAGACATGCCAATTAGAGTCTTATAAGCTGTCTGATATGCCCATAGAGCATCATTTAGGCGCAGAGACCAATCCTTCCGATTAGGCTTCACTGTCCTTTCTAAGATTCCCTTGATCTCGCTGTTGCTTATCTCTACTTGGCCACTGGTTTGAGGATGATATGGAGTGCCAACTCTATGAGTGATCCCATATTTCTGGAGTAGTTCGGCAAACGAGTGATGATGAAAGTGGCTGCCCCCATCACTGATTATTGCACTTGGAGTCCCAAACCGCGTAAAGATGTTTGCTTGTAGAAACATTACAACTACTTTGTAATCATTAGTTTTTGAGGGGACAGCCTCGACCCATTTGGACACATAATCCACACCCATAAGAATATATAAATAACCAAAGGAGTTAGGAAAGGGTCCCATGAAATCAATGCCCCATACATTAAAAAGTTCTACTACATAAATATTTTGTAGGGGCATCTAATTTCGGGAAGAGATGTTACCTGTCCACTAGCATCTATCACAGGAGCTGCAAAAGGAGAAAGCATCTTTAAACAGATTAGGCCAATAAAAACCATATTGTAGTACCTTAAGAGCTGTTCGTTTTGCCCCAAAATGTCCTCCACAAGCAAACTGGTGGTAGTGTTGCAATAAGCTCGAGTGCTCATCTTCTGGGATACATCGTATGAAGATTTGATCGGGGCAGACCTTGAAGAGGTAAGGATCATCCCAATGGTAGTATCTTGACAAAGATATTAGCCGGTTCTTTTCTTGAGTGGTCGTGCCTAGGGGAAAAACTTTAGCAGTTAGATAATTTACTATATCAGCGTACCATGGAAGTTTTACCTCTAGTGCGAATAGTTGTTTATCAGGGAATTTCTTATTCAAAGGCAACTCTTTATCATCATTCTCATAGGGAAGCTTTGACAAATGATCCGCAACTACATTCTCACTACCTTTTTTATCTTTGATTTCTAAATCGAATTCTTGTAATAGGAGTACCCATCTGATTAGCCTAGGCTTTGCATCTTTCTTAGAAAACAAATATCTCAAAGCAGCATGGTCAGTGAATACAATAACTTTAGAACCAATAAGATATGATCTAAACTTCTCTAAAGCAAAAATAGCAGCTAACAATTCTTTTTCAGTAGTAGAATAGTTAAGCTGAGCATCAGTTAAATTTCTGTAAGCATAGTAAATAGCATGAGGTACCTTATTGATTCTTTGACCTAAGACAGCTCCTAAGGCAAAGTCACTCGCATCATACATTAATTCGAAAAGGAGATTCCAATCTGGTGCCATCATTATCGACGCAGATGTGAGAACATTCTTCAATGTGTTGAAATCTTGCATACAGTCATTATTCTATTCAAACTTGGTATCTTTAGCCAACAACACACAAAGAGGTCTCGAGATTTTGGAGAAATCCTTGTTGAATCTTCTATAGAAACCAGCATGTCCAAGGAAACTTCTAATGCCTTTAACTGTGAGAGGGGGAGGTAACTTTGCAATGATGTCTATCTTAGCCTTGTCTACCTCAATACCTCTGTTTGAGATGGAGTGACCCAACACAATACCTTGCTGAACCATGAAGTGACATTTCTCCCAATTCAATACTAAGTTGCTCTCTTCACATCTCTTTAGGACATTCTCTAAATGATTTAGGCACTCATCGAAATTAGAACCAAAGACACTAAAATCATCCATGAATACCTCAATGTGTTTCTCTACCATATCGGAAAAAATGCTCATGATACATCTTTGAAAAGTGGCTGGTGCGTTGCATTATCCGAATGGCATTCTTCGATAAGCAAATATACCGAAAGGACATGTGAAGGTAGTCTTTTCTTGATCTTCGGGTGCTATGGAAATTTAGTTGTACCCACTACGCCCATCCAAGAAGCAGTAATAGCTGTGACCGGCTAATCTCTCCAATATTTGATCAATGAATGGTAAGGGGAAATGATCTTTTCTGGTCACCTTGTTCAGTTTTCGGTAATCAATACATACTCTCCAACCCATTGTTTTTCTCGTAGGTATGAGCTCCTCATTTTCATTTTTCACAACAGTAATCCCACTCTTTTTAGGAACAACTTGGACCGGGCTCACCCATTTGCTATCCAATATAGGGTAAATGATGCCAACATCTAGTAGCTTCATTACCTCGCCTTCACTACCTCCTTCATGTGTGGGTTAAGTCTTCTTTGGGCATCTCGAGTAGGCCTTGCTTTTTCTTCAAGGTAGATACTATGCATGCATTTTGCTGGACTTATCCCCTTAATGTCAGCAATGGTCCACCCAATGGCAGATCTATGCTCCCTAAGAACTCTTAACAGCTTCTCTTCTTCTCCACTACTCAAGTTGGCAGCTACAATCACAGGTGAAGTCTTCTTTTCTCCCAAATAGGCATATGTTAAATGCTCGGGTAGCTGCTTTAGTTCCAATGTTGGTGCCTGGACAATAGAAGGCAGAAGAGTAGCATTAGTAGGTATGAGAGCTTCAAATAGAGGAGTATACTTACTAGAGTGTTTTGGAGAGGTATCAAGGAGTTGCACAGCTGTGATGATGTCATCAGTAACATATTCAGGTTCTTGCTCAATCTCCACCTCCGTAAAGCTATGAGTGATGGTAGTCTCCAATGGATCAATGTGTTGGACCTGAAAAGCTTGCTCAACAAAGTTTTGTATCATACATACATTAAAGCATTCCAAGTCATCTTGAGGAAGTTTCATTGCATCAAAGATTTTAAACTCTATTTTCTCACCATTGATTTTCATACTCACTATACCTTTTTTCACACAAATCTTAGTGTCGGCAGTTCTCATGAAGGGTCTCCCTAATATGATAGGCAAGGGCAATGGCATAGGGCATTCCTCTATGTCTAATACAATGAAATCAGTAGGTAAGATGAACTCACCAACCTTTATTAGGACACCTCGAGAATACCCCTAGGTATTTTAATACTCCTATCTGCTAATTGTAAGGTAATAGAAGTCGGTTGTAGCTCTCCCAAACCTAGGGTTTCGAATATGGTAGTAAGTTTACACCCGCTCTTAAGTCTAGTAATGCTTTTTCAAACAGCTGATCACCTATTCTACAGGGAATAGTAAAACTACCCGGATCTTTTAGTTTTGGTGGGAGTTTTCTTAGTAGTACAACACTTATTTCTTCAGTTAATGCTACAGTCTCATGTTCTTGAAATTTTCTTTTATGAGTGCAACAATCTTTTAGGAACTTAGCATAGACAGGTATTTGGTGAACTGCATCTAGTAAAGGAATGTTAATTTCAACTTTCCGCAAGGTTTCAAAAATATCAAGTAGTTTATTGTCTTTCTTTTGTTTTATTAACCTTTGCGGGAAGGGTGGTGCATTCACCTTCTCCGTCTCACTTACCCTTGATGCTGATGGTGTCTCTTTGGATACGGCTGCAGACTCATCGGACCCTATCACTTTGCCATTTCTCAAGGTTGTGACAGCCTTTAATTGTTGATGCCCCCCCAGGGTTGGGTAGTGTTTGAGCTGGGAGCTCTCCTTGCTTTCTGCCACTGAGCTCTTTAGCTAGTTGTCCCATTTGTACCTCTAGCCTTTGAATTGTTTGCTCGTGTGTTGCAGTGGTTTGTCTTTGCTGAGTCATGAACTGTTATTGTGACGTCATCAATTGCTGCTGCTGAGTGGCCAGTTGTCTCACAAGACTTTCGAGGTCGTTCTTCTTTGGTTCGAAAGTAGTATGAGCAGTGAGCTGGGGGTTTCGTTGCTGTCCTTGATTGTTCTAATTGTTGTTCCATGAGAAATTCGGGTGATTCCACCATCCAGGGTTGTATGTGTTTGTATAAGGGTTGTTCTTCGGCGGATGGTTATTAGGTCCCACATAATTTGCTTGTTCTGTATCTGCATGTGAATACAAAGGACAAGTATCAGTATTATGGTCATATTGAGAACATATTGCACATACCTGGAGTGGGGTAGATGGTAGGCTGGATGAGGCATTTTGAGCAGCCATGGCTTTTACTAATAAGTCTATTTTTCTTTCCATAGCAGCCATGGCTTTTACCAATAAGTCTATTTTTCTTTCCATAGCAGCCATTTGAGGAGAAGATCCTCCATTTACATTTACCTCATACATACCCTTACCCTTGGTCACATGTCTACCTCGAGAGGAGAACTGCTGAGTGTGTTCACTGAGGGCTTCGAAGAGCTCTATCGCTTCTTCGCTGCTTTTCTCCATCAACACTCCTCCACAACCTGAATCAACAATACTTTTGTTAGTGTCATTCAAACCTTCATAAAAAGGCTTGTACCAATTCATCTTGAGGCAAGTTGTGATGTGGGCATTTAAGTAGCAGTTCGTTGAAGTGTCCCCATGCTTCGAAGAAGAGGTCCCCATCCTTTTGTTGGAAGGACTGGATTTCCTTCTTCATTTGCCTCGTCTTTTGGGCTGGGAAAAACTTTCTCAGAAACTTGCTTGCCAACTCCTCCCAAGTGTGGATGGAAACTGCAAGCAAAGAATTATACCATAGTTTAGCATTATCTTTCAAGGAAAAAGGGAACAAAATTAGCCTTATTCCTTCTTGGTCTAGGCCTTGTATGTGCTGGAACTTGCAAAGATCGAAAAATTCTCGGAGGTGTAAGTGTGGATCTTCATTAGGAGTACCCCTAAAGTGAGTCAAATCATTCAATATTTGCGAAGATATGTAATAGTTTTCGGCCGCTTCAGGTTGATATACAATGCATGATGGTTGATCAATGTTCCGTGGGATGAAGGAGTGCTTCATCGGTACTCGTGCAGGTAGTTGCTGGTTTTTGAGCTGTTCCGCAATTGGTGCTTCGTTCTCTAATTCTTCTTCGTTCTCTTAGAAGTTGTTCCTATGCCTTTGTTGGATGGTCCGCTCAAGCTCGGGATCGAGGGGAACGACTGTGGGATGTCGGGATCGAAGTCCGTGCATAAATCAGCAAAAATATTTTTAGTGCAGCAACTTAACTCTGCTGCTCGGGTAACTCTCTGTCCTATTTGCGCTCGATCGCACAGAAGGTTGCGATCGATCGCAAGTATCACAGAAGGGTTTGATGTACCTGAAACAAAAAAGAGAAATTGATTAGGGTTTGATGAAAAGTAAAAATAAAAATGGTAAACAGAAAATAATAACGATGATTAAACTAAACGAAAGTAATCCTAAAATGAAATTTAGCGCAATCCCCGGCAATGACGCCAAAAACTTGTTGGACGAAAATATACCTAAATAAATAAGCAAATAATTGTATCACATTTTACTTGCAAGTGCACAAGGTCAACAGTATAGTATAGTGTGCGAAAGCAAGATCATCTCCACAGGGATTGGTAAAGTTCGGTTTTAGAATTAGTTTCTTCAAAGTAAAAAGAAATAAATAACTATTGAATGTGATTTGATAATAGTAAAGACATAGGGCTTTGATATCTACCACTAGTCATACTTTCCCAATTGTATAATGTATCAGTGCACTAACCTTATCATGTATACATAATGGTTGCCAACCTAAGGGCATGGTATCTACTCCTTAAGCTATTGATCTCTCTAAGCAACGAGTTAGGCATGGTATCTACTCTAACTCTTTTCTTCCTTAAGGGATTCAGCATGGTATCTGCTTGAGTTGTTCCTTAAGAAAGCATAAGATTTATGGAAATCGACAACCACATGAGACCTAGGGCATGGTATCTACTCCTGGTTTCCCATGTTGATTAATCCAAGAATCCGGTGTGGATATCTTTTGTTGCTAATGTTAGACCCAGGACTCGGTCATCCAAATTGATCTAACTAACCAGTCCATACCACATGCATACGTTGGCCATACACATACATATGAGGAATTTAAATAAGCACAGACATTAATCAAGTTAAGCAACATAATAAAGGCTATTGGCAAAGATTTTATCAATGAATAAATATATATGAGAAAGCATAACTAGAGCTTCAGTCGAGCCCTATAAGAAAGTTAGTTACACATGCTGTCTAAGATAAACATCATATATAAACTAAACATAAAGAGAAGAATAAACCCAAGAGAAGAGGCGTCAATTCTCTCCCAAGGCTTACAACTCCAAATAAAAGATAAAAGAAGTGTTCTCTCTCCGAAGTGATGTTTGTGTGTGCTTTACAGGTGTATTTATAGGGCTTGAGTAGTCCTAGAAGGCTCATGAATTCCCAAACTTTCCTAAAACACAAAACTCCTTTATTTCCAAAATAGGGTTCTGCAGTTTACTGTTCACGCTCGTACATGTGCGCTCGATCGCATGCATCTTGCACTCGATCACAGTGCTGCGCTTGATCCTTCATGTGTGCGAACGATCGCATGTGCGCTCGATCGCATGCAGTAGTGCGATCAATCGCACTTTGACTAGAAACTGTTCCAGGATTTCCAGGCTTCTTCCCTTAAGTGCCAAAACTACTTCTTTTTTCTCCAAGACCTATAAACAAATGTGAAACACAAAAATGAAGTAAAATGAACTAAATTAACATAACTAAGGACCTAACAAGTGTAAATAAGGGGGCTTAAATATGAATATTTAAGCACCTATCATAACCATGTGAGCTGTTATTGTTGGATTCAATATATATATATATATATATATATATATATATATATATATATATATATATATATATATATATGGTGGTGTCACTAGTACCATGGTGGTGTCTTGCTTGTGATGCATTGCAGGTTAGGTACTTAGCACTTAAAGGTAATGATTCTCTCTCGAGCAAGGCTCGCCTAAGATGGGTCATTGCATATACTTTATCTACCAAACTTGGGCCTTCAGATCAGAGAGCACCCCAAATAAAGTCCAAAAGGCCTATAAATAGCCAAAAACATGATAAGGCCCATTGAAACCCACTATATGACAAAACACATTAAGGTTCACTACATGAGCTCATTGATGCCCAACTACATTGATGCCCAAAACTAATATGATAAACTCATTGATGTCCAACTACATGATAAAGCCTATTGAGGCTCCCTACATGATAAAGCCCATTAAGGCTGACTATATGAGAAAGTTCATTGAGGTAAAACTAACAGGATAAGCCCATTGAGGCCCAATTACATGATAAAGCTCACTAAAGCCCACTACATGATAAAGCTTATTGAAGCTTACTAACATGATAAGCCCATTAATGCCCAACTACATAATAAAATCGATTGAGACCAATTTACATGACAAAGCCCATCAGGGCTAAATTACATGATAAGCCTCATTAAGTCTAATTAAGTATAAACGTCCATCAAGGCTAAATGAGGGCAATACACATGATATAGTCCATTAAAACTAAATTAATATGAAGTAACAATCAAAGCATGAAGAGTCCAAAGGGCTAAATAGCAAGACAATGACCAAAAGGCCCATATGCATTCCAAAGTTCAAACATCCAAGAGATATTAAAGAGAATAGGCAAAAGAATATCAAAGCTTACAAACCAACACCAATAGGTTGCACGGGTAAGGTAAACAAACCCAAAAAGTATCAAGGTATGCAACTGTAAGCTTATTTCTATGTTGGTGTATTTCCATAGGCATACATCTTCCTCCCTCTCTTATTTATTCTAATACATAAGTGGACCCCAAGCCATGTCATCAATGATGGACAAAGGTAGAGGGAGGGGGGATAAAGGGGAGCACAGGCTCCCCCAAGACGTTGAGTTTTTCTCAAATTATATATAACAATTAAGGATAAGCGGCTTAAATTTTTATTTTAGGCTCCCCCAAAAGTTGAGATTTTATATTACTAAAATTGGTTGTTGAAAGTTAACATTTTACATCTTAATTTTTGCATGGTTGGGCCAACTTTTAAATTAGTTTGCTTACTTTTTATCTGTACTTAATTACTCTTAATTAGTTAGACTTGTAATTTTATGCTTTGGTTACTGATATGGCCCATAAAGCCCCCACTAATAGACTATTGACACATGAAACCACCTCCCACCGATAGACCATTGACACATAGAACCACCTCCAACCAATAGACCATTAATACGTGGAACCACCTCCCCCCAATAGGCCAATGACACGCAGAACCTCTCCCCATCCTATAGCCAGAGGACATGCAGAGCGGGCATGTAACGCAACTATCAAGGCGAAGCGTGATTAACTATTGAGCCTCGTCTAAACACGCGATCGAGATCTTTCAGCAAAGAAGTGGAATCTCAGGGATCGTGCCATCCCGTGCATGTGGTCAACCTGCCTCCGAATAACTATAAAAGGCCCGAGGTATGTGAACCCAATCCATCTTTAATTTTTTAAGCTCATTTACTGAAAACACTAGTACCATAATTCTCTCCACTCCTCAAAAGCCTTATACTGACAAAAGTTTTGGAGTGTCCTAGGAGGTGTCACCCCCCTTCTTCTCCAGTGACTCTCTAGCTCCTCCTTATTTTCTGGCGTAGGTCCCCCCACTGATGCACCGACCTCTAGCCCAGCCATATTTTAAGCATCAACAGATTTGGGCCGTTTGTGAAAAATTCACATCTCTCGCTAACAGCAAAAGTGAAAAAGTCTAAAAAACTCATTTGTTGCCATGCCGCCCACAAACACAACCAAAAAAGGCAGCAACGGAGCCCCTTTGGCATGCTCCGCCCCCATTCGGAGCCACACCCACAGCCAACAATCCAGGTCGAGATTCCTCACAATATCTGAACGTATGACCCTTGTGTCGGACCGACGAGCCCCCCTCAAAGAGCAGCGCCCTCGTCACTCGGGGACAGATTCCTCTGACCCCTTAAGGGCGACCACGGATCATTCGACCGCCCCAATGACCCAAGCTCAGTTTTAAGAACTTTCCCGGTTGATAACTGACCTGGCCGTCTAAGTCCGGAAGGGAGGCCGACAACCTTCACCTCCGCCCTCTCACCAAATTCCTAGGGAAACTGAATCCTTCGACAATGAGCTCCTAGTTGACAGCCATTCCACCTCCGAACCTTCATTGCCTTGCATCGGCTAGTCTAAAGAAAGCTCTTCCTCTAAAAGAAACCCCAACCTAGATGGAAGAAAAATTTGACAAACCCCTCAAGCACCGAAGCCATAGTATTCTCCCCCATTCACACAGGATGTCCTCGAGACCCTACTCCCACCAAACTTCAGAATGCCGAAAATCAAAGCGTATGATGGTTCGACGGACCTACTGGACCACCTATAGCATTACAAAACGACTATGACCCTGCACCGACATTCTGACCCAATCATGTGTCACGTCTTACCCTTAACACTCGAGAATGTTACCGGCACATGGTATTCACACTTAAAGCCAGGAAGTATTAGCAACTTCAGATAGCTCAATTACGCCTTTGCCTCTCACTTTCTCAGTAGCAAGGGGCCGAAGAAAACCTCTGAGAGCCTATTCAACATCATCTAGCATCGAGGAGAGAGGCTCCGAGCCTAGATATCAAGATTCAACATAGCTGCTTGGGAGATCTCAGACCTTGACCCAACGTCCAAATGTTGGCATTCAAAAATGGACTAAGGTCCGAGATCTTTAGCTCCAAACTCATCAGGCGTCTACTTAAAGATATGAACGAGGTCCTGGCCCGAGCCGAGAAATATATTCTGGCTGAGGATGACCAAAAATTTAGAAGAGAATGAGAATGAGAGACGGAGAAAAAAAGGAAAGACATTGACCCCCATAGAGGGACGACCAAAAGGCCTCACCAAAAAACCAGATACAAGCCCCAAACCTAGTTTGATAGTTTTACCCCTCTCAATGTGTCCAGAACCAACGTCCTGATGCAGCATTAGAATAGGTCGGTCCTCTAGTGGCTCCCCAAACCACAGCACCTCAGAGGAGACCAAAGAAAATGGTGTCGATTCCACAGGAACCACGAACACGACACCGAAGAGTGCCATAGTTTGAAGCTACAAATTGAAGCCCTCATAAACCGAGGGCACCTAAAGGAGTTTACTAGGTCCTGGCAAAGGGTGGCTCCCGACTAACTAAAGGGATACTCCAAACACCCCTCTCTTCCAGAACAGGAGCGTCAAGATCCTCGAAAAAGTCACAGGCCCAGACAGGGAAGACCCAATCAAAGGAATCAAGAGGTACCGACAACCAAAATTATCAAAACGATCTGCGAAGGCCCCACCACCTGAGGTAGCTTGGGAGAGAGTAGCAAAACATACGCCAAAACTGTGGCCTCCATCAGCAGTCCCCACAAACAGAGGAAGTCAAACCTTGTAATCTCCTTCACGGATGATGATTTAGATGGAGTACAAACCCTACACGATGACACAGTAGTGGTCTCCCTCCTAGTGGCCAACCACGAAGTCAAATGCATCCTGGTAGATAACGGGAGCTCCACATACATCCTATTCTATGACGCTTTCCAACGAATGCAACTGAAAGACTAATGGCTAAAACTAGCCCCCACCCTACTGAATGATTAGTGGGAACCCCAGTGTTCGCGGAGGGAAGCATAGTCTTCTCCATCACCGCGGGGACAGCACCATAAACAACCACCGTACAAACCACCTTCCTGGTCATCAAACAACCATCGTCTTACAATATGATCCTCGGTCAACCCACTCTTAATAAACTAAAGGTAGTTGTCAGCACTTACCATCTAAAGATGAAGTTCCCCACCGATGAAAGAGTAGGAGTGGTCAGAGGGAACCAACAAACCTCTCGGCCCTACTAACTGAATGCCATCAAAGAAAGAAATGAGACCAAACCTTACCCCTCAAAGTAGAAGACTTTGGAGATGAAGTAAAAACTCTAAGAGGGCAGCCTGTAGAGGAATTGACCTCGGTCCCCCTCGGTGAGGACCCCTCTTGGATGATTCAAATCAAATCCAGCTTCCCAAAAGACCACAATGACGCTCTCCTCTCCCTTTTTAGAAAGAACCAGGATTTGTTCGCTTGGTCTGCGTCAGATATGCTTGGGATCGACCCCAAAACTATCGAACACAGATTGATCGTAGACCCGGGATATAAACCTGTCATTCAGAAAAAGAGGACATTCACTCCGAAATAACAAACCACCATCAAGACGGAGACAGATAAGTTGCTTGAGGCTGACTTCATCTGGGAAGCAAATTACCCCGACTAGGTGTCAAACATGGTGATGGTCTGAAAGGCCAACGGTAAATTGTGGATCTGCATTGACTTCACCGATTTAAACAAAGCCTGCCCAAAAGATAACTTCCCTCTACCACTGATTGATTAGCTAATAGACACTACTTCAGAGCATGAGCTCCTCACCTTCACGGATGCGTATTCCATGTATAACCAGATCTTTATGCATGAACCCGATCAAGAAAAAATCATCTTTGTCACGAGTCAAGGGTTGTACTGTTACAAAGTATGCCCTTCAGACTCAAAAACGTCAGTGCAACTTATCAAAAGTTAGTGAACAAGATCTTCCAAGGGTAGATTGGGCAGAACATGGAAGTCTACGTAGAAGACATGTTGGTAAAGAGCATCAAAGCCAGAAACCATAACTCCAACTTAAGAGAGGCATTTGAAGTGTTGCGCAGACACAAGATGAGGCTAAACCCAGTAAAGTGCGTGTTTGGAGTAACCAGGTGAAAGTTCTTAGGCTTTTTGGTCACTTAAAGAGGGAGAGAAGCCAGCTCAAAAAAAGATAAAGGCTATTCTCGACATGCCCCCCCAAAATGTTGAAGGAAGTGCAACGACTCACCGGGTGAAAAACAGCCCTGAACTACTTCATGTCCAAAGCTGTAGAAAGGTGCCTCTCTTTCTTCAAGGCCATTAGGAAAATGAAGGATTTTGTCTGGATAAAATACTACCAGCAAGGGTTCGGGGAGCTAAAAAAGTACCTGAGCTCACCCCCATTCCTGACCAAACCCCTCATAGGTGAAGAGCTTTTTCTGTATCTGTCAGCTGGGCAAGATGTCATAGCCTCCATCCTGATCCAAAAGCAAGCAGGTATCCAAAAACCTGTCTACTACATCAGTAAGATCCTCTACGAAGCAGAAGCAAGGTATCTCTCAATAGAGAATATGGTCTACGCCTTTATAGTGACAGCACGAAAGCTCCGACCGTATTTTCAAGCACACACCATCATCTTCTTGACGAGCTAGCCCCTAAGACAGGTCCTACATAACCCAGATATCTCCAAAAGAATGGTCATAAGGTCCGTAGTTGTCAGGGAGTTCGACATCTGGTATCACCCTCGAAAGGCGGTCAAGGCTCAGGCACTCATCGATTTCATCGTCGAAACAACTCTCCCGATAGACCCAAACGAGGGGTCAAATTCGAAACCAGATAAGCAAACCCTAAGATGGACCCTTCATGAGGATGGATCATCGAATATTGCTAGGAGTGGGGCCAGGCCTATCCTTTGCAGCCCAGATGGTTTCGTCGTCGAGTATGCCCTGAGGTTTAGGATCAGAGCCTCTAACAATAAAGCATAGTACGAAGCCCTGCTCGTAGGTTTAAAACTCGAAAAAGCAATGGCCGTCAAAGCATTAGATACATACAGTGACAAACAGCTGGTAGTAAGTCAAATGACAGGGGAATTCGAAGCTCGAGGAGAAAAGATCGGACGATACCTTGAGAAGGCCAAAGAACTCACTCCCAGGTTCAAAATGTTTCGGATAACCTATGTCCTATAGACCAATAATTTCAAAACAGACACCCTAACCCGAGACCCTCACAACCCCGAGCATTGATGAGGCTTCAGTGTTACTAGTGATAGAGGAAGGAACATGGATGGATCCAATCCTCTGGTACTTGAAAGACGAAAAGATCCCATAACGAAAAAATGAAGCAAGAAAGCTCATTTCTCGTGCATCCCAATACACGGTCACAAATGGACAGCTGTATAAAAGGGCCCTCACCACACCTTACCTAAGGTGTCTCAGTCCAACAGAAGCTGATTACACTCTTTGGGAAGTCCACAAAGGGATAGTTTTTGAATTGGGTCTTTCTTATTTCACTTATGCTTTTTACAATTTTTCATCAACGAGCTGAGGTGAGCTATGCCCAGAGACACGTTACTGATGGAACATGTGGAGGTTTTTTGCGTTCCTGGTGCATGGGATAGGCTTACCACTTAACTCCTCAAGTTCAAAGGTGCCGACTCAACACACTTTCTTGATCCGATATGGGTCTTCCCAGTTTGGTGCTTTGGTGGTAAATGAAAAATTGATTGATAAGTATGATAAGAATTTTTTTTGGACATGTAGGAAATTATTAGGTGCGAAATAATAATTTTTTTGAAATAATAAGTTGATTTAATAATAAAAGCGATGAGTGAAATTCTTGATGAGCTATGGTTGATGTTTTGATACGAATTATGATAAGATGAAATTTAGTGGATCTTGATAAGTTTTGATAGATGATTTGATATGATTTAGGATGAGAAGAATTTAGTGAAATTTTTTATAATAATTTGAGAAAATACATGATAGCTAAATTTAATATTTTAAGTTCATGTTGTTTTTATATTATTGTTCATATGAATATTTCATATCATTGTTCATATGCACATGCATTAAATAAAACAAAAGAACTGGGAAGGCAACCAGTCTAATGAAAATGAAAGAACCGGGAAGGCAGCTGGTCTAATGAGAATAAAAGAATCGGGAAGGCAGCTGGTCTAAATGAGAATAAAAGAACCGAGAAGGTAGTCGGTCTAAATGTGAATGAAAGAACCAGGAAGGCACCTGGTCTAAGATAAAAACATGTCGACATGTGGGAAGACGTTACCATAATAATAATTCATGCATTTCATCTGTTTTACATGTTGAGTTTTTTTACTGAAATGTTGTGGATATTATACATTTATTTTATTTGTAGATAAATGAGTCTTATAGTGAGACAGTTATAGTGAGACAGTTACAGTAAGATAGTTATAGTGAGACCATTTACAGTGGGACAGTTATAGTGAGAAAAAGAAACATAGAAGTCTCATTTACAGTTAGTAGTGGTAGTGAAGACAGTGGTGATCTGTCGAGGGAGCTGGAGGAGGCCATAAGTGTCTCCTCCAGTAGGAATAAATCTTCAAAAGAGATTGTCCCTCGAGAGAGACCACTTGCCATGGTTCCCTACATCTCTGGGGAAGAGGGAGAAGTCGAAGATGACTCCTCTTCTGATGATGAGGATGAGGCTGACAGGATGTTAGCTGAAATTAGGGGAAATATGATGGTCGAAGAGAGGGAGCAGTGGTCGTACGCGGCTAACTCCGTGTCTAGCATCGTGGGGCAAGAAGAGCTCAAAGTTATTAGGAGGGTGTACCACATTTTGGACTTCCCCTTCCCTTCGCCATGTGGACACGGAGTTAGCCATGTCGACAGGGGAAGTCCAAAATGTGGTACACCCTCCTAATAACTTTGAGCTCTTCTTGCCCCACGATGCTAGACACGGAGTTAGCCGCGTACGACCACTGCTCCCTCTCTTCGACCACCATATTTCCCCTAATTTCAGCTAACATCCTGTCAGCCTCATCCTCATCATCAGAAGAGGAGTCATCTTCGACTTCTCCCTCTTCCCCAGAGATGTAGGGAACCATGGCAAGTGGTCTCTCTCGAGGGACAATCTCTTTTGAAGATTTATTCCTACTGGAGGAGACACTTATGGCCTCCTCCAGCTCCCTCGATAGATCACCACTGTCTTCACTACCACTACTAACTGTAAATGAGACTTCTATGTTTCTTTTTCTCACTATAACTGTCCCACTGTAAATGGTCTCACTGTAACTATCTTACTGTAACTGTCTCACTATAACTGTCTCACTATAAGACTCATTTATCTACAAATAAAATAAATGTATAATATCCACAACATTTCAGTAAAAAAAACTCAACATGTAAAACAGATGAAATGCATGAATTATTATTATGGTAACGTCTTCCCACATGTCGACATGTTTTTATCTTAGACCAGGTGCCTTCCTGGTTCTTTCATTCACATTTAGACCGACTACCTTCTCGGTTCTTTTATTCTCATTTAGACCAGCTGCCTTCCCGATTCTTTTATTCTCATTAGACCAGCTGCCTTCCCGGTTCTTTCATTTTCATTAGACTGGTTGCCTTCCCAGTTCTTTTGTTTTATTTAATGCATGTGCATATGAACAATGATATGAAATATTCATATGAACAATAATATAAAAACAACATGAACTTAAAATATTAAATTTAGCTATCATGTATTTTCTCAAATTATTATAAAAAATTTCACTAAATTCTTCTCATCCTAAATCATATCAAATCATCTATCAAAACTTATCAAGATCCACTAAATTTCATCTTATCATAATTCGTATCAAAACATCAACCATAGCTCATCAAGAATTTCACTCATCGCTTTTATTATTAAATCAACTTATTATTTCAAAAAAATTATTATTTCGCACCTAATAATTTCCTACATGTCCAAAAAAAATTCTTATCATACTTATCAATCAATTTTTCATTTACCACCAAAGCATAAACTAATAATTTATTTTAATATTATCACTAGATATTTCATTTTTATTTAGATTACTTACAGTAAATCTAACTCACCATGTAGCACTTAAAGCTACCCGTGGATCACCTCTTTGCCTTTCCCGTTCCTCTCAGAAATTTCCCCCGGTTGCTGATCATTAACACCTGACATAATATTTGTATTAAATTTCTAATTATTTCTTCAATTCTTCATAAACCACACTGATTACGCCCAAAGAGTAACGCAATAGTTGTAGCACAGCTTTGGGGTGTCGATTCCATAGGGAAACAAGTTAAATATAAGGAAAAGTGTAAACTTTAATACGAAACGATAAAATCCAAATAAGTAAATCTGAGTTTTGATAGTAAAGTATTATGAGGAAATTGTGTATTTGTAATGAAGAATATAATAAGGAAACAACAAGGTTCCGGGAATCCTCCCTAGGTTCGTTGTCTTATTTCAATCTCGATTCAGTTGTTTTTATCTCGATTGCAAGTTTCATATCCCAAACAAGAAATCGGTGTATATTCAATTAAAGGACATGTAAACCCTAATGTAATTGTTATGAAGTACTCTTTTTTATCGGTTAAACATACATGGCCTATACTATAGAGTTATTAAAAAACGATAATATATCTTTAACGACAATATTGCAATAATTGACAACCCTAAAGAATAAGTCTACTGGACTCAATCACGTCCAAACAGACTTGACATGAGAAAAGCATGACTAAATTTATATCAAGGAGAAAGATATAATCACTGGATTGAAAGAAAATCTTTTAATTAGATTAACAATAAGTTATAACATTGTTTGACAATAAATCCCAATTATAACTGAACTAATAAAGGAATTAAAGAACAACTACACCTAGGGATCCATCCCTTCGCCTTGCTTGGAGATTAGCTCGCCATGGAACTCATGGTTGAACACTTTGATGGAGGAGAATGAGGCTACTTCTTTCAGTTTTCCAGACCTTGATTTCCATCCTTTCTTCAACCCTAAGTGACCTATTTATAGTACAAGGGTTCAAGGGTATTTGTGGGCTCAAAATTGTCACTTAGAGGTCCTAATTAGGTCAGGAGACCGTGTGCGCGCCGTACCTCTCCCTTTTGGGCGCCTCGGCGCTCACCTTTGGTCCGAGAGTGTGCTTTGTTGGAGGGTGCAGCGCTGCCCTAGCCACGCCGCAGCACTAGGAGGGTGCAAGGTAGTGTGGTACTGGAGGGTGCGCCGCTGCTCTTGCCACGCCGCGGCTTACACTTTTGCTCCAGCTTCTTCAAATGCTGAAACTACTCCTTTTGCTCTTGGCATGCATTAGCTCTTGGCTTTTGAATGTTTTTCATCATTTTGTCTCTTCGTAACCACTCTTCCACTCCGATATGTATCGAAGCTTCGTGCTTTAAGCCATGATATCTTTTCTATCTCTTTTGGACTCAAGGTACCTGAAAATGCACCGAATTAAGTCAATGATTCAAGAATATCACTTTAGAGTTATTAACATATAAAAGTGCAATTAAGACCGAGATCAACCCTAAAATACCAACAATTAAGCACTGTTGAGATGCATTTTATGACTCTCATCACAACCCCCAACTAGCTTATTGCTAGTCCCTAGCAATTCAAGCGAAAACAAGAGATGAATTCTATGGTAGGAATCAAAACAAGGTAAGGCAATACTAGTGTTAAACAAGGAGCAATTCACATTTTTTTCTCAGAAATTGCACATAACATACAGTACATAAAATCATTAAATATCACTCAAGTCCAAAAGTAATTCAAACATCAATCTCAAAATTGTTATCGACTCTTAACATCTATCTTACCACAATCCATTAATCCGAACACTCGGATGATTTTATGCATAACATTCATGAATACAAGACTTGGCCTCTAAAATATATTAAATTGTGTGACATCAACCATAGAAACAAGCTCCATAAGCTCACTTTTCGAATCACTCTCCACTATTGTAGAAAAATCACACTACATTGGATCAATAAGTCTTTAATAAGCTTGTAACGGGAAGGATTCACAAGTAAAAGAACTCAATCTCTTAGTTTTAACCATAACCACTTTAAGCACTGGATAACCTTCAACACCTAACTCTTTCAATCATTTTTTTATAGGAGCATATCTCTCAATAAGTCACCACTTTTCTTTTCTTTTCTTCTTTCTTTACCATAATTCACTTATTTTCTTCTCTTTTGTATTTTGGCATAAGACCATTCACCTCATTTTCCATTTTTTTTCTTTTCTTTTCCACAACCCCTAACTTATCTCCTTTAGTGTACTTGGGTTATGGTTTTCATATTTCCGTCCTTACTCTTTTAAGTGCTTCTCAACAAATGTGTATAACTAAGTTCTTTTAAAAGAAAGGCAAGGATAAAATATTTTTAGGCTCATAAAGGTGAGTAAATATTAAAAGAAATAAGGCTCAAATTCTTTTTCAAGAAAAATGCTCAAACAAGTAACTAGTGATGAATATAACAAGGGTAAGTTCGAAAGGCTCAAACGGTCCAAAAATGGCCTATATCATATCCTAAGTAATGTGCATTCTAGGAATTCGCCTCAAATGATTATCAAATAAGTTCTAGAGCTTGTCGAGACATCAAAAGTATTCATAAAGTAATAACACATAAAACTTCTCTAGATGCTTTAGACTAATCATGTAATCTTACCACAAACTAGAGTCTCAAACCAAATCAAGATTGACACTTAAATTATTCTTAAACCTAAGCAAGATTGAACTACTTCTAAATGCTATATACTATCTCAATTAAGCTCATATCATTGACATGTGAATTGTATCCAAGGCTAACACAAACCATGCTAAAAACAAACAAAAAGGAAAATAGCACCAAATAGTTCAATGAAAAACAGAAATACGTTTCCTCCACCCCCAACTTAAAACTACATTGTCCTCAATGTAAAAAAAAGAGTAAAGGAAACTCTCTTTGTAGCCACAAGTGCACAGCAGCTAAAAATTGTGCACCACCATTTGAACTGCATGCCATTCTTCTTGCTGAAATTCTGATCTACTACATAGAACAACACAACAAAAAGAAAGCAACTGCGGTGTACTATTAAGATGTCTACCGTATGTTAGGTTAACACATGAATGGGAAAGAAATAACTAAAAATGAAAAGAAAGTATGAAAAATAAAATAACAAAAAAGGGAAACATAATAAATGTTAGTACAGTTATCCGAAAAAAATAAAAAGAGACAAACAAGATAAAACCCAAAACTAATCTTCTAAGTCCTCATCTTCTTCTTCATTCCCTTCATTCTCTTCACCTTCCTCGAGGGGTGGATCAAAAGATGAACCCAGATAGGGTGGCATAGTAGGAAAGTGATCCATATTACAACCAGTAGCGGTGGCAAGGTGTTGGTACATCTGACCAAAAGAAGAGTAGACCCCCGCTTGATAATCGGCTTGCTGAGCCAAGAATTGGTCTTGCCTAGCCAAGATTCGGTCTTGAGGATCTATCCTATCAAGCATAGTTTCTGATGCTCATCAAAATGACTCTCTAAACGCTCAAGGCGTTCGGCAACCATGAAATGCCTAGAAGGGGGAGGGGGAGGGGGGCAGCAATTACTACTACCTCTCCCGGAGTTGGTGGCCTAGATGCTCTAATCTGAGTTAGCATGGCATCATCGATAGGTTTCTTGGGTTACTGGGCCTCCTCATCAGGACTGTAAGGGACTCTGGCTCGGATGCACAATTGAGTGATTAATGAAGGAAAGTATAATCTGAGCCTTTGTTGCATAGTATGCATGATAGAAGTAAAAATTACTTGGCCCACGTCGATAGTCATGCCCATCAAAATGGTATAAATCAAGACAGCTTTCTCAACAGTAAGGTCGCTATAGTGTGTAGCAGGCATCATCCGCTGACATACAAAATATTGTCAAGCTCTAGCATTGACATTCAGAGAAGGACCGGGCAAGGTTACAAGGGTATCCCCCATCATTTTCCATGTAGTGCCAGGAATACAGAGAGTATTGCAAATCTCTTCATAATCAATATTAGATGCATATGCACTATACTCACTGTTTTCTATGTCAGGTAACCTATAGACTCTATTTATGGATGTACTGCTAAAAGGTATTGTTTTGCCTCTCACCCTCACTTTATCAATCCTATGCTCATCTGCATTAGTGTAAAATTCTCTAACCATATTTGTAAGGGAATGAGATGGGGGTCTTGTAAATGTACCCCAATTCCTATCATAATCATTTTAAACAAAGATGGGTTTCCCCTCTCTGTGATGTTGAATCCTCTCTCTGGAATGAGTTTTCTAGTTTGCATCATCCGAATATATCTGTCACTTGCCTCAAAACTAACAAATTTGCTCTCATCATACTCTTGTTGTTGTTTTCCCCTAGGTCTCTTAGTCTTAGGTGACATGGGAATCAAATATATAGACTTATGGAACTAATGCAAAATTAATCACCCAAACAGCACAAAGGAACAATAAAGAGAAGAAATTTGTCTTACTTGACGCCCATAAATGGAGAGAAGATAGACTACCAACCAATTTGAAATGTTCTTGAAGAACCCAAAATCTTCCTAGAACCAAGCTTGTTGGAGAGTTCTAGTGAAATCTGCAAAATTAGTGAGCAATGTAGCAAGAAATGTTAAGGAAAAATGAGTGGGTAAGTGAGGGTTTTTAAGAGAGGAAGAGAGAGAGAGAGAGAGAAATGAGGCTGCTGTTTTTCTAAGTTGAAATGAAGAAGAAGTGCAGGTTTTAGGGTTTTAAAATGCCAAAGTTCGGGTGGGCGCTGTATTGTGGGTTTAGGGGCGCTGCAACGAGGGCTGATGGGCTTGGAGGCATGCAATTTGGGCACTGCAGCGTGCCAGATGCAGGGGTGTGGCGCTGGGCTGAGCCTATTTTGCGCGCATTCTGGGCGCTGTAGTGCGCTAAATGCTGGGGCGCAACGCTGGGCTTGGCACACTAGGCCTGGTGCTGTGCGCTGGGCCTGTTTTCTACAAGAAAAATTTGTTGGTTTGCAAAAAGAAAGAGAAAAATAAAATAAAGTCAGCCAAATGGTATAAAAAGGAATCCTTAAAAATTAGATTAAATTAAAAGAAAAACTAGCAATTATGATTGAATAAAACTTTAATTAAAAACAAAACAAGCAAATCAAAAGAAAAAAATAAATAAAAACGTACTTGTGTGGTATAGTTAAGGTGAATAGACCAGATCCGTAAGCGGAATGTCTTCCACTTCCAGATCTTTAAAACTTTAATTAAGGCGCTGACCATTCACTTTAAAAGTCCGACCATCCCTAGTGTCCTCTATTTCCATCGCTCCATTTTCAAAAACATTTTTCACTTTGAAAGAACCGGTCCACCTTGACCGAAGTTTTCCAGGATGCTTATGGAGTCTAGAGTCATATAAGAACACCCGATCGTTGGGTTTAAATGTTTTCCTCAAAAAAAATTTGTCATAGAATACTTTCATCTTAGCCTTATGGATTCTAGACTTTTCATAAGCATCGTTTCTTAATTCCTCTAACTCGGTCAGCTGATATTTCCTAAGCTTACCCGCTTCGCCTATGTCAAAATTAAAAGACTTGATGGCCCAATAAGCTCGATGGTTGAGCTCGACAGGTAAGTGACAAGGTTTTCCAAAAACAAACCGATAAGGTGACATACCTAAGGGAGTTTTAAAGGTTGTACGGTAAGCTCAAAGCGCATCAACTACTCTCAAAGACCAATCCTTGCGATCCGGTTTAACCATTTTTTCTAAAATTTGTTTAATTTCTCTATTAGCAAGCTCTACTTGCTCACTAGTCTGGGGATGGTAGGTAGTAGAAATTTTATGTAACACCCCATATTTTTTCATCAAAGCTTCAAAAGAATAGTTGCAAAAATGTGTACATCGATCACTAATTATAGCACGTGGTGTACCAAACCGAGATAACACATTTTCTTTAAGAAATTTAATTACCATCCTATTGTCATTGCTTCGGCAAGCTGCTGCCTCTACCCACTTAGATACATAATCTATTGCCACAATGATATACTGGTATCCAAAGGAAGGAGGAAAGGGTCCCATAAAATCGATGCCCCAACAACCAAATATCTCAATTACTAAAATATGATTTAAGGGCATCATATTTCGGTGAGACACAGCTCCTAACTTTTGACACTTTTCACATGAGAAACAATAGATGTTTGCATCTTTAAACAAGGTAGGCCAATAAAATCCACACTGCAAAATTTTTGCAGTGGTTTTTTTCATTGAAAAGTGGCCTCCACAAGCTTGGGAATGACAAAATTCCAAGACGTTAACAATCTCTTCATTAGGGATGCAACTCCTTAAAATTTGGTCAGGGTAGTACTTAAAAAGATAGGGGTCATCCCAATAGAAATTATGTACCACATGTAAGAATTTCCTCTTGTCTTGAGCTCTCCAATCCATTGGTATCTCACCTGTAGCCAAATAATTCACGATGTGAGCAAACCATGGTAAAGAAGTAATGGAGAGTAAATGCTCATCGGGAAAGTCATCCTTGATTGGCATGTCATCGTAAGTGTCCTCAAAAGTGAGCCTTGATAGATGGTCAACTACTACATTCTCTACTCCTTTCTTGTCTTTGATGGTGATGTCAAATTCTTGTAGGAGTAAGATCCATCGTATTAGTCTTGCCTTAGCATCCTTCTTTGTGAGAAGGTACTTGAGGGCTGCATGATCTGTAAAAATAAGGATAGGAGAACTGATTAAATAGGCACGAAATTTATCCAAAGCAAATAGTATAACTAGCAATTCTTTTTCATTAGTGGAATAATTCATTTGAGCACTATTTAAAGTTTACTAGCATTGTAAATGACAAAAAGTTTCCCCTCCCTTAGCTGTCCAAGAACAACACCTATAACATAGTCACTAGCATCACATATGATTTCAAAGGGCAAAGTCCAATAAGGTGACTGCATTATAGGTGCTGAAGTAAGCTTGCCAATCAGCGTTTTAAAGGCCTCTTGACAAGTTTGAGTCCACTCAAAAGGGGTATCTTTAACTAGGAGGGCACATAGTGGTCTAGATATGTTCGAAAAATTTTGTATGAATCTCCTATAAAAACCAGCATGACCAAGGAAAGATCGCACATCCTTTACTGTCTTAGGGGTAGGTAATTTAGAGATTAATTCAATCTTAGATTGATCAACCTCTATTCCTTTAGAAGAGACAATATGCTTTAAGACAATACCGGATGGTACCATGAAATGGCATTTTTCCCAATTTAGGACGAATTCTTTCTCCTCACAGGGAATCAATACTCTTTCTAAATTCATTAAGCATGCATCAAATGAAGATCCAAAAACAGTTAGGTCATCCATAAAGACCTCCATGCAATATTCAACCATGTCACTAAAAATACTCATCATGCAGCGTCGAAAAGTAACAGGGGCATTACATAATCCAAATGGCATTCTACGAAAAGCATAAGTGCCAAAGGGACAAGTGAAAGTGGTTTTATTTTGGTCTTCTAATGCAATTTCAATTTGATAATACCCAGAATAACCATCTAGAAAACAGTAAAAGGGATGACCAACTACACACTTAAGAATTTGATCAATAAAAGGGAGTGGAAAGTGGTCTTTCCGGGTGGCAACATTTAATTTCCTATAATCAATGCACATATGCCACCCGGTCACAAGCTTGGGAGGGACTAACTCCTAGGTCATTTTTTACCACAGTGACCCCGGACTTTTTATGAACGACTTGCGTAGGACTTACCCAATTACTATCAACTATGGGATATATAATTCCCGCATCTAATAGTTTTAGCACTTCATTTTTCACTACTTCTTTCATAGTGGGGTTAAGCCTACATTGAGGGTCTCTACGAAGACTAGTTCCTTCATCCAAATTCATTTTATGTGAACAAATCAGGGGACTAATACCTTTTAAATTAGCCATGCTCCATCCTAAGGCTGATTTATGTGCATTTAGAGTTTGAATTAATTTCTTACCTTGGGTCTCAGAAAATTCAGAAGAGATAATAACAGGAAAAGTATCACCTGGACCGAGGAAAGCATGCTTTAAACCCTTAGGTAGGGGCTTTAATTAGACTTTAGGTGCTTCCACACTTGAAGGGACTTGTGTCTTACTTCTTTCGGGTAGCTCCTCAAACTTCGGTTGCCATGTCCGAGTGCCAAAATCCTGGGATTTATCAAAAATAGCACAAATATCAATTATATCAGTTGTATCATTAAACAAATCAATCTCAGAATTTACAAGAAAAATTTCAAGAAGATCATAATCATGAGCTAAAGAAACTCCCTCATTGATGAGTGACTCGAACATGTACAGCTGGTGGTTTTCGTCCTCATCTTCGGGCTGTTTTACAACATTGAAAATATTTACTTCAAGGCTCATGTTTCCAAAGGACAGCTTCATGAGTCCATTCTTACAATTTATTAGAGCATTTACAGTAGCAAGAAAAGGTCTGCCCAAAATCAAAGGAATTTTAGAGTTAGTGTCAACAGCAGAAGTAGTATCAAGAATTAAAAAATCAATAGGATAGTAAAATTTATCAATTTGAATCAAAACATCCTCTACCACACCTCGGGGTACTTTGACTGAACGATCAGCCAATTGTAATACCACAGCGGTTGGTTTGATTTCTCCTAAACCCAGCTGTAAGTAAATAGAGAATGGCATCAGGTTTACACTAGCTCCTAAATCTAGCAAGGCTTGTCCAACTTCATGATTTCCAATGCTACATGCAATGGTTGGACAGCCAGGATCCTTGTATTTTGGGGGAATTCTTTGCTCAATTAAAGCACTCACTTATTCAGTTAGGAATGTTGTTTTCTTTACATGGTGCTTCCTCTTAATTGTGAATAAATCTTTGAGAACCTTTGCATAAGTAGGAACTTGTTTAATTATATGAAAAAGTGGAAGATTAAGCTTTACTTGCCTTAGGTTCTCTAGGATTTCATTATTTAGCTCCAATTTTTTCTTGTTTGATTTTAAGGCTTGAGGGAATGGTTCCTTAACAAGGCTTTTGGTAACTTCAGGGTCCTTGGGCTGTTCGGTGTCACTACTGTCTTGACCCTTCTCCACATCCTCCAGTTTGTTTGTTGTTGGGATGTGAAGTGTCTTACCACTTCTTGTCACAATAGCATTTACATTTTCCAGATTTATTTGTGCCATATATTGACCATGGGATGTGGACTGAGCTTGGGAAGGGAACTTCCCTCGTTCAGTCACACTCAAGGAGTCCATTAACTTGAACATTTGGCTCCTTATTTCTTTGTTTTCTTCTACAATCTGTGTGATTAATGCTTCACACCTTTGGTTTGTTTTGCCCTGTGCCTTTATAAAAGCATGTAAAATGTCTTCTAAAGAAATCCTAGAGGATGAGGGTGCATGATATGGTAAAGGGTGTGATCTAGGGGGTTGTGCAAGCTGCTGGTTTTCAGATTTCCAGCTGAAGTTGGGGTGATTTTCCCATCCCGGATTATAAGTGTTAGAGAAGGGTGCAAAAGACTTCTTGTACATGCCTAAGACATTACATTGTTCCTCATACATCCCTCTCATATAAATAAATATGGGGCACTCTTGAGCAGGATGATCTACCCCACCACAAACAAAACATGGTTCCAAAGGTTCGGCTTGATTAACCACGTGTGTTGGCTTTTTAGTTTTTAATGCCTCTAACTCCCTAGTAAGCATTTCGACTTTAGCTTTCAGGTTGTCTTCCTCCCTAAGATGGTATATTCCACCACCACTAGGGTTTCCTACAGGTCGTGGCCTATTGGTGCTTTCAGTAGCACTAGGTCCAGTCCAAGTATGAGCTTTTTCAACAAGCCCATTGAGGTATTCTAGGGCCTCGTCCGGGTCTTCTTGCAGAAATTCACCATTACACATCATCTCTACGAATTGGCGCTCTCTATGGGTAAGTCCCTCATAGAAATAGCTCACTAAGCGCCAACTCTCATACCCATGGTGTGGACACATATTTAACAGCTCTTTAAAATTCTCCCAAGACTGATACAAAGTCTTATTTTCCTTTTGTGCAAATGTGGAGATTTGTCTTTTTAAAGCATTGGTCTTATGTTGAGGGAAATATTTATTAAAGAAGATATGGGTCATCTCATTCCATGACCTAATAGATCATGGTCTTAGTGAGTATAACCAACTCTTAGCTTTATCCTTCAAGGAGAAAGGAAAAAACTTGAGTCTCACAATATCATCAGTTGCATCTTGACTATGAAAAGCCGCAACTACTTCCTCAAACTCCCTAATGTGTACATACAGATTTTCATTTTCCAAGCCATGAAATGTAGGGACTAATTGAATCATCTCTGTTTTAAAATCTTGATGGTGAGTGTTGGCTGGAAACATAATGCATGATGGTGTGGCTGTGCATATAGGGTGGAGGTAATCCTGAAGGGTCCTAGGGGGTTGATATTCATGTTCACTCATTTCTTCGGGACTAGATGAATTGTCAAATAAAGGATTTAGAAAAGATTTTAATTCTGACTCTAACACAGGCCTACGAGCAAACCTACCCAAAGTGTCTCTATATCAGGGCATGTAAGATCACAAAATAAAATAAAAAAATATTATAAAAAGAAAGAATAAAATAAAATTAATGCAACAAGCTAAAAGAAGGAACGAAGTTACCGCTTTTACAAATTACTACAAAGAAAAAAAACTATCTACAATTCTTCTACCGTCTTGTCTCAAGGTTGACAATCTTCCTTATACTTAAGCGCATCTCCCCGGCAACGGCGCCAAAATTTGATTACGCCCAAAGAGTAATACGGTAGTGGTAGCACAGCTTTGGGGTGTCGATTCCACAGGAAAACAAATTAACTATAAGGAAAAGTGTAAACTTTAATACGAAACGATAAAATCCAAATAAGTAAATCTGAGTTTTGATAGTAAAATATTATGAGGAAATTGTGTATTTGTAAGGAAGAATATAATAAGGAAACAACAAGGTTCTGAGAATCCTCCCTAGGTTCGTTGCCTTATTCCAATCTCGATTCAGTTGTTTTTATCTCGATTGCAAGTTTCACATCCCAAACAAGCAATCGGTGTATATTCAATTAAAGCACAAGTAAACCCTAATGTAATTGTTATGAAGTACTCCTTTTTATCGGTTAAACACACATGGCCAATACTATAGAGTTATCAAGAAACGACAATATATCTTTAACGACAATATTGCAGTAATGGACAACCCTAAAGAATAAGTCTACCGGACTCAATCACAACCAAACAGACTTGACATGAGAAAAACATGACTAAACTTATATCAAAGAGAAAGATATAATCACTAGATTGAAAAGAAATCTTCTAATTAGATTAACAATAAGTCGTAACAATGTTTGACAATAAATCCCAATTACAACTAAACTAATAAAGGAATTAAAGAACAACTACACCTAGGGATTCATCCCTTCGCCTTGCTTGGAGATTAGTTCGCCATGGAACTCATGGCTGAACACTTTGATTGAGGAGAATGAGGCTGCTTCTTTTAGTTTTCCAGACCTTGATTGTCGTCCTTTCTTCAACCCTAAGTGACCTATTTATAGTACAAGGGTTCAAGGGTATTTATGGGCTCAAAATTGTCACTTAAAGGTTCTAATTAGGTCAGGAGACCGTGTGCGCGCCGCACCTCTCCCTTTTGGGCGCTTCGGCACTCACCTTTAGTCCGAGAGTGTGCTTTGCTGGAGGTGGCGGCGCTGCCCTAGCCACACCGCGGTGCTAGAAGGGTGCAAAGTAGTGTGGTGCTGAAGGGTGCGGTGCTACTTTTGCCACGCCGCGGCGCACACTGTTGCTCCAGCTTCTTCAAATGCTGAAACCACTCCTTTTTCTCTTGGCATGCATTGGCTCTTGGCTTTTGAATGTTTTTCATCATTTTGTCTCTTCGTAACCACTCTTCTACTCCGATATATATCGAAGCTTCGTGCTTTAAGCGATGATATCTTTTCCATCTCTTTTGGACTCAAGGTACCTGAAAATGCACCGAATTAAGTTAATGATTCAAGAATATCACTTTAGAGTTATTAACATATAAAAGTGCAATTAAGACCGAGATCAACCCTAAAATGCCAACAATTAAGCACTGTTGATATGCATTTTATGGCTCTCATCACACACCCTTTGAAAATTTCCACTTTGAATTCCAGGAAATTTCATGTATGCTAAAATTTAAGAAATAAACATTATGCTATTACCTTTGTTTTTCTGATAGCTTCTTGTGATTCTCTATGAAATTCAGTAGTAAACCCCTTCAAAATTTTGCTCTTTTAACCTTTCTTTCGATCCCCAAGTGTTTTGAGAAATAGAGTAATGGTAGGAAAACTAATGAAATTCGGTTAAGCGAAATTACATTTACCTATTTTATATATATATATATATATATAGCAGCCCAACCATTGCATTCTCAGCGCTTTTTTTCAAAGCCTCCACGTTTATGCAACGTGCAGCACATGCAAGCTTCAAACTTAGATTGCCACCTGCTGCCACCTTTTTGTTTTTTTTTTTTAGAAAACTTTTTTCTTCTTCATTTTTTTTTCTTTTACCTTTTAGCGTTCACGAATTTTTCTTTTCATTTTCATTTTCTTTGTAACTATGCCTCCACACATCCATTTTTTTAAGAATTGTTTAAATAATAATAAATCTTTCATCTATATTTTATTTTAATTCCATGTCGTATTTATTAAATTACTTTTTTACCTTTACTTTATGAATAAGGGTATTATAAATCTACTTACCTTATAAAAATTTCGTCCCCGAAATTTCCTTACCTAACTCCAAAAACAAAAGTGAATAATACTTCTTCATAATTGTCTCATACTTTTACGTAATCTCTTCAACATCCTTATTCCTCCTCAGAACTTGAATTAAGGAAATTATTTTATTTCACAAAACTTGTTCTTTTTTGTCTAAAATTCTTTTTGACCAATTTGATCCTCTCAGTTGTTAACTCAATAATTGATTGACCAAATATATTTTTTTCTCCCATTTCTTCCCAACCTATAGGAGTTCTACAGTTATTACCATACAATGTCTCAATCGGTGTCATCCCAATATTAGTTTCATACTGATTATTATAAGCAACTTCAATCGATGACATGTAAGTATCCTAACTTACTGAGCAATTCATCACATTAACCCTTAACATATCTTCTAGTACTCTAATAATCCTTCCTATCTGAGCATGAAAAATTTATTTTAAATTGCAACTGTATACCAGTGGCTTTCTGGAAGACTCTCCAAAATCAAGATGTAAATCTAGCATCTCTAATTGACACTATGCTTAATGGTGCTTCATACAACCTCACAATATCAGCTACATCCCTCTTCAATCCTGACCATCAGAATTCCTTTATACATCTTATTGTTACTTAGTTGCATCGAATCTACATCATCATGTGTCTTTCTCAATATATTCTTTCTTAACTCCACTTCATTGGGAACACAATCCATGTTCCAATACCAAAATACCCTCATTTCAAATTTTGAACTCAAATATTTTCTAATAAGCACTCAATGCTTAATCTTTTCTATCTCTTCATCTCTACCTTGCATCTCTAAAGTATTTTACTATGAATGACTATACAACCATATTCGCTAACCATTATCCTCTATTACTGATATTCAACTTCATTCTTATCTCTTTTAAATTTGTCATCAATTTCACATCAGGACTCCCAATAGCAGTTAACCTTCTTGTAGACTTTCTACTCAATGCATCAGCTATCACCTTCGCATTTTCTAGATGATAGTGAATTGTACAATCATAATTACTAATCACTTCATCCACCATCTTTGCCTCAAATTCAACTCTCTCTGGGTAAGTAAGTACGTTGAACTCTTATAACCCATAAATATCTTATATATGGCTCCATACAGATGATGTCTCCAATCTTTAAAGTAAACACTATAGCAGCCAACTCTAAATCATGAGTAGGAAAATTTCTATCATGAATCTTCAATTACCTAGAAGTATGGGCCACAGCTTTCCTATGTTACACATATCTCAATCATTGATGTGACGTATCACTATATACCACAAATCCTTCATCACCAGAAAGAAACACCAATACTGGAGCTGTAGTCAATTTCTCCTTTAATAATTGGAAAAATTTTCTCACACTTTCCTCACCATACAAATCTCACCTCTTTCCTGATCAGTCTATTCAACAATATTACAATAACAGAAAAATTATGAAAGAATCTTCTATAATAACCAGCTAATCCCAAGAAGATTCTAATCTCTGTCACATTAGTTGGCCTCTCTCAACTTAACATTGCCTCTACCTTTTGTGGATCAACTGTTATGTCATTTCCCAATATTACATGTTCCAAGAAAGTTATTTCATTTAGCCAACACTCACATTTAGAGAACTTTGCATATAATTTCTCTCTCCTCAGAATCTCCAACACACTGTCTATTGTTTGACATGTTGTTCTTCCTTCTTAGAATACACCAAGATGTCATTATTGAACACAACCACAAGATTATCAAGAAATAGTTTAAACATTTTATTCATCAAGTCCATGAATGTTTCCTGGAACATTAGTCAATCCAAATGACATCACAAAAAGTTTATGACCATAATGTGTCCTAAAAGTAGTCTTAGGCACGTCTCCCATCTCTATCTTCAACTGGTGATAACCTGATATCAAGTTTATCTTAGAAAACACTCTCACTCCTTGCAACTGCTCGATTAGTTATTTATCCTGGGTAAAAGATATTTGTTCTTATTCAACTATTTGTAGTCTATACACACTCTTATCATTCCATCTTCCTTCTTCACAAACACTATATGGGCTTCTCATGATGATACACTAAATCGAATAAGTTGTTTATCTAACAACTCTTGAAGTTGCACTTTCAATTCTCTCAACTCAGCGAGTTCCATTCTATAGAGTGCTATAGATATATGTAATGAATCTGGTATCACATCAATAGAGAATTAAATCTCCCTTCTGTATTCTGAGCTACAAAAGTAATAGATCCTGCTTGCCTCTGACTCTTGTACTTCAGTTCCCTATGACAAGGAACACCTCATCTAGATGGTCTCTCACCTATACGCTCATATTGGTACCACCTCTGGGTTCCTCAAATCTAGACCTCTTCCGTCGATTCCTCCTACCTCTAATTTCCATCTCATTCTTCTCAATCTGAAGTGTTTTATCCACTAATCTGACATAATTCATATGCCTCATATAAGATAGTTTTGATCAAATCTTAAAACATAGTTCATCTTTGAACCTCTTACACTTCTTCTCCTCTAGGTCTACCATTTTCGATACAACTGTTAACAAAGCCACAAATCTCTTATCATAATGAGCCACAGTCAACACATTTACCTCAAATAAAATCTCTATCTTGTTGGGCTCTAAAGGTCTAAGGAAAGTATTTATCAAGGAAAACCTCCTTAAACCTATTCCAAGTTAAGAGTCTTTCAACATCTGCACTTACCCTGGGAATAATATCCTCTCATCATTCTAAAACTTCTCCTTCTAACTCAAATGAAGTAAAGGCAACCATATGCTTATCAGTTACTAGTTGATATGATCCACGCCAAGAACCAAGAACTTGATGTATCAAGAAGGCTTACAAGATCGTCTAGAAGCAGATTTATGTGAGACTGCGACCCGTATCTTATATTGAAGTAAGAATCTTGGTATAATGAAGACGTCACAATCAATTATGGAAGGATTGATTGATAAGTCGAAGATGAACGCCACGGAAACTCCGATAAGTTCAGAAGTTGCAAAAAAACCAAAGAGAATTTTCTCTCACAAAGTATGAATCAAATCTGAATTGCGTTATTCCAAAAAGCCAATAGCTATTTAAATACACGAGAATTCGTAACCAATTAGAAAAATGAAACAAAGGAATTTGTAACCAATTAGAAAAAGGAAACTAAGGAATGGGAAACAAACCTAAATTCCCAAAAAAAGGAAAGTACCTAAATTGGCATGCAAGCCTTACAATTTAGCAATTATATTAATAAGGAAACAATTAAAAAAAAGGTAATAAGAAAAATTACAGCCTATTATTTTCCTTGATGAGCCAACCAAAACGAGTAAGTCTTCAATTTTAGGAAACTAATATTTTAATTCACAATCTTGAGTTGCTAGATTATTCCATAACTTGAATTATGGAAATCCATCCTTGTGGATCACGTATAGCATCATTCTTAGGCCCCCAAAGATGGTTCTTAGCCCAAATGTGTTGAATTAGCCCATTGAGAGTTTTCTTGAACCTTTTAGCTCGAGCCCTTATAACTGGACCAATTGGAACTTGAATAGGATCCGCCTCCCATTTGTTAGCCGTATCCTCATCATTCCCCTCCTCTTGAAAAGGATTTGTCCTCAAATCATCACCTACATCAAAAGGGCTTAAATTAGAAACATTAAAAGTGGCACTAACATTTTACTCACCTGCCAAATCCAATTTGTATGCATTATCATTGATGCGCTAAAGGAATTGAAAAGGCCCATCTCCTTTAGGAAGTAACTTTGAACGCCTTTGTGTCAGAAATCTTTCTTTCCTCATATATAACCAAACCCAATCTCTGAGTTGAAAAATCAGCTGTCGATGACCTTTGTTAGCTTGTTTTGCATATTGTACTGTTTTCCTCTCAACATTTAGTCTTGCCTTCTCATGTATCTGCTTAACAAATTCATCCTTTTTTCTTTCCATCCAAATTAGCACGTTCAAACATAGGTAATGGCGTTAATTCCAATGGAGTTAAAGGATTAAAACCATAAACAACTTCAAACAGTGAAAACTTAGTAGCATAATGAACAGTACGATTATAAGCAAACTCAACATGTAGTAGACATTCTTCCCAAGTTTTGATGTTCTGTTTAATGATAGCCCTCAACAAAGTAGACAAAGTCCGATTCACTACTTCAGTTTGACCATCAGTTTATAGATAACAAATAGTAAAAAATAATAGCTTAGTCCCTAACTTACACCAAAAAGTCTTCCAAAAGTAACTCAAGAACTTAGCATCTCTATCTGAAACTATTGTTCTAGGCATACCATGTAATCTTACAATTTCTCTAAAGAACAAATTAGCAACATTGGAAGCATCATCAGTTTTGTGACATGGAATAAAATGTGCCATCTTAGAAAATCTATCCATAACCACAAAAATTGAATCTTTACCACATTTAGACCTAGGTAAACCTAACACAAAGTCCATCGAAATATCTATTCAAGGCTCACTAGGAATGGACAGTAGCGTGTATAAACCATGGGGTTGCATTCGAGATTTTGCCTGCCTACATGTGACAAATCTACCACAAATTCTCTCAATATCTTTTTTCATGTGTGGCCAATAGAAGTGTTCTTGTAAAATGGCTAAGGTCTTAGCAACTCTAAAGTGACCCATGAAACCTCCTCCATGGGATTCTCTTACTAACAAATCACGCGAAGAGCAATTCGGTACACACAATTTATTCTCCTGAAATAAGAAACCCTCATGCCTAAAGAACTTACCCACTGCATTTTTCTCACAAGGCCAAAACTCCCCACAAAAATCGTTGTCTGAAGGATACAATTATTTAATGTACTCAAAACCAAGTAATTTTGTATCAAGAGTATAAATTAACGTACCTTCGAGAAAGTGCATCTGCAACGATGTTTTCCTTACCTTGCTTGTATCGAATGACATATAGAAATGTCTCAATGAATTCTACCCATCGTGCATGTCTCCTACTCAACTTGTGTTAGTTTTTTAAATGCTTCAAGGACTCATGATCGATGTGAATCACGAACTCCTTAGGCCAAAGATAGTGTTGCCATATTTCCAATGCTCGAACCAATGCATAAAATTCTTTATCATAAGTAAAGTAGTTTAAAGCTGCTCCACTTAATTTCTCACTGAAATATGCGATTGGTCTTCCTCTTTGCATAAGAACTGCACCGATACCCAAACCTGAAGCATCACATTCAATTTCAAATGTTTTAGTAAAATCAAGCAAAGCAAGTAAAGGAGTATGAGTTAATTTTTCTTTGATCAATTGGAATGTCTTCTCTTGCTCGTCTCCCCGTTTGAATCCAACGTTCTTCTTGATGACTTCGGTAAGCGGTGCGGCAATACTGCTAAAGTCTTTCACGAACCTCCTGTAAAAACTAGCAAGTCCATGAAAACTACGAACTTGACCTACACCCGTGGAACTTGGTCATTCTTTAATCGCACGGATATTCTCTTCATCAACCTGTATTCCTTGTGCACTCACAACAAAACCAAGAAACACAAGCTTATCGGTGCAAAAGGTGCACTTCTTCAAGTTAGCAAACAACTTCTCTTTTCTATGTACATCCAAAACTGATTTTAAATGCACAACATGATCATCTAAGTTTGTGCTATAAATGAGAATATCATCAAAATAAACAGCAACGAATCTGTCTATAAAAGCTCGCAAAACATGGTTCATTAATCTCATGAAGGTAATCAGTGCATTTGTTAATCCAAATGGCATAACTAACCACTCATATAAACCATATTTCGTTTTAAAAGTAGTTTTCCATTCATCACCCTCTTTCATTCTTATTTGATGTTATCCAATTTTTAAATCAATCTTAGAAAATACTTAAGCACCATACAGTTCATCTAGCATATCATCTAAGCGAGGAATAGGATGTCGATACTTTACTGTTATATTATTGACTGCTCGGTAATCAACGCACATTCTCCACATCCCATCCTTTTTAGTAACCAAAATCATCGGAACAGTGCACAGACTCATGCTTTCTCTTACGTACCCCATTTCCATCAATTCACTAACCTGCCTTTGTAGCTCCTTTATCTCATCAGGACTGCTTCGATAGGCTGGTCAGTTTGGAATTGTAGCACCGGGAACGAAATCAGTTTGATGCTCAATGCCTCGAATAGGAGGTAAGCCATGTGGAATCTCCTCGGGAAAGATATCATCAAACTCCTACAAAAGAGAAACAATAGAACTAGGCAAAGATTAGTCAAATTGGTTAGTGTTTAACGCATCTTTGTACAAAAGTACAATCATTGGCTGATTTAAAAACATCAGTCTTTTTATTTCACTCGCTCTTGCATAGAAATTTGTTTTTCTCTCAATGGCCGAATCAGCTCTTTTATTTTCTCTCTCAATTTTCCCGGCCTCTCTCATTTTCTCTTTCTGATTTTCACTCGTTCTCTTTTTCTCACTCTCTTTCGTTTGCTCACTCTCTTTTTGTAACCTCACTTGATCTTCATAAACTCACGTTGGTGTCAAAGGAATTAGAGTGATTGTTCTTTGATTGCTTACAAACGAATATTTGTTGGTGAAGCCATCATGCTTAATGCCTATCAAATTTCCATGGTCGGCCTAGTAACAAGTGTCCAGCTTGCATCGAAACTATATCACACAAAACTTCATTTTCATATTTTCCAATCCGGAAGGAAACTAACACATGTTTGTTTACCCTCACTTCACCACTATCATTGAGCCATTGCAACTTATACGGCCGAGGATGTTTAATTGTTGGCAGCCCTAATTTCTCAACCATTGTAGTGCTAGCAACGTTAATACAACTACCTCCATCAATAATCACACTACATACCTTGTTTTGCACGTGGTATCTAGTATGAAAGATGAATTCTCGTTGTACTTCGTCATCTTCTTAGATTTACACACTTAAAGCTCTCCTTGCAACCAACAATTCTCCTTAGGCAGCGTATTCCTCATCACTCGCATCCTCTAATGGTGGCATAGATTTGGTATCTTCTTCGCCCTCGGTTTCAATTTCACCATTATCTCACAATACTATAACTCTTTTGTTCGAACATTGGCTTGCTATGTGACCCCTGCCTTGGCATTTAAAACTTTTAATATCATGATTTCTAGTGTTGGAAGAATCAGTTTTACCTTGATTTCCATGGCTAGTACTTTCTTGCTTTTGCTTGGTTTTGGGCTTGGCCGTGGCTTGCCTCTCCTCTCTCTTCACAAAATTCGGCCTCCAAGATGAACCCGAGTTAGAGTTTTACCATGTATTATTGCCTCTCCTCTTGAGTTGGTTCTCAACTTTGATAACTATGTGCGCCATATCTTCCAACTCCACATAATGATGTAACTCCACTGAATTAGCAATTTCTTGGTTCAAACCAGCCAAGAAACTAGCCATAGTAACCTCTCGATCCTCCTCTACATTTGCTTGGATCATAGCTACTTCCATCTCTTTATAATAATCCTCCACACTCTGACTACTTTGTGTAAGACTTTGCAATTTTTGGTACAACTCACGGTAGTAATGGCTTGGAACAAACTGTTTCCTCATCATGGTTTTCATCTCCTCCCAAGTCTCTATTGGACGCTCTCTATTTCTCTTTCTGTTTAACATTAGTTGATCCCACCAAACAATCTCATAGTCAAAAAATTCAATGGCTGCAAGTTTAACCTTTTAAAGCTCAGAATAATTATGACAATCAAATACCAATTCTATCTTCTTCTCCCACTCAAGGTAAGCTTTAGATTCATTTTTGCCTTAAAATGATGGAATCTTCATCTTAATACTACCCAAGTTATTATCTTCCTGATTCCTAGCTTCTCTACCTCGACCACCAAATCTCCTATGGCTAACAATCAATTCCTGATCATCTTCTTCATCAAATTCATTCTCATAATACTCTTCATTTTGAACTCTCTCTGCCCTAGGTTGAACTCTCTCCCTCCTACGCACATTAGGAGTGTTTTGTTGCTGCCCCACACGTGCATTTTCTACCCGATCTATCCACTCATGAACCTATCCCATCTCTGTTCTCAATACTCTCCTCATCTCACCCATTAAGGCCTTTATAAGCAACTTCAGATCACCCTCTCCCGATGTATCTCCTGAATTATTTTTGTTCTTGTTGTCTGACATGTTTGCTGCAAAAACAAAGTTAGAAAAAAAAGAACAAAAGAACGTCACACACTTCCTCACGTGTTTCACTCAAAGAATGAGTCACTCAATTTCACTCGTGTTTTTACACAAAATCAGATTAGCTTTTACCCTCTTATGTGCTCACCACTCTTGCCTTTTTCCACTCGTATTAATCCTCTATAGGTTCTTATCAAACTAACCAAACAAGTATCAAAGTTTCCACCAACAATTCACCAACAACTCACAAAGAAATTCGGATTTAAAGGCTAGAATACAAGGAAAACAAAGATGAGAAATTGAAACAAGAATTGAAAGGATTGAATCTAAATATCACACACTTTTTTTTTATCCAGAAATTCGTTCTTTCTTTTTTTTCGAATTTCCTCCTCTTTTTTTCATTTTTTTTTAATAAAACAAAACAAAAGATAAGCAAACCTGCAACTAGAAGGCTCTGATACCAAATGATATGATCCACGCCAAGAACCAAGAACTTGATGGATCAAGAAGGCTTACAAGATCGTCTAGAAGTAGATTTATGTGAGACCGTAACCCGTTGCTTATATTGAAGCAAGAACCTTGGTATAATGAAGACACCACAATCAATTATGAAAGGATTGATTGATAAGTAGAAGATGAACGCCACAGAAACTCCGATAAGTTCAGAAGTTCTAAAAGAACCAAAGAGAATTTTCTTTCACAAAGTATGAATAAAATCTGAATTGTGTTATTCCAAAAAGCCAATAGTTATTTAAATACATAAGAATTCATAACCAATTAGAAAAAGAAACTAAGGAATTCGTAACCAATTAGAAAAAGGAAACTAAGGAATAGGAAACAAACTTAAATTCAATTCTGGTAACCTAAAATCCAAAAAAAAAGGAAAGTACCTAAATTGGCATGCAAGCCTTACAATTCAGTAATTAAATTAATAAGGAAACAATTAAAAAAAAGGTAATAAGAAAAATTGCAACCAACCATTTTCCTTGATGAGCCAACCAAAACGAGTAAGTCTCCAATTTTGGGAAACTAAGATTTTAATTCACAATCTTGAGTTGCTAGATTATTCCAAAGCTTGAATTATGGAAACCCATACATGTGGATCATGTATAGCATCATCCTTGGGCCCCCAAAGATGGTTCTTAGCCCAAATATGTTGAATCAGCCCATTGAGAGTTTCCTTGAACCTTTTAGCTCGAGCCCTTGTAACTGGACCAATTGGAACTTGAATAGGATCTGCCTCCCATTTGTTAGTCGTTTCCTCATCACTGGTAAAATACCAAATAATCTCTCTACATGTTTCTCCCAAAACTCTAGCTTAAAATGATTCATAGATCCTTTAAACAATAAAGCATTCAACTTAATATATCTAACAAAACAATCTCTTTGCGTCTTGTACATAAACTCACTTTTCCCCTTTTTAACATTTATCATTATTGGATTTACAACAACCTCAGGCACTACTCTAGTCTGTTCATCTAGTCTATGCTATAAGCTATCAATTCTATCATTTGTTACCTTCATTTCTTAAGAGCATGTGCAAGAGCTTATCTTAGCTCATCTCTTTCAACTTCAGATTCTCTCATACTTTTACTAATATAAATTATATTACTAATATCAATCATACTATTTCTAAGAACCACCGATTCAGACTCAATCTTGACTTGTCAAAAATATTGGAGGCCTACCACGCCCTCTTAAATCAACAACTCTAGCTCTAGCTCTAGCACGTCCACGTGTCATCCTCAGACTGTTCATTAAAATATAATTTATTTTAATCTTCAATTTTTTATAAGTTCTCATGCAGCCTACAGAATCATAAAACCTAATGCTCTGATACCAAAATTGTAATGACCCATACCGGGTTAGCCACCCCCGAGACGGTGTCATCACATTTTGAAAATCCCAGCATGATACATATATGCAACAATAAAAATAAATAACACCAGTAGAAAACTTTACATCAATCCTCAACCCTCAACAGGGGAGTTACATCAATTTGATCTTTAAACATTAGATACAACTTAAAATGCATGAATATTTACAAATAAATATTTATTTTCTTTTCTCATTAGTCTGAGGATGTTGACACGTACGTGGCTTACAGAAAATAATTTCGTCTGAACCTCAACTCACCAAACTATTTATCATGTCTGCTACCTGAAATCATTGTACAGTGAAGAGTGAGCTTCACAAGCTTAGTTAATCAAATTTACTAGGAGTAATCAATCTATATAAATAGTTTTTCACTATTTACTCATTTATATCTCATACAACTTGATACTAGCATTCCACTATCACTACACATGTCAAAAGATCCATTCTCTATCAATATCTTTTTCTTATTTATTAGTTCACCTTAAGACCATCAATTATCTCAAAATTACCTCGTAATGAGGTTTACAACATAAAGTCTACCATTTAGATGGTTATTATCATATTATACTTCTATGTTTCTTTTTCTCATTGTAACTGTCTCACTGTAAATGGTCTCACTGTAACTGTCTCACTGTAAGACTCATTTATCTACAAATAAAATAAATGCATAATATCCACAACATTTCAGTAATAAACTCAACATGTAAAACAGATGAAATGCATGAATTATTATTATGGGAACGTCTTCTCACATATCGACATGTTTTTATCTTAGACTGACTGCCTTCCCGGTTCTTTCATTCACATTTAGACCGGCTGCCTTCCCAGTTCTTTTATTCTCATTTAGACCAGTTGTCTTCTCGATTCTTTTATTCTCATTAGACCGGCTGTCTTTCCGGTTCTTTCATTTTCATTAAGCCGACTGCCTTCTCGGTTCTTTCATTTTCATTAGACCAGCTGCCTTCGTTCTTTTCTTTTATTTAATGCATGTGCATATGAACAATGATATAAAATATGCATATGAACAATAAAATAAAAAACAACATGAACTCAAAATATTAAATTTAGCTATCATATCTTTTCTCAAATTATTATAAAAAATTTCGCTAAATTCTTCTCATCCTAAATCACATCAAATCATCTATCAAAGCTTGTCAAGATCTACTAAATTTCATCTTCTCATAATTCGTATCAAAACATCAACCATAGCTCATCAAGAATTTCACTTATCGCTTTTATTATTAAATCAACTTATTATTCCAAAAAAATTATTATATCTCACCTAATAATTTCCTACATGTCCAAAAAAAGTTCATATCATAACTATCAATCAATTTTTCATCTACCACCAAAGCATACACTAATAATTTATTTTAATATTATCATTAGATATTTCATTTTTTATTTAGATTACTTAGAGTAAATCTAACTCACCACGTAGCACTTAAAACTACCCGTGGATCACCTCTTTGCCTTTCCTGTTTCTCTTAGAAATTTCCCCCGGTTCCTGATCATTAACACCTGACATAATATTTGTATTAAATTTCTAATTATTTCTTTAATTCTTCATAAACCACACCCTTTGAAAATTCTCACTTTGAATTCCGAGAAATTTCATGTATGCTAAAATTTAAAAAATAAACACTACATTATTACCTTTTGTTTTTCTGATAGCTTCCCGTGATTCTCTATGAAATTACACTGTAAATCCCTTCAAAATTTTACTCTTTTAATATTTCTTTCGGTCCCCAAGTATTTTGAGAAATAAAATAATGGAAAGAAAACTAACAAAATTCGGCTAAGTGTGTATATATATATATATACACATTTATAAGTGGCAGCCCAACCATTGCACTCTCAGCACTTTTTTTCAAGGCCTCCACGTTTATGCAACATGCAGCACATGCAAGGTTCAAACTTAGATTGGCAGCAGGTGGCAACACCTGCTGCCACGTTTTTGTTTTGCTTTTTTTTTTAGAAAAAATTTTTATTTTTCTTTTACCTTTAGTTCACAAATTTTTTTTTTTTATTTTCTTTGTAACAATGCCTCTACGTGTCCATTTTTTTTTTGAAGAATTGTTTAAATAATAATAAATCTTTCACCTATATTTTATTTTAATTCCATATCATATTTATTAAATTACTTCTTTACTCTTACTTTACGAATATGGATATTACTGTTACCCTCAAAGAATTAGGACTTCGAAGAAAAATGGAAATCAAATTGTAATAACTTAAAAACAGGTTGCACAGTCGACTATTCACAATTACAGTCGACTGTGTTAGAATTCTGAACTCTCTACCCCTTGCACAGTTGATTGTTTATTATGGCAGTTGACTGTGTTAGATACATGTGGTCTTTTGTCCTTTACACAGTCGACTGTGTTAATCGCACAATCAACTATCCTAAAGTCAGAACCCAGAAAAACCCATGAAGATGCGCCCTTTTTTCCTTCAAATCTCTTTGAATCATCTTAACATCTTAAACCCTTTCAAAACATCAATTTTATAAGTTACTAAATCAAGCTTTTACATTACCCAAAGCCAAAATCTCAAGTTAACACTCCTAAACCTCCAAAATCAACATAAAACCCTATTTTGAAACCTAAATACCCATTTCTTCAAATTTTCCATAAGAAACTTGAAATCCTTGAATTCAATAACCTAGTTTCATATATATATAAGCTTTCAAGAATAGAAAAGATAAAGGAAAGAAAACCTTACTTGGAATTTCTTCTTAAAATCTCTATCACTTGTTCAAGAAATGAAGTAAAGAGAGAAACGTGTAGGAGTTTCTAGAAATAAAGAGAGAGACCTAGTGAACTGGGAGTTAGTCTTTCCCTTCATTTATTTATACTAGGAGTAAAAAAGACGTATTTAACCCCTCTTGTAAGTTTTATTACCATGACACCAAAACTCCCTCATTTTAGCATAAATTCTACAACAACTCCATAAATCCTATTTCTCTTCAAAATTTCCTAAAGAAACCATTTCATCTCATATATATATATATATATATATATATATATATATATATATATATATATTCTTGCAACCAACACCGAGTATTTAAATATTCTTAATTAAAGAAAACAATAATTCAAATAAAAACATTAAAATAAGATAACTATCTCTACATAAAAGCACAAATCTTCTCCAAACTTTTTTTTTGGGTACATTGACAATGAGTGAGATCGAACTCGAATCTCTTACTTAGAAGACTCAAAGATGGCCATTAAAACAAAAGACTCTGGTTCTTCTTCAAACTTCTAGTGATTGCTCTATTTGTGAGGAGGGTTAGGTGCTGAAAAATTGACTAATAACTCAATGTTTTAGATATTTCTTTTAAACTTAATATTTTTTATTAATGTTTCTTCTTTTAGTTATTTTAGATAACTAACAAGTAAGATAAAATTGAAAACTAATGATTTTATTTAAAATTTCATCTGTCAAGAAGGAAAAATGTATGAATATATGATAATGTGATACAATTTCATAAGTCAAGTTTTCCATCCAATAAAAAAAAAACTGCTTTTATAAATTACAATTTTATTTCAGTAAAATATGCATTAAATGTCGTGATACTATCACAATTTTATTTTACCAAATGAGCATTTTCAACCATGAAAATATTTAAAATAAGCCTGCACAATGGGATGGATGATGACTTTTTTTTCAAACTACTTGATTGTCTATATTGAAAATGAAATTACCAAAAACTTTATAACAATAAATATAAAATACAATAGATGATTTCTACACAATAAAAGAGCAGCGAGCAAATTTAATGTAACTAATGATTAATGTATTTGAATAATATATTATCCTTTTAGGCAATAAGAACTATGTATTAGTCTTATTTCATAAATTGGGATTTTTATTATGATAGTTAAAAACAATATCTTTTTTTATAAGATAGTTAAAAATGATATCTTATTTTAATTATAATAGTTTTGGTCCCTTCAAAGAAAAAATCTTAGCTCCGCCGCTAATGATGGAGATAATATGTGAGGTGGTCTAGAAAGCATAAGATTTGATGTAGTAGCCACGTGGATTGCGAGATACCTCTAGTACACATGGTGTCTCTAGTACACATGGTAATCTACTTAAAAGCCTAAGTGGTAACTTAAAGACTAATTCTAACCTTGAACATATGGCATACATTAATCGGTTATCACACTCTCGAACTATAGTAGGAGCAAAATGCCCCTTATATCTAAACAATACCAAAATTCTCAACTAGTACTTAAAATAACCAGAAAATTATGTGATTTAGCCTAAGACATCATTAAGATTTCTAATCAAGATATCAGACCACAAATCTTATCATTATCCATCTATCAGTACCATCTGATGTCCATACTTTTTACTATTAAATGTATTATTTTACTTACAAATATATCTAATAAGTTTAAGTGTTACATTATAGAATCTACCTTCAGTTTATTATTTTCGAAATAATTTTTGAAAAAGCAATTGTGGAGCTAAAAATTATTTTATATTTTATAAAACAATTGTAAAAACAGTTTTCTTGCATAAATATATGTTTATTAAAACTTTTTTTTGACTTATAATTTTTTTAAAAGTATATATTTTTTAAAATTATTTAACTTAATTTTTATTTATTAAAAAAATCATTTCATAAACTCCGACAAATCATAGGGCACACTTGAGTCGAATCAAGCTTGAATGCTAAGGTTCGAGCTCGGTTCGACTTAAGATGAACATGTTTGAGTTCAAATCGAGCTCAAAAATTATGTTCGAGTTTGAGCTCGTTAATATTTTTTTTAATCGAATCTTAAAGTATTTGAACTCAGCTCGATAAATTATTCAAACTTAAATTTCAAACTCAAATGAATCAAGTTTTAATCTAATTTTAATTGAGAACGAATTCAAATAGCCAAATAAAAACTAGGCAAATGTTACCACCGACAACCTTTTAAACAAAATCTATATTTCAAATCCTTTCATAGTTCCATCTCTTTGATGACTTGATCAAGTTAAGGACCAAATTTAAGTCCAACAAGTGGCTGCTTGATAGCTATTCCTGTAAAGGCTATAATGAAAATGACATGAGTAATTCCTCCCTTCCATCATTTCTACTCAAATCACTAATTATAAATTTTTTTATTTTTTAGCTTAATTAAATTTATGTGGTGGCGCAACTTACTAAACAATCTCTCCTTTTTATGTTATAAATAATGTAAAATTTGAATTACCGTTTACCGTTTTCGATGGTAATCGATGTTGTCTTAATTGTTTCACAAGCTGAATGCACAGGGAGTAAGTGAAGCTATAAATATAGAAAGGGTAGATTTGTAAAAAAAACAAGTTTTTAAAAGTTACAAGTAATTTATATCATTTATTATATAATCACTTATTAACAATCAATAACTGACGAGACAAATAAGATAATTAACATTGTAAGTAGTGAATAATTAAGAATTTAGAAGCAGCATGTATTGATATTTTGATTATTTTTTATTTTACCTAATGTACCTTTGTACACACATATAAATATATTTATATTCTATATACATAGCTGATCAACTTATTTGTAATAAAAAAAATTAAAAAAATAAAACTTGCAATATACATAAATTTCGATTATAAAGTGGTTTTCATCACATTCTAAAATTTAAAAAGTTTAAATTTATGTGCAAATACTTTACAATTTTTATTGATCCTTACACATACATACATACATAGATATATATATATATATATATATATATATATATATATATATATATATATATATATATTGGGAAACAAATTTTAAAACCTATTACATTTATTATATTTTGGAAGAAAGTTTGTAGAGGTAGTTGGAGGTCCTTTAATGCTCCTTATTTAAACCTTTGCGTTAAGGACAATGGTTAACATTTGTCTAATTAAAATAAAATTTAAACTTAAATATAAATTTAAAATTTTATGAGAGATCATACTTTTGTGAGTGATAGTCTTCTTTTATATGCGAAGGAATTTTGCTATATAAGGATCTGATGATATTTGGAAACGCGTAGAGGTGACCAAACCCCAAACAAAATCTTAAATTAAAATTTGAAGCTGGAAAACTAAAATGAAAAACAAAAAAATCTCAGATTTTGTCTTTAATTTATTGCTTTCAGATGAATGTGAAAAAGTAGAAAACCACCAATTTCTCTAAATCTAAAGAGCCAGAAAAATATGTTTTGTAAGTATTGATTTTGGTTATCAGTGCAAGGTATTATATTGTTGGTATTTGTCTAAGGTTTAAATATGGTCTAAACATGGTTCAAATATGGTTAAAGTCTAAACCAATGTTGGAAGATTAAAATACAGCATGTTAAAGGAGTGCACACATGTGTGTGCATCCATTTGGGTGTGTGTGTGCACACTCCTAATCAACAAAGCAAAGTAGTGCGCACTGCTGTGTGAAGGGCAGCATCAGTGTGCACCTCACCGCCCCTTCACCAGCGCCTCACCGCCCAGCAAGGATGCAGTTTGGAGAAGGGCAGCGCCGCACCGCCCAGAATGTGGTGCAAAGGAGCTTTGCCTAGCGCCTCACCGCTCCCTGTTCAGTGCCTAGGCCCTAGGCACACTGAGACACACATGGACAGCTTGTTTCAGCCTCTTGTTAGGTGCGTGGATGCAAGGTTAAAACGCACAACACCATTTAGGATTGATAGAGGGCCATGGTTGATTGGTCATCAAGATCTAAGGGTGGAGAATGACACACAAGATTGGACAAGAAGTTGGTGCACTATATAAAGGGTCACCTAGGTTCAATCTCATGACATAAGATGTGAAACACATTGTGATACAAGACACAAGTGTGTGTGTGACAGACATACAAGAGAGAATTATGTGAGAGTGCAAAGACACAGACATACAAGAGGGACTCATTGTAGAGAGGCTGGTTGTAAAGAAGAGAGATTAAGTATAGAAAGTGATAAAGTCTTTCTTGTTCTCTTCTTTGTTCCTTCAAGAACTTGAGGTTTCTTAAAGAGGGTTGCTGTAATTGTAAAGAACCATTGATTTAGTGCAGAAAGTTCAGAGGAACTCACGGGGACGTAGGCTATTGCCGAATGTCGATAACAAATCGCTTGTCTTCTTTTCTTTCTTGCTTTCAATTGCTGTATTTCTTTCTATAAGTCATTCTAGACTTGGGTGTTTGGAAGATCACCACTTGGGTATCTTGTCAAGGTGATTTCCAACAATAGTATCAGAGCCGGAGGAGCTTGCACAGCTGGGTATCGGAGCAAGAACAAGAAGGTATTGGAGTCAAGACTCCAAGAATCAAACATCAACATCTTGGGTGATTCAAGAACGGAGTAAAGATCAAGATCAAATCGTGTTCTTGAGGGTGATTCAAGAACGGTGTTAAGATCCATCTTCGATCGTGTTCTTGAGGTTGAAGAAAGCATTTGTGGGTATTGCATAAATCTGGGATCTTGTCCGCAAGATGAGTTCAAATTTTGGTATTGAGAAGTTTGATGGAAAGGGAGATTTTTCCCTATGGAAGCAGAAGATCAAGGCGGTTCTAGTGCAACAGAAAGTGGACTTGGCTCTTGGAGAAGATGATGCTTTTCCAGCAAGTGTCACGGAGGACTAGCGGATTGAGATGAAGAAGATAGCTTACAACACCATTTTCTTGTATATGTCGAATAATGTCACAAGGGAGTGCAGAGACTCGGAAGATCCAGCTGCAATTTGGAAGAAACTAGATGAGTTTTTTCTTGCCAAGACTCTCCCTAATAAGAGGTATCTTCGTTAACGAATCTTTGCTTTTAAATTTGATCCTAATAAAGAGTTGCAAGATGATCTTAATGCCAAGATAAGGAGTGCATCAAGTGGTAAAGGGCTATTCTTTAAAAGAAGGCCAGCAACTCGGTATGGCAGCAACCATGGCTACTACCGGGACAGAGATAGAGGAGAGAACCATGGGAGAGTGCACAGCAACATGCATGGCTACTACCGGGACAGAAGTAGAGGAGAGAGCCATAGGAGAGAGCATTCCAAACCTAGATTTGGAGGGAAGAGTTGCTACTACTGCCATAAGAAGGGTCATGTCAAGAAAGATTGCAAGAAGATGACAAGGAATAGAGGACAAAGCCATACCAAGAATGGAGAGGCTTCGGTTGCCAAGACAGAACAGCAAGATGATGATGTTCTTGTTGTGTGCTCAAGTGTGAGCAAGGGGCAAGAAGGCAGCGGGAAATGGATCTTGGATTCCGAGTGCACTCATCACATGTGCCCTAACCAAAGTTGGTTCAAGAATTTCAAGGAAACCAATGATGAAAGGATTTTCTTGGGGAATGATATTTCTTACCAAGTGAGGGGCACGGGAGACATCCAGGTGAGGATGTTTGATGGAATGATAAGGCTGCTGGAGAATGTGAGATATCTCCCAGATTTGAGGAGGAATTTGATCTCATTGGGGCAGCTGGATTCCATGGGATACACATGCAAGATAGAGGGAGGAAAGATCAAGGTAGCCAAGGGATCTTTGGTAGTGATCAAAACAGCAATGAAAGATGGACTCTATGAGATGATTGGAGACATAAAAATCAAGGATCAAGTAGCAAGCTTGATGGCTGAGATGGATGAGGCAGCCTTTTAGCACACTCACTTGGGACATATGAGTGAAGAGGGCTTGCAAGTTCTTAGCAAGGATGGCCTACTTGGTGGAAACAAAGTAGTTGAACTTGATTTCTGTGAGTGTTGTATTCTTGATAAGTAACACCGGGTCAGCTTCAACACCGGAATGCACAAGTCTAAGATCATTCTTGACTACATTCATACAGACCTTTGGGGACTAGCAAGGACACCAACACAGGGAGGTAACTTTTACTTTCTGTCTTTAATTGATGATTATTTAAGAAATGTTTGAGTTTATTTGGTTAGAAATAAATCAGATGCTTTGAATAAATTAGTGGTGTGGAAAGGGCTGGTAGAGACTCAAATGGGTAGAGTAGCTAAGGGGATAAGAACCGATAATGGCTTAGAAATTTTTAACCAAGAACTTGATCAATTCTGTAGGTTAAATGGGATTCTAAGACATAGGACGGTTGTGGAAACCCCTCAGAAAAGTGGAGTTGCTGAGTGAATGAATAAGACCCTTATGGAAAAGGTTAGGTGCATGTTAGATGGATCTGGATTACCCAAATGTTTTTGGAAGGAAGCTGTTTCTACTGCTGCATATTTGGTTAATAGATCACCCTCTAGAGCTTTAGAGCTCAAGACTCCCGAAGAGATGTGGAGTGGAAAACCCTCTGAGTTGGACAACCTTAGAACTTTTGGATGTGCTGCATATGCACAACAAAAGGATGATGAGCTTAGCCCAGGATCTAGAAAATGTGTGTTTCTAGGATATGGGGAAGGGGCTAAGGGATATAGGTTATGGTCCTTAGAAGGATTGAAACTCATAATAAGTAGGGATGTTAATTTTAATGAATTATTATTTCCTTACTTGGAGAAAACTAACCTTGCAGGGCTTAGTGAGCAAACCAGTTTGGTATTTGTGGAGCATAGCATCAAGGAAGATTCAGTTCAGGTAGAGCAAGGAAGGTAAGAAGGTTCGGACTAGGTATAGCCCATTGATGAATACCAAGCTCAGGACACTCATGAGGAGGCTGAACTGAAAGAGGATGATGTAGGGAGTCGGAAGGACTATCAGCTCACAAGAGACCAGGAAAGAAGGCTGGTCGGACCACCTTCAAGATATGGGTTTGCGGATGCTGTGGATGCAGCAGCTCTTTGGACAGAATGAGAGATGAGTGAACAAGAGACTTACATTGATGCCATGGGATGTAAGGATTCGCCAAGATGGAAGCTAACTATAGAGAAATAGATTCTTTGAGGAAGAACAACTTCTGGGAATTGGTGGACATTCTAGGAAATCAGAGAATTGTGGATTGTAAATGGACTTATAAGATCAAAGAAGGGTACCCTCCAGGAGAAGAAGTTCGGAACAAGGCTAGCCTGGTGGCGAATGGGTTCACAAGAAGAAAAGACATAGATTTCACATAAACTTTCTCACCTTGACACAAGGTGGAGAAGATGGTGAGTATCCTCATCTATGTCATTGATGTGCTGTTGGTTCGGAACAGTGGGAAGAGGATGGAAAGGTTTACATCTCAACTCAGTGAGGAGTTCGAGAGGAAGGATCTCAGCTTTACACAAAAGATCCTTGGGATGTGTAGAATCCAAGAAAATGAGAGAAATTGGTTAAGGGTTTCTTGGGCAATGGGTGTTCTCAGCAGATTTTTGAGTAGTCCCGGAAAGAAACATTGGCTTGGGATGAAGTGGTTGTTGAGGTACTTGAAGGCTCAGTGGCAGCTGGTGGTAGCACTTATAACAACCGGGGCAGAATGCATAGTGACTATAGAAGCCATAAAGGAGGCTATGGGGTGCCAAGGGTTGTTGGACGAGTGGGAGGTCCTAAAAGAGTATGTGGTGGTATCTTTGGATAGCCAAAGTGCATGGAATTTATGGAGGAATCCGGTGTTCCATGAGGAGACGAATCATATGGATGTTCGATATCATTACATTACGAAAAATGGTACGAAAGGATGCATTCATGTTGACAAGAAGACCACAGAGGAAAGTTCTGCAGATTTAAGCACCAAGGTTCTACCTCTAAGAAGGTCCAATCATTGCCTTGGACTTCTTAGGAATGAAGTTGGTTGAATGATGACTCAAGATGAGTTTGGATCCTAAAGTTCTCTGCACAATAGTTCGGGTTTAAACGCTTAGACGAAGGTAGAGATTGTTGGTATTTGTCTAAGGTTTAATCATGGTCTAAACATGGTTCAAAGATGGTTAAAGTCTAAACCAAGGTTGGAAGATTAAAACACAGCATGTTAAAGGAGTGCACACATGTGTGTGCATCCATTTGACACACCCCTAATCAACAAAGCAAAGTAGTGCGCACTACTGTGTGAAGGGCAGCATCAGTGTGCGCCTCACAGCCCCTTCACCAGTGCCTCACCGCCCAGCAAGGATACAGTTTGAAGAAGGGCAGCGCCACACCGCCCCTCCACCAGCACCGCACCGCCCAAAATGTGATGCAAATAAGCTTTGCCTAGCGCCTCACCGCTCCCTGTTCAACGCCTAGGCGCTAGGCACACTGAGGCATACATGGACAGCTTGTTTCAGCCTCTTGTTAGGTACGTGGATGCAAGGTTAAAATGCACAGCACCACTTAGGATTGATGGAGGGTCATGGTTGATTGGTCATCAAGATCTAAGGGTGGAGAATGACACAAGATTGGACAAGAAGTTGGTGCACTATATAAAGGGTCACCTAGGTTCAATCTCATGACATAAGATGTGAAACACATTGTGATACAAGACACAAGTGTGTGTGTGACAGACATACAAGAGAGAATTATGTGAGAGTGCAAAGACACAGACATACAAGAATGACTCATTGTAGAGAGGCTGGTTGTAAAGAAGAGAGATTAAGTATAGAAAGTGATAAAGTCTTTCTTGTTCTCTTCTTTGTTCCTTCAAGAACTTGAGGTTTCTTGAAGAGGGTTGCTGTAATTGTAAAGATCCATTGATTTAGTGCAGAGAGTTCAGAGGAACTCACAGGGACGTAGGCTATTGCCGAACCTCGATAACAAATCGCTTGTCTTCTTTTCTTTCTTACTTTCGATTGCTGTATTTCTTTCTACAAGTCATTATAGACTTGGGTATTTGGAAGATCACCACCTGAGCATCTTGTCAAGGTGATTTCCAACACATGCTAATTTTTGGTGGTATTCTCAATTCCTATAATTATTAGGTAAAGATTAAATATCACCGGTCTTCTTAATAATATCCTGGCTTAGTTACATTCAAATCACGTAATTCTTTTTTTTTTTTTTTGAGAAAACATTCAAATCACTTAATTAAATTGAATAAAATTGATATTTTAATATCAAGTTAATTAATTAGAATTTTTTAACGATGAGAGAAGCAACTGTGCCAGCGTCTTTACCACTGAGATGGAAAAATCTATGCACGTCAATTATCTGCCTTGATTTTTAACGTTGCAAACATGATGGGTATTGAACTTAAATGCACATGCAAGAGAACTATGGTCTTATGTATTGGTAAAGTAGTATAACAAGTCAATTTGAGTATTTCGTATTAATTTTAATTTTTTTGGATGAATTGAAAGTAAACCATTCATATTTAAATTAAAGAATTCATAAAAAGAAAATTATTATGACTTGATCATTAGCTCGTGGATGTAAGAGTTAGAACTAGGGGTGAGCATGGAACCCGGTTGACCCGTGGACCTGACCCAGACCGATATAATGGGTTGGGTTGGGTTGGGTCTTTTTAGAAGTTGGGTTGGGTTGGGTTGAAATTTTTTTGAACTCGGTGAGTTGGATTGGGTTATGGGTTCAAAATTTTCAAACCAACCCAAACCAGTAACCCGGTCAAACATATAATTATATTTTTTTTATATATATTGTATTTATTAAATATAAAATTATGTTTAAATAATTATAGTATAATGAATGAGTAAAATTATATGTAGTAACACAGTCCAAATCCAAGCAGCCAAACAGGGCATAGCTTGTTGTAATTAGATAATAGAATGATGGGTATTTTGGGAAAAAAAATTACAATTCACTAAACCTAACCTTTGTGATTGAGAATTTCAGTCTCTTCCCTCATTATCTCTTTCTTCGTTTCTTTGTGGGGGCTGTGGAAGCTTGGTGAGAGAAAGCCAGAGAAAGCCAAAAAGGTATGCACTATTTGTCTATGTATCTCTATGGTTGCTGTTTGATTAGTGTAATTGACATATGGGTACATGACAGTGTAGTTTAGCTCATCAAAAGCTTCAGGTGTAAACTATATTTTATTGCATCTTACTTGAGACTAAATTTCTTCTCCTCTCTCTGTTCCTACAACAATCCCACCATACTGCAAGATTGGTGTATCAGAAAATCGAGCCTGGTTCATATTAAGCTATGTACTTCAGTACTTGCTGTTTTAACAAGAAAATGAAAATGAGGTCCATGAGCTATTTATTTTAAGCTTCCAATTTCAGTTAACAGTCTAAGAGTAAGTAATAAGGACTCAGATGAACAGTCATGAGCTTTTTGTTTAATATTTAATTATTTATAGTTGGATTTATTAGAACTCTTTAAATTGTTATTAGATTAAGTGATACACTTGTTGTTAGACAAGAAAAAAGAACAAGAAAAAGATAGATCCATCGATTGATTTGGTTTGCCCCCACAGAACACTGGAGAGGGAGATAAACAACACAGAGAGACAGTCCAGTGTGAGACGAGACAGAAAAAGAAAATGAAGAAGAATAGATGTCGTTAAAAGAAAAGAGTTAGGTACTGCCACTGTATTGGGTTAATGGGTTGGGTATTTTGAGTTATTAGATTGGGACTTGGGACTTAGGACTTGGGATTTAGGAGGCCGGGCTCACAAAAAAATTGGGATTAAACTTAAATAATTTATTAATTAATTAGACAAAATTGAGATCGAGCTTCAACCTGGGCCTGCTGAATAATCCCTCCGTCTTTGACTTTAAACATGCTTAAAGTTGTTTGAAACGTCGCTTACTAGCCTTATGCTTATTAATTTTCTTTAAGCTTTCATTCACAATTTGTTCTTTCTTAACCAAATTTGAAAAACAAGACCTTTATTTTTTTTTCTTTTCAACATAACTTTTATTTGCTATTTTAAATGTTATTTATTTGTTTATTTTTTATACAGGTGTCAAATGTCAACTGTCAAGTATGACAGATAACCCCAAAGATTTATCTTCAACTTCAAAAAAAAATGCAGCTTCAAAGGAAAAGATGAGTGACTCAAGCAAAAAACCTTCTAAAAGAACATCAGATGTGTGGGAACATTTTACTTTGATTGAAAGTGAGAAATCGAAAAATGAGAAAGCTACACGTAATTATTGTGGACAAACTTATGCTTGTGATAGTAATAATGGTACTAGTTCAATGTGGAAACATTTGAATAGGTGTACTAAGTATCCTTATAATATTAAGTGCAAGAAACAAAAGACTTCGTCAGATTATCAAACTATGGCAAAAGATGGTACTACTACTTTGAATATTTCGGGTGTGGCAAAAAGTTTTGATCATGAATTATTTAGAACCCTACTTGCCAGAATGGTCATTGTTGATGAATTACCTTTTAAATTTGTAGAACATGAAGATTTTAAGGATTTTGTTGCCTCATTGCAACCGAAATTTAAAATTCCTTCAAGATTTACGATAGCTAGAGATTGCATGACACTTTATTATGCTGAGAAAAAAAGGATAATGGATCTTTTGCGTAAAGAATCTCAAAGAGTTTGCCTCACAACGGACACATGGACTTCTATGCAAAACATTAATTATATGTGTCTCACCATGCATTTTATTGATAGTAATTGGAAATTATATAAAAGGATTTTAAACTTTTGTCCAATTTCTAGTCATAAAGGAGAAGCAATTGGGAAATTGTTTGAGTTATGTTTGCTAGAATGGGGTATTGAGAAAGTTTTCACAATCACGGTTGATAATGCAACTTCTAATGATAAATCTTTAAAGTATATGATGAAAAGAATTAATCATTGGAATGGAAGTGTCTTGAATGGTGAATTTCTCCATCTGAGATGTTGTGCTCATATTTAGAATCTCGTTGTGAGTGATGGTTTGGAATATTGTAAGGATTCCGTTAGTCGGATTCGTGATGCAGTGAAGTATGCGAGGGCTTCTCCGGCGAGGTTGGAAAATTTTAAAAAATGTGCGGAAAAAGAGAAAATATTAACCAAGTGTCTTGTATGACTAGATGTTCCAACTAGGTGGAACTCAACTTATATGATGTTGGAAGCTGCACTTAAATTTCAAAAGGCTTTTGAACGGTTGGAAGAACAACAAGAATCACATTTTCTACATTATCTCAATGATAAAAGTGGGGTTCCCAATGAGAATGATTGGAAAAATGCTCATGCATTGGTTAAATTCTTGAAAAGTTTCCATGATGCTACTTTGCGTTTTTCTGGTACTTTATATGTTACTTCTTCGTTCTTTAGTCAAATTGTTGGTATTGAATATCTGTTGATTGAGTGGTCAAAAAGTGAGGACCCACACTTGAGTATGATGACTTTGAAGATGAAAGCGAAATTTGACAAGTATTTGGGGGATGTTGAGAAAATAAATATGATGTTGTTTATGGCAGTTGTTCTTGATCCTAGATATAAACTAACTTACATGAAATTTTCTTTTAGTCAAATTTATGAACTTAATGTTGCCTCCAAGATGTTAACAAAAGTATTGAATATTAGTTTATATAAAGCTGATGCACACAACTTTTACTTGCAATATGTATGAAATTGGTTTTGGATTTAGTATAATATTTTTTTGTTATGTAATAAGTATAATTTAATTTTTTTGTAGAAAAAATATATCAACCCGGTGATCTAAATCGACCCAAACCGATTAGAATGGGTTGGGTTAAGTTGAGGTTGGATGGGTTCATGGGTTGGGTTGGGTTGAGATTTTTTCAACCCGATATGAATGAGTTGGGTTAAATTTTTAGACTAAATCGACCTAAACCGATCCATGCTCACTCCTAGTTAGAACCAATGATTTTGTAGTTACTCTACAAAATCTTAATAATATGTTTCATCCGCGGTTTCTAGTGATCTTCAATTAACACAAAACATCTACAGTAACCAAATCCTAAACAAGATGGATGAAATTAATCACTTAAGTTTCATGAACATTAAAATGTGGTGGTCACCTGAATTGCTTAGCACATGGTGAAAATACAAGAAGAATTCTTCAAGTTAAGCTTCATTCATGGGACCGTTCAAATGTGGATTGACTTCATCTCTCTTTCTTATCTCTTCTCCCCTTCTAAATAAAAAAAAAAAAATACTTTATTAACTCGACTTTAAAACATAACTATTAAAAATTTTATTGATAATTTTAAAAAATTTATTAATAATATTATTTTTTAAGTTTCACACTTATATTAATATTATTAATGAAACACTTTAAAATTATCAATAATACTTTTAATGAACCTAAAACTAATGTTTTGGATACGAACCAATCAATATTTTTTCCCCTTACTATCTGCATAACATCTACTAAAAAAAAGAGTAAAATAATTATAAAAAAAAAAGAAGCATGATGTGATATTCACATGGCAAGAACCATGGTCTTATTTTGGAAGAAAATAATAATATTAGAATAGCAATATTATTTGAATTTTTTAAAAATTTATTTAGGGTATTCTAGATTAGGAAAAGAAAGTCAACAAAATCCATCCAGTAGGTACTTCACACTCCAATAATAGATGAACTTGAATCATTGCGTTGTGTCTGTTTCCTGGCCGTGTCTGTTTGCTGGCCGGGTTCATTACCTCAAGCATCGACATCTTAATGTTGCTTTAATTACGCTACGTACAGTTAGTTGGTGATATACAATTTTTTTTTTTCTTTTTGAAAGAATTTTCCTTCTTCTTAGAACCTATTAATTTAATTCTTGTGTGCAGCCAGAAGCAAATACCATCTGCCCACCATGAAAACAATTCATTCACTTAACTTTCTGTTCCTTCTCTCTTTCACCTGTCCTTATGTGAAATCATCGAAGAAAACACTTTACGATGACATCAAGAACTACCATCAACTTGAGCTCCCTAAGGTGACTGGCCCCGAAAGCATTGCCTTTGACTGCAATGGCAAAGGGCCATACGTTGGTGTTTCAGATGGTAGAGTCCTCAAGTGGGAAGGAGCAAATCTTGGTTGGAAAGAGTTTGCCATCCCCTCAATAAAAAGGCAAGATCTCGATTAGTTCACCAACTGAATACATAAGCTATTTTACCTTCTTTTTTTTTTAATTTCATGAATATTACGGAGCTTTTCTGAGCTCGGCTCACGGCAGCTCAACTCCGCTCAATTATATATTAAATGCATTTTGAAAAATATTATATATATATATATATATATATTTATTTATAGTATGTTTGGTAGTTTAAATAAAAAATGAAAGAGATGAGTTATTTAAAAAGATTGAATGGGATGTGAAGAGATGATGGCTACTTTTCCCTAGTTAGATTGGGTAGGAGAAGATAAAGATTCAAAATAAATTTTAATCTCCTCTCCTCTCCTCTTATACCCAAATTTGGAGGGTATGAAAAATTAAGGTTTTGAGAGAATTGGGAGTTGGAGGGTAAATCACCTCCAATTGCTTTTCTCTCTATTAAAAGTAATTGGGTAACCTCAATAATCCTTAAAAAAAAATTACCTAATTATATATTTTCTTATGATTCAACACACTTCTCACTTGCAAGTTAATCGAAAAAATAAAATTTTGCACGTGAATCCAGAAATTATGAAAATTTGATATGTAATGAAATATTAAATTAAATGGAACATTTTTATAACTTGAAACAAAGACATGAATTTCTGATATATATTAAAAATAATTTAATAAATAATGATCCCAAAACTAATACTTGATAGAAAAAATCTCAATTATTTCTTTATATTTCAACACTCTTTTTCTTTAAAAAAAACTCCCAAACAGGGTTATAACATCAAATCCCTTATCTTCTCCTTCTCTGCCCTCCAATCTCCTCCGTCCCAAAAACAATGTTAATTGGACTCACATATTAAATTGTTTACTATTTGAATTTTAGGGAGAGGAGGATATGTGATGGATCAACAGACCCCAGGCAGGAAGAGTTATGTGGAAGGCCACTAGGCCTCAAATTCAGACCTATTACTTGTGATCTCTACATTGCAGATGCCTACTTCGGTCTCCTAGTTGTTGGACCAAATGGTGGAACAGCCAAACAACTTGCTGTTTCAGCTGAAGGAATCCCGTTTAAGTTCACAAATGCTTTAGACATCGATGACAAAACAGGAGTTGTTTATTTTACAGATACTAGCACTGTCTTTCAACGAAGGTACGTACCATTTCGTTTTCTTCTTGATGGTGTTTGTCATTCAATTACCTTTCAAATCCAAATCTTTATTAGGTAGGTATGATTAATGACTCTGTACACCAAAAGGAAAGAAATTGTATTAACTGCATTTTGATTGATGACACACAGGTGATTAGGTAGGATTGCATTAATTTTATATCTCCTGGATGTCTTATTCCTAATCTCGTATATTTTATATACTTGGTTAAATCGTTTTTAAAACTAATATTTTAGTTTCATTTGAAATTTTATTGATAATATTAAAGAATTTTATTAATAACATTTTTTTTTTGAGTCTCACGTTTATACTAACGTTACTAATGAAATTCTTTAAAATTATCAATAAAAATTTAAATGGATATAAAATTAATGGTTTAGATCCGATCTAACCAAATATTTTTTTGCCCACGAAAATGTCGGTAGAGATACTGAGATTAATGTGATTAAAATTTAGTCAATTTATACCCTTGATTATTATAATAAAAATAAAAATAATATAAAAAATAATAAGATTTTAAGATTTGCGAAGAAATTGGAGATTTGTTAAGGATGATGAGTATGATATTTTGAATTTTTATCATATTTTAATTTCAATCTAACAATTTCATAAAACCAAACATAAAATTAAAGAATTATCTCTATAATCTCATGTCAATCATATTTCATTATTATTTTGTCCATAAACCAAATGACATTTAGAGAAGTGAATAGGAAAATTAGAGAAAAAAAAATGTTTCTGATTCACTTCCTACCGTTAGTAAATGGCTATGCATGAAGCTTTTTGACAAGATGGTATAAGAGTTTGTACTTCTCAATGGAGAGGAATTTTTTTCTAACGATGATTGGTTAATAATTCGATTGATAATTTTTAAAAATTTTATTAGTAATATCTAACATACACAGTTATCATTACTAATAAAATTCTTAAAAATTTATTATTAAGTTTTCAAGAGTGCAAATTGCACTCGGTGAAGCCTAGAATTTTTCCCAAACTGAATGTAAGCTCTTTCTATCTTTTTATGATTTATGACTTTAAGCTTTTCGCTCATGAATTATTTTTTTTATATTAATATTATATGTGAATATTTAATGATTATATGCATTAAATACATTTTCATGTTCCTCATATTAAAATTTAGGCTTAATTCTATTAAAAAACTGTGGTTTATTCGGTTTTTATTTTATACCCAATTTTTTTTATAAAAAGTTGATTTTGTGTTTTGTTTTGTTAGCAAAGTGGGTAACAGAGATTAGTTTTTGAAAAAAAAAAAATTACATCTAACTTTTGTCAACGAAGTAAAAGGCAAGATTCAATTTGTTCAAAAAAAATATTTAGGGTATAAAATTAAAACCGGGGTAAACTATAGAGTTTGTAATAGAATTAATCCAAAAAAAATGGTTCACACATGTAGATATTAACGTCCATCTCTCTAATAGTTACCAGAGTAAAGTAAAAAGTCCAAATTGTATGAAAAATTTTTTCTTAGAATATAAAATGAAAATCAAGTAAACTATTGGGGTTTTTTTTATTTAGGGAATAGCTTAAAATTTAATAAAGGACATAATATAATAATACCAAAAAATTTACATATTTATAAATTTATACCACTTTAAGAAACACACTACATAGTAATAATTAGTTAACTTAGTACCAAACTTAAATAGGAGTAAAAACAGAATTAACATAAATCAGAATGGGAAGAAAGAAAATTGAGACAACCTAATGGGTGACATGTGACCCGAACATTAATTTAATAGTCAGAATCACTCAAAATTGAACATCAACCGAATAACTCAAAACCCAAAAAAATCAAACCCAAACAAAGACTTAAAATGATCCATCAAGAACCCGAGCCGAGTCATTGGATTGCCACCTGTGAACCAAATGGGCCATTGTGGTTTCTCATTAGTCCAAAAGGTGTTGAGTTGAATATTCAATAAGCAAATGTGGGCAATTATTATATTCTCACACCATAACTCAATAACAGCGAAAGATCGTCAACCCTCCCATCTTGGTCATTAAACCAACTGCAAAATAAATGTTCATTTGATATATATATATATATATATATATATATATATATATATATATATATATATATATATATATCAAATGAACATTTATTTTGCAGTTGGTTTAATATATATAAAAGCAAAGATTTAGTGACATTCATTTGTGTTATTTAGTTTGGTCACCCGAATCAATAGTTAAAGAAAATTTTTTTTTATTTGTTATAATCTTAAATAATAACTTTTTTAAAATTAAAACAATAATTTATTAATTTAGTTTCAAAAAATATCATTCAATTACTAATCAACTAACACGGTGTTACTAATAATTATCCAGTTTGAATGTTGGTCTAGCATCGCTCCTTAATTATAATAAGGAAACTATGTAAAGTCTGACATTAGAATTGGACCACATATATGCCCTGGGCCCCTATCCTTGGTGGCAGAACTGACACAGTATTCCATTTTAATTTTCCTTTTCCTCATTGAAGATAGATAATAAGCATATAACTACGTACTGCTGTTATCATGCAGGGAATTTAAGAAGGTAATCATGACCGGTGATAAAACTGGAAGGTTTCTGAAATATGATCCACGTAGCAAGAATGTGACTGTGTTGCTGAAAGGCTTAGCATTTCCAAATGGGGTGGCTTTAAGCAACAACAATTCATTCGTTCTACTCGTTGAGTTAACCAAAATTTGGAGGTTTTCGATCAGTTGCGGTAAAGTGTCCTCTACTCCAGATGTTTTTGCAGAACTTGAAAGATACCCAGATAACATTAAGAGGAACGACAAAGGAGAATTTTGGGTAGCACTAAATTCTCTGAGAGAAATGTTGCAAAGATTCGCTAATACGAATTATAATTCAGCTGTTGAAACTGCGATCCCTTGGTTAACACAAGATCCTGTGGCAATTAAATATGACGAAGAGGGAAAGGTTATGAAGGTGTTGGATGGAAATTATGGAAGCACACTTGATTCTGTTAGTGAAGTCGAAGAACATGATGGGAAATTGTACATAGGTTCTGCGATCAAGCCCTATGTTGGTGTTATCCAAGTCTAGAATTTTTACTTTTATTTTATATATATATGTCGATGTACTCAGCTAAGCAAGAGAAAGACTACCGGAAATCAAGTATAAAATTTAGTTTATTTTCAAATAAATTGAAAATAAAATTCATTTATAAATAAATTTACATTTCATTTTCAATTGAATTTAAATTAAAAATTATTTGTAAATGAACTTAAATGAATTTTCACGCTTGATGCCTGTATAATTAAAATAAATTTTGTGTTTGAGACCAATTAAGAATTCAATTTATTTTTTAAATTTTACTTAATATTTTTAATTACATCATGTTTTAATTTATTTAATATATAAATTTTAATTTTCCTGATATTATTCAACAAAATTAATATTATTTACTTTTTCAATTTACAAAATAAATTTATAATCTAAAAATGGAATTTGATTTTTTTTGCGGGATAAAATTAGAAAATTAAATGTGAATTCATTTTTTCAAATGAACTCAAATATAAAAATAGAATTTGATTATATATATATATATATATATATATATATATATATATATATATATATATATATAATATCGATATACTAACTAGCGAGAGAAAGACTAGCACTCCGTTTGGTATGAAATCAAATGTAAAATTCAGTTTATTTTCAAATGAATCGAAAGTAGAATTCATTCGTAGATGAGTTCACATTTCATTTTTAAATGAAGTGAAACTAGAATCCATTCGTAAATGAACTCAAATGAATTTTTATGTTTGGTATCTATATAATTAAAATGAACTTTGTATTTGAGATCAACTAAGAATTCAACTCATTTTTTTAATTTTACTTAATACTTTCAATTACATCACGTTTTAATTCATTTAACATATAAATTTTAATTTTATTGATATTATTCAACAAAATTAATACTATTTACCTTTTCAATTCACAAAATGAATTTATAATTTAAAAAATGAAAATTTATTTTTTTTACTGGATAAAATTTGAAAATTAAATTTTAATTTAATATTGTTTTTAAAAAAAATTGTTAACTTTACTTTAGTGTACATCAATTTGAATATAGTAACATATTAATTTTATTTTTATAACATATTCTTTCATTTTATTTTTATTCTAAAACATAAAGAAACCAAAAGTTTGGTGTTTCTAACTAAATATAGATCAAGCAAGCATGAAAACATAGATAAAAGATGAAGAGAAATAGAAGAGAGATGAGGAAGAAGAGAGAGAAGAGTAGAGAAAAAAAAGGTAATTTTATAAAAACTCATATCTAGAGTTCATTTGCTTATTAATTTTTATAAAATTTGTTTATAACTATTTCAATTCTACTATAATTCATTTGAAAATGAATTCCACACTTTTATTAACAAACTAAACATGTAATCAATTTATTTATAAATAGATTTCACATTTTATTAACAAACCAAACATATTATCAATTTATTTGTAAATATATTTCAAGAATTCAAATGAATTTTTAAAAAATTATGAAATTTATTTAAATTAAACAGAGCGTAAATTATGACTAATTACACTTTATTAACTCTTGTTATGTTTTTTTAAACAAATTTGAAGGTGAGAGGTTTGAGCCTTAATTCTCTTATCCTTGACTAGAAAATCTTAATTTATGTTACACCGTGAGTAAGTATTAATTGAGTCAAAACTCCACTCTTTTATCAGTCAAAGCACACACTTTGCACTAGCCCAACCTTTCTCACTAGTGTATTTTCTTGATTTAATTTCTTGGACGTGGAGGAGAATATTTAATGAAATACAAGTTGGGGTACGCAAATTTTATTGACTAGTGCACATTGATTTGCGTGCAAGCTCAACCGGATCACTGATCAAAACAAATGTACAAACACTAATGTCCACTGAACAAGCCAACAAGGCGTAGAAAAGGCAACGGATCAAACATTTTATTCCATTTTAGACAAAGAAAAACCTGTTTCTCAAAACTTTCACAAATGCTTTTTTATTTTTTTTTTTTTTTTTTTTATTTTTTTTTTGTCGCCTGTAATTTTTGGGATTGCGATTTTTTTATTTAACAATAAATATAAAATCAAATTTACAATGAAATTGAATATTATATTATCAAATAAAAAATATTAAAATTAAGAGAATACTAATTTTAAAATTTTAAATTTTTATTAAATTATTTTCAATGAAATCTTTTAGACAAATTACACTATTTTGATCATCACATAAAGTAATATATAGTTAAAATTTTGATTCTTCAAAGAAAATCATTTTAAATTGTTTGATGGTAAAAATTAATTTTTAAGGTAAATTATAAATTTTAAAAAAATTTAACATATTAATATTATTTTAATAAATTTAAAAATAATACAATGTAACTTACCGTTATAATTTTATGAAGAAAAAAAAAATTACATTGGTTACTATAATAAAAGTTAGAAAAGGTAAAAGATTTCTGTATTAAAAGAGAAATATTTACTGAATTACGTTGGGGTTGTTAAAAGATACGAAGTACCAAATCATAATATTCTCACAAAAAATATTAAAAAAATAATAACAAAGCAGATCTGAATATCCCGATAACATAGGATTGTGCCAAGAAATCTAGCATGCCACGACGTCGTTGTGGCTCATTTTATAAAATATTATTACTACTATTACAAAATAAATGTTCATTTTGCCCTTTAGTTTGCCTCCGTTTATGTTTTAAGGCGGAGATAAAAACTTGCCTTCTTCCCTTTTTCACTTTGTTCCTCACAATTATTTCTCAGTCTCTCTCTCGCAGTCTCTGCTGATCGAAAAGGTATAATGGAATGGTTAATTTTTATCTTAATTTTTTCCTCATTTTGTTTCTCGTGCTTTGCTAGTCAAATATGCTCATCGTTTCGTTCATGCTTTTCACTTCCAGATCCATTCTCTATCGTAACCGATCTATGATTTTATGTCTCTGCGTTGGGTTGTTTCTGTCTCTGTCTTTGTGTTTTTTTTTTTCTTTTGGTAGTGATAAAGGTTTTTGTTTGGAATCTATTGATAAATCTATCCAACATTTTTGGAATCTCTTGTTTTTTGTCCCTTAATGCACTGATATTGCTAACTGCATGATTTTATTTTTATAATTTATATTGAAATTGGCCCTTCTTTTTGCGATTGTTCTCGTCAAATTAAGAAAAGAGGAGGTGGGTTGCTCCTTGATGCAATGTGTGGAGCTTTAGTGTTTGGCTTTAATGAATTCCACAGTTTCTTGGAATTCCAATTCATTTGGAATTCCATTGGTTACTTACTGTATTTGGTTTGCTAATAAAGCCTTGAATTCATAGGTCTCTTTAACGTCTCTCGCTCTTCTCTATCTCTGTTATCTCTCCCTCTCTCGCCAGCTCCAGCTTCAAGGTTCAAGGAACGCAAAAAGTCATTACATCCACCACCCCAGTCCTCCAGCTCTCCAATCTTCGGTACAATTTCATCGAATGTTGATGTTAATGCGATTGTTTGTTTTGGTGGTATTTTTTACTTTTATGCTTAAATTGATTGTCTATGATTATGAGTGCCAACTTCTACGGTCTACAATTGATGATATTGGGCTATATTGCTTTATTCGCAATTTTGTGTGCTTATTATTTTCCTAATGTTTGACTTATCAAAAAAAATTTGTGTGAGTACTTCATCAAATGTTACTTGTGTAGGCAATATGATGAACAAAGAAAGGAAAGTAATATAAGCTTTAGTTGGATATTCCGGGTATTTGGTGTATTTGATTCGCTTATATTGATATCTTAATCGAATTGAGAGGTTACCAACGGAACCTAGTGCTAATAGATATTGTGTTAGGCAAGAACTAATGATGCAAAATAGAAACAACTAAGAATTCCCATAACATCATTTGGATGGACCAATTTGGGTTCCAAATACTTGTCAGTCTTAAGACAGAAAAATATTCTCAAGGCAACAAATTCAATGGTGTTAAGGAGCAAGTTGCAAAATTTTTGCAAAATTTGTCACACAATGTAAGGAATCGCACTACAAATGGGGAAACTATTAACCGACATTTTCATCAAGTCGTTAGGGTAATAATAAAACTTGAGAATGAGTATTTGGTCCAACAAGGGCTCCGCGGTTTCCCCATAAATTTTGAACCGTGGGGGCAGATTTTATCCTTATTTAAAGGTAGATATGAGTTTAATGCATTTGATTTCTACTTAGAGAGAAAACCAATGCCATTTCATTAGTAATGAATTGATTTCTTAGTTGATTCTAAACATAAAATTTCTTTTAATTCTACAGTTGACGTAAAACTATACCACACATGAAATTGATTTCACTTGCAAATGAATTCTAGTCTCAATATTTGAAAATGAAGTGTGAATTCGTTTGTAAATGAATTATAGGCCAGTTGATATGTAAATGAATTGTGGGCCACTTTATTTGTAAATGAACTAAATTCTATACTTAAGCTCATACCAAACGAAGTGTTAGTCTGATCGGCGAGCAATATTTTTAATTGGTAATGTAGTCCAAGTGTTTGCTGTGTTGCCTATATGGCTTGTTAACAATGCAAGCGGGTTCGGCTCTATGGCAAAGTTGGTTCTTTAATTCACTAATAATTCTTTTTTTTCTTGTTAAAAAAGGTCTTCTCTTATGTTGGTTATACATACCCTGAATTTATATGGCCTTAGGACAACATGTGGTTATGTGATTCTCTTTACCTCTTAATGTAATGTCAAGTGGCGGCTACTGATATCCATGCAATTACATTGTAGCAACCCAGAAACAGAGTGTTAGTCTGGTCGGTGAGCAATATTTTTAATTGGTCATGTAGTCCAGGCGTTTGCTGTGTTGACTATATGGTTTGTTAACCATGTAAGTGAGGGCTTCTCTGTGGCAAAGTTGGCTATTTAATTCATTAACGATTTTTTTTTCTATAAAAAAATGTCTTTTCTTATGTTAGTTATACATACTTGAATAACATGTGGTTAGGTGATTCTCCTACCTCTTAATGTAATGCCAAGTGGCAGCTAATGATATTCGTGCAATTACATTGCAGCAACCCAGAAACTTTATGCAGCTATTTTTGAAAATAATTTATCTCAATGATTTCTGTCTGATATATTTGCCTTGAAATTTCATGACCTTTTGAATCATTATCTTGGCATGCAGTTCCGGATTAGGGTAGGTTATGTCAGTGATATTAACACCAGCTATAACTCTATAAGGTTTAAATTTTTCTTCTTTAAATTGCATTTCTTCTTCTATTTAACTGTAGAGTTAGCATGCTAGTTTTGGATGGCTATCCCTGATAATTTGTCTGCCTTGACAACGTTGGCAGGAACAAAAACTTTGAGCTAATATTCATTTTGCAGCTCCTAATGTGGCAATGCACAATTTGGTTGCCTTTGATTTTAAGCTTTTATCATGTAGTCATTTCCCAATGTGGAATATTGTTTAAATGAGGAAAAATATTGAATATGTTATGTATTAGAAGAAACTTAACTAGTTACCGCGGATCCACCATGTTAAATGGGCTGGGTTTGTGTATGGAAAAATTGGACCCATTGGGAAACGGGCATTTTTGGCCTGTACAAGTTGTCCTGCAAGTCGCAATGTACTGCCCGTGCTCGCCCCGCCCGGCCCCGCCCCACCAATTAGCCACTTGTAGTTTCTATAAATATTTCCAAATTTTTTGGAATCTCTTCTATTTGATCGAAAAGTGAATGTACTGCTCATCTTTTAACATGAGTTTCTGTTCAATTTATGTCTACTAAATTTTGTAGCATTCCTTTTACTTTATTGGGCATGTTTATTTTATTGTTTTAGACATTATTGGCACAACCTAGATGCTTCAATTAGACGAATCGCACAGTTTCTATTCAATTTTAGCAGGTTATACTGATATGTAATTGGTCTCTGGAGACGAGAATCTCATTGAATTAGCAAAAGAATGGGATATATAGGGACACATGGTGTAGCAGCACTCCATAGATACAAGTATAGTAGTGTAGATCACTCATACCTTGCCAAATATGTGTTGCAACCCTTTTGGAGTCGCTGCGTCAATTTCTTCCCGCTTTGGATGCCGTAAGTGCTCTCTGGGTACCCTTTCGCATCATAGCAATGTTCAATTGATTATTATATTGATTAACTTCTTAGGTGTTCTTGTAATTTTTATTAAGTCTTTAGCTTTAGCATATTGGATTAATTGTAATGCCATGCACACACATCCCATAGATAATAATTGTAACCAAATTCATAAATTCATGCTGTTGAAAATAAATACAACTGATGATCTTGTGAAGTGTTGTTGACTGAACTTCAACTGAAGTGTCTAAATGTTTGGTAGAATCCACAAATAGCGAACTTTATGATTGAGGCCAGAAATGGTTTGCTAAGGTGTGATCACAATGCCACATTGGCATTGGCTAGATTGTTCTACGTTTGGGAGTGTATGTTGCTTCATCTTCTTTGCTGTTATTGTCAGCTTTCTTTGTAGATGGTCCAAGTCAGATTCTTTCCTGAAGCGCAAACTCCTTCAAGTTAGATGAGCATTAATCTTTATTCATCAATATCGTATGCTCTTATATCTCAAAATTTGACATTTTTATTATCTTTTGGGTTGGCCTTAAAATGGTGTTTAAGTTCAGCTGGGAAAATTTCGGTATTAGTTTCTCTGGGTTTTAACATTTTGGTGTGCTCATCTTTAAATATATTGTAGTTATTTATAATTTATCCAATACTAGGTCAGTAGGTTGTGGATTGTTTTTTGAATAGGAACAGAAAAACATATTAAAAGGCATCAAGGGGATGGCAGCCCATTTATGGTTGTGGATTGTTATTAGGGCTATTTCTCATGCTCTTGTGTTTGTTGCTTTTGGCTTAGAAGTTAGGGATGTTTTTCGTTACTCTCCTATTTCTTATCCCAAACCTGTAAAAAAAGCTTTTAGCATTCTTTGGAATTTGTTTCAGTTTAAGTACTTCATGCTAATATTCCAGACATATAAGAGTGAAAAGTTCACATTTTTTAGAAGTTTTTTCAATTTGAAAACTACTTGCGTATACTTTGTTAATCATTTTATTTTTGCGAGTTTAGGATATTCTCAATGACATTTGCTGACACTATTCTCTGTGACTGTTTGTTTGTATTTGCTACTGGATCTTCTCCAGACCAAACATGGTATGACAAATACTTTCTTGCTAATTTGATTTATGATATTAGGTTTTGCTATTTATTTTTTCTTCACAGCTACTTATGTATTTGGTTTTTCAGATAACACTTACGGGATTTATGTTCTTGGCCATATCTGCGCTGCTTGGCTATGTGAGTGGAATTTCTCCGTTGTTGTATTCTTTAATTTCAAATTCATATGTTCTTTTTGAACCACAAAATGCTTATTATTGGTCACTATGATGTTCACATTATTCCAGTCCTTACAATTGATGTGAGAGACCAATCCTGATCATTGGTGCGCGAGAGAGTCCTAATCATTGATGGGTTAGTTGGAAGAGATCTAGTATTGCACTTGATGTACTGAAAATTCTGGTCTGGGAGCCATTTGTCTAATTGATTTCTGTGTTTGTGTGTGCATACGCGTCTGTTGTGTGGAGAAGAGACCCGGGAGGGGGGGGGGGGGAGAGAAAGTCGTGATCATTGATGGGTTAGTTGGGGGAAATTAGTATTGCACCTGATGTAGCGGAAATTCTGGTCTGGGAAGTTTAGAGGAGGGAGTGAGCCATTTGTCTGAATCTTTTCTGTGTTTGTGCGCGCACACACACGTGTTGGAGGGGATGCGTGTGTGAGATAGAGAGATTCTTTATCATTGATGGGTCACTTGGAAGAAGAATAGTATTGCAGCTGATGTACTGGAAATTCTGATCTGGGTAGTTTAGATGAGGGAGGGAACCATTTTATCTGATCCTTTTCCCTGTGTTTGTGCTCATACAGTCATACACACACATACGGTGGGGGAAATGAGAGAGAGGAGGGAGAGAGAGTCCTGAATCTCCTGATCAATGACGGGTTAATTGGAAGAAAATTAGTGTTGCACATCTGATATCCTGAAAGTTCTGATCTGGGAAGTTTAGAGGAGGGAGGGAGCCACCTGGTTCCTCTCTCTGCATGTGCACGAACACAGGTGTTTGCGGGAGAGGGAGCGAGGGTGAGCATTTGTGGTATTATTCTGATAAAATTCTTTTGTAAAACCTACCAACAAAGATAATGGTTTAGTGTTAGATGATATCAACATAGTTCAGAAAGGAAACCATATTCATTCAGTAATGATGTGTATCAGATGTTTTCATCTCATTCTGATTCTTTTCTGTCAGATATATTCACCTCATTTGGATTCAGCTCCCCCATGGTGGGTTCATTTTGTGCATGGATTACTTCTATTTTTATATCAGGTTTGCTTCTATTTCTTTCTGGCAGTTTTATCAACTCCATTCTGTGCATGTGTTAATGCTCATTTTGTATTACGGTACGGCTCTGTTTGAGCTCTTAATTACTATGTGCTAGACTTTTGATGCCGTTGATGGGAAGCAAGCACGTCGGACAAATTCCTCTAGCCTATTGGGCGAGCTTTTTGACCATGGTAATTTCTCCTTGTTATGTCTTTTGTCCATTAGTTACTATGTAGTTGATTGGTAAATATTGATGAAACATATCTCTTGGTGTTCCCAATTTATTGCAGGGTGTGATGCACTTGCATGTGCGGTATGTATTTACCATCTTTTCTTGTTATGATGTATCCATTGCTGGTGCAGTTCTTTGAACATGTTTTTGTTATGGTCTACAGTTTGAAAGCATGGCATTCGGAAGCACTGCCATGTGTGGAAGAGACACCTTCTGGTTCTGGGTTATTTCTGCTGTTCCATTTTATGGAGCAACATGGGAACAGTGAGTGATCTGAGACAGTAGTTTTTTATTTTCTTCGAACTAAAAAAACAATATAATGCAATATAAGCCTGTTCAGTTATATGATCTTTTCTGTTGATTCTCTATGAACTTCTCTTTTATTTCTCCTCATCTTTCCCAGTTCAATGCTTCAAGCCGCCACCCCCCGCCCCCACCCGGTGTTCCCCGTCCTGGTGTTTGAGAAAATTTGCAATGCTTGTTGAGAAGGATGTTTGCTCTCTGACCCTGGATATGAGGGGTTTTGTTTATATTTTTTAGATGAATCTCTTTTATCACTGTAGCCTCTCCATGTAAAATTATAGAAAGGACTTATGTTTCTAACCATGGTTTCGTTGGCAACCGTTCTCATTGACTTTGATTTATGTCATTGTATTGGAGTTGGAATATGTTAGCAATACTGATATTTGTTTCAATTTTTCGTTTACCCAGCTATTTTACCAATACACTTATTCGACCAGTAATCAATGGACCTACAGAAGGTCTCGCACTGATATATGTGTGCCACTTCTTTACATCCATTGTTGGTATGCTTCTTCTGTGCATAATCTGCTGTCCTGGCCTTGAAAAGCCATATTGTGAAACATTTCTTTGGAAATTATAAAATCTTGCATTATGTTTATTTTTCATATTCTTTTTTCATTATATTTTTCTATTTTCTGGTTAATAGTTATTGAAGTTCTTTTCTTTTAAAGGTGCTGAGTGGTGGGCTCAGCAGTTTGGGAAGTCTTTGCCCTTTTTAAGTTGGGTGCCATTTATTAGTGGTAAGAACAGCATTATCTGTTATACTGAACATACTTTTTTTTATAGAAAAATAAATTCATTAATAGAAAAAAGTACAAAAGAGGAGGAATAAAAAAGGAGACTACATCAAAATAGCCCTCTGCATATCGCTTTAAGAAATATCATAAAAACTCCTGTGGCTGAAGCCCAAAGAGAAGAAAGGAAACAACCCTATTCCAAATCAAATGAACATACAATATAACTTAATTATTTTTTTGAATTCCTTTAATAGTTGACACGAACAATGTGGGTTTAGAATGCCGGTAAGCTTTGTGATACTTGATTGTTTACACCAAACAATCACTTTTTAATTGAAACTGAATAAGCAGGCTTCTAAAATATTGAATATCTTTAGCAGAAAGTCGTGGTTTCTCTTTTTTGCATTTTGTTATGAGATATAGACTTTACATTGTGTCATTTTGCATAGTTCTTATGAAGTCAGTTTAGAGAATTCTATGGCGATGTTATATTATAAAAATGTCTTAAATATTTAATTGCGTGAGTTTTTTTTTTTTTTTTGAGAATTTATTAAAAAAAAAAAAACACTGAGGGATGGGGAAAGGAGATGATTACATATAAAATTAACAACACACTAGCTCTAAAAGAGTACTCATGAGTTTTTTCTTAATGAGATGTTTATATCTTTCTACTATTTGTATTTTGTACAAGATAATCATACAAGTATATGTGCTTGGTGAATGCATGTCTGTTAATTAATTTTTCTATTATAGTCTTATATTTTTAATGTTATGGTAGTGTAGAACATTGGCCTAGAGAACATCTAGAATGGATTTGCTTGATGCTTTAGGTTTTAACATTGTCTTTCTCACTAATGATAGTGTCTCTTTCATGCAGCTGAAATGGTGTTTCACCTGTTAGTTTTCAGGGAGTACTGGTTATTGAATTGGCAGCACGATCCTCTCTACTAAAGAAATTAAATGGAGGTCAAGTTTATGATGAGATTGAATGTCATCATGACAAATATGAATTTAAATATGCTCTAATTGATGATGTGACATTCAATTTCACCATAAACTTGACTCCATTTCATTTCTCAAATGGAGAGGATCATGGTCCATTGAATTGGACTAGCACAACACATGCTGTCCTATAATTAAGCCATGTGAGAGAATGCATTCCGTATTTGAGAAATTTTATTGTACATTCTATCCTGCTTACATACAGAGGCATAATATCAGGCACATTTTCTGTGTGTGCGTGTGTATATATATATAAATATATATATATATATATATATATATATATATATATACACACACACACATTTCTATATTTCTTATTTTTTTTTCCTGGTAATGAGTAGTAAATATATTTAAGTTCCTGGAAATCACCTATCAAATTTTAAACTGCATTGTAATTTTGTATATATATATGCAGACATTTCTATATTTCTTTTTCTTTCCTGGCAATGAGAAGTAAATATATATAAATTCCTGGAAATCGCTTATCAAATTTTAGATTGCATTGTAATTTGTCATCTTCGTGATCTATTACTGGAAACTTCTTAATACTTGATTGTTGATATATCATTTCTGCAGCTGGACTACTTTTCAAAACTGGCAGTTTGTTCCTCCTAGCCTTTGTTTTTCAGTTGCTTGCCATTTAGACCTTTTTATTAACTTGACCTGGGTCGTGTTTTTATGAGGAGTTGATTTCCTTTACTTCTTTTGCTTTCTTGACTTCAGAAATCACGACATACAGAGCAGTCCTGTTTTTAATGATAGCTTTTGCTGTTATATCTACAATAATAAGTGCTTTTCTATTATCCTATATGGTGCAAGTACAATTTTAGGCTGGCTTGTGTATTCATATTACGTCGGAGGCTTTTATTTAAGATGTTTGCAAGTGTTGTCAAATCACTTTTAGATTGATGTCCCTTGTTGAAACTGTTCGCGATGTACTTATTTATTATGGGCTTAATGTAAATCTGCAGAGCATAGTATTGATGTGCTGAACCGAGATTTACATATTCATGTTTTACTTGCATTTTCATTTATTTTCTTGTTTAAATCTGGATTTTTGGAAATATATGGCTCATCTGTTCCGAAAAGGTTAGTGTGAGAGAGTGAGAGACCTTATAAAAATTGCAACAACCTATATATTTAGAACATTCTTTTTCTATCTGTACATTTAATGTTAAACGACGATTGTCTCACATTTGTGAATTCGTTGAACCTATTTGGTGAAGATCAGGTTGAACTTCCCTTATGTATTTCTTTGGTTTTTTTACAGTGTAAGCAATGTCTATAAGGTTGTTCAGGCTAGAAAAGGAAGCATGTTACTGGCGTTGGCTATGGTAACCTTTTAACATTTAACATACTTGTTTCCTAATTCTGGGTATGCTTAGCTAATGATTTGTTATTCTTCTTGTCAGCTTTATCCTTTTGTTGTGCTCCTGGGAGGAGTTCTTGTTTGGTATGGTGAATTCCTGCCATATGTTTTACCCGGATTTAACTCTTGATGTTCAATTGGGCCTCATATGGGATCTTATTACTTATGCAGGGATTATCTGTCTCCATCTGATCTAATTGCGAACTATCCACATTTAGTTATATTGGGAACTGGACTTGCATTTGGGTTCCTTGTGGTAAGATATGCATGTTTATTTGACTGTATCTTTTGAGGTTTTTAAGTTTTTATTGGGTTCCTAGGGGCTTGCCAAGCAATCTAGTGTTTTGCTTCTTGTGGTGGGCCTGTTGGCACCTTACCTGTTTTTTGGGGCCAATCATTTGTTTATCTTATTTGTTCGATGTATTCGTGCATTTAATTGGCTTTTATGCATGTGTACAATTATATGTCTTATAGCTATGTGTACTAGGCTGTATCATGTTTATCTATGGGCTATATGGTTTCTTTTTACTCTTGTCACAATTAGTGCTTCAGCTTGTAATTTAATACGGAGTACCTTTTACCGACCACTACTGTGATAAACAATAATCAAATATATTGTTGCTAATGGAAGCTATTTTGACAGGGGAGAATGATTTTGGCTCACTTGTGTGTTGAGCCTAAGGGACTGAAAACTAACATGTGCATGGTATGTAGTATCTTATTATAAACAATGCTTATGCTTGTTTTCTAATGAGTATTTTGGAGCTATTTTTTTTCCTTTTCTTAAATTCATTGAACAAGGCACTGTGGATTTTTTTTTCCTAAGAAAACCATTGCTTTATTTTTCTAATTTTGTTTCATGCGTGGGAGACATAATTGTAAGTTTTCTGTTCATTTTTTAAGGAGGCAATGCTGCCATTCATTTATGTTTCAAATATAACTGGAGAAGACTTTTATCTTTCCCCTCTTTTTGAAGTGTTTGATCACAATACATGGTTTATATAAATGTTAACACATTATCTTTCTCAAAGTCCCAACCCACCCCCCCCCCCCCCCTCCAAAAAAAAAAAAAAAGTTGGATTGTAAGTTTGAAACGTTCTATTTTATGCAGTCACTGCTGTATCTTCCCCTTGCCATTGCAAATTCTCTCACAGCCAGATTGAATGATGGGTATGTGGTACTTTAACTTTACTTGTTGAGCTATTAAATTGGTCATATCATTTCAGCCATTCTTCTGTCAGTTATTTTCATATTATGATGCCTTTTTGTTCGCTTTTTATTGCGGATTCCTTTAGTTGATGAGTTCTGGGTTCTTCTTGGCTACTGTGTATTTACAGGTGCACAAATTGTGCCTTGTTTTACTTTTGATTATTGATAATAGTGGGGGAATAAGCATTTTCTTATGTGGGGGAATACACCTTCCAGACCATCATAAAGGAAAGAAATTAAGTATTAGTGTTGCAGGCTATTATATTGCTGTAGTTGGTTTACTGTGATTAATTTAGAGTTAATTCTCAATTTTTGTTTTAAATTTTTTATCTTGATTGTTTGAGATGCATAATTTGTGTTATATGCTGCTATATTTTATGTTTTGTTTCTGATAATTCTCATTCTCTGAATAACAGTGTCACTCTATTTACACTTCGCCACATCTGTCATTCATGAAATCACAACAGCACTGGGAATTAATTGCTTCAGGTGAGAATGTTGTACTATCAATCAATAGTTTCTATCATGAAATCTAGTGATCTCAGGAGTGTTTTCCTGCTCAACTGTGTCAACGCTCTTGCTTTTATGAAAATACATGTGCCTTGAGATTGGTACCTTAGTATTATAAGAAGGTTGATTCTAGGATTAGTTACCACTGCAGTACTAATGTTATTGAGGTTTCAGATTTCATGTTGAATGTTTCTTTCCCAATCATAGGACCATGCGCTCTCTTAACTGTTATTTCCTTGTTAAATACAGGATAACTAGGAAAGAAGCTTGAAAACGGTTGATGCTTATTTTCAGGTATGTCTTTCCTTTTTTCTCAACCGTTGTTAAGAATCCTGTGTAATTTTTATTTACAGGGTTACTTTTCCCAATGAGTGTACAATTTTAATCTAGTTCACGGAGGTTTTGGTCGAGGACTTGTCCATTTTGAATTTCTCTTCAGCTGGCTAGTCAGGACTAATACAGCGATGCTGAGAATGTGGAATATGTTTTTTGATTGATCATTGATCACAGATTTGTATGTATATCCACTACAGTCTGGTTCATCCAGTCTGCTAGAGATTTATCTTTTCGGTTTTACAGTAGAGTAGGCAGCATTAGGTATGTGAACTATCTTCAAATGCTACTTGCATATTAAAAATTATTAATCATATGGATGTTTTGCAATTGATATAGGAATTTAAATCTCCATGCTAAAGATTACTTGTGTGTGAGCGACATTGCTCACTAAAATTTGTTGCATATTGAAGCTACAATTGAATTTTCTTTTTTTGGCTCACCAAATAGAACAGGAATGAAAACTGAAATAAATAATGTGGTTACAAAATGCAGTTTTTTTTTTTGGCAGACAATCAGATATTGTCAATTTATTTATTAAAGGTACACATTTTTCATTTGGGTCAAGTTTATGGTGAGTTTATAGTTTAACTCATTTATTGTAAAAATGAATTTAATAAAGCTACGAGCCAACATCTCACGTTAAAATAATGGTTTCGAAAAGAAAGCTTCTCAATGCTGCCAAACATCTAAGAAGCTTCATTACATTTTAAGCCTGCACTTCCAATAAATTTTCCCACGAATCGGACTGACAATTCCCTCCAATTCTTGGTGTCATTGGAGTTAATTGATTTGACAACACGTCCATCACTAACAATATTCAAACAACTAATTTTATTTACATATCTAAACAACTTTTTAAGTAAATCATTGCTTCTCTTGGATGTTGTTGCTTCAAGCATGTAAACCTCTTTTTTAAAATAAAAAAATAGTTCTGCACGTACTTATTCTGTTGAGACCCTCTCAAAACTCGTTCTTCAATATCAGGAAACCAACCAAATAAAATAGTAATAAGCAGAAGTAGTAGTAATCTATTGAATGAAACTACCATAACTATAAGAAGAAGTAATCTATTAAATGAAGGTATCTTTATGGTTTCCACATTGTCCTCGTGCTTAGACAGAGCAGATTTGAGACTATTTAACATAGAATGTAGAAGATAGATATGAAATTGTCATGCTTCCAAAAATAAAAGAAATTTAAAAATAAAGTTAATCTCAACTTACTGATCTAGCATGCAAGTTAAAACTATAGCAAAGCATTTAGAAAATTGAGAACAAACCAGATCAAGGGGCCGATATTGGGAATGATTATTTTTTTGAGTTTTCACCAAGAGAGTCTAGACTGCTCATATTGCAATCATGACATCATGACCAATAATTGTAATAGAGCGAAAACAGAAAATTGAGTCAGAAATAACCTGAAGGAGAATGGCCAGTCTGGAATCCCAAACATTCCTTGGCTTCCCATGTGCGACATCCAAAACTGCAATCAAAAAGTAATATGATTGAAACAAGAGCTAAAGTATATATGGTTTCAAATAGCTATGGTAGAATGCCTTGAATCCGTGAGGAACATGCCATGGAATCCCATGTGCGACATCCAAAAAATCATATTTAGATGACTGCAGTCAATAACACGTCTCCATGAAGTTGATAACTAAGGTAAGAAGTAAAGCAAACACAATAAACTTAGAATGTATAGTTGATAAAATAATTAGATAATGGTTCAAATACCTTGCTGTGGACAAAGATTTGATACTGTTAGCAGCTTTTTTTTAAATTCGCACACCCTCAGCACCAAAAGTTTTGTATTTTTTTTCAATAATGGAAGATAATAAGATAAGAAGAGATATGAAGTATTTATGATTCAACAAGCTCAAGTACGGCCCACCAAGATCGACTAGGTTTAATCTTGCCATGCTTAAGTTAGTTGTAGAATCTTTTTCTCATCTACTCTCAATTACACATGTAAAGACACTGTGTAGACGACTGTTCATTGCTGAAAATTTTCTATTTAATGAACACTGAGCACGAAAAAAAGGAAATAAAGCAAAATTATATACACACAAAAACGACAAGGAATGAGAGAGAGTCCAAGTATTATTAGATCAACTAATGATTCCTAACCTGAGTTAGAAGTTTTAAAATTCGTGCAGAATTCAAACTTCATATTTAGAGTCCTCACTAGACAAATTGCAATCATGACACCATGACCAATAATTGTAGTAGAGTGAAAACAGAAAATGGAGTTAGAAATGACTTGCAGGAGAAAGCAATCTCGAATCCCAATAAGGAGCATTCCTTAGCCTCCCATGTGCGACATCCAAAAGAATTGTATTTACTTGACTGTAACCAATAATATGTCCACATGAAGTTGATAACTAGGTCTAAAAATAAAGCTAACACAATAAATTTAGAATGTATAGGTGTTAAATTTTTTTGATAATGGTTGAAGTACCTTAGTGTGGACAAAGATTTTTTAATGTTAGCATCTTCCTCCAAATTTGCACACCTTCCGCACAAAAGTTTTTTTGCCAATAATGGAATGGAAAATAATAAGATAAGAAGTAATATCATGCAAAAAGCAGCTGAAGTAAACATGGTTCAACAAGCTCAGTTACAATGCCTTGAATCCGTGAAGAAATGGAGTTAGAAAAGTCAGCCTTGAATCCTTATAAGGAACATGCATTGGAATCGTATATGCAACATCCAAAAAACATATTTACATGACTGCAATCAATAATATATGTCGACGAAGTTGATAACAAGGGCTAAAAGTAAAGCAAACACAATAAACTTAGAATGTATAAATGATAAAAAAAAAAGGTTCAATAATGGTTGAAGTTTCTTAGTGTGGACAAAGATTTGTTAATGTTAGGAGCTTCCATTAAATTCACACACCCACATCACCAGAAATTTTTTTCCTATGATGGAAGATAAAAAGTTGAAGAAATATCAAGCAAACAAGAGCTGAAGTATATATGGTTCAACAACCTCAAGTACAATGCCTTACCTTTTTGAACCAGCAAGGTCAATTAGGTTTAATCATGCAAACCTTGAATTAGTTGTGGAATCTTTTTCCCATATACTCTCAACTACAAATGTAAAGGCACTATGTGGACGACTATTCGTTGTTTAAAATGTTTAATTTATAGAAACTTATGCACAATAAAGAATGAATAAATAAATAAACTATATACACAAATGCAAAAAGGAAAGAGAGAGAGTCCAGGAATTATTAGATCAATTAATGATTCCTAACATTAGTTAGAAGCTTTAGAATTTGTGCATACTTCAAACGTCATATTAAGAGAGATTTTCAACATAGCCACCTTCCTTAACATCCATTTTCAACTACAAATAAAGAAAAAAGAATAATGAAAAGTAGCTCAGAATATTTCAACTTTAACACTAAGATTTTCGTTCTGAATTTTCAACATATTATTTTCTTCATATTGCATTATTGAATCTCAGTTAGCATCAATGGAAGATAGAAAATACACTAATATTTATCAGAAAGTCAAAAGATGGAAAAAGAGGAGATAGGATCGAAGTAATCTTGCCATGATTTTGGAATGATGATGGATTCTTTTGGGGAGATTTTGCTGGTCAGAAAGCTTCTATACTTCCCCATCAAAGTTCAATACCTTCTTCTTTTGATTTACATTCTCCATTTAGACATTTAAAAGTAATAAAATCAAATATTTACATAGAAAAACACAAAACTAGAAAGGAGAGGTGAGAGGATCGAACGCCAAAGAACATGAATTTGAAAACTAGCCTTCAACTGGGTATCCAACAGATTGATTGCCTGATGGATTCTTCACATTGCACTCCATCCAGCATATCACTTTGAGCTCCCATTGACTTCTAGAAATATTGTATGTTACTGCTCATCAGTAGACATATCCACCAAAAGTTATAATCAGGGGGAAAATGTAGTTGAATAGACACAACCACACAAACAACAAATATATAACCAAAAGCGTAGTCAATGATTTTTCATATACAAATAATACTTTAGTCTTGCAGGTATTCATTCTGTTGAAACGCTCTCAAAACTCATTCTTCTTCCATATAAGGAAACAACCAAGTAAAACTAGTAATAGTATAAGTAGTAGTAATCTATTAAATGAAGCTACCATTACTACGAGAAATAATCTATTCAATGCATCTACCTTTGTAGTTTCCACATTGTCATCGTGGTTAGGTAGATTAGATTCAACATTGTTTAATATAGAATGTAGATCATGGATTTCTCTACAAAAGATGGATAATGAAATTGTCTTGTTTCCAAATGAAGAAGAAATTAACAAAAAAAAACGTCATCTCAACTTAATGATCTAGCATGCAAGTTGAAATTATAGCAAAGTATTTAGAAAATAAAGAAACAAACAAGATCGAGGGGCTGTCATTGGCGATGCTTATCATTTTTTAGTTTCCATCAAGAGAGTCCGGATTGCACATATTGCAAACATGACATCATGATCAATCATTTTAGCCATATTGTCTACCGCTACACTTAATCTATGACCCTTTGGTAATTAAACCAAATCCAATGCATGTTGTGGCACCTTCCCATAAATGACAGTAAAAAGGGGCACATCCCATTAGATCGAGCTATGAATTGCAATGTTATAATAAAACTCTACTTGTGCTAAAGCATTGTCTCACTGCTTTCGTTTTTCCTCGCATATGCTCTGAATCAAATTTTCCAGAGTCTTGTTCACAATACGAGTCGGTATTTAACGTCGATGTCAGCTTTTTGGTTGAAAAGCTATCGGTAGGGACTAATGTATAGGATTTGGAAAATGTAATGATGTAATTGTAATTAGGGTCTATCTTCAAGGATGAAAAAATAATAATATTTTGAGATTGGGTGAAAAGGTAGGATCAAATTGATGCAATTAAACGAAAATGATGTACATTGATAATTTGATATTAGGATCAAAGGAGATGGAGCAAAAATGATAAGCCCATCCTTTCTTTTCATTTGGCACATAACATATTCATTTATTTTCCAACGTCAAAATTACTCATAATTCGAGATTACTTTATTTGTTTTGGCATGCATTCTTACAAAATATTTCTATTAATATGAGATTATCTTATTTCGTTTATAGTCCACAAGTAATTTTACAAAATTTCCAATTTTTCTCCTAGATCAAAAATATTTTTTAAAAAACATATCTAGTTGCTTACACACATAACAATATTTTATCATAAAAACAACAAACATAAAGGCATAAAAATATTAAAATTACTATAAAAAATTAATTAAACTTCAAACCCCAGTAATCCATATATTAGTAATTTAAAATACATCTCACTAATACTTGCAATAATATTAGATGATTTTTATAGTATTAAATTGTTATACTATACCATACAGGAGAATGCCTTATATAATTATACTTAGTTTACTGTAATATTATTTAGTTATTATAATTTCTCGGCTTCACTTTATATGTCACTCTATTATTAGCACAAATTTTAAGAGGGTTTTTTTTTTTTTTTTTTTTCAACTTTCTCACAATATCCTTCATTCATGTGGTTGAGAATAAAAAATGATGAAACCTATCAACCAATCATGTATGAAGCTAAGAGTATTCTTGTAAAGTATATGATATTTGTTTTCTACTTTGAAAGTAAAGATAAGTTTAGAATATCTATTTTAGAAGAGTATCACATTAAATGAAACGGAGAGAGTATTTGATATAATTAATATTATTTTAGTATATCTAATATTATTAAATTAAGATTGTGATTTTTATAATATTACCAAAGCATAAAGATTATTATTTTTCATTATTTATTGTATTATTTTTAATGGTATTATTATATTTGAATTACAATATTATTTTGTTGTATTATTATTGACCAATCAAATAATATTATGATAAATATATTATTAATGGTACATTTTATAAAAAAATAGTTCTATTATTTATATAATAATATAAATATATTATTTTCAAATATTAAAATATTATTATAAGTATATTTTAAATTTAAATGAAGATACTTTGGAGGGGAGTAATGTCAAATGTAATCAAAAGTTCTCCATACACCACCTTTAATAATGCAGATGCATCTTCCTCGAGTCGTTGTCACCAGTGACGGAGAACTAGCAAGTAATAACTTAATGAACGCCCCATAACAAGATTAATCTTGACAGTATGAAGTTTGTTCAGGTTATAGGTGGTGCAGTCTTGCTTTTCCAAATAATTCAAAGCCCTTTCATGTCAACATTTTGTATTTCCCATCTAAAGGCCTAATTAATGAAAACATCACCTTAACAAGGGTACTGGGTGTACATCACCTTAACTAGTTGTTTTCTCTTTTTCTTCAGTATTTAGCTACTCGCTGGCCTTCCTGGTTTGTTAGTGGCATTTCCTTGACCGCAAGATCTCTAAATATATACAGTGCCACTGTGGATGGCAACTTGTACCATTCGATTTTCAGTACTCATTAGCCAATATTTATGGTGACTCATGGGAATTCACAAAAACAAAATTTATATAGAAACCCAAGAGAACTAGAATAATTAATGCTTGTCATCATCTACTCATATCCAGAAAGGGAATTTGCCGGCAACTCTTTGGCAACCGAAAAAATACAATCAAAGGTACACGAAAAAAATTCACTGCTTTTAATGAAAATTCTAGTTCCAAAGTTTTCTGCACCCAAATTTAGGGATGTGATTTTTAAGTTAGAAGTGCTTTTCTCCTTAAAATTTCTTCAGATTGCTTGGTGTAATTTTGGCCATCTTGACAAATCAAGCCGTGAAGTAGGGGTGGCTGAGACAAATTTGGCATGGTTTGGCATGACACACTTCAACGGGTTGTGCCATATTTGATATGGTATTAATCCTCATGCCGTGCTGGGCTTAGCTTTTGAAGTTCACGACATGAGACACGGCCTGTTACGAAGCACACGGTACAAAATACGACCATAACATTTAATAAATTCAAATTACATATAATTTTATGCCACTAGAATAATGAGTCAAGAAGAATTAGATGATGAAAAATTTGATATTTTGGAATGGTGGAAAAAAATGAAAATTATTACCATATTCTTAACATAATAGCATTTGATCTACTCATTCATAAATTAAGCAACTTCACCTAAAGTCATATATTAATAAAAATTAAATTAAACCTATACAAATATTTGAACACACAAAAAAAAGTGTCATTTGTGAATTTTTAATTTAAATATTGAAGTTATAATTGCTTGATTTTAACATAATAACATTTGATTCAATGAACTAAAACACCAAGAGGAAATCATATAATATTCTTCTTTTTAATCCATCGAATGAAACTTAACTGCATAGCTTAGTTATGCAGCTTATCATTCAATTTCTAAAGTCGTTTCTCTATGAATTGGATAAGGTTTTTTTTTTATTATTTAAATGTAAAAAATATTACAAAATTACTTTTTTAATTATTGATAATATTTTGTCTTCTAATTTTTAAAATTTATAGGTTGTTTTTTATATTTCACCAATTTGTGAGTCATTTTATCTTTTTTCTTTATTTTATATGTTGTTTTTGTAAGTTATTTATTTAGAAGATTTTTAAAGTTGTAATTTTTAAGTTATTTGTTTATATTGTTGTTTTTGTTCAATTTCTAAGTTATTTGTAATAATTAACTCCCTCAATAAAATGATTATTTTTTTATACAATTATAAGCATCCAATTCAATTCAATTCAATATATATATATATATATATATATATATATATATATATATATCCTTGCGTTGACCCTTTCCTAAACCAGAACAAAAACCCCTCACTTCCCCTTTTTCAATAAAGAAGCCTCGCTCCCTAAGGGGCCCCTCTCTGATAAGGAAGGAAATGAAATAATCTCAATTTTACGACAAATCCGGTCCGATGGCTGTTCTCCACTAACCACAAGGATATAGGGACTCTATATTTCATCTTCGGTGCCATTGCTGGAGTGATGGGCACATGCTTCTCAGTACTGATTCGTATGGAATTAGCACGACCCGGCGATCAAATTCTTGGTGGGAATCATCAACTTTATAATGTTTTAATAACGGCTCACGCTTTTTTAATGATCTTTTTTATGGTTATGCCGGCGATGATAGGTGGATCTGGTAATTGGTCTGTTTCGATTCTGATAGGTGCACCTGACATGGCATTTCCACGATTAAATAATATTTCATTCTGGTTGTTGCCACCAAGTCTTTTGCTCCTATTAAGCTCAGCCTTAGTAGGAGTGGGTAGCGGAACTGGGTGGACGGTTTATCCGCCCTTAAGTGGTATTACCAGCCATTCTGGAGGAGTAGTTGATTCAGCAATTTCTAGTCTTCATCTATCTGGTGTTTCATCCATTTTAGGCTCTATCAATTTTATAACAACTATCTCCAACATGTGTGGACCTGGAATGACTATGCATAGATCACCCCTATTTGTGTGGTCCGTTCTAGTGACAGCATTCCCACTTTTATTATCACTCCCGGTACTGGCAGTGGCAATTACCATGTTATTAACCGATCGAAACTTTAATACAACCTTTTCTGATCCCGCTGGAGGGGGAGACCCCATATTATACCAGCATCTCTTTCGGTTCTTCAGTCATCCAGAGGTGTATATTCCCATTTTGCCTAGATCCGGTATCATAAGTCATATCGTTTCGACTTTTTCGGGAAAACCAGTCTTCGGGTATCTAGGCATGGTTTATGCCATGATCAGTACAGGTGTTCTTGGATTTCTTGTTTGGGCTCATCATATGTTTACTGTGGGCTTAGACGTTGATACCCGTGCCTACTTCACCGCAACTACCATGATCATAGCTGTCCCCACTGGAATCAAAATCTTTAGTTGGATCGCTACCATGTGGGGGGGTTCGATACAATACAAAACACCCATGTTATTTGCTGTAGGGTTCATCTTTTTGTTCACCATAGGAGGACTCACTGGAATAGTCCCGGCAAATTCTGGGCTAGACATTGCTCTACATGATACTTATTATGTGGTTGCACATTTCCATTATGTACTTTCTATGGGAGCCGTTTTTGCTTTATTTGCAGGATTTCACTATTGGGTGGGTAAAATCTTTGGTCGGACATACCCTGAAACTTTAGGTAAAATCCATTTTTGGATCACTTTTCGGGGTTAATCCATCCCTCTTTCCTATGCATTTCTTAGGGCTTTCGGGTATGCCACGTCGCATTCCAGATTATCCAGATGCTTACGCTGGATGGAATGCCCTTAGCAGTTTTGGCTCTTATATATCCGTAGTTGGGATTCGTCGTTTCTTCTTGGTCGTAACAATCACTTCAAGCAGTGGAAATAACAAAAGATGTGCTCCAAGTCCTTGGGCTGTTGAACAGAATCCAACTACACCGGAATGGATGGTACAAAGTCCTCCAGCTTTTCATACTTTTGGAGAACTTCCAGCTTTCAAGGAGACGAAAAGCTATGTGAAGTAAAAGAAGAAAAGGTCGCCGACTGCTACTAAGAACCTAACAGAACTTTTCAAAATGTGGGTTCTAAAACCACTTGTGTAGGTCGCGGTTGAGAATTGGAGGGCGACGAGGCTAGGGCCCTATTTTCCAGCAATGACCGGTCAAGGTCAATCAAAGTGGGGATTCACAGATGATTCTCAGCATAGAAGAGATCTTAACAAGTCTGATCACCATCTCTATAGAAGGATTGAACGGGGGATTGATCATCGACTCAAGCACGTATTGCCAGCTTCACATTACAACATGTCCCCTAAAAGGTCAACAAAGAGCGCCCCCCTCCACACTAAACCGAAAAACCGGACCCCCTGAACCAACAAAGTATTCCATTGAATGAAGCCCACTTCCCTCCGTCAAAGCCACTTTCGGGGTCTTGCTCACAGGCTCCCTGAAACCAAGAGAGGAGACAGAAGACGCATAAGATGCAGAGGATACTATGGATTCAGAGTGAGCCTCTATCCGGAGTAGAGAAAAGATCACCTTCAACCGACAAAGCACTTATTTACTGCTCTTCCTGCTTGGCCAAGAAGTGTTAAACGGAACCTTCTTCAAAAATGTCTCTAGAGGTGGAGAATGGGACTACTGGTCTGCTGCTTTGACTTTTTCTTTTTCCAATTATTGTGACGAAAGAAAGCAAAGAAACTCAGCTTCTTGCAGGTCCCAATAAGCGGGTAACTAAGGTCTACTCGTCAAGTAAAGCCTCACTTTTTTAGCGAAGACCAGAACCGATTCAATCAATGCGACTTCGTCCCACCAGTCAAAAAGGAAGGAATATTCTGAGGCGGGCAAGGAAGGAAGAGGTAGGATATGTCTAGAGTGTAGAAAGAGAATCTTCTCATTCAGAAAATGCCCCTTTAGCCCACTCTCTTTTTACATAGCCAAATAGTTGGTGTACTCTCCCTCGACGCTGACCCGATAGAAGTCAAGCCTTTTGTCTCAAAAAGAATGGTCTCGATCTTCTTCTTTCTTAGCATTATTGTAAAACCATTTGATCCTAGTCGTCTTGCGTGGAAGGAGCCAGATGACAGAGACTTTTCTCGACATCTTGACCCATCCATAGTCTGCTAATCTAATCCCAACGTCTTTGATCCTGACAAGCTTGGATAGGACTATATCTCTGTCTTTTGTTTGTTACATAACACTGAATGTACAGTTCCTTTGTTCTTTTGGCTATGGTTATTTCTATTCTTATTTTTGACTTTTTTATTTATCCTTTTGAAACCGCTTTTTCAGGCTGAATACGAGCCTTGTTCAACTGTGCCCATGGGACTCGGAAGCCCTCGAGGCAAGGCGAAAAGGAAGAGATGCTCTGGCTTTCTTTGGTCTTGAACTTGCTCCCCGCTCGAGAATGAATGTTGGAAACTCTTCGGTGACATGTTCCTTTGAGTGCACGATTCCTTAGCTGTGCCTGTTTTGTACCGAGCTCTTTGATGGCCTTTCTTTATCCGTTCACGCTAAAAGGTAGTGAGTGGAGTCGGGCACGATCCTCAGCAGCCGAAAGAAGCCTTGTTCGGTCTCCTGTTGAAGTGGTGACTCACCTGCAACATAAGTTTTGCAAACCTAGGTGAATTCCACTTTCCACTGGACGAAGGCAAAAAGAAAGAGATAGAATACGACGGTTTTTCAGGCGTATAGAGAATGACACGATCATGACGCCTTGGTCCTCTCATCATCTGAATCCCGAAAGGTGGAACTGAAGAACGCACTGTTTGGGACTGGGCACGACTCCTCTTCTTTCTTTAGACTCTCGTTTTTTGTTTTCTGGATGTGGATTGAGCATTTTGTTGAGTATTGTTTTTGCGCTTGTTAACCTTCTTCTTTTTGACCGGACAATTGGATACGAATCTTGCTCTACCACCCCTTTCTTTAAAAAGAAAGAACTCTAGTGAATGGCTAAGAGGAAGTGCCTCTGGTATTTCAGTTTCGACATGGCCTTGATCTTCTGGTGAAGTGACAGTAGTGTGAGCCTTATCCAATCCCTTTTCCAACCAAAGATACTGAGTCTGACCGAGGAGAAGGACATCTATCTTGGCTGTCTAGCTATGACTAAAAAACCTACTTGTGACAACTCGACACTGGAAGCTTTGATGAGACTCTTTTTGCCAGCACACGACCATAAGCTGTCTTTGCTTATTTCCTTGCACTAAGAGCTCCACCTACTTACTGCTTGGGCCGACACCGCTCCTGCACTTGCAACAGGAATAGAGCCCACCTATCGATCAAAGACAAATTCTGCATCCGCCAGACAGGAACTTGCAGCAGATAGTCCTGCCTCACACCCACACTCACGAAAGACAACAGCGCCTACGTCTTGAACTACCAAGCAAGGGATGAGCTACCTATCGACGCACTATCGCCTCACAACCTAGGAAGGGCTCCTAGCTTGCATACTGCTCCTAGCGCGAAAGAATAAGCAGCCTTAGCGCATCCGACAGCCAGCCCTATGAGCTAGCTTACCAGCTCGACCTCTGCCACTACTGCTTCGCTAGCCAATGCGTCAGATAGAAGATCTAAAACAAGGGCTGAGCCTATGACCGACCAGCCTTTGCCTTTACCTTTACCATCACCATCGATGAGTATGGATCCTGCTCTTCGACTGGAGCAACGTAAAGTACTGATGGGTCCTGATCATCAGGAACTGGGTCTCTATCCGGAAATGAGTACACTTTTGGGGTATTAGAGTACGAATTAGAGCCTCACATTGCATCACAACTGCGCCCCCCCCAGAATATGCTTCAACAGGAATCACACAAGGGTAGATTGATACAATATAAACCTCTGGTAAAATGCCCCCCCGTAACCCAGCAGATAAAGTACATTACATAGTCCGGGATTGGCGACTTACCCATTCAGTGACTTTGGCACTGGACGTTCCCAAAATTGGTACTATCGGGTTGGGTGAATTCAATAATAGACGCCTGGTGGCATTCCAGCCTTCCTTCTCCTTTCAGGACCTATCCGAAAGAGAATCCAGTACTTCTTGGTCGTGAATATCTGAATAGGGCGAACTGCCCCGTGGATATCTTTGCTTCGAAACAAAACAATTAGAATTAGGCTCGGTCAACTGGAATGTGTATTATCCATATAGGTTCCAATTGAGAAGATCCATCGACCTGAGACGAAGAGAAAGGTCTATCTATTTTATTTAGTTATTCAGTTAAACCAATGATTCGTTATTGGAGCAGATAGCAACAACCATTTCATCCGACATGCGTATTTTTGATTTTCCAATGGATTTACATCTTTCATTAATGGAAATTTTTTGATGTAGTGAGTAATAGCTCTGGTTGTTCACTGTTCAAGAATTCTTGTTTAGGCAGTTCATACCATCCATACATAGTGTTTTGATCTAAGATTTCAATTCTTCCATGTTTCAACAGTAGCATATTGTTCCATGGAGCTAAGGTCCAAAATATGTCAACACAAGCCGTGTAGGTAGCGGACACCTCCTCCTCCGGTCTAAGAAAAAGAGAGCTAACACGTACTACCAATAAGATAATTCTACTTTCGCTAGGCGCTGAAAGCCCTCCTCTACCAGCTGCAGACTCTGTCTTAGTGCTTCCCTTCGGTAAGGAATAAGAGTCCTAACACTTGCTAACAAGAAGATTGATTCTCACTACAGGGCGCCGTCCTTGGTAACGCAGCAGATTCATTCCGATCCTTTAGATCCGATGCAACAAGATCAGCTCTTTCTCTGGCTCCCTTACTTGAAACCTTTTAATCGATCTGGTTGTTAGTCTCGTTCCTCTTTAGTCTAGCTGACAGCTTTTCCCTTGACTCGCCTCTATGCGCCTGCTTTCTGAAGTAAATTTTCTCTTTTTCCTCTAAGTCGAAAGCGAGTTCCGTTCCCTCGTTTACTGCTTTCCGAGAAAGATATGCCCCGGTATTAAATTTAATAAAGTAGAGATTGATTTTTTCCCTTCAACGGCAAGTTTAGGCTTAGGAAGATTTGATCTTTGTTCCATCTAGTGAAGTAGATTCCAATTCCGGTGAAGAGAAGAGTGAAACTCCGATAGCTACAGGCCTTAGCCCCAAACTCAGAAGATATCCCAAACTTCTCTCTCCCTACCGCTACCGGTCAAACTTCTTTTGATATGGAGCTTTCCTCGGATTCTCTTGAGGTCTGGGTTGAAGAATCTGGGTACTCAACAATGGGTTAAGCCTTTAGCTACGGCTGTTGGGGCAAGTCAGTCTTTAGCAGCCTAAACTAAAACTAAACAAACCTTACTGCCTCCAGGCAAGAGTCTTCCCCACCGAAATAGTTATTCTCGGAAGGAGGGAAATGACATAAGAGGGGATTCCCACTCTCTTCTCTGGTATTGATGCCACCTCAAAACCGAAATTCTCATAAGCTTTCCTCTCCGTCCCCGTCTCCGTCTTTGTCGAGCTTCTTTCCTGGCTTGATGAAGTTCAGTTACTCACCGCAACTCTTCGAACCTATCTGCGAACCTATACTAGCTCCTTAAACTCATCTTCTTGAAAGACAGGATGAATCAGAAGAGCGACTTTCAGTCTTAGCCCTAGCGTGAGTGAGTGGTTTATTTTATTGAGCATAGGCCCTTCCACTCTGTCGATACCATTCCTTGTCACTTCGATAATGTATTCATAAAGGTAGCTATGTCTCCCTACCCTAAAGGTAGCTGTGTCCCCCTCCAACCAATTAGTCTAGTCGAGCAGCCTTCGCTCCAACACTGCTTAGGCGAGCTCTCTTATCTAAGGGAAAGTCTCTCTTCCACTCCTCCCCTAACCCTTTAGCCTTGCTTGTCCCCTCCAAACCTTTCTTGTGATGAAAGAAAAGAGGTTGATGCAGATACACCCTCAGGTGTGGAAACTTTACTGGCTTCGGTCGAATACCCCAAGTCCTACCCAGGTCTTGAAGAGCCTTCCTATTCGGTCAAGTGGCGTTCCTCTTCTTTCAGTTCTAGTCGCATCTTCGGACCTATTCCTTAAGGTCGAGCTAGTAATTCCTGCTCTTACTAAAGGAATTCAACAACTAGGGGCATCCCCATTGTTAGCTTATAATCGTAGACTACCCTTCGATCCTCATACTGAGCTGCCTAGCTCCAAGACTTGTAGTTGAGCCTATTACTAACCTTTCCTAGCCTATGGGGAATACAAGGGGGAATCCTCACAGTCAGATAGCTATGAGTGAAAGAAGAAAGATAGTTTAGAGTTTACCGTAGCTACTTCTTCCCCTGGCATTGTAGCGAGGCTAACTAAACGCTTGAGAAAGAAATCCCCTGGCATGAGTTTACCAGTTGGCTTTGTTCCCTGGGCAAGACTTTTCCAGTTGGGGAAGAGAAAGAAGTTCCCCTCCAATCCAACACTTATTAGTCGAGTAGTAACCCCCTCTCCTGCACCTGAAACTCGACATGGTAATTCTTTCTTCGACACCAAGGGCGCTGAGCTGATCAGAAAGACTAAGACTTTCGCTACTTTCGTCTAGCCCGGACTATCAATAGAATGAGTTTCGCACTCTTTTAGCTAGAAAGGGTCTGCTGGGGAGAGGAATAGAAATTGGCTATCACTGGTCTCTTGGCTTGAGGACAGGGTTTTTCAGTTCATCAGGAATAGCCGGGAAAGAAAGTTTCTTTGTTTGGCACGTGTCGCGAAAGCTTTTTCATTCTTTTTTCGTGAAAGGTGCCCTCCGTCCGGTCCTTTTCCCATAATGAAGTGCTCTTTTTTGGCTTTTCCGATCGGATGGACCTGGAGAAGGAAGGACGATAGCATATCAATTAATCTCAATGAATCTAGTTTTTGGTAAGGAATGGCTAACTCAAAAGAAGACTTTGATCCTGGCTTAGAATGGGGTAGAGTCCCCCAATGAAGGGCAATTCCGCTTGTAAAGCTCTTTCTTTCGTTTAGCTGGCCCCTCCCTCTTCTTCTAGTCTCGAAGCCAAACTTAGACTTTCTCTTATCTACGCCTCTATCCGGAAAGCGTGCTCTTGGGTTCCGATGGGATGTATTTAGACTTCGGTGAAGTATTTACCTTACGATCGTCTCAAAGCTCGGTTGGTAGCTAAGGAATAGTTCTTGGGTTACTCTAAGCGAGATATGATAGACCGTTTATTTCGGTTATCAACAAACCCTGCAGAAGATTGTAGTAAAGTGATTAGTAGGGTATCGTTATTGGCCGGGGATTGCGGGTACTCTATACTAAAGAGTCATAAAAATAAAAAAATGATTTGATTGGTTTAATTAGCAGTTTATAAACAAATATAAATCTACATCTATTAACATTACACAAGATTAGGGGGTTTTCATGATCTGATTTTTCTTTTACTAACTTTACTAAGGAAATTAAAGAACAATTATTTACAATTGATCATTTTCTCTCACAATTCAGAAAATCAAGTTTGTTAAATGACTAATCAAATTGTTTCAATGTAGACAACGAATTCGTGCCTCAATCACATATCAGAATTGAATCAAAGTGCAAGCCTAAAGAGATCATGCACTTTATAAATTCCTTCTTAGATAATCACTAAGCTTAGGAAAAGTCCATCAGCTAGTTATTTTGTTTAAGCAATCAAGTTAATACTCAGCGCATCCTTACAATTACTTAAACAAATCATTAAGATCAAAATCAATTTTGATTTAATAACATGTTCCTTATTCCTATGAAAAAGTCCATGGATAAAGAACATGCAATTTCCAGAACATTGGCTATTGTTCATAGCTTTTACCACTTTAAATCGTACTCCAGATCAATTAGGTGATCGAAAGTGCGATTATGGCTTCAATGATTTGCAATATCAAAGTTTTCAATATAAAAGAACTGAAAATTCAACATATGTAATGAATTAATATGTCTACATATCATGAACAATTCAAAAACATTAAAGAATAAATCTGAAAATTAACTAACTCATTGAATTAATAATAATCTCTAACATAAGAATCCAAGGCTGAAACAATTAAAAAGAATAGCCGTAAGGGGTACACTTCTTGAACACACTCAAGGAAGCTTGAGATGTTAATGGTGATGAACCTCACGGCTATGATGATAGATGAAGGAGAACACACTTTGGAAAAGTTCTAATGTGCTCACAATTGGAGATGGAATGGTGGAGTGTTTCAGCCTTTTGCTTCTTGAATTTTGAGTAGAGATGGTTCCAAGAGAAAAGATGATCTCTTTCAGCTTACAAACACCCAATTTATAGAGCTTAGAGCAACCCTCTAAGCTTAGGAAAAGCAAGAAAACAATGCTAAAAACAAGCCATGAAACATGCAAGGAAACAATCCCTAAAACATGCAAGGAAACAATCCCTAAAACATGCAAAGAATCAAGGAATGGCCAAAAGCAAGAAAAAGGAATACAATCCCGAAATTTCAGGAGGACCCAACTAGTAGAATTCAAACGGTCATATCTTCTTTCACACATCTCCAAATGAGGTGAAACTTGTTGGGCTGGAAAGAAGACGTCATGAACTTCAATTTGAACCTAAGAAAGTCTCAAAAATGATATTGTTTGGGCCTGTTATGATGGGTCAAAATCCAGTAGGCTGTTGCATCCGAATCTTCCTCTACTTTGGGCTTGGACCTTGCACCTTGCTTAGTTGACAAGAGATTATGTGATCATTTGTTGGGCAAGCCCATGTTAGGTTGGACATACCCATGTCACTAATGGACTCCAATATTCTCTTGTGTTTTGACACATCATCCAAATAATTCCAAGGTGGAACCCTATAAAGAAATCAGAAAATAATAGATAAGGAAAGTTTCCATAATTAGAAAAGTTTCTTAGAATGATAAGACTATTTTCTTAATCCACTTAGATTTCCTAAAGTAACTAGGAAAACTCATTTTAGCACCTTATTTTACCATTCCCACGTTCACAAGCTTTCTAAATACTAAGAAAAGAAACTATGCTCAAAATAACAAAGTTAAGAGAATTACAAAGCCAAATAGGGTAGGAAAAGCATTAAAAACGTAACACAAAGTGTTCCTATCAAATTCCCCCACACTTAGCTTTGGCTAGTCCCTTAGCAAAACAACAGTATGTAACTTAGTAGAATCTCAAGAGAAACAACATAAACTAAATGACACCACAATGACATAACACAAATTAAATGACTCTAATCCTTCCAACTTACGTCTCAGAGATCCCTTAGGTAATATGGCATAATAAAGTATGGAGAGCACAAGTTTACCTCAAATAAACAAGCTACGGAGTTATTAAGATTATATAACATTCATACTTTGAGTGTGTGTGTGTGTGAATAATCAGCCAAGAGTAAGTGTAATATGCCACCCTCGAGTTAATGCACAAATAGTATCAATTTTTACTTCTCACAATGCATCACTCTGGTTTTCACTCATTTAAATGTGGTGCTAGCTATACTAATTACTCAATCACTTGTGAAAACAGTTTAAACCATAGGCTTGCTTGTGCACCCACTCTCCACCTCAAAAACAGAACATCAAAGGATCAGGAGGTCTTTGAAAGGGTTGTAATGGGGCTAAAGGGTCAAGGTTTCATAAGAAAGAAGAGAAAGGATGTCACAAAATTTCCTTAGAACTAGAAAGCATTCAATAACGTCATAAATAGATCATCATTATTAAGTACCACGTTTCCATCACAATAGGGTGGATTTAATCACTTTGGCTTTCAACTTGCTTTAAAGACTCATAATTCTCCCAATTCTTCAGAACTTATATTCTTTGAATCACAACAGTTTTTTTTTTTCCTACTACACCTTTTATTTTTTTATTTTTATTTTTTTCCGAAACAACCACCTTAGAACCACATGAAATTCCCCCACACTTATGCTTTTCTACCATCTCCGCATTACAAATCAATATAAACAAGATCCAAGCTCCCTAGTTCCAAGGAAAAATGGTAGGTAAAGTGTTTAAGTTCGTAAGGGTAAATGAGTGTGGGTTAATGAAGAAAATAAGCTAATTCAGGCTCAAAATGCTATCTAGGGGTCAAATCATGATCAGGTTAAAGGCTATTTAGTCATAGTGGTAAAATCCTAATTTGCCTCCGTCTTCTCCAAATCTGAACATGTACGATCGTCTCAAGTGGTTTAAAAGCAAGTTCTAGAAAACATTATATTCACAAGATGCACTCAGAAGAGAATTTGAATTGATATGCATAATGAATCAATTATAAGGCTCGAAAAACTCACAAATATTGTGGGATTATGCAAGTATCATTCAATATGTCTCCATGCTTCACTCTAAGGCAACAGATTACTCAAATCAAGGCTAATGTGCATCAAAATTTCAATTTCCAAGTATGACTATAATATAAGCAAATTAACTCCATTTCTTGTTTTATCTTTAAAAGTATGCTCAAACTCTTTAAAAACCATTAAGAATCAGTTTCATCATTGAGTTGGAAGAGGTCCTAAAACCTAAAAAGCAATGATATGACTCAAAAAGATGTAAATCCCTCTCCCACACTTAAATGGTACATTGTCCTCAATGTATATCAGAATAAGCATGTAATATAGAATATAAACATGGGTAAGGTATTTACGAAAATCACACAAAACAAATAACATATAAAGTAACCAACGTAAATGGAAGAGAGAAAGAAAATGCAAATCTGTGTTAATGACTCTTCCACAGCTTCGGTTGAATTGGGTTGCCTCCCAAGCAGCGCTTTAATGTTTACAGTCTTTCAGCCTAGACTTTGTACCTCGTTTTTAGTCCTTTGTGAGTGGCACCTCTAGGAGGGGTACATCCTCCACAGTATGCTCCTCAAAAGCCTCATAGTAAGGTTTCAAGCGATGACCATTCACCTTGAATTCATTTCCAGTTTTGTCACTTTTTATCTGCATAGCACCATGAGGAAAAATATTAGTGACAATGAATGGACCCACCCATCTAGAACGTAACTTACCAGGAAAAAGTTTAAGTCTAGAATGGAAGAGAAGAACTTTTTGGCCCACAACAAAGGCCTTGCCACGGATCATCTTATCATGAAAAGCTCTAGTTTTCTCCTTGTAGATCCATGCACTATCATATGCCTCGTTTCTGATTTCCTCAAGTTCATTCAGTTGGAGTTTTCTATGTAAACCAGCCTCATCAATGTCCATGTTGAAAGATTTAACAGCCCACCATGCCCTATGCTCAAGCTCAACTGGTAAGTGACACGCTTTACCATAGACAAGTCTGAATGGAGACATCCTAATTGGCGTCTTGTAAGCTGTCCTATAAGCCCAAAGTGCATCATCAAGTCTTTTGCTCCAATCCTTGCGTGTAGGGCCCACAGTCTTCTCCAAAATCCCCTTAATCTCACGATTTGAGACCTCTGCTTGTCCACTCGTCTGAGGATGATAAGGTGTTGCCACCTTATGAGTCACTTTGTACTTCTTGAGCAAGGCCTCAATTGTACGGTTGCAGAAGTGTAATCCACCATCACTAATAATCACACGAGGCATTCCAAACCTAACAAATATGTTAGATCTCAAGAAATCTACAACAACTTTAGAGTCATTAGTTCTGGTGGCTTTAGCCTCCACCCACTTAGACACATAATCAACAGCCAAAAGAATGTAAAGAAACCTGTTAGATGAAGGAAACGGCCGCATGAAATCAATGCCCCAAACATCGAAAATCTCAACAGTTATAATATGGGCCATGGGCATCTGATCCCTAGAGCCTAAATTACCTGTCCTCTGGCACCTGTCACAAGTCATGCAATACAAGTATGCATCCTTAAAAATAGAAGGCCAGAAAAAACCACAATCTAATACCTTACGGGCTGTCCTACGAGCACCAAAGTGTCCACCACAAGACTCAGAATGACAAAAGGCAAGTATCGATTTATGCTCAGATTCAGGGACACACCTCCTAATGATTTGATCACTACAATGTTTCCACAAATAAGGTTCATCCCATATGTAATGCCTAGCCATATGCTTAAGTTTTTCTTTATTAGAACGAGGTAAAGTGTTAGGAAATTGCCTAGTAACTAAATAATTCACAATATCAGCATACCAAGGCTCACTTACCTCAATCCCAAAGAGCTGCTCATCTGGGAATGATTCTTGCAGGGGTAGGATGATACCGGATTTAAATAGAATTGAAGGAAACTAAACAAACAAACAACAAAATGAAAGATAGGAGTTCACCACCCAAGAGATAACACCAAAGGGATATAGAATATCACCACCCAAAGGATTAACACAAGGGATACAGAACTATAGGAATTCACCACTCTAAGGATTATACCAAAGAGATACAGAATTACAAGAAGGAGAAAACTTTCTTCTAAAAGCCAAAGGCTGATTTCAATTTATAAACTCAAGTCTGATTTTTCAACTTACAAACACAAGTATTTATAGAGCTTAGAACAACCCTCTAAGCTTAGGACAAGCAAGAAAACAAGGCATAAAACATGCAAGCAAACAATCCCTAAAATATGCAAGCAAACAATCCATAAAACATGCAATGAAACAATCCCTAAAACAAGGAAGGAGACAATCCCTAAAACATGCAAGGAATCAAGAAAAAGGCCAAAAGAAGAATACAATCTCGGAATTTCAGGAGGACCCAACTAGCAGAATTCAAACGGCCATATCTTCTTCCACACATCTCCAAATGGGCTGAAACTTATTGGGTTGGAAAGATGACATCTTGAACTTCAATTTAGGCTTAAGAAAGTCTCAAAAAGCAGATCGTTTAGGCCTGTTATGATCGGCCTAAATCTAATAGGCTGTTGCATCCGAATCTTCTTTCACTTTGAGCTTGGACCTTGCACCTTGCTTAGTTGATAAGAGATTTTGTTATTTTTTGTTGGGCAGGCCCATGTTAGGTTGGACATACCCATTTCATGAGGCCTTATTTGTTAGGTTAAAGGTTTGTTGGACACACCTGTGTCAGACTCCCCCGGTTGATGAAGACTTGCCCCCAAGTCCACTTGGTCTTCTTGATCCTCAAAGTAAGGAGAAAGATCTGAGACATTAAAGGTTGTAGAAACTCCATAAGCACAAGGTAGCTCAATCTTATAAGCATTCTCCCAAATGCGTTGAACTTGAAAAGAAAACTTTCTTGCACCAAGAAAGGATTGAATGAAGCCTTAGAACAATTTTCCCACGCATTTCCAAAGTCAGGATCATTCTTGTACAATTCATTGAGCAATTCAGAACCCAATACTTGCACCCCCATAGTGCTAAGCAAAGAATGTCTTCTACTTAATGCGTCACCTACTTGATTTAACTTTCCAGATTTATGCTTGATAGAAAAAGAATAAGATTGAAGGAATTCAACCCAACTCGCATGCCAGCTATTAAGTTTCTGTTGGCTATTCAAATACTTCATAGTTTTATGATCGGAATGCAACAAAAACTCATTTGGGAGGAGATAGTGACTCTAATGATCCAAAGCACGAATAATAGCATAAAATTCCTTATCATAGGTAGAATACTTCCTACAACTCTCATTCAGCTTCTTACTAAAAAAGGCAATAGGCTTACCTTCTTGGCTGAGCATAACACCAATTCCCACTCCGGACGCATCACAATCAACTTCAAAAAGCTTGCCAAAATCTGGAAGTATCAGCACTGTCTCTTTTCGAAGAGTTTGAAACACTTGATAAAGGTGTTCCATATGATCTCGTTGAGTTTTGCTGTAAATCAGAATGCCATCGAAATACACAACAACAAAAAGCCCAAGGAAAGGCTTAAACACATGATTCATCAGTCGTATAAAAGTGCTAGGAGCATTAGAGAGCCCAAAAGGCATCACCATCCATTCATACAGCCCCTCTCTAGTCTTGAATGCTATTTTCCACTTATCTCCCGACCTCATTCTGATTTTGTGATAACCGCTGCGAAGATCAATTTTTGAGAAAATAACAGCTCCACAAATCTGGTCAAGAAGATCACCTAATCGCGGAATAGGAAAGCGATATCTGATGGTGATCTTATTCACCGCTCTACTATCAATGCACATACGCCAAGAGCCATCTTTTTTGGGAACAAGGAGTGTCAGAACAGCACAAGGACTTATGCCCTCTCTAACGAGCCCCTTTTCGATCAACTCTTCAATTTGTCTCTGTAATACTTCATGCTCCTTAAGGTTCAATTGATAGGCTGGTTTGTTAGGCAACACAGATCCTGGTACAAGATCAATGTAATGCTGCATATCTCTCATCGGTGGAAGGCCATGGGGAATTTCCTCTGGAACAACATCACTAAATTCCATGAGGAATGGAATCAAAGAAGGGGGAATTTCTGTTGGTTCTTTCTCTTCCCTTACCACAATTGCAAAGCCTTCACCATTCTCCATCAATGCTTTCTCAACCCCAGATCTGGTCGACAAACTAGTTCCCTCCCCAAAAGAAGGTTTAGGAACATGAACAATTTTAATGGAACCAAAAGGACCTTAACTCCATCATTCTCAAAAGAATAAGTATTTTCGAAACCTTCATGCTTAGTCTTTCTATCATACTGCCAAGGTCTTCCAAGCAACAAATGATATGCATCCATAGGCACTATGACACAAACTAAAGCATCGTTATAATTCTTGCCAATGGAAAATTCAACAAAGCATCTTTTATTTACCTTCACTTCATTGCCTTTGCGAAGCCACTGGAATTTGTAAGGTTCCGGATGATCTTCAGTTTTTAACTTCGGTTTCTCCACCATTGTTGATGCCACAACATTTTCACAACCTCCTCCATCAATGATGACGTTACAGACCTTTCCATGAGAAGTGTATCTAGTATGAAAAATATTGTTCTGCAACCATTCATCTTCCACATAGGTTATGTTGAGGCTTCTTTGAACCACAAGAGCCTCCCCTCGATCAGCATAAGTAATTTTTTCTTCCACAGCAACATGTTCATTAGTTTCTGGTGAAAAATCATGCTCACCTTCCATTTCCATGTCTTCTTCCACAAGAGACACCATTTTGCGATTTGGACAATCAGAAGCAATATGTCCAAAATCTTGACATTTGAAGCACCTTCGAGTTGTATTGGAAATGATTGGATGATTTGAACCTGATGTAGTTTCATTCCTTTGCTTGGCTGCGGTTGTCTTGGGTATGGTCGTGGTTTTTGAAGTGGAACCACTCCCACGGTTAGAAACTTCATCTTGAATAAAGGATCGAAAACAATTACGACGTTTTTCTTTCAGTTGCTTCTCCACCTTCATAGCGAGTTTGCAAACATCATTATAAGTCCAATATGGTTGCAGCTGCACCACATCACTGATTTCAACACGTAACCCACCAAGATACCGGGCTATCATCTGCTCCTCTTGCTTAACAACTTCACAACAAATCATTAGATGATCAAACTTTGCTGTATACTCCTTCACGGACAACTCCCTTTGCTTGAAATTATGAAAATTCATAAAAACATCTTGTTTGTAGTGGTCAGGTAAATACTTTCTTTTTAGCTCTCTCATCATCTTTGCCCATGTTGTAATACGTACTCTTCCTTCACGTTCTCGCTGCCTCTTCAAATTCTCCCACCAGATTGAAGCATGTTTCCTTAGCTTGATGGCAACAACTTTCACTTTACGATTTTCTGGAACATCTTTGAAATCAAAGATTCGCTTAACGGTAGTAAGCCAATCAATGAAATCATCTGGTTGCATCCTTCCCTCAAATTCTGGAATGTCCACCTTGACATCATAATCATGTCGAAAAACATGATTTCTTAGCTCACGGGGGTGAGGTGGTGTGCTGTCACTTGAGGCATGACCACGAGCTTGGTGAAAAGGATTAACTTCGTCTCCATCATTGCTGGAAACTTCAACGTCTGAGCCATGATGAGGGGCACCATGTTCAGAAGTTCCATAACGCTCTAGGCATTGTTCGAGTTGCTGCACTTGTCTCCTCAAGGCTTCCATCTCGATATCTCGCAGATCTCCTTGCGGTGGTGCTTCTGGAGCTGCTATTGGAATAGCTTGACCACGACGACCATGACCAGCCATAATAACAAGAACTATGGAAATCAAGGTGTTAGATATCACACTTGAGAAACCAAAGCTCTGATACCAATTTGATACCGGATTTAAATAGAATTGAAGGAAACTAAACAAACAAACAACAAAATGAAAGATAGGAGTTCACTACCCAAGAGATAACACCAAAGGGATATAGAATATCACCACCCAAAGGATTAACACAAGGGATACAGAACTATAGGAATTCACCACTCTAAGGATTATACCAAAGAGATATAGAATTACAAGAAGGAGAAAACTCTCTTCTAAAAGCCAAAGGCTGATTTCAATTTATAAACTCAAGTCTGATTTTTCAACTTACAAACACAAGTATTTATAGAGCTTAGAACAACCCTCTAAGCTTAGGACAAGCAAGAAAACAAGGCATAAAACATGCAAGCAAACAATCCCTAAAATATGCAAGCAAACAATCCATAAAACATGCAATGAAACAATCCCTAAAACAAAGAAGGAGACAATCCCTAAAACATGCAAGGAATCAAGAAAAAGGCCAAAAGAAGAATACAATCCCGGAATTTCAGGAGGACCCAACTAGCATAATTCAAACGGCCATATCTTCTTCCACACATCTCCAAATGGGCTGAAACTTGTTGGGTTGGAAAGATGACATCTTGAACTTCAATTTAGGCTTAAGAAAGTCTCAAAAAGCAGATCGTTTGGGCCTGTTATGATGGGTCTAAATCTAATAGGCTGTTGCATCCGAATCTTCTTCCACTTTGAGCTTGGACCTTGCACCTTGCTTAGTTGATAAGAGATTTTGTTATTTTTTGTTGGGCAGGCCCATGTTAGGTTGGACATACCCATTTCATGAGGCCTTATTTGTTAGGTTAAAGGTTTGTTGGACACACCTGTGTCATAGGACGTCCTCCTCATGAACAAGTCTGCTCAAATGGTCAGCTACCAAGTTTTCACTCCCCTTCTTGTCCTTGATCTCTAAATCAAATTCTTGAAGCAAAAGCACCCATCTAATCAGTCTCGGTTTGGCCTCCTTCTTTGTCATCAGATACTTCAAAGCTGCATGATCAGTATAAACAACAACTTTAGTTTGAAGTAAATAAGAGCGAAATTTATCTAAGGCAAAAACAACAGCAAGGAGCTCTTTTTCAGTTGTGGAATAGTTTAGTTGAGCATCATTGAGTGTCCTAGAGGCATAGTAGATGGCATAGGGCTTCTTGTCCATTCTTTGTCCCAAAACAGCCCCAACGGCGTAATCTGAGGCGTCACATATCAATTCAAAAGGTAAGGACCAATTAGGTGGAGACATGATGGGAGCAGTAGTCAATAACTCTTTTAGCTTCTCAAAAGCTTTCTTGCACTCCTCATCAAACTCAAAGAGAGTGTCCTTCTGAAGTAAACGGCACAAGGGCCTTGATACATTGGAGAAATCCTTGATAAACCTCCTGTAAAATCCTGCATGACCAAGAAATGAACGAACCTCTCTCACACAAGTGGGAGAGGGTAAGTAACGCACAAGATCTACCTTAGATTTATCAACCTCAATCCCCCTAGCAGATACGATATGTCCTAAAACAATCCCTTGAGTCACCATGAAGTGACATTTTTCCCAATTTAGAACCAAGTTTGTTTCAACACAACGTTTCAGAATAAGTTCCAAATTTCCTAAGCATGCATCAAAATCTCTACCAAAGACACTAAAATCATCCATAAAGACCTCAATGATATTCTCGATGTATTCAGAGAAAATGGAGAGCATACAACGTTGAAACGTACCTGGTGCATTGCACAATCCGAACGGCATACGTCTGTAGGCATAAGTGCCAAAAGGGCAAGTGAAGGTGGTCTTCTCTTGGTCCTCTTGCGTTATACAGATCTGGTTGTACCCACTATATCCATCCAAAAAACAATAAAAAGGATAACCAGCTAACCTCTCGAGCATCTGATCGATGAAGGGCAGAGGGAAATGGTCCTTTCTTGTTGAAGCATTGAGCTTCCTATAGTCTATGCAAACTCGATAACCAGTTACCACTCTTTGAGGTACAAGCTCATTCTCCTCATTCTTTACCACAGTAACTCCTGACTTCTTTGGCACAACTTGAACAGGAGACACCAACTTGCTATCTGAAATAGGGTAAATAACGCCACAATCAAGTAACTTAATTACCTCATCTTGCACAACCTTCATCATAGGTGGATGTAGGCGTCTCTGGTGGGTTTGGCACCATCCTCCAACAGAATCCTATGGACACACATGGTTGGGCTAATTCCCTTGATATCTGCCAAAGTCCAACCAATGGCGGTCTTGTACTTTTTCAGAACTTCCACAAGCTTCTTTTCTTGGTCCTTCTCCAACTTCGAGGATATAATAACAGGCAGCGTCTCCTTGTACCCCAAAAAGACATACTTCAAGTGATCTGGCAAAACCTTAAGCTCAAGTGTAGGGGCCTGTATCACTGAAGGTAACATTTTGTTAGTGGAAATAGGAAAGGACAAATGAGGAATAGACCTTGGTAATATGGGTCGGGCCTCAAGGGAGGCTACGGTTTTGATCACAATGGGCTCTTCAGCCTTTTCTAACTCAGCCCTAGAAATGGATTCTCCATTCTTAGTATAACCAACTCCTTGAGAGAGTGTTACTTTCAACTCATCCTCTTCCATTGCTTCCAAAATTCTCTGCGCAAGTGAGTTAATATCATCAATAGAAAAACAGGGTTTAATGTCAGTCAATGGATACCTCATGGCTTCAAAGATGTTGAAGCGTATAACTTCATTATCAAATTCCATGGTTAGAGTTCCCTCGTAAACATCGATCTTTGTTCTTGCAGTCCTCATGAATGGGCGCCCTAAAAGCAACGGAGTAGAATTTAGGGGCGAATCTTCCATATCAATGATATAGAAGTCTGCAGGAAAAATGAGTTGATTTACTTCTGCAGGGTTTGTTGATGACCGAAATAAACGGTCTATCAAATGGCGCCGTTGCCGGGGATTGCGGGTACTCTATACTAAAGAGTCATAAAAATAAAAAATGATTTGATTGGTTTAATTAGCAGTTTATAAACAAATATAAATCTACATCTATTAACATTACACAAGATTAGGGGGTTTTCATGATCTGATTTTTCTTTTACTAACTTTACTAAGGAAATTAAAGAACAATTATTTACAATTGATCATTTTCTCTCACAATTCAGAAAATCAAGTTTGTTAAATGACTAATCAAATTGTTTCAATGTAGACAACGAATTCGTGCCTCAATCACATATCAGAATTGAATCAAAGTGCAAGCCTAAAGAGATCATGCACTTTATAAATTCCTTCTTAGATAATCACTAAGCTTAGGAAAAGTCCATCAGCTAGTTATTTTGTTTAAGCAATCAAGTTAATACTCAGCGCATCCTTACAATTACTTAAACAAATCATTAAGATCAAAAGCAATTATGATTTAATAACATGTTCCTTATTCCTATGAAAAAGTCCATGGATAAAGAACATGCAATTTCCAGAACATTGGCTATTGTTCATAGCTTTTACCACTTTAAATCGTACTCCAGATCAATTAGGTGATCGAAAGTGCGATTATGGCTTCAATGATTTGCAATATCAAAGTTTTCAATATAACAGAACTGAAAATTCAACATATGTAATGAATTAATATGTCTACATATCATGAACAATTCAAAAACATTAAAGAATAAATCTGAAAATTAACTAACTCATTGAATTAATAATAATCTCTAATATAAGAATCCAAGGCTGAAACAATTAAAAAGAATAGTCGTAAGGGGTACACTTCTTGAACACACTCAAGGAAGCTTGAGATGTTAATGGTGATGAACCTCACGGCTATGATGATAAATGAAGGAGAACACATTTTGGAAAAGTCCTGATGTGCTCACAATTGGAGATGGAATGGTGGAGTGTTTCAGCCTTTTGCTTCTTGAATTTTGAGTAGAGATGGTTCCAAGAGAAAAGATGATCTCTTTCAGCTTACAAACACCCTATTTATAGAGCTTAGAGCAACCCTCTAAGCTTAGGAAAAGCAAGAGAACAATGCTAAAAACAAGCCATGAAACATGCAAGGAAACAATCCCTAAAACATGCAAGGAAACAATCCCTAAAACATGCAAAGAATCAAGGAATGGCCAAAAGTAAGAAAAAGGAATACAATCCCGAAATTTCAGGAGGACCCAACTAGTAGAATTCAAACGGTCATATCTTCTTCCACACATCTCCAAATGAGGTGAAACTTGTTGGGCTGGAAAGAAGACGTCTTGAACTTCAATTTGGACCTAAGAAAGTCTCAAAAATGATATTGTTTGGGCCTGTTATGATGGGCCAAAATCCAGTAGGCTGTTGCATCCGAATCTTCCTCCACTTTGGGCTTGGACCTTGCACCTTGCTTAGTTGACAAGAGATTATGTGATCATTTGTTGGGCAAGCCCATGTTAGGTTGGACATACCCATGTCACTAATGGACTCCAATATTCTCTTGTGTTTTGACACATCATCCAAATAATTCCAAGGTGGAACCCTACAAAGAAATCAGAAAATAATAGATAAGGAAAGTTTCCATAATTAGAAAAGTTTCTTAGAATGATAAGACTATTTTCTTAATCCACTTAGATTTCCTAAAGTAACTAGGAAAACTCATTTTAGCACCTTATTTTACCATTCCCACGTTCACAAGCTTTCTAAATACTAAGAAAAGAAACTAAGCTCAAAATAACAAAGTTAAGAGAATTACAAAGCCAAATAGGGTAGGAAATGCATTAAAAATGTAACACAAAGTGTTCCTATCAAGATACTTATCAAAGAAAACAAAGAAGCTAGCTATATAAGGAAGCAATCGCGCGCAGAGCACTCAAGCAAAGGTGCTGTAGGGAGGAGATAGAGCACAGCGCTCAGAAAGAGATCAAGTGCTAGCGTGTCTCGTTGATAGACTTAACTGAGCTATGGAGGGATGTCGCTCGTCAACGTCTGTTGCCGATCCGGTCGTCCATCTCGGAGTCATCAACATCTCTGTTATCGGATATGAGTGGTCTTACCCCATAGAAAGCTTGATCTATCTGCCCCACCATTTTGTCGTATGCCTTTCGATCCGTCCAGTGAGAGACCTTCGGACCGAAGCATTGCCATTGCACGGATACCCAATCGTAGAACTTGCTCAGTTTTCCATGTCCAGACGTACGTACATAACTTTGATTAAGAAGTGAAGCCATTGTATAGCCCAACTTGTGACTACTAGTATAGCTACCGAACATAGAAAGCCAGGGAGATGAGCCCCGGTACTCGATAAGAGTAAACTGCTGGTTGTCTCTTCCTTTTCAAAAGAATCCATGAAACTTGTTAGACTACGCTACTCTCTCTTTGATGAGATAGCACACAAAAAAAGGCTGAAGAAATGAGAAAAAAGAGCATACAACAAAGCTCAGCTTCATTTTGATGTCATTCTTTTATCCCTGAACAAAGAAAACAGAGGAAAGGAATAGGACAATTCAGTTGTTAGTTGGAGTTCCTCTTTCAACACAATAAGCAGTCTACGGTCTCGACACCGAAAGTCGGATATCACTGTATTCCCTGCTTTTCTCAGGAGTCAGAAGTGAATCAAGGACTTGCCATGGACACGAGTGAACGGATTCAAGGTAGAGCCGCTTACTAGTAGTGAGGAGGGGCCTTGCTCAGCGTGAAATAGTGTCTATATAGAATAGAAGTTCCACATCGTTGTGACTCCTAGACAACAGTTCGATTAGAATCCCCTAACAGAGGTGTGGATGTCTTTGGGGTGAGGCATGAAAGGAGGATTTATGAGAAGCGGTTATTTATTTCATTTTCTAGGGCTGGGCTACTCAGAATGTACCAAGCAACCTTCTTTGGTTTGCAGAGACGCAAGGGAACAGGTGATAGGAACACTTTGTGTTACGTTTTTAATGCCTTTCCTACCCTATTTGGCTTTGTAATTCTCTTAACTTTGTTATTTTGAGCTTAGTTTCTTTTCTTAGTATTTAGAAAGCTTGTTAACGTGGGAATGGTAAAATAAGGTGCTAAAATGAGTTTTCCTAGTTACTTTAGGAAATCTAAGTGGATTAAGAAAATAGTCTTATCATTCTAAGAAACTTTTCTAATTATGGAAACTTTCCTTATCTATTATTTGCTGATTTCTTTGTAGGGTTCCACCTTGGAATTATTTGGATGATGTGTCAAAACACAAGAGAATATTGGAGTCCATTAGTGACATGGGTATGTCCAACCTAACATGGGCTTGCCAAACAAAAAAATCACATAATCTCTTGTCAACTAAGTAAGGTGCAAGGTCCAAGCCCAAAGTAGAGGAAGATTCGGATGCAACAGCCTACTGGATTTTGGCCCATCATAACAGGCCCAAACAATATCATTTTTGAGACTTTCTTAGGTCCAACTTGAAGTTCAAGACGTCTTCTTTCCAGCCCAACAAGTTTCAGCTCATTTGGAGATGTGTCGAAGAAGATATGACCGTTTGAATTCTACTAGTTGGGTCCTCCTGAAATTTCGGGATTGTATTCCTCTTTCTTACTTTTGGCCATTCCTTGATTCTTTGCATGTTTTAGGGATTGTTTCCTTGCATGTTTTAGGGATTGTTTCCTTGCATGTTTCATGGCTTGTTTTTAGCATTGTTTTCTTGCTTTTCCTAAGCTTAGAGGGTTGTTCTAAGCTCTATAAATAGGGTGTTTGTAAGCTGAAAGAGATCATCTTTTCTCTTGGAACCATCTCTACTCAAAATTCAAGAAGCAAAAGGCTAAAACACTCCACCATTCCTTCTCCAATTGTGAGCACATTAGGACTTTTCCAAAATGTGTTCTCCTTCATCTATCATCATAGCCGTGAGGTTCATCACCATTAACATCTCAAGCTTCCTTGAGTGTGTTCAAGAAGTGTACCCCTTACGGCTATTCTTTTTAATTGTTTCAGCCTTGGATTCTTATGTTAGATATTATTATTAATTCAATGAGTTGGTTAATTTTCAGATTTATTCTTTAATGTTTCTGAATTGTTCATGATATGTAGACATATTAATTCATTACATATGTTGAATTTTCAGTTCTGTTAAATTGAAAACTTTGATATTGCAAATCATTGAAGCCATAATCGCACTTTCGATCACCTAATTGATCTGGAGTACGATTTAAAGTGGTAAAAGCTATGAACAATAGCCAATGTTCTGGAAATTGCATGTTCTTTATCCATGGACTTTTTCATAGGAATAAGGAACATGTTATTGAATCATAATTCCTTTTGATCTTAATGATTTGTTTAAGTAATTGTAAGGATGCGCTGAGTATTAACTTGATTGCTTAAACAAAATAACTAGCTGATGGACTTTTCCTAAGCTTAGTGATTATCTAAGAAGGAATTTATAAAGTGCATGATCTCTTTAGGCTTGCACTTTGATTCAATTCTGATATGTGATTGAGGCACGAATTCGTTGTCTACATTGAAACAATTTGATTAGTCATTTAACAAACTTGATTTTCTGAATTGTGAGAGAAAATGATCAATTGTAAATAATTGTTCTTTAATTTCCTTAGTAAAATTAGTAAAAAGAAAAATCAGATCATGAAAACCCCCTAATCTTATGTAATGTTAATAGATGTAGATTTATATTTGTTTATAAACTGCTAATTAAACCAATCAAATCATTTTTTATTTTTATGACTCTTTAGTATAGAGTACCCGCAATCCCCGGCCAATAACGATACCCTACTAATCACTTTACTACAATCTTCTGCAGGGTTTGTTGATGACCGAAATAAACGGTCTATCAACAGGTCAGGCCTAGCCTAGCGCTTAAGTCAGAGTCTTGGAGACTTCTCACTCAACCCAAACCTTATTCTGAGACTTTGGAATGGCAAGCAGCAGAAAGAGGGATTGCTGGTTCGGGAAAGGAGTAGGGCCACGGTTAGCCAACTTATCCGGCAGCGGGTCAAGAAAGAGACAAAACTTGAGCGAGGAACGGGCTCAGCCCTAGTTTTTAAGGCGAAGTATCACATGAAAGACAATTTCAAAAGACTCGGCTCGAAAAGGATCAAAACTCGTCCTCCGGGAAAAGACAGCAAGAGATTGTGTAGAAAGGGGCTCGAAAGCTGAGGAAAGAGATTCGGGATAAACAGGTGCTGTTGTGGCCTAGGACTAAGATTCTGTCCTTCAAAGTTCTCACCAATAAATAAGTAGCCCTCATCTCTTAAGGATAAACCGTACCGTTAAAACGCGGTCTCATAGGTCTTATGAACAGCTTGATGAATCGCAAAAAGCTAACCTTTCCCTTCCTTCCCCCGATCTCCTTACCGCCCTAATCGCAGCTTTATTAGCTACTAGTAGCTAGGATCGTTCGCACAGTAAGTAAGCAATGCGTACTTCTTTCCTAGTCTAGTGGATCCGCGTAGCAGAGCCCAATCTTCTACCCACAAGCTCTGACCTTACTTGTTGTACTTGATTCACCTACGTAAATAGACAACTTGGGTAAGGGATTTCTTCTACTATTATAGGGCCGGGCCGGCTTTCGAGCTCCGTTCCTCGGCTTAAGAGCTTTAATAGCTCCTCTTCGGAGGTTTCTGGCTTTTGAGTTCCCTGTTTGAGAGAGCCTTCCACTCGTGCTTCTGTAAAGAGAATCACCCCTATCTCTTAAAAAGAAGAGGATAGATAGGTCCACGAGTTGAGATAGAGAAGTTTTAACTAATCAAGTAGGAGCCACGAGAGTAAGAGGCAGTATCAGCACCGAAGAAAGCAGGGATAGGTGCAGTCGCATTCAATCGAGAGCCGGATACTGGTCAATACAATAATAACTTTTAGAAAGCTTGCCGCAGACTCAGAGTTATCCATCCTCCTAAAAACAAGAGAACGGGAAAGACTCCACGGGACCCCATTTCCCCAAAACCTTCTCTCCTTAACCGGGCTTCCCGGAAAAATCCTTTCCACGCCTGTAAGCAGAATGATTTCGAAGGTAGAAGAAACATAGCCCCTTGTTATCCTGTCTTCTTGGCTAGTAAAGGCAAATGTGGTTGGAAAGAAAATCAAAGCTTCATCCTTTCATTCGGAAAGAAGCGACAAGAGAAGAACCAGTCCTTCAGTCCATTAAATAAAGTGAAAAGGCCGATTAGGTTGCCACTTGAGAGCTTCCCTAACTTCCGCCCTCGAAAAAAAGGGCCTTCAATTGGTCCTTTCGAATACATACCGAATGCGAGATGTTCCCTCGGCCGTCGAAGTGGTGCTTGACATAGGCCGCACCTCTCATTCTTAGGATATTCTCCGCTCCCGTCCAATCCATCGAGGACCATTCTCTTTCGTAGACATCCAGCCCAAGGCTTGTTTTCAAGCTGTTGCCCATGGCTGGCCCGGGAAGTAGTCTGATCGAGGTATCGATCGTAGTACTCGATCTCCAGTGGTAGGGAACCACTCTGTTTTCTTACGGGCCGTCCTCATCATGCTGATGCGTCCTGTTTCCTCTTGTAAATATTTTCGGGTAATAAAATCCGGGAGGGAACTTTTTTCCCTTTTGATGTGCTCTATGTCAAAACTGAACAAAGAGAACATGGCTTGCCATCTTGCAAAGATCAGTTTGGCTGCCAGATCCTTTGCATCCTTCTCCGGGACTCCCTTTAAGGATGGACAGTCCAGGAGTATTTAGAGGAATTTGAGAATGGTCTTGAGAGCAGCCAAGACTTCTTTCTCTTTATAGGGGGGTATTTGCTTTGCGCCTCATTCCATACGCCGGAAGCGAACTGGATCACTTCCTCTTTATCGCCATTCTTCCTTGACTCTGATCTTCCCCGAAATCACCTCCGTGCACCTCTCTCATAATCTTCTCCCCTTGTCTTTTCGAAACACATCTCATTCTCACAAAAACTTCTTCGATACAGTCTGTTCGCCAAGATTGCATACCTATGAGCTTGTCTTATGATATTTCTTACTTCATTCTTGTCTTGTGGCAATACCCCTTTTGCTAAGTAGTCCCACATCGGTTCAAACCACTTCGGCCCCTCGGTTGAGTCTACGTTCTCTTCTGCTACGAAGACCTCTGCTATCTCTATCAAATCGACATCAAGGAAGGAAGTAGGTATAGTTCTCTTGACTACCTTTATCTCCTTTTCCATTTCTGTGTCATTTTGATCTTAGAAGCAATCGTAGCCAGAGAATCAGCATGACTTTTCTTAGACCGAGAGACATGGTCAATTCGTACTTCTTCAAACATTTCCATCAATCTCATTGCCTTCAACCAATAGGCTTTCAGACAATTCTCTTTGACTTTGAAACTTTCTTCAATCTAAGACACCACTAGAAGTGAATCTCCCAACCACTTACAACATGGGGAGCTTTTGTATCCCTGCCAATATTGAGAGTTCGAGGCCAATTAATAGTGCTGAATACTCGGCCACATTGTTCGTGCAATCGAATACCAACTTAAACAAGAATGAAACTACTTCCTCTTCTGGAGACATAAAAAGAATAACAACACCAGTTTTTTCATAATACTCAGGCAGATTTCCTTTTCACCTTTCTCTTATCAGCTCTACCTTCTCTTTTTCTTGGAGAACCAGCAAAAAACAGCACCCAGTAAGAGGCTTCTGCTACGAATACTTCCTCATCTGGCAGTTCTTCAGATACTAAAACATCTTCTGATATTGGATTTTCTGCCAGCGCGGGGCGGTGGTTTTTCGATTCTCTCTTTCCTCTCTTGAAGATAACCACTTATTTACGCAATAATGATTGAGTTCTTTTTTCTGGGTAAGAATGATGCGAACCTCATCGACATACTTTGAGACCCGACAAACAATATTGGAATACTTACCCAGAAATCGTCTAGAAAACAGATTTTATGTGACACCGCGACCCGTTGCTTGTATGGAAGCAAGAACCTTGGTATAATGAAGACGCCACAATCAATTGTGGAAGGATTGATTGATAAGTCGGAGCTGAACGCCACAAGGAAGAACCCTTGATAAGTTCAAAAGTTCTTTGAAGAACCAATAGAGGAAGCAAACCTCAAGTATTTTCTGAATTCTATTATCCTTTCAACTTACAACACACAAGTATTTATAGAGCTTAGAACAACCCTCTAAGCTTAGGACAAGCAAGAAAACAACATAAAACATGTAAGGAGACAATCCATAAAACATGAAAGGAAACAATCCCTAAAACATGCAAGGAATCAAGGAATTGGCCAAAAGTAAAAAGAGGAACACAATTTCGGATTTTCAAGAGCACCCAATGACCAGAATTCAAACGGCCATATCTTCTTGTACACATCTCCAAATGGGCTGAAACTTGTTTGGTTGGAAAGATGACGATTTGATCTTCAATTTGGACTTAAGAAAGTCTTAAGAAGGATGTCGTTTGGGCCTGTTATGATGAGCCTAAATCCAGTAGGCTGTTGCATCCGAATCTTCTTCCACTTTGGGCTTGGACCTTGCACCTTACTTAGTTGACAAGAGACTAGGTGATTATTATTGGGCATGTCCTTGTTATGTTGGACATACCCATGTCACTATCAATAGCTTGGATTAAACTTATTATTCTTTCATCTCCTGTAGGGCCAAGCTTGGAATGCTCAATTTTAGATTCAGCCCAAATCTCTTGAATCAGCTCATTAAGTGCTTCTTTGACTTTCTTAGATCTTAATATAGTAATTGGCCCAACTGGAATATGCAAAGGATCCTTTAATAGTGCTTGTTGATTCTCATCAAAGAAGCCCGAGCAAGAGAAAAGAGAATTCTTCTCAGCTTGATCTTGATTTGAGTTCAAACACATTATCCATCTGAGGTTGAAAACAAGGGATTTAAAGGGGTTGATCAGTGAATGAAGAAGGCTCATGCCCGTCCATCTCTTACTTGGATACCTTCTTGGATACCTGCTTTAATAGTTCTAAAAGATCAGTCGTCTCCCAAAAAGACAGACGGAGCGGGACTAAGCAAATAAGAAAGGTAAGATAATCGCACATATAGGGGAAAGGGAACTACAATTGAGCTTGACTCACTATACGGCTTTCCTTACCCTTGAGTACCTTTAGCTGAAGATCGAATTCCTCTATCCAGCTCCTTCTCGAATGTCCCTGCTAGACCGTTTATTTCGGTCATCAACAAACCCTGCAGAAGATTGTAGTAAAGTGATTAGTAGGGTATCGTTATTGGCCGGGGATTGCAGGTACTCTATACTAAAGAGTCATAAAAATAATAAAAAAATGATTTGATTGGTTTAATTAGCAGTTTATAAACAAATATAAATCTACATCTATTAACATTACACAAGATTGGGGGTTTTCATGATCTGATTTTTCTTTTTACTAATTTTACTAAGGAAATTAAAGAACAATTATTTACAATTGATCATTTTCTCTCACAATTCAGAAAATCGAGTTTGTTAAATGGCTAATCAAATTGTTTCAATGTAGACAACGAATTCGTGCCTCAATCACATATCAGAATTGAATCAAAGTGCAAGCCTAAAGAGATCATGCACTTTATAAATTCCTTCTTGGATAATCACTAAGCTTAGGAAAAGTCCATCAGCTAGTTATTTTGTTTAAGCAATCAAGTTAATACTCAGCGTATCCTTACAATTACTTAAACAAATCATTAAGATCAAAAGCAATTATGATTCAATAACATGTTCCTTATTCCTATGAAAAAGTCCATGGATAAAGAACATGCAATTTCCAGAACATTGGCTATTGTTCATAGCTTTTACCACTTTAAATCGTACTCCAGATCAATTAAGTGATCGAAAGTGCGATTATGGCTTCAATGATTTGCAATATCAAAGTTTTCAATATAACAAAACTGAAAATTCAACATATGTAATGAATTAATATGTCTACATATCATGAACAATTCAAAAACATTAAAGAATAAATCTGAAAATTAACCAACTCATTGAATTAATAATAATCTCTAACATAAGAATCCAAGGCTGAAACAATTAAAAAGAATAGCCGTAAGGGGTACACTTCTTGAACACACTCAAGGAAGCTTGAGATGTTAATGGTGATGAACCTCACGGCTATGATGATAGATGAAGGAGAACACATTTTGGAAAAGTCCTAATGTGCTCACAATTGGAGATGGAATGGTGGAGTGTTTCAGCCTTTTGCTTCTTGAATTTTGAGTATAGATGGTTCCAAGAGAAAAGATGATCTCTTTCAGCTTACAAACACCCTATTTATAGAGCTTAGAACAACCCTCTAAGCTTAGGAAAAGCAAGAAAATATTGCTAAAAACAAGCCATGAAACATGCAAGGAAACAATCCCTAAAACATGCAAAGAATCAAGGAATGGCCAAAAGTAAGAAAGAGGAATACAATCCCGAAATTTCAGGAGGACCCAACTAGTAGAATTCAAACGGTCATATCTTCTTCCACACATCTCCAAATGAGCTGAAACTTGTTGGGCTGGAAAGAAGACGTCTTGAACTTCAAGTTGGACCTAAGAAAGTCTCAAAAATGATATTGTTTGGGCCTGTTATGATGGGCCAAAATCCAGTAGGCTGTTGCATCCGAATCTTCCTCTACTTTGGGCTTGGACCTTGCACCTTACTTAGTTGACAAGAGATTATGTGATTTTTTTGTTTGGCAAGCCCATGTTAGGTTGGACATACCCATGTCACTAATGGACTCCAATATTCTCTTGTGTTTTGACACATCATCCAAATAATTCCAAGGTGGAACCCTACAAAGAAATCAGCAAATAATAGATAAGGAAAGTTTCCATAATTAGAAAAGTTTCTTAGAATGATAAGACTATTTTCTTAATCCACTTAGATTTCCTAAAGTAACTAGGAAAACTCATTTTAGCACCTTATTTTACCATTCCCACGTTAACAAGCTTTCTAAATACTAAGAAAAGAAACTAAGCTCAAAATAACAAAGTTAAGAGAATTACAAAGCAAAATAGGGTAGGAAAGGCAATAAAAATGTAACACAAAGTGTTCCTATTTACGAAAATCACACAAAACAAATAACATATAAAGATCAACCAACGTAAATGGAAGAGAGAAAGAGAATGCAAATCTGTGTTAATGACTCCTCCACAGCTTCGGTTGAATTGGGTTGCCTCCCAAGCAGCGCTTTAATGTTTACAGTCTTTCAGCCTAGACTTTGTACCTTGTTTTTAGTCCTTTGTGAGTGGCACCTCTAGGAGGGGTACATCCTCCACAGTGTGCTCCTCAAAAGCCTCATAGTAAGGTTTCAAGCGATGACCATTCACCTTGAATTCATTTCCAGTTTTGTCACTTTTTATCTGCATAGCACCATGAGGAAAAATATTAGTGACAATGAATGGACCCACCCATCTAGAACGTAACTTACCAGGAAAAAGTTTAAGTCTAGAATGGAAGAGAAGAACTTTTTGGCCCACAACAAAGGCCTTGCCATGGATCATCTTATCATGAAAAGCTCTAGTTTTCTCCTTGTAGATCCATGCACTATCATATGCCTCGTTTCTGATTTCCTCAAGTTCATTCAGTTGGAGTTTTCTATGTAAACCAGCCTCATCAATGTCCATGTTGAAAGACTTAACAGCCCACCATGCCCTATGCTCAAGCTCAACTGGTAAGTGACACGCTTTACCATAGACAAGTCTGAATGGAGACATCCCAATTGGCGTCTTATAAGCTGTCCTATAAGCCCAAAGTGCATCATCAAGTCTTTTGCTCCAATCCTTGCGTGTAGGGCTCACAGTCTTCTCCAAAATCCCCTTAATCTCACGATTTGAGACCTCTACTTGTCCACTCGTCTGAGGATGATAAGGTGTTGCCACCTTATGAGTCACTTTGTACTTCTTGAGCAGGGCCTCAATTGTACGGTTGCAAAAGTGTAATCCACCATCACTAATAATCACACGAGGCATTCCAAACCTAGCAAATATGTTAGATCTCAAGAAATCTACAACAACTTTAGAGTCATTAGTTCTAGTGGCTTTAGCCTCCACCCACTTAGACACATAATCAACAGCCAAAAGAATGTAAAGAAACCCGTTAGATGAAGGAAACGGCCCCATGAAATCAATGCCCCAAACATCGAAAATCTCAACAGTTATTATATGGGCCATGGGCATCTGGGAATGATTCTTGCAGGGGTAGGACGTCCTCCTCATGAACAAGTCTGCTCAAATGGTTAGCTACCAAGTTTTCACTCCCCTTCTTGTCCTTGATCTCCAAATCAAATTCTTGAAGCAAAAGCACCCATCTAATCAGTCTCGGTTTGGCCTCCTTCTTTGTCATCAGATACTTCAAAGCTGGTGCATTGCACAATCCGAATGGCATACGTCTGTAGGCATAAGTGCCAAAAGGGCAAGTGAAGGTGGTCTTCTCTTGGTCCTCTTGCGCTCTACAGATCTGGTTGTACCCACTATATCCATCCAAAAAACAATAAAAAGGATAACCAGCTAACCTCTCGAGCATCTGATCGATGAAGGGCAGAGGGAAATGGTCCTTTCTTGTTGAAGCATTGAGCTTCCTATAGTCTATGCAAACTCGATAACCAGTTACCACTCTTTGAGGTACAAGCTCATTCTCCTCATTCTTTACCACAGTAACTCCTGACTTCTTTGACACAACTTGAACAGAAGACACCCACTTGCTATCTGAAATAGGGTAAATAACGCCACAATCAAGTAACTTAATTACCTCATCTTGCATAACCTTCATCATAGGTGGATGTAGGCGTCTCTGGGCATCTCTGGTGGGTTTGGCACCATCCTCCAACAGGATCCTATGGACGCACATGGTTGGGCTAATTCCCTTGATATCTGCCAAAGTCCAACCAATGGCGGTCTTGTACTTCTTTAGAACGTCCACAAGCTTCTTTTCTTGGTCCTCCTCCAACTTCGAGGATATAATAACAGGTAGTGTCTCCTTGTCCCCCAAAAAGACATACTTCAAGTGATCTGGCAAAACCTTAAGCTCAAGTGTAGGGGCCTGTATCACTGAAGGTAAAATTTTGTTAGTGGAAATAGGAAAGGACAAAGGAGGAATAGACATTGGTAATATGGGTCGGGCCTCAAGGGAGGCTACGGTTTTGATCACAATGGGCTCTTCAGCCTTCTCTAACTCAGCCCTAGAAATGGATTCTCCATTCTTAGTATAACCAACTCCTTGAGAGAGTGTTACTTTCAACTCATCCTCTTCCATTGCTTCCAAAAATCTCTGCGCAAGTGAGTTAATATCATCAATAGAAAAACAGGGTTTAATGTCAGTCAATGGATACCTCATGGCTTCAAAGATGTTGAAGCGTATAACTTCATTATCAAATTCCATGGTTAGAGTTCCCTCATAAACATCGATCTTTGTTCTTGCGGTCCTCATGAATGGGCGCCCTAAAAGCAACGGAGTAGAATTTAGGGGAGAATCTTCCATATCAATGATATAGGAGTCTGCAGGAAAAATGAGTTGATTTACTTGCACAAGAACATCTTCAACGTATCCTTTAGGATACTTATTAGATCGATCAGCCAATTGGATAACAACATTATCACTTTTAAGTGCACCTAGCTCTAAAGAAGCATAAAGACTATAAGGCATCACATTAATTGAAGCTCCTAAGTCTAGCATGACATTATCAAATTTGTTGGTACCAATCACACAAGGAACAGAAAAACTCCCTGGATCCTTAAGCTTTGGTGGCAATTTCCTTTGGATGACAGCAGAGACTATCTCATTCAACTTCACCACCTCCTTCTCACGAGTCTGCCTCCTTGTAGTGCAAAGCTCCTTCAGAAACTTGGCATATCTTGGCACTTGCTTCAAGCACTCAATCAAAGGCATGTTGACTTGTACCTTCTTAAAAATCTCCAAGATGGCCTGATCAGATTCATCCTTCTTGGTTTTGGCAAACCTACTAGGAAAAAGTACACGAGCAAAAGGATTAGAATCAAAAGAGTGTTTAGGGTTTTGTTCGTTACCTTGAGGTTTTAAAGCATTCTCAGATGATGGAGGACCAATCATTTCTGCCATTGTGGTGGTGGGATCTTTCTGTATTTCCTTCTTGGTGCTCTCAACGTCCTCTTCCTCATGGTGGGTCACTTTGGCTTTCTTCTGAGTTTTAAGAACATCCAAAAGGGTCTTGCCACTCCTTGTGGTAACAACTTTAGCTTGCTCGATAATTGGGTTGGGAACAGTGTTACTAGGCAATTTTCCACTCTCTGTTATCTTTCCCATGAAGTCCACCACTTGTCCCAATTGCTTCTTCAGCTTTGCAATATCCTTAGTGTGAGCCTGTTGACCTGTAACAAGAGCTTGAGTAGCAGTAGTTAAATTCTGTTGCCCTTGAGCAAGGGACTTTAAAATTTCATCATAATTAGAAGCAACAGAATTTGTAGGTACAATAGGATTAGGGACAAAGTTTTGAGGTACCTGAGGCCTCATAAACAAACCTGGAGGGCGTGGAAACACTTGCCCTTGACCTTGAGGGTTCTGAACATTATCATTGTTGGCCCAACGAAAATTGGGGTGATCTCTAAGCCCGGGGTTATATGTGTTAGAGAAAGGGTTGTACCTTTGTCCACCTTGATTACCTTGAAACCCAACAGCGTTAAGAGACTCCCATCCTCCATTGTTGATCAGTTGGGGACATTGGTCAGTTGGATGCCCTTGAGTACAACACACACCACAGATTTGAGCAATTTGTTGTACTTGTGCTCCATTCACATTCAGTACCTGAGACAGAAGAGTAGACATTTTATTAACTTTTTCCTCAAGAGCAGAGTTAGAAGATACCTCATTCACCAAATGAGTGGAGTTTAACACTCCCTCGTATTGTTGATAATTAAGAGCACGTTGGGCGAGTAACTCCTTAGCAACATCAGGTGTCTTATCGACAAAAGAACCTCCAGCAGCAGCATCTAACAATTGACGTTCGAGGGGGAGAAGTCCTTCATAAAAGTAAGTGAGAAGATTCCCATCTTTCATCCCATGTGAAGGACATGATGCAATTCCTTGAGATGTTTGTGAGGATCTTCGTTTGTAAGCCCATGGAATTTGGGCAAATGGCGCAAGAACCCACTCTTCAGTTCGAACTCAGCTATCTTGCCAACTGCTGGTTCTGGATATGTAATACAAGTTGGTGCAGCTCCCCCATCAGTTGAAGAAGACATTTGCCTAATAGTTTCAGCCATTGGTACTTCGTCTTCCTTACTTGCGTCTTCTAAGTCAGGTATGTCTTCTTCCTCGTCTGACAAGTGATGTGAAAAATTATCTGACTCCTCTGACTCTAGCCTCCCTTCTTGGTGAGGTGGGGGTTGATTTGTAGAAAGTGCCACTTCTTTTAGTAAAGCCAAGCGTTTTCTAAGTTCTTGAGTCTTTCTACTAACTGCTGACATTCATGGACCTAAATAACAAAAGCAAAGGAATCAATATATAAGTTAAAGTTTGAAATACAAATAATAATGAGCTTCCCTTACAAACGTTACAAATGGTTTTAAGGAAGTCACATGCTAAAATTGCAATCAAGTAAAACACAAGTTATATTATATGCTAAGAAGAATATTAACAAGTTAAATGACACTAAAATATAGAGATTTTGCAATCCCCGGCAACGGCGCCATTTGATAGACCGTTTATTTCGGTCATCAACAAACCCTGCAGAAGATTGTAGTAAAGTGATTAGTAGGGTATCGTTATTGGCCGGGGATTGCGGGTACTCTATACTAAAGAGTTATAAAAATAATAAAAAAATGATTTGATTGGTTTAATTAGCAGTTTATAAACAAATATAAACTTACATCTATTAACATTACACAAGATTGGGGGTTTTCATGATCTGATTTTTCTTTTTACTAATTTTACTAAGGAAATTAAAGAACAATTATTTACAATTGATCATTTTCTCTCACAATTCAGAAAATCAAGTTTGTTAAATGACTAATCAAATTGTTTCAATGTAGACAACGAATTCGTGCCTCAATCACATATCAGAATTGAATCAAAGTGCAAGCCTAAAGAGATCATGCACTTTATAAATTCCTTCTTGGATAATCGCTAAACTTAAGAAAAGTCCATCAGCTAGTTATTTTGTTTAAGCAATCAAGTTAATACTCAGCGCATCCTTACAATTACTTAAACAAATCATTAAGATCAAAAGCAATTATGATTCAATAACATGTTCCTTATTCCTATGAAAAAGTCCATGGATAAAGAACATGCAATTTCCATAACATTGGCTATTGTTCATAGCTTTTACCACTTTAAATCGTACTCCAGATCAATTAAGTGATCGAAAGTGCGATTATGGCTTCAATGATTTGCAATATCAAAGTTTTCAATATAACAGAACTGAAAATTCAACATATGTAATGAATTAATATGTCTACATATCATGAACAATTCAAAAACATTAAAGAATAAATCTGAAAATTAACCAACTCATTGAATTAATAATAATCTCTAACATAAGAATCCAAGGCTGAAACAATTAAAAAGAATAGCCGTAAGGGGTACACTTCTTGAACACACTCAAGGAAGCTTGAGATGTTAATGGTGATGAACCTAACGGCTATGATGATAGATGAAGGAGAACACATTTTGGAAAAGTCCTAATGTGCTCACAATTGGAGATGGAATGGTGGAGTGTTTCAGCCTTTTGCTTCTTGAATTTTGAGTAGAGATGGTTCCAAGAGAAAAGATGATCTCTTTCAGCTTACAAACACCCTATTTATAGAGCTTAGAACAACCCTCTAAGCTTAGGAAAAGCAAGAAAATATTGCTAAAAACAAGCCATGAAACATGCAAGGAAACAATCCCTAAAACATGCAAGGAAACAATCCCTAAAACATGCAAAGAATCAAGGAATGGCCGAAAGTAAGAAAGAGGAATACAATCCCGAAATTTCAGGAGGACCCAACTAGTAGAATTCAAACGGTCATATCTTCTTCCACACATCTCCAAATGAGCTGAAACTTATTGGGCTGGGAAGAAGACGTCTTGAACTTCAATTTGGACCTAAGAAAGTCTCAAAAATGATATTGTTTGGGCCTGTTATGATAGGCCAAAATCCAGTAGGCTGTTGCATCCGAATCTTCCTCTACTTTGGGCTTGGACCTTGCACCTTGCTTAGTTGACAAGAGATTATGTGATTTTTTTGTTGGGCAAGCCCATGTTAGGTTGGACATACCCATGTCACTAATGGACTCCAATATTCTCTTGTGTTTTGACACATCATCCAAATAATTCCAAGGTGGAACCCTACAAAGAAATCAGCAAATAATAGATAAGGAAAGTTTCCATAATTAGAAAAGTTTCTTAGAATGATAAGACTATTTTCTTAATCCACTTAGATTTCCTAAAGTAACTAGGAAAATTCATTTTAGCGCCTTATTTTACCATTCCCACGTTCACAAGCTTTTTAAATACTAAGAAAAGAAACTAAGCTCAAAATAACAAAGTTAAGAGAATTGCAAAGCCAAATAGGGTAGGAAATGCATTAAAAACGTAACACAAAGTGTTCCTATCAGTCCCATTAAGAAAGTCCCGCTCGGTATTGATGAAATCAATAGTACCGTTTTCGAACCCTAGAAATGCCATAACTCTATCTCCTTCGGACCCTGAGACTGATCTAACCCTACTTCACCGGAGACTGAACTACCTGAGCCTGAGACGAAAGCCCATTGCAAACACCTATCAATAGAACCACAAGCAAACCTTCATTGACTCCTCACTCTGAACGAGATTCCGATAAATCCCTCACTCCAGCGGAGTTTCACTCACATTCACTGATGAGAA